>OZ025251.1:14814891-15447735 GCA_964019135.1 Arenicola marina | reverse complement strand
TGGAATCTGACCACTTAAAAATCAATGTCACAGAACCAGATTGCAGCCACTGCGGAAAATCTACTGGGAGAAGGCAGATCCGCCACGCGAATGAAGGAATAAAGGAATTGGTGCTTTAGGCCGCTTTTGCGCCGACAGCGGCTTAACTAGTTCGGGCAACCTCCTAGGACGATGAAGGATGAATGAATGGAACACGCCCCAGATTAGGTGCCATAACCCGGATTTATACCCAAGACGTTCTGGTGCTTTAGCCAGAAATATATGAAGCTCAAGGCGAAGATTGTCTGGTTGAATTCGCTGTTAATTTCATCGAGATCCAGGAAGAGAATGCGTTGTGCGAGTAATACGTGAGCTATACGGCAACAATGGCTGGCTATAGGATGGAAGAGCGACCTGGTCATTGCTGCGGCTGGTACGCTGACCGACTTCTTGCGCTCTGAGAGTGTTGGACCGCCGAGTTTGGTCAGGGCCAATATTTCGCCCTAGAATAGGACTTTAGCATGGAGCGGGGCGAAATATTTGGCCCCCGCCGTTCGAACTTACGGGCCCAGATCTCAGATCCCATTTGTCGTAGGGGCCGGCCCGGTAAGTCAGTGGGTTAGAGCGTGCGCCTTGAGTGCTCTGGCCACCTGAGAGCCTAACGGCACGTGGATCGATGGTTCGAGCCCCGCTGTGGCCATGTCTGTGTGGTCGCAGGATAAAGATCCCATGTCTTTCTTCGTAAAGAGTAGGGGGTTACCCCCGGGGACATGGCTCCACTCTCCCTTCCTTCTCCCATTGACGCGATGACCAAAAGTGGTCAAGGCGTCCTGAATATACAACCAATCATTTGTCGTATTCCAACGTGACGTCACTGAAGAGGCCACACAAAGTCTCAGATGATTACAGACACAATAAACTCTAAGTATCCATAATGGCCTCGACTGTCATAAAGGTAGGAGGGGGGTGGTGGGTGTGCGGGAAGCGGGGGGATGTGGTGGAATCTACCACTTATGTCATCTCATTATTACCGCACCCCACCCACAACAGGCTGCCGTGGTACGAGCAGCCATTCAGCGCGGGGGCCATATGAAGGGGCGAGCCACCCACCCGGGCCACAAAAGGACCTTTCTGGATAGGCCTAAACGGGGACACCCGGTCCGACAACAGGCATCCATTACGGAGAAGACTATCCGTCCGGGCGAAGTCCCCGAGCAAAAACTAATAGACGGACGGTGCAATGAAGGTGCGTTTGAGAGTTACCCCCAGCGGGCCAGGCCGGTACCATAAAGCAGACTTATCAATGTTTTTACTGCTCTTTATTACACAGATATTGTGCGGGGCGGGGCGGGGCGGGGCGGGGCGGGGCGGGGCGGGGCGGGGCGGGGCGGGGCGGGGCGGGGCGGGGCGGGCCGGGCTGGGGGAGGGCCGGGGTGGCGAGGAGCGAGGGTGGTCTGACGGACTGCCAAGCCAGCGCCAGAGCCAGAGCCAGCACCAGCGCCCTCTGGTCGCCGAGACTTATGGGTGGGTACCACTCTCCGTGACGCGGCGCCATAGCCCAGCCGTCAATCGATCGACTAGTGTGATGAGCCACTGGCGCCCCCTGCCGGGTGGAATCACCAGCCTGGGTGGGTCCCCCACGGCTAAGGCGAAGGCCCAAAAGCGGATTGTCTGTCTGGCAGCACGCGCCACCCAGTTGCGACCAGAACGCCCTCTGGCGAATCGTACAGAAACAAAAACAATAATTCCCACCATATTATCCCGTCCAAATGAAGGCAATTGTTCTCCCTCCCGGCGGAAAGATCATTATTACCGACAGACCACATGCTGAACCCCTGTTGATTTTGACGCGCCGCGAAAAGAAATAATTCCCCTCAAGGAATTTCAAGCAAATAAAATGTCGTCACATGGGTCGTTATTAGCCATATGATCACGGAGCAAATATAATTTACGACTTCAAACAATATGGGGAAGTTTTTTTTACTTTATTGAGTTACAGACACTACAAGGGCTTTCAACACAGGGAATCAACGGGGTTGCCACAGAAACCACTCTGGTCCACGTTAACAGCTGCACTGCGCATCCTTAGCATCCCGGCACGTCCCATCCAGAACCACGCTACCCCCCCCCCCCCCCTCCCGCCCCACACCCCCCGGCATGTGGTGCTCACCGGGCGGGCGACACCCAAGGCAGACCTCAGGAGGGTCATACATTAACTGTGGGTAAACATTCCGGACCGGGGGAAGGAGTCAGCTGGGATGGCTGTGCAGGGTGGGTGCTGGTGGAGGGCGGGGCGGGGCGGGGCGGGGCGGGGCGGGGCGGGGCGGTGACGGGGTGGATGGGGCAGGGGCAGGGGCGGGGAACAAGGGGGTAAAGGGCCGGAACGTCGTCGTCCGGGGAGACAGGAGTACGTAACGATGAGTGGGCTATAGCTCGTCATCCCCCCCCCACTCTCTCTCTCCCCGGGGGTTCTCTAGGATCCCCTAGAGAACCCCCGATCCACCTACCCAAGCGTCCTACCGTCACTACCCCCAACCCCACCAATCCCCCGCCTTCCCTACCCGGGTTATCATTACATCGGAACCCGTCCTCGTCAGTCGCCTCAGCGGGACGGGAAACAACAATATTTAGTTGGCCTGTCCGTCCCATCGACAACTGCCCGGGCTGCTGCCACAGTGGCGCCGTGGCTGCCGCTGCGGCGTAGCGGCGCTGTGGCCACAGAGGGAGCGACCAGAGGACATTACAGGATGACCCACTTCCGTCTGTCGTGCGTGTCTGTCTGCTGCAGGCGAGCGACTGACTGCCCCGCACGCAGCGCCCCCCAACGGCAGGCTCTCAGCGCAGCGCCATGGCTGGCTGCGGCAGAACGCGGAACCACATTGCTCGATGGCTGCTACATCGCGCAGGGCTGGATGAGGGAGTGGAGCAGGAGGGGGGAGGGAGAAGGAGGAGGAGGAGGAGGGAGGAGGAGGAGGGGCAGGAGGACGAGGGAGATTGTAGAGGAAAGCTGTGGGGCTAGTGGGGAGAGAGCGAGGAGACGGGAGAAGGAGAGGAGAGTCATGATGGATAACAAAAGGGAAATGAGGAATGAAAAAGGAATGAGCAAGAGGGATTTACAAGGAGAGGAAGGAAAAGGAAATAAGCAAGAGGGATTTAGGAGAGGAGACAAGAGGGACTAAGCAAGAGAGATTTACAGGGAGAGGAAGGAAAAGGAAATAAGCAAGAGGGATTTAAAAGGAGAGGAGAGAAGAGGGAATGAGCAAGAAGGATTTACAAGGAGAGGAAGGAAAAGGGAACAAGCAAGATGGATTTAGAAGGAGAGGAGAGAAGAGGGAATGAGCAATAGGGATTTAGAAGGAGAGGAAGACAGAGGGAATGAGCAAGAGGAATTTACAAGGAGAGGAAGGAAAAGGGAACAAGCAAGATGGATTGAGAAGGAGAGGAGAGAAGAGGGAATGAGCAATAGGGATTTACAAGGAGAGGAAGTTAAATGAAATAAGCCAGAGGGATTTAAAAGGAGAGGAGAGAAGAGGGAATGAGCAAGAATGATTTACAAGGAGAGGAAGGAAAAGGGAACAAGCAAGATGGATTTAGAAGGAGAGGAGAGAAGAGGGAATGAGCAATAGGGATTTAGAAGGAGAGGAAGACAGAGGGAATGAGCAAGAGGAATTTACAAGGAGAGGAAGGAAAAGGGAACAAGCAAGATGGATTTAGAAGGAGAGGAGAGAAGAGGGAATGAGCAAGAGGGATTAGAAGGAGAGGGAATGGGCAAGAGGGATTAGAAGGAGAGGGAATGAGCAAGGGGGATTTACAAGGAAGGAGAAGAAGGAAGAGAGAGGAGCAACACATTCTACGGGCTAACATTTTTGGTCAACGGTGACGCGCTTGCATAGATTTCATTTCTCTAGATCCGTATCGCTCCACCGGATTCATCCCGATGTCTATAAGCCAGCTATCCCTCAAGTACCGTACACTCGGAAGTTATTTCCCGATGTCTATACGCCAGCTGTCCCTCAAGTACCGTACACTCGGAAGTTATTTCCCGATGTCTATACGCAAGCTATCCCTCAAGTACCGTACACTCGGACGTTATTTCCCGATGTCTATACGCCAGCTATCCCTCAAGTACCGTACACTCGGACGTTATTTCCCGATGTCTATACGCAAGCTATCCCTCAAGTACCGTACACTCGGAAGTTATTTCCCGATGTCTAAACGCCAGCTATCCCAGAGTTATTTCCCGGTGTCTTTTTTTTAAATTTCTCACCGGTGGTTGGAAAAGCAACAACACAAAGACCTTATTTTTGTCTCCCGGCTGGCTGATTTCCATCAAGCTCAATCACATAATATATTATGACAAAAACCGCATCGATGACCCAGTGATCCTTCCCCAACAACCTTCCTTCGTGAGCTGCATTCGTATCTCAAGCACCTCATACCCCAGCCGCGCCCCCCACCCCCAATCAGGGAAAAAAACAAGCATCCTTTGAAACAGCATTTGACGAATTCTTTACAAATGGGCTGTTGCTCTTGCTCCTGTACCCCCCTCCCCCCCCCCCCCCCCCCCCCTCCACCCTCCCAGACCACACACACACGAATCACAGCCTTATCTTTTGCTCCCGCTGGGCAAAGCCTGGTCTGGTGGCAACTATCTACTTGAATAGGAGTCATTAGCGCATGCCGCCGCATGAGCCAGCAGATGTCCAATTACCAGAAAGTCTCACTTTATCACCCACATTGATACCCCAAGCTCTTATTACAATGAATCCTCAACGACACCATCAGCACCGCATATGACACTTAAGGTTCAATGACCTTTGAAAGAGGTATCAGGGAAGAATCTCCTTGATTCTCTTCCAAGAGGTGCAGAGGATATCGATACTGCATGGACATACAGAACGTGGATTGACATTGTTAGATTGTAACTCATCCAGGCTATTTGCCTGGCTTTGCAGAGTAATCCTAGATGCTTATCATGCAACATGACACATCTTGGCATTCTGTCACAATTATAATGCAACAAATAGGCATTACATCCATCAACAATCAAAAGGCTGAAAAGTCGGGCTATCTTGACACACAATAAATATTTACTGCCATATAAATGGCATGATTATTAAGCTAAATACTTGCAAGTTTCTTATTCTTTTTGCATAATATTTGTTTTTAAATTCATAATGTGTGAACATATAAATACTTTATATATGTCAGAACCGTGATATGTGTATTAGCATGAAGAGTACTTATGAATGATGCCTTACATTATAAAACTTCATCTGCAAGTCTCACTGTCTCAAATTAATTTATGTTCTAGGCCACTTTTGTACATGTAATAACTAGATTAGGCCAAGGAACCTCCTTGGCTGATGGATGATAAATAGATGATATATATGATATATGCCCCAAATTAGGTGGCCAGACCCAGGATTCAATCCCAGGACTATTGATCTGAGGTCTACCGTGCTAACTACTACACCAGGGAGGACCCCTTTTCACTATTCAAGTTTGTATCATGCAGGGACCATCTTCATCTTATACAAGCATTTATGTCATCTGATTTTAGCAAGAAGGACTACTTGAAATGGTATAGATAAACTGAAATATAAGCTTAAATGCATGCTTCAGAATTTTGTTGATACATTCATCATGTAAATTCTTTGTAATTTCTTGTTATAATTAAGTTTATGACAACGGTTAAAACAGTCACAATAATTGATATGTTCTAACAGTTGTAGATCGACCAAGATTCATATAACTGTATATTACTTTAAATTGGGCTTAAGGCCTAAAATATAAGACCTTGGTATATTGTTATTGTTGTTATTAATAAAAATAGAACCACATAAATAAAATAATGACTTGGGGAGTCTGTAATAGTCCCATCTTTTTATTTCAAACATTCCTTCTCTTTCCCATTCACTCCCATCCCCACCCTTTACTCTACCATATTTTATTCTTCAGATCAAATTGGTATTATATCTACTGGTAGTATATACCATTTTACGTAACAGACTATATAGGGGCTGATCCAGGAATTTGGAAAGAGGGGGCCGATTGAAAATTGTAACCAGGGGGGGTGGGGGGCTTTAAACAAAATTGCAACTGAGGGGTCCACCAATTTTTTGGATAATTTGGGGGGGGGGGGGGATTCAACGGAAATCTTGCAATGGGTGGGGGGGTCCATGCCACCTTAAATAGCATTCTTCCATGCCTCTGATGGCCTAAATTGTGCTTTGAAAAACATAATACTTCCTCAAAAAGACCCCCTGGACCCCTCCCTGAATCTGCCCTTGTAATATATCACATATATTCCAACTGATGATATTAATTAAAGCTATAATATTTTATACTGGACAAAATATAGGCCTTATCATATTGTATCATTTGATAATTTATAAGCCTATATAAGGTAAGCGTAATATTTATTTTAATTTTAGAAGATAACTTGATAAATAACTGGTCAAAATATCCATAATTTAATATTAGATATATATATATATGCATATGTAGATACATTGTAGTATGCCTATGTATTATATAATGCTGGATAAGATATATCTGTGTATGCAGCACATATAAACTTATTTTATAGGCCTATATATGGCTATGCTATATGGCTATGTGTAATCTGTATGTAGTGACAGTTGTAAAGGACATGGTTGTTTGATTGGAAGCCTAGACCACTCCACAGCTGCATGGACCCTGGCCTCATGTCATTCATTCACATACCCGAGTGTCGTACCTTTCGGCCTAGTTTCCTAATAAGGACCCACTCTGCCATATAAGGAGGTGCCCGCTGAGGGAGGCGGACGATAATACAGCAATGGCAGTCCGCCATATTTGAACGCTTGGCTTTGAATGTGGTTATGGCAAGATAGCACGTCAGTTGACAGTTGGTTTGACATCTCGTGTGGTGTCATTCGAAACCTTTGTTACCATATTAATTCCGTGTGCATGTTAAAGCAACTGTCTCCTAGCATTAAACAAAAATGGCAAGAGCCTATATGCAATGTAATTGTAAATGAACCTGTTTTACCTTTCCCGGCTTTTCCAGTCGGTCTCCTCCGTTGCCCCCCTTGGTGGAGGGTTTTATCTCGTATGCAGCCGATTCCGAAGCCATTTTCACCCAGAAATCGAGGGTAGGTCACTCCCTTGCTGGCCACATATACTGAGCGAAAGCTGATCCCTAAGTCGGCAGATTTAGATGGCGAAATGACGATGCAAATCGACGAAACGCGACCCCCGTAAACTGTCTTGTCAGGTGGCGACAGTGTGTTCACATGCCCCTCTTTGATGCATGCACCAAGGCCGAGAGCGTGTACGCCGGGCGCACTTTGTGTGGGTGCCCCGCACACCACTACGTACCCAGGTGGAACGGTCTATTTTCGCCCGGAGAGAGGGGGGAGGGGGGTACGTGGACGGCAGGAGGGAGGGAGCGGGGGAACCTTTCGTAAGGGAATTCCCTCCAGGGTGTTTGCACCTGGCTGGCGCGTCATTTGGGTGACAAGACCACAACGTTATAATGTGGCCAGTTGGGGAGCTTTGTAAGGGTATCTTTCCGAGGCGCATCAGTAATGTTGTACACATGCCGAGGGGGTGAAAACAACGCTGGGCCCCGCTTTAAATTATGATAATCGTCTCGTGTGAAGACCGGCCTTTTATGGATGCCTGGTAAAGGATTTCGAAGTTACGGGCGGCAGTTCTTTATTTCACTGGGCTGTCTTTGAGCAAAATGACAAGCCCTCAAACCCTGAAACTTGGAAACCTGGCATTTCTGCCTGAGCTTCATCGTTAACGACGTTTCGTTTCTGTTATTTGGAGGCCGTGGATGAGCCATTTGTTTAGCCCCGATTTTTCGTTAAATAACATTTGCTTACAAACAATTTCCGTGATTTAAAAAATAAATTTAAACTTCATGCCAAAACTAAAATTAGGTAGAGTCTATCATCCGTCCGTCTGGGTGAGACGTAAAAATCGGTCTAATATATCAACTTGAGTATGTACGTTGGATTATGTTATCTCTTTTCAGGTTACGCAAAACAGATGTCATAAGTCGAAGTCATAAATGCCGTAGACACACGCTTCGGCCCATATTTGCCTTTTTTAAGACACAAACAATATTTCTCCATGCTGACACTCCATGGAGAAATATTCTTTGTGTCATAAAAAAGGATAACATCGCAGTACAAACGTAAGTTTGGTATCATTAAAATGGTTTAGTGTTGCTTTCTCACGTCAGGGATTTTGACAGTGATCGAGGCAAATTCGCGGAAAATATGGGCCGAACGTGTAACGACATTTCGATAAAATGAAGCTGCAATAGCTAATCAAGGTAGGCTCATATAAGATAAGATAAAGGTTTATTTAACGTCGGTATCCCTATGTAAAAGTCAACGATAAACATTAACACAAGTGCTATTGACCGACAAAGCATAGACAAAGCATAGACGCGAGGCTTGACTGGCCCGGGGGTTAGCCCGGTCAGCATGTTAAGCGGATCATCTCCAGTTGTCGTAACCTGGGGATATATTTAATGCTCTGCGTCTGGCGCCTGGCCCTGTATGGATAATATCCAGTGCCCCCCCCCCCCACCCCATCCCACCCCCCGCCCTGCCCCCTTTTTTGCCGATGATTCGTATCCAGCTCATCCACACTCACAGTAGAACTTCTCTAGACCTACCCCGAGTTAACCCAAATTCTCTTCGGACAATGTTTTAGGTTTTCATTGATTTTCATTTCGTAATGTTAGCTATCGCAAAAACCGAAAACCTCCGTAGACCCAATATAACGTTCGGCCCGTGCGTGGTTCGAATTCCACGTGTGCAAATGTCTATGGGTGTGCCATATACAGGAGACGAGGTCGGACAATGTCATAACGGAGATGTCGGCGGAAAGAGTGTTCAAAGAGACGAGGGCGAAAAGGGTGATACACGTGTGACGAGGTAGGAAAGAATGTTATAACTGGGAGACGAGGTCGGAAAGAGTGATAAAGGAGATGAGGTCGGAAAGAGTGATAAAGGAGTCGAGGTCGGAAAGAGTGATAAAGGAGACAAGGTCGGAAAGAGTGTTCTAAGAGACGAGGGTGAAAAGAGTGATACACGTGTGACGAGGTAGGAAAGAATGTTATAACTAGGAGACGAGGTCGGAAAGAGTGTTCAAAGAGACGAGGGTGAAAAGAGTGGTATAGGAGACGAGGTCGGAAAGAGTGTTCAAAGAGACGAGGGCGAAAAGAGTGATACACGTGTGACGAGGTAGGAAAGAATGTTATAACTAGGAGACGAGGTCGGAAAGAGTGATAAAGGAGACGAGGTCGGAAAGAGTGATAAAGGAGATGAGGTCGGAAAGAGTGATAAAGGAGTCGAGGTCGGAAAGAGTGATAAACGAGACGAGGTCGGAAAGAGTGTTCAAAGAGACGAGGGTGAAAAGAGTGGTATAGGAGACGAGGTCGGAAAGAGTGTTCAAAGAGACGAGGGTGAAAAGAGTGGTATAGGAGACGAGGTCGGAAAGAGTGTTCAAAGAGACGAGGGCGAAAAGAGTGATACACGTGTGACGAGGTAGGAAAGAATGTTATAACTAGGAGACGAGGTCGGAAAGAGTGATAAAGGAGACGAGGTCGGAAAGAGTGATAAAGGAGATGAGGTCGGAAAGAGTGATAAAGGAGTCGAGGTCGGAAAGAGTGATAAACGAGACGAGGTCGGAAAGAGTGTTCAAAGAGACGAGGGTGAAAAGAGTGGTATAGGAGACGAGGTCGGAAAGAGTGTTCAAAGAGACGAGGGCGAAGAGAGTGATAAGTGTGACGAGGTAGGAAAGAATGTTAAAACTAGGAGACGAGGTCGGAAAGAGTGATAAAGGAGTCGAGGTCGGAAAGTGATAAAGGAGACGAGGTCGTAAAGAAAAGAGTGTTCAAAGAGCTGAAAATGTGTAACTTGGACGGAAGCAATTGAAATCAGCAGATGTCATTTAAGGTAAAATTTCGCACGTAAAATGTTGCATTGCAAGTTTCAGACTGGGGCTGCAGGCAAAATGGAGTTTTTATCATATACTGCTTTGCAAAAAAATGATATCGCTCATAAAGAAATCGCAGTAACATAACTGCATGTATAATATCTCGGCCCAGGCCTGGTGCCTAATAACACCAAGAGCCTCGGGCCAAATGGGAAATTCTATTTGGTCTAATGCGATTGGTGTTCGCCCCGGATGCGAAGGGTCGCCGGATCGACGCCCGTCAGTTCGGGCTGTGAGCTGTCGACGTCCATTTGGCCCTGGGACCAGAAATACTATAGATGCATGCACAATGATATTATTTGTATACACGCGGCAGAAGATTCCGATGCGGAAGGTGTGACCTACATGGTTCCGTTATGATCGTGTGTTTTACTTTTCTGTCTTCAATCCATATTACTGGGCGCATTTCTTTGGGTCGTAGGCCGCTCAGTATACTAAAAATCAATGAAATATTCACACCGGTCATGTCCGGTTCATATAGATCTAGGGACAATGGAACCAGCCTAGACAGTCACTTTTCAATCAGTCAAGAAGTGTCGGACGGCAAACAGATGCGTAATGTGCGTATTCGGTTCACCTTCGGGACATACCCGGGTTACCAAGGAAATGCGCCCACTGAGTCATACAGTGCGCTCCATTTAATCGCCCTTGGGTAAGTCGTAACTTCATTCATGGACCTGATAACGGTATTCGAACTGAATAAAAGTAACAGATATAGATCTATTATCATTCTCGCACTCTGTTGTCAGTGGCCAATGTTGACACCAGTTCCGGGAAAAACCCATCCCGGTATACGTGTCAGAAATTGAGATTTTATCATATTATGCTACAGTTTGACAAATTAGTTTATGTGGCGAAGTTTGGCGGCTTAAAAGCTGAAACTTACTGTGTAAGATCCGTTTTAGTTTTCCAATGGTGCGTTGTTTTGCTGCCGCCATTGTTACAGATCTTGTCACTCAGTGGTTATCGCGGTATCAATGCGCGTAACTGATATTTACATAAATAGTTCCAACAAACCAACCGAACTTAATAGCTATAGACCTGAATCATATGAACTCCAACTATAGAAATAGAGCCACATTTTACGAAAACAAAAGGTTCATTTAACAAATAGATACAATTTTGCCTAAAACAATATGTTCGTTAGACCTATCTCCGCCGCAGAGGCGTAATCACTTTGACGACGTCATATCTCCAAGGAAACACGTCACGCGAACACTTAGTTACAGATGCTATTGAGCGCCACTGTTATGATTTCGACCAAATATTTAGGTGCAGTTGTGAGTATCATTGTCATCGTTAGATCTCCGTGTTGACTTAATGGCGACGTTTGAAGTTCTATTCGAGCGAGAAAATACATATGGCATTGCTTCTCGTGCGAGATGGGTTTATCTCAGCACGCATCTCCGAAATCCAAGGATTTTGCAAAGCTGCAGATAACCGAGGAAATACATATACAGAAGATATGCATATGGCATTGCTTCTCGTGCGAGATGGGTTTATCTCAGCACGCATCTCCGAAATCCAAGGATTTTGGAGACTTGTGCTGAGATAAACCCATCTCGCACTCGACGCAATGCCATATGCATATCTTCTGTATATGTATTTCCTCGGTTGGTTGGCATCCGTCCGTCTGCGAAAGACGATGGATTTGCAGCTTTGTTACGTTAGTCGCCACATCTGGAACGTTAGTCATTGCATCTGCTACGTTAGTCATTGCATCTGCTACGTTAATCGCCACATCTGCTACGTTCGTCATTGCATCTACTACGTTAGTCGCCACATCTGAAACGTTAGTCATTGTATCTGGTACGTTAGTCGCCACATCTAGTACGTTAATCGTAGCATCTAGTACGTTAGTCGAATCATCTGGTACGTTAGTCGCCACATCTGGAGCGTTAGTCATTGCATCTGGTACGTTAGTCGCCACATCTAGTACGTTAGTTGCGGCATCTGGTACGTTAGTCGCCATATCTGGTACGTTAGCCGCAGCATCTGGTACGTTAGTCGAACCATATAGCACGTTAGTCACTGCATCTGGTACGTTAATCGCAGCATCTGGTCCGTTAGTCACTGCATCTGGTATGTTAGTCGCCTCACATGGTGCGTTAGTCGCATCACAAAGTGCGTTAGCCATTGCATCTGGTACGTTAGTCATTGCATCTGGCACGTTATCCGCCACATCTAGTACGTTAGTCGCAGCATCTGTTACGTTATTCGCAGCATCTGGTACGTTAGTCGCAGCATCTGGTATGTTAGTCATTGCATCTGGTACGTTAGTCATTGCATCTGGTACGTTAGTCACTGCATCTGGTACGTTAGTCATTGCATCTGCTACGTTAGTCATTGCATCTGCTACGTTAGTCATTGCATCTGGTACGTTCGTCATGGCATCTTGTACGTTAGTCATTGGATCTGGTACGTTAGTCATTGCATCTGCTACGTTAGTCATTGCATCTGCTACGATAGTCGCCACATCTGGAACGTTAGTCATTGCATCTGCTACGATAGTCATTGCATCTGGCACGTTAGTCGCCATATCTGGTGCGTTAGTCGCAACATCTGGTACGTTAGTCGAAACATATGGTACGTTAGTCACTGCATCTGGTATGTTACTCGCCTCATATGGTGCCTTAGTCGCATCATAAGGTGCGTTAGCCATTGCATCTGGTACGTTAGTCATTGCATCTGGCACGTTAGTCGCCACATCTGGAACGTTAGTCATTGCATCTGGTACGTTAGTCGCCACGCCTGGAATGTTAGTCATTGTATCTGGTACGTTAGTCGCCACATCTAGTACGTTAATCGTAGCATCTAGTACGTTAGTCGCAGCATCTGGTACGTTAGTCACTGCATCTAATGCGTTAGTCGCATCATCTGGTACGTTAGTCGCAGCATCTGGTACGTTAGTCACTGCATCTGGTGCGTTAGCGGCAGCATTTGGTACGTTAGTCGCATCATCTGGCACGTTAGTCGTAGCATCTGGTACGTTAGTCACTGCATCTAATGCGTTAGTCGCATCATCTGGTACGTTAGTCGCAGCATCTGGTACGTTAGTCACTGCATCTGGTGCGTTAGTCGCATCATCTGGTACGTTAGTCACTGCATCTGGTGCGTTAGTCGCCTCATCTGGTACGTTAGTCGCAGCATCTGGTACGTTAGTCACTGCATCTGGTGCGTTAGTCGCATCATCTGGTACGTTATTCGTAAGATGTGGTATATAAGTCGGTATTTTATGTTTTTTTCGCATCGCGTGGGCGATTTGAGCGCGTTATGACGACTTATATCACTAATAAATGTATGTGCAAGTTATCACATGGCTGCAGAGCGGAGTGAATACTTCGTAATGTTGTTTAGCAGTCGCTGTTATCAAGACATACCGTGGTATTATGCGATAACCATAGCTCATACCTATATAAGTAATAACATATCAGGATGATGTTGGTCAACCCTTTCATGTTGTATCATGATGATGTGAAGTTCATTATGGTATGTCATGACAATATATATTGACGCGCAAATATCATGTCTCCCATGATGTATCCTGATATACCATGATGTATCCTGATATACCATGATGTATCCTGATATACCATATGTCTTGATATACCATGGGGTATCCTGATACCATGATGTGTTCTGATATACCATGATGTATCCTGACATAGCATGATGTATCCTAATACTCCATGATGTATCCTGATATACCATGATGTATCCTGATATACCATGATGTGTCCTGAAATACTATGATGTATCCTGATATACCATGATGTGTCCTGAAATACTATGATGTATCCTGATATACCATGATGTATTCTGATATACCATGATGTATTCTGATATACCATGATGCATCCTGATATACCATGATGCATCCCGTTATACCATGATGTGTCCTGATATACCATGATGTATCCTGATATACCATGATGTATTCTGATATACCATGATGCACCCTGATATACCATGATGTATCCTGATATACCATGATGTATTCTGATATACCATGATGCATCCCGTTATACCATGATGTGTCCTGAAATATTATGATGTATCCCGATATACCATGATGTATTCTGATATACCATGATGCATCCTGATATACCATGATGTATCCTGATATACCATGATGTATTCTGATATACCATGATGCATCCTGATATACCATGATGTATCCCGATATACCATGATGTGTCCTGATATACCATGATGTATCCTGATATACCATGATGTATGCTGATATACCATGGTGCATCCTGATATACCATGATGTATCCTGATATAGCATGATGTATCCCAATACACCATGATGTATCCTGATATACCATGATGTATCCTGATATACCATGATGTGTCCTGAAATAATATGATGTATCCTGATATGCCATGATGTGTCCTGAAATACTATGATGTATCCTGATATACCATGATGCATTCTGATATACCATGATGTATTCTGATATACCATGATGCATCCTGATATACCATGATGCATCCCGATATACCATGATGTGTCCTGATATACCATGATGTATCCTGATATACCATGATGTGTTCTGATATACCATGATGTGTCCTGAAATACTATGATGTATCCGGATATACCATGATGCACCCTGATATACCATGATGTATCCTGATATACCATGATGTATCCTGATATACCATGATGTATCCCGATATACCATGATGTGTCCTGATATACCATGATGTGTTCTGATATACCATGACGCATCCCGATATACCATGATGTATCCCGATATACCATGATATATTCTGATATACCATGATGTATCCCGATATACCATGATGCATCCTGATATACCATGATGCATCCCGATATACCATGATGTATTCTGATATACCATGATGCATCCTGATATACCATGATGCATCCCGATATACCATGATGTGTCCTGATATACCATGATGTATCCTGATATACCATGATGTGTTCTGATATACCATGATGTGTCCTGAAATACTATGATGTATCCCGATATACCATGATGTATTCTGATATACCATGATGTATTCTGATATACCATGATGCACTCTGATATACCATGATGTATCCTGATATACCATGATGTATTCTGATATACCATGATGTATTCTGATATACCATGATGTATCCCGATATACCATGATGTGTCCTGATATACCATGATGTATCCTGATATACCATGATGTATTCTGATATACCATGACGCATCCTGATATACCATGATGTATCCCGATATACCATGATGTGTCCTGATATACCATGATGTATCCTGATATACCATGATGTGTCCTGATATACCAAGATGTATCATGATATACCATAAGGTGTCCTGATATACCGTGATATGTCCTGATATGCCATGATGTATCCTGATATACCATGATGTATCCTGCTACATCCTGAGGTATCCTAATATACCATGATGTGTCCTGATATATCATGATGTGTCCTGATATACCATGATGTGTCCTGATATACCATGATGTATCCTGATATACCATGATGTGTCCTGATATACCATGATGTATCCCGAGATACCAAGATATGTGGTGATAAACTAGGATATATCCTGATATGTGTAGATCCTTATGAATGAAGACATAGCATGATATACCATGATACATCGGGATAAACTAGGATATACATTGGTAATTCGCATATATAACGGTATAAATGTCATGGCATGTTACTCCTGGGCACAGGTGATACGTACGCTATGATCTTACTTTAGCAATTCCAGGATTACATTATACCTAAACATCAATTTATACAATATATCTTTTCTGAATCAACATTTGTTAATTATGTGCATAAATATCACGCGAAAATTATACATTAGGTGGAGTGGGGTAACTCCCTGATTCCCCCTAAGAATTAGGGAGAGTAATATCGAATAACACCTTAGCTTATAGATGCGATTATCGATGAATCCACAGACTGCTATTATATATATTATAATAACGGATCGCGGTACATAGCGAAAGAGGCTTCGCGTTGAACAAGTGATTGTTCGGATAACGATCCCCCAAAATTGCTGATCCGCTGATCACGAATCTCCAAGAATTGGTGAAAGCCAATCGCAGAGATCGAAAAAGGTCCCCCCCCCCTCCCACACACACACACAAATTACACAAGAATATTATAAAAGTCGCTCGGATGAAATTTTGTCCCAACCTGTATTTTATAGATACGTTACAGCGTTTCGCGCAGAGAAATATGCCGAGATGGGAACCGCCCTAGGAAAAGGATGTGTCGAAAGCGTCCTTGCGTCATTGAATAGATGCGTTAGTCACCTGGATGCGGTAGTTGATGCATGACGTCACGCAGAAGCCGCCACCCAAGCAGCACGTTTTAATCAATGGAAGCTATGACACGCCGTGTCGATATTATATATCAAGAATTGCATTGTACATCATATACTATAGGGCTGTATATATAATCTCGTCGTGGCCCACGCACGGAATTCAGCAGATCCATCATGACGTCATGACGATGGTATCAGTCTTATTTGATTTGATTTCATTGGGGCCTAATTAAAGGCACTTTCCGCCTGCTCTCATTTGGCGAACAGCATTGCGTTATATGAAGTAGTATGATTTATATAAATACGGTTCATGAAATGCACCTGTTTTTGCCGGCGTACAACTGTGTACACGATCCGTATAATAAATTGTGATGATACCAACCGTCGTGATCTCATGTACAGCGCCCTCAGGAAAATTGCAAAAGCATTTCTCGGAGATCGTTCGCGCGAAGCATTCTTTCAGCATAGCACATCTGCTATGCACGCCCAGTATTGTAATGATTGGGTGATCTTGGGGATCTAGACCTAGGGTGATGTTGAATAATTCACGTGCGGGCGAGGGGCGCTCCAAAAACTGAAGACTTAAGTGCCAAATGCGAAGATTGTGTGCGGAAGGGGTTGGGGTGGTGGGGGCGGGGGGCGGGGGCGTGGTAGCTGGATTCGCCACGGCTTCCGGTATTGTATATTTGTCAACAAAAATTAATTATTTTGTTAATCTTCGATACAACGGTAACGAAAGAAGCGAAATGATCATGGGGCAATATTATTGCATATTTATGTTTTTACGCTAAGGGCGTTCCATAGCACAGGTAAACCAGCCGAGCGCGTCCAACAGGAACGGTCGCCTCATCGCAGCAAGGAAGGCTACGGAACGCCACCTGCCTCGCGGCTTCCTCTGGAGGCTGACAGTCCCCCCCCACCCAACGCCCCCGCCCGCCCTCCAGGCCCACCCTCCCTTCAAGCAGTCCCCACCCCCCAGGCAATCCCCACTATTCCTTCAGGCAGTCCCCACCCCCAAGGCAATCTCCTTCACCCCCACCGCCCAGCAGGTGAGTACTGGTGAGGCGAGCCTTTGTATTTGCCGCAGGCTGGGTAGGGTTATATCGACGTCCCGCCGGCGGGTGGGGAGGGCGGAGGAGAAGGAGTGGGGGGGGGGAGGGTGGAGGAGAAGGCGTGGGGGGAGGGGGGGAGGGTGGAGGAAAAGGAGTGGGGGGGGGAGGGCGCGGGTGGAGGAGAAGGGTGGAGCGAGGGTGGAGGAGAAGGGGGAGGGAATGAGGGGAGAAGACGTGAATGAGGCCGACACCTACGCGACCGGCCCGGGCGAGGCGCACGCATCGTTCCACCAAGCGGCGTGACATGACTTCTTTGCCCAGGTCGTCCATCCTCGCGGTCTGATCGGCCGTGTCTGCGCAGCCAGTGACTGACTGGGAGACCGAGGAGTAGCCGCCGACCGCACGTACGGAGACACCAAGCAGACATACCTTCCCGGATATATTACAGCCGCCTGCAAGGTGAGTGCATGGCCACACATCAGTGACGACACAGACAGAAGGCGCGTCCTGTTCAATTAATATGAAAACGATATACTCGCCGCATACTCTAGTCCTAACATGGAACAGGACATGGCAAGAAGCCAGTGGGGGGTGGGGTGAGGTGGTGCACGGTTGCTGTGGTTACTGGTGACGGTGGGACGGACGTGCGGCGGCCACGCTGTATGTCCCACAACTTGAGCGCGATGCATGCACAAAGATTGCGGGAGAATTGTATGAACAAAGAAATCAATTTTGTTGCCCACAACGTAAAAACCTTGATGGCGTGAGTGGGTTTCAATCCCAGACGCGTCGAAGATGATTTAGCGAAAGACAGCCGCGGACGTAATGACTCAACGGGCAGGGTTTCTATCTGTATAATGGTGCCGCCCGGTGTATTATACAGGTGTAGACTATAATTAGTATTTCGATTGCCAAGAAGACACCCAAATGATTTGGCGGTTAGCACGCTCGGTTTTGTATATTGCGCTCTGCCAGGCCAGTCATCAGGCCAGAGGTTCGCGCCCGGCTGTGCGAATGTATAGATCCACGTTAGTTAGTAGTTCCAGGATGCAGATCGCACCTCCTTCGTGGAAGAACAGTAGGGTGTTACCCCCCGGGACATGGCTCCGCTCTGCTCTTGATCCTCCATCCCCATTCACGTGAAATGACTTTTATAGTTTACAATTTTAAATGTCCTTCTCGATCACCCGAACAAAACGACAGAAATAGAGTGTAAAATCGAGTACTGCCGGTCCCATCCAGCTGGTATTTACCTATAGGTCTCATGGCCGTATGTACTCAGGCGTATGTCCGGTACACGAGGTTCACACGACAGGACTACCCAGGACATTGTGTTCTATCAATGGCTCGGTGGATGAATGGTGGATGGGGTGTGATACTTCGGGCATTCAGAGTGTAGTCAAAGAGTATTACTTGTTAAATTAGACTATTTGGTGTGGTGACCGCGCCACATCTGTGTTAGATGTGGTGACCGCGCCACATCTGTGCCAGATGTGGTGACCGCGCCACATCTGTGTTAGATGTGGTGACCGCGCCACATCTGTGTTAGATGTGCTGACCGCGCCACATCTGTGTTAGTTGTGGTGACCGCGCCACACCTGTGTTAGATGTGGTGACCGCGCCACATCTGTGTTAGTTGTGGTGACCGCGCCACATCTGTGCCAGATGTGGTGACCGCGCCACATCTGTGTTAGATGTGGTGACCGCGCCACATCTGTGCCAGATGTGGTGACCGCGCCACATCTGTGTTAGATGTGGTGACCGCGCCACATCTGTGTTAGATGTGGTGACCGCGCCACATCTGTGTTAGATGTGGTGACCGCGCCACATCTGTGTTAGTTGTGGTGACCGCGCCACACCTGTGTTAGATGTGGTGACCGCGCCACATTTGTATTAGATGTGGTGACCGCGACACATCTGTGTTAGATGTGGTGACCGCGCCACGTCTGTGCCAGATGTGGTGACCGCGACACATCTGTGTTAGATGTGGTGACCGCGCCACATCTGTGCCAGATGTGGTGACCGCGCCACATCTGTGTTAGATGTGGTGACCGCGCCACATCTGTGTTAGATGTGGTGACCGCGCCACATCTGTGTTAGTTGTGGTGACCGCGCCACACCTGTGTTAGATGTGGTGACCGCGCCACATCTGTGTTAGATGTGGTGACCGCGCCACGTCTGTGCCAGATGTGGTGACCGCGCCACATCTGTGTTAGATGTGGTGACCGCGCCACATCTGTGTTAGATGTGGTGACCGCGCCACATCTGTGTTAGATGTGGTGACCGCGCCACATCTGTGTTAGTTGTGGTGACCGCGCCACACCTGTGTTAGATGTGATGACCGCGCCACATCTGTGTTAGATGTGGTGACCGCGCCACATCTGTGTTAGATGTGATAACCGCGCCACATCTGTGTTAGATGTGGTGACCGCGCCACATCTGTGTTAGTTGTGGTGACCGCGCCACATCTGTGTTAGTTGTGGTGACCGCGCCACATCTGTGTTAGATGTGGTGACCGCGCCACATCTGTGTTAGTTGTGGTGACCGCGCCACATCTGTGTTAGTTGTGGTGACCGCGCCACATCTGTGTTAGATGTGGTGACCGCGCCACATCTGTGTTAGTTGTGGTGACCGCGCCACATCTGTGTTAGTTGTGGTGACCGCGCCACATCTGTGTTAGATGTGGTGACCGCGCCACATCTGTGTTAGATGTGGTGACCGCGCCACATCTGTGTTAGATGTGGTGACCGCGCCACATCTGTGTTAGATGTGGTGACCGCGCCACATCTGTGTTAGATGTGGTGACCGCGACACATCTGTGTTAGATGTGGTGACCGCGCCACATCTGTGTTAGATGTGGTGACCGCGCCACATCTGTGTTAGATGTGGTGACCGCGCCACATCTGTGTTAGATGTGGTGACCGCGCCACATCTGTGTTAGATGTGGTGACCGCGCCACATCTGTGTTAGATGTGGTGACCGCGCCACATCTGTGTTAGATGTGGTGACCGCGACACGTCTGTGCCAGATGTGGTGACCGCGCCACATCTGTGTTAGATGTGGTGACCGCGCCACATCTGTGTTAGATGTGGTGACCGCGCCACATCTGTGTTAGATGTGGTGACCGCGCCACATCTGTGTTAGTTGTGGTGACCGCGCCACACCTGTGTTAGATGTGATGATCGCGCCACATCTGTGTTAGATCTGGTGACCGCGCCACATCTGTGTTAGATGTGATAACCGCGCCACATCTGTGCCAGATGTGGTGACCGCGCCACATCTGTGTTAGTTGTGGTGACCGCGCCACACCTGTGTTAGATGTGATGACCGCGCCACATCTGTGTTAGATGTGGTGACCGCGCCACATCTGTGTTAGATGTGGTGACCGCGCCACATCTGTGTTAGATGTGGTGACCGCGCCACGTCTGTGCCAGATGTGGTGACCGCGCCACATCTGTGTCAGATGTGGTGACCGCGCCACATCTGTGTTAGATGTGATAACCGCGCCACATCTGTGTTAGATGTGGTGACCGCGACACATCTGTGTTAGATGTGGTGACCGCGCCACATCTGTGTTAGATGTGATGACCGCGCCACATCTGTGTTAGATGTGGTGACCGCGCCACATCTGTGTTAGATGTGGTGACCGCGCCACATCTGTGTTAGATGTGGTGACCGCGCCACATCTGTGTTAGATGTGGTGACCGCGCCACATCTGTGTTAGATGTGGTGACCGCGCCACATCTGTGTTAGTTGTGGTGACCGCGCCACATCTGTGTTAGATGTGGTGACCGCGCCACATCTGTGTTAGATGTGATGACCGCGCCACATCTGTGTTAGATGTGGTGACCGCGCCACATCTGTGTTAGATGTGGTGACCGCGCCACATCTGTGTTAGATGTGGTGACCGCGCCACATCTGTGTTAGTTGTGGTGACCGCGCCACATCTGTGTTAGATGTGGTGACCGCGCCACATCTGTGTCAGATGTGATGACCGCGCCACATCTGTGTTAGATGTGGTGACCGCGCCACATCTGTGTTAGATGTGGTGACCGCGCCACATCTGTGTTAGATGTGGTGACCGCGACACATCTGTGTTAGATGTGGTGACCGCGACACATCTGTGTTAGATGTGGTGACCGCGCCACATCTGTGTTAGATGTGGTGACCGCGCCACATCTGTGTTAGATGTGGTGACCGCGCCACATCTGTGTTAGATGTGGTGACCGCGCCACATCTGTGTTAGATGTGGTGACCGCGCCACATCTGTGCCAGATGTGGTGACCGCGCCACATCTGTGTTAGATGTGGTGACCGCGCCACATCTGTGTTAGATGTGGTGACCGCGCCACATCTGTGTTAGTTGTGGTGACCGCGCCACACCTGTGTTAGATGTGATGACCGCGCCACATCTGTGTTAGATGTGACCGCGCCACATCTGTGTTAGATGTGGTGACCGCGCCACATCTGTGTTAGATGTGGTGACCGCGCCACATCTGTGTTAGATGTGGTGACCGCGCCACATCTGTGTTAGATGTGGTGACCGCGCCACATCTGTGTTAGATGTGGTGACCGCGCCACATCTGTGTTAGATGTGGTGACCGCGCCACATCTGTGCCAGATGTGGTGACCGCGCCACATCTGTGTTAGATGTGATGATCGCGCCACATCTGTGTTAGATCTGGTGACCGCGCCACATCTGTGTTAGATGTGGTGACCGCGCCACATCTGTGCCAGATGTGATGACCGCGCCACATCTGTGTTAGATGTGGTGACCGCGCCACATCTGTGTTAGATGTGGTGACCGCGACACATCTGTGTTAGATGTGGTGACCGCGACACATCTGTGTTAGATGTGGTGACCGCGCCACATCTGTGCCAGATGTGGTGACCGCGCCACATCTGTGCCAGATGTGGTGACCGCGCCACATCTGTGCCAGATGTGGTGACCGCGCCACATCTGTGCCAGATGTGGTGACCGCGCCACATCTGTGTCAGATGTGGTGACCGCGCCACATCTGTGTTAGATGTGGTGACCGCGCCACATCTATGTTAGATGTGGTGACCGCGACACATCTGTGCTAGATGTGGTGACCGCGACATATCTGTGTTAGATGTGATGACCGCGCCACATCTGTGTAAGATGTGGTGACCGCGCCACATCTGTATTAGATGTGGTGACCGCGACACATCTGTGCTAGATGTGGTGACCGCGACACATCTGTGTTAGATGTGGTGACCGCGCCACGTCTGTGCCAGATGTGGTGACCGCGCCACATTTATGTTAGATGTGGTGACCGCGCCACATCTGTGCAGATGTGGTGACCGCGCCACATCTGTGTAAAGATGTGGTGACCGCGTCACATTTGTGCCAGATGTGGTGACCGCGACATATCTTATGTTGGTGTTAGATGTAGTGCAGTCTCTCTAACATGGGGTTTTCCTCATGCCGCGGGGGGCTGTGACATTTACACTATCACACCTGACAAATGAATTGAAATTAGTGTTTTTCTAGGCCCGTTTTATGCGTAGGGGGTCTCCGGGGACCATGAATGATTAAGATAACATAGGCTCCAAATTTGATCTCTCAGACCGGCTTTCAAATTAGGGACATATTGATCTAGTCGAGTGTTCTGCAAATGCTGACAAATATTCACAAATGAGAACAACATTTAAACTGCGGAGGTCATGGAAGGTGTAGGGTTTATAGCGCCGAACCAAATTGCCCTGCCACCCCAGGATGAAGGCAAGGCGTATAATCAGAGAGGTCTGCCGTAGTGGTCAGCAGTTGTGCGACCACAACCGGCCAATGCATATATATATATAGTGTATATATGTATAGCTGGTAGAAATCAACAGAAAAGTAAGCTGTAAAGACGGTATTTGATGGATAATGACAAGCCACTATTATATCCTAAGCCGTTAATACATGGCACAGAAACCTCGCTGGATTGGGTGAACGGCGACATGTGACGTGAGCAAGAGGCTGGAGGGGGGGGGGGGCTTAAAATCATAGCTACAATAAATCCCCAGGCATCACACTGGATTCCTCCGTTGTACGGGATAATAACATGTGGCTTAGTTACTTATATCGTTATATAATCTAGAGGTGCTGAAATCATGCCCGTCTAACACGATATATACCCCTGTTACTCCCCAGTCTACGGTAATAAGACGCACTGGACGCACTGCCCCTCCCCTCTCCAGCCCTCCACTTTCTATGCCCCTCCCCATCCCTAACCTACCTATGCCCCTCCCCCTCCCCATCCCTCACCCGTCTATGCCCCCTACCCCTCCCCTCCGCCTTCCAGAACCTTCCCACCGGTCCGTGCGCGGTCCATGGAACCATGAATTGTTGATATCGTCGTGAGCCATCGATTTCTCTCGTCGCCTTCACTTGTTTGGTTTTCTGCTTCAGCCCCTGTAAGTTGTGGTCTGACAGCTGATAAAGTCTGGAGTGTATTAGAAGTAGAGGGCTATTGTTGTTTTCACTTGAGAAAGGGATTGGGGGGTTGATAGACAAGGCAGGCGCGTATTCCCAAATAATTATATTTCGTTGGGCAAAGGTATTGTTGGTCCCTCCCCCTTAAACACGTCATTGTTAATTTCGTCTTCATTGGCACCCCCACCCCCTCTCCCCCCGCCCCCCCCCCCCACCCCAGTTTTAAGATATATATAGCGATGTCTGCAATATGAGGCTGCCTGTAGTATAGTATAGTAATGTTTAGTATGTTTACATAGATTGTGATTTATCACTTGTAGTCCTTGGAGCTCTATATGTGACAGTTGTTTGGCCGCGGCAGAAACCACGTGTGGCCATTGGCTCATGACTCGTGTCTCCTGCTGTGATATAATCTCCGTATATTTGAGGAAATTGAGAGAATTTGTGGAAATTGAGACAATTTGTGGAAATTGAGACAATTTGTGGAAATTGAGACAATTTGTTGAAATTGGCAAAATTTGTCGAAATTGACTAATTGAAAAGATGGAAAACGACGAAATGAATTAAAATTGTATATTTGTGGCAAGTAAGGAACATTTATGAATCTGTCGAAATTAACTAAAAATATCTTAACTACGTCAAACTGCGTTTAAAAAGTCATTGATTATATACTTAGCTGTATATAAGCATGTAGTTTGTGGCGCAGGCAAGCAGTAACATCCCGTAATATGATAGAAAACATCGTAATATCAGAAACCTGCACCAACATAGACCATGGTACAGGTGCCTCACCGTTCCTCTCAACGAATGCGGATGACATAATCTTGACGTAATTTGTTTCGACACCACAATCTGTCTAAAGCTACATCTTTTTGTGATATCGTCATCAACCGGGTAGGTTGGTTGCTCCGAGGAAGACTATAACCTGTTAAAGCTCATGTCAGTGGGAGGATCAAGGATAAACAGAGGAATGTCCCCCCGGGAGTCAAGTCAAGCAGGAAGCCAACATTACAGTACATTTTGGGAAATGAACGTACGAGGCGCAAACCGAATACGTGTAAGTGAACGGCCGAGGAGCACGCCCGATGACCCATTGTTATCCGGTAATGTAAAGGACGTTAACATGTAAAATTGCCGTCTCTATGAAAATACACTACATTACAGAAAAAATGTTGTGAAAGAATGTTAATATAGTGAAGCCACCAGTGGATTTTACATCTGTTCAAGAATGCACTTACACTACGTTAAGCCCCACCTGTTCGCCGTCGCGTGAAGATGTGACCTTTCAAATGTACATTGCATCCAAGAGCGCTCCCAAGGGGGGGGGGGGCGCACGAACCTCCCTCCCCTTTTGAACCATAAGTTACAGATAGGGGAACATGGGGTAAAATGACCACCTTAACTTTTTTTTTTTTCGGGGACAAGCATTCCTATAAAAAGAACAACATTTTGGTAAACTGACAACAGTAGTATTGTGAATAACATAGGTTGGATACATGCGAGTGACACGAACAAAATTTTTACTAGCACAGAAAACATGTTTTATGTCACAGTGGGTCATTTTGCCCCCCTAATGGGGCAAAATGGTCAGCACATTATTTCAGCCTGTTAATGAGTGAACTGAACAGCCTAAGAAGGCAAACTCCTAACTCTCTGGAACAGTTTGACCTCAGAAGGATAACACACAGAAATTACAAACAACGGTTACGTCAGCAGAGGCGGATCGGGTGAGGGGGGGACACCCCATTCCCCCACTTTTTGCCATTTTTCGGTTAAAAATTTAGGCCATCTGAGGCGCAGAACTCAGCTTTTATGCGAAGTCCTACTGTTGAACAGACAGCACATCTGGATCCGACCCTGAAACCTGCCCGCCCCCGGTTTTAGGGAGGGGCGGGGGGGTAAGTAATACATTGCTGGGTTTGGGGGGTTCCGGGAAAGCCCCCTTTTTTCACCGCCAAAATCTGCTCTATGAACGCACATTTTCAAACCCCCCCCCCCTCTCTCAGGCATCAAGGCACCCGCGGAACCCCAGATTTGTATAATAATCAAGCCGGGCCTTGCCACACTCTTTCTGTTGGTGGGGACCGTAGCGGGACACTGCCTGTTACTTGGCTTTCTAACTGGAAGTCTAGTAGCTTTTGGGAGTGCGCATGTATCGAATGGAAACACGATGTCGCGTGCCGCCTGGCTTTGCCTCAATCAACGCTTCCGGCTCCCAGGGGCGCACAACTCTCCCTTCTTCAAGCTCCCTGTGACGCACATCGTTTTCTTCTCCAAGCATATTCGTGATCATCAAAGATGTTTGCTAAAGATAATCGTTTCTGTTAGAGCATACATATTAAATTGGATGTGGGTAAAACGGCCCACTGGGTCATTTTGCCCCAAGCAGCGTGGGTCATTTTGCCCCTGTTAGTAACCTTAACATTTGACCGCTGTATAAAAAATACGGCGCAGTATATTCCGCATTTGAATTACGTTTGGGGCTTGACTTGGACTTATATTTGATCGTGTTAATTTATCAAAATTTTGCCCCAGAATCTTTTACCTCGGTTACGAGGGTCAGCTGTCTGCTTCAGCGCCCATTTAGATTTGTTAAGGTATCACGTAACAAACAGGAACAAATATAAAACGCTTCAATACAGGTGGCAGCACTGCAATTGCGCGATATTGTGGTGGGCCATTTGACCCCGATGGGTCATTTTGCCCCATGTTCCCCTACGCTGTTAAAGTCGATATCTGTTGGAAGATACACTGTCAAAGTCGAGAACCGTTGGAAAGATACACTGTTAATTCCATGCCGTTGGAAAATATACATTTACTGTTAAAGTCGAGATTTGTAGGAAAGATGCACTGTTAAATATAGCCGCCAGCCCGGCCTCTAAAGCTGCTGTACCGATTCATGTAATACCCAAGTGTCTATCCTCCAAATTACAGATTTTTTCGTCGTGTCTTTACCTCACAATAAAATTTAGAAGTCACGCCAGCCACGATTTGGTCTCTTAGGTCTCATAGGCGAACATAGATATTCGCGCAACGAGACGCGAACACTGATATTCGCCGAGCGCGATTGCTGACCTCGCAAAGCTCACCCCACCATGCCCTGCCAGCGAGCTGTCCAGTAGCTGTCACCAACTAGGTGATTTGTATACATAATAGGGCGCCGGCCTATCCAAGTTGGGGAGAACAAGGTGGGGTGGGGTGGGGGCGGGGGCTAGATCCCATGGCTCCGCACCCTCATGTCCATTCCCCACTGCCCGGTCATTCTCACGGCCTAATAGACCCGTAGCCGCTGTAGGTTGTGTCTGCCGCTGTCGCCTGGTCGACACGGATCAGCGCAGTGCGGCGAACCCATTAAACCATACATTATCGATGACCTGTTTACCGGCGGTTGCTTTGACGGAACATTATTGCAATTTGCCGTTACATATCAAGCGATATTTCTGGCAATGTTATATATATATTGTATATATGAATGTATATATGTGTGATATATACCTATATAGCCTATGGCTGCTGCAGGATTAGTCACGCCACGCCAGAGCGGTGCTTGGCAACAAACAGGTCCGGGCACTGTAGTCTATGTATCAACCTATGAAGACCTCATGGACCCCCACCCCCCTCTCCCTCCCTCCTCCTCTATCCTCCTTTCTTATTGCGGGATCAATAGTCACGGGGACGGGGCGGGGGTGGGGGGGGGGAGGGTATGGCAGAGCAGGGGTGAGGTGTTGTGATGGTCGCCGCTGAAGCATATCGATTCACGTGGCAAGTGATCGTTTTGTGACCTGCTCCCTCCCCCCGAGGCCCCTCCACCCATCCATCCTCCCCGCCCCCCCCCCCCTCCCCACCCCGGTGCTGCTCTGTGACCAGTGCTGGATACTGCCATCGGGCCGATTGTGCGTGTGTGTGGGGGGGGGGGCGGGGGGGGGGTCATGGGACTGGGGGATGTCCTTGGGTGAGGGGGTGGGGGTGTCCCGAGGCTGGGGGATGTTGGGGATGGGGGGGGGGGGGGGAGGGGCTTGGGGTGTGATCAATAAGTCATGCCATGGACGGTTTGGAACAACTGGACCGATAGCTTTGTAAACCGGAGAGAATGAGGGGGGGGGGGGGTGGGGGGCGTCGAGGGGGATGAAGAGAGCGCCGGTCTCTTCGGCTTTATTGACCGGCCGTATACCTTCCAACTAAGGAGGGGTTTATTGACCTGTGGTAAGGGGGGGAATGCTTCTGTCGCTCGCGACATTAACATCTCTTACAGCTACTGATAGTCAAAAATAGAATAGAACAGAATAAAGTATGCCCGAGACCCTCGTGTCGACATAATTATTATCTCATATCTTACTGCGTTTTAAGGTGTTATAGATCTTCGTTATCAAATAACTCTCGATGAAAGGGTCGCAACTTGCAGATGCTTGTTTGCCAAATTTACATTATTGCGGTATGGCGCATGCAGACATGTTCACCTGTATAATGATTGGAATGAACGCCGGCCTTTGCCCGCATAGACATATCCCAATAAAGTAACATGCTTCTAAGAGGAACATCAGGCTCAAGAACGAAAATACAATGTTCGTTCATAAGTTCGTATTATGGTACTTTATGAAATGCAGTTTTTACTTTTAAAATAGTAAAAATGCAATTAGTTCTTGGACAAACCATGCATGTATTCCATAAGAGCATCACTATATATTCAAAAAGATTTACCTGAAAGATCATTACAAGTTTTGGTAATACAATATATTATCTCTAAGTGTTGTGTAAATCGCTTCAAGGTTTTGTTTTTCTTTACTTGTCGCAGGATAACAAGAGCATCAAGTACACCGACGTCCCTGTGAGACTCTCTGGTTGGGGGTTCTATCGCGACAGGATGCGGACGCTGCTGGTGTTGGGCCTTGTGGCCCTGGTGGTGACCACCACCTACGGACAAGGTGAGAGGGGCGGGGGTCTGTACTGCGGCGAACTCTAGGCCCCACCAATGCAGGGGGGACACTGATACACCGGCGTGACAGAAACGTGGAGGGCCATGGTCAATAGAATGTCTGGTTTGTTAATCGCGTGGAGTTTGTTCAACGTCGCGATCTTATTGATTTAGTACATGATTTGTTTGATCGTGTTATATAAGGTGGTATCTTATGGCGTTGTCGTACATGTATTATAGTTACACAGTGTCAATATGTCAATACTTCCACTGGGGAATGCCGAATGCCGGCTTCGCCTCGCCCGTATATGGCTATATGTTTGTAGACAGGACAAAGACCTAAATCCACATGCAAGTCCTTCTCTCGAAAAGAGGAGCGGTTAAACCTGGTTCATCGCCACCCATTGACGTGGTATGACACTTTACTGACAGTTCCAAATGTCAAGCCATCTCCATTTTGTATAAGGCAGGTGTCCTGCTAATTAAATTCAGACTTCGTGAACCGTCTGTCAACATGTATAATGTTCGCGGTTATAATGACCCACCTGCTGACTGACCGCCTTACCTGTAAAACCACCAAATAACCAGCCTGAAAACTACCATGCCGCCTTATTACATCGGCCTACCAAAACACGACAATACATTAGTCAGAGTGATCTAAGAAAACACCATTCCGCCTGATGTACGTCCATAAACCTCCTTACAACGCCTAACATACCTCCATTAACTTCCTTACAACGCCTAACATACCTCCATTAACCTCCATACAACGCCTAACATACCTTCATAAATCTCAATACAACGCCTAACATACCTCCATAAACCACCATACAACGCCTAACCTACCTCCATAAACCACCATACAACGCCTAACATACCTTCATAAACCTCCATACAACGCCTAACCTACATCCATAAACCTCTATACAACGCCTAACAACGCCTAACATACCTTCATAAACCTCAATACAACGCCTAACATACGTTCCTAAACCTCCATACAACGCCTAATCTACCTTTATGAACCTCCATACAACGCCTAACATACGTCCCTAAATCTCCATACAACGCCTAATCTACCTCCATAAACCTCCATACAAGGCCTAACATACGTCCCTAAACCTCCATACAACGCCTGATCTACCTTTATATACCTCCATGCAACGCCTAACCTAGCTCCATAAACCTCCATACAACGCCTAACCTACCTCCATAAACCTCTATACAACGCCTAACCTACCTCCATAAACCTCCATACAATGCCTAATCTACCTCCATAAACCTCCATACAACGCCTAACCTACCTCCATAAACCTCCATATAACGCCTAACATACGTCCCTAAACCTACATACAACGCCTAATCTACCTTTATAAACATCCATACAACGCCTAATCCACCTCCATAAACCTCCATACAACGCCTAACCTAGCTCCATAAACCTCTATACAACGCGTAACCTACCTTCATAAACCTCCATGCAACGCCTAACATAGTATTACGTCTGTTGGGGCCCAAAACGTCCGACTGTCCAAAACGTCCTACATAACTAAGAACAAATTAACAGTTACATTTGACGTTGCGATCCTACACAATTTGCCGATATGAAACCGCGATACGCCCGTTGTGTAGCTCTTTGTTGGCGATATACGAATAACATTGAGGTTTTATGAGAAGCTGGGGAGGGGCACGAGCTAAATAAGTTTTCATTTAGCTCGGCGCGGCCCCATTTCCCATATTTCCCTCCCAGCCCCCAGCCTCCTCATCACGTTTTTATTTAGCTCGTCGCGGCGCATCTCAGGCCTTTTCCTATTGGCCTGACGCAAAACAAACGTGGGGAGGGGGGGGGGGGGGTGGACGTGTGAGCTTCAGTTTAGGAACGGTGCGTAAGGAGGCAGGGAAAAAGAGTTAGCAGTACTTTACAGCCTTGGCCTCTTTGCTCGTCAAGGGACTTATCCGACCCTCCGGATTTAGATCTACCCATTAAAACAATATTAATTGCGAGATTAGGAGCGTAAGAAACAAATCTGGGGACATATTTAATCTTTGATGATCGTGTTGTGCTTGGACAAAAATCAACCTCTAACTGTGCATTATGTTATAGGTGTGAACGTTTTGGGCTGTCGGACGTTTTGGGTTCTCACATACGTCCCTAAACCTCCATACAACGCCTAACCTACCTCCATAAACCTCTATACAATGCCTACCCTAACTCCATAAACCTCTATACAACGTCTAAGCTGCCTCCATAAACCCTTGAATATCGTGTCTCCTTACTCTCACATCCCGCTCTGTTACATATCGTCGGGAGACTCTCTACAATATCCTTCCTCCATTTACCTGGCGGTCACTGGCGGAACCACTGGGGCGGTTGCGTCTGAGGAGGCTCGGGGGCTGAGAGGGAAATAGGGGAAAGGGATGGGGGTTGGTAGATATCAGGGAAAAGGTCGATAAAGGTCATTCCTGGCGAGACGATGCAAGCAGGCTCTCGTCATGGGCCGGTCGCCAAGTTTACCTGAGTTGATATTCACATTGACCGTGTGTGTTATTATCTGTTATGTCCCCGTTTTGTGGCTGAGGCGGCGGGCTGGCACCGCATGGGAGGTGGGAAACCTGCCGTGTATCTAGCAACCTCTCCCCAAACACATCGAATATGGAGAACCGGTCAATATTCGAGTCAGTCAAAGGAGAGGCGCAGAGGGCGTGTCGTGGCGGTGGAGCAAGGTGGGGGGAGGGTGATCGCGGATGGAAGGGGGGAGGAAGGGGACGGGGGGATGGGGGAGGGTGCAGACGCGCCAAGCTCCTCCAGTTAATGGCACGCAGAAAAAAGACAACCCCATGACTTCTATGACTCAGGCTATTCATCTATTGATGGCAGGAATTCTGAAAAATATTTCACCCGTTTGGGGTTACAATGACAATAATTGCTGGCATAAGCGTGTTGATATGAGGAGGGAGGAGCCTCGGTGGTTATCGGGGAACAGATCCACAAGGCCAGGGTGAGGTACCCCCCCCCACCCCACACACACACACACAACACCCCGCCCCCCATCCTTCCCCCTTTACTGGAAGGGAAGGCGTTAACGCTGCCGGTTAGACCCGTCGGAAATGAACACCCCTTCATCGTCAAAAACATGATAATACAGGTGTGAAGACTAGATTAAAACAAATTGATGGTGTAATACAGTGTTTGTTGGGCGGGCGTAACCGGCACGGTGCTCATGCCCGAAAGTGATGTCATTCAAATGTGCAGCACTACTACCTACTTTTGTACGAATTAATGTGTATTGCGTTCTTGTGTTGTTGAGGGTAATGAAACTAGACGCAGATTAACGATTGTGACCTTAACGATGTTACGAAATCCCACATCCGTGCTGCATATCTAGGTGGGGCAGGTCAAGACGGTCGGGGTGACGGAGGTCAAGGACAAGGAGGTCAAGGAGGTCAAGGAGGTCAAGGAGGTCCTGGAGGTCAAGGAGGTCCAGGAGGTCAAGGAGGTCCTGGAGGTGAAGGAGGTGAAGGAGGTGAAGGAGGCGAAGGAGGTCCTGGACAAGGAGGTCCTGGACAGGATGGTCGCGATGGAACACGAGGCAGAACTAGTCAAGGTCTCCAAAACGATTAGCCGCCATCTTGCTCACATATCTGATTACTTCCGGTTCCTCTGGCTGGCCCTGTTACGCGAGTTTCTTGGCTTGTATGCTATTTCACACCCACATTTTTTATTATTTGTTTCCTAATTGCCTTATAATTCAATTGCTTGGCTTCGTAGTCTTCTCCACATCGTTTACTTTTAGATTTCGGCAGCCAACGTAATTCCTCGAAATATTAACTGTAGTTACATAACGTGATTATCTACAAATGTTTTTTAACAGTGATAGTTGTCGATCTATAATGATCACAACTATAATCAGGACGGAATGGCACTTTCGGTTAAAGTACGGGTGCGCATTCGATACAATTATGTAACACGATAAGGCTAAGAGCTCGTTAGTCTTGGTGAAACGCCCCGCTCCCCTCCCCTCCCCTCCCCCCGCACGTCTCATTAGAAGTAGTTCTGGCCTATATAGTCTGGCATAGACAGGGAGAATGACGTTAGGATGGTCGAGTTCTGATGGCTAGAGATATTCACTTTCCTGCTTGTCCACATTATAATACCACTTCAGCACATCATCAAGTTTGGTTGTTTTTATTTGGAGATGCATCGTGGGCAAAGGGCAATTGGAAGTACAGCAATTGTATGTTATTCGAAAGCCTGGGGATCGAGTCTGTGCTGCGGGCGGATCTGAGAACGGACTGATATTTTTATCAAGTCTCGTCACGGCCACGTGGTTCGCTGCAGGTAATGCGTTGTTTCCCTGTTGTCACGAGAGAGTAAACGAATTATTGATTACCCTCGATGCAGTCCTGGCACACAGCTCTGGGCGGCCTGCGGGGAGAATGTAAGGTGTAGGGGGGACCCTGGTAATGATAATGGATAATGGAAAGTGAATTCTCAGGCTTCGACGTCGGTCTCCGACGGGAGTCGAACCTTAATATATATATATATGGTTGATTTCCAGCTGAATGCGCTACTGACTAAGCTATACGGAAAACTGCACCCCCCCCCACCCCCACTCCTCCCACGCCCTGGCATGGAGACAATCCTATGGTAACCTTACCAAGGTCACGTTGGCTGGCGCTTTGGGAGCTAGGTCGCCCAGTGCACGCTTGGGATCGAGCAGTGTCTCTGCATTGATGTGACGCTCCTATATCTATGGACGTAATCTAGCCGCCGTGCGTGTCCGTTGCTTTCAGCAGCCTACACGTGTGTGAGCTTCCAGTGTGTCGCAATGCCAGATCTGTCCGATTGGGTTAGCACAACATATTCAGTTCCAGTATCTAGATCTAGGTGCGCTACATCGTACATTATTTATCGGGCTAAAGAACGAAATACAGTGCTGTAAAGTAATTATCTGAGGAAAGAAGGAAACTACAATAACATCCATTGACCATAATATTGAGATTGACTGCTATTAATATAGGATTCGGTTCCAATAATGCATACGTTTGGTCGTGAAATCATATGGCCAACTACTTGTGTTTAGACCGCCAAATGTATAATGTGCATTCAGGTTAATTTATTATTAGTAAATACACTTATCTCTGTTTTGAAAAGCTAAAATATTATTACATCAAAGCAAGTTTAGTAGAACGTTGCGAAACATACACTGTGAAATTTGTACATATTATAATAGCGATTCAGACAGATGTGGCATTAGGACTGATCTGGAGCGTTCAGACGTGGACACATGGTTCACACAACTGCAACGGCTTGTATTACATTTCTCAAAGAGTCCCGTGACGCGGGTTGTTATTCCATCGTGGATGACCTTAAAGTTGCACATCGAGTTCTTTCCCTCCAAAACTAAGCCCAGGCGAAATTGATATCAAAACTTGCAGAAAACTCGATTGTTTAATTCTGTAAATTCAAAAACCTGATGAAAATCGCCGTTTGGGCTGTGATGTGGCAAACGTGTCTATCCCCGGACACCATAGAACTGTGTCTCGGCACTGCTACTTATACCAAAGCACACAAACTGATGACGTTTACCACTAAAATGAAAACTTGTGGTAAATTGGTATCACGGTCAAGACTAAGAGACTCCATTTAGCAGTCTGGCATGCGTGGAGTATAGACAAAAGAAATCTTAAATTAATCGACGACTGGTTCTTATTTGTATTTTGCCCACTTTAATTTTGGCGGGAAACAGCTCGATATGTAACTTTAATCTCTGCCATGAACGCGAAGTGGTCTTTAGTGAATCGTGTTTGGGGGCAGATTTCACGAACGCAGTTTAGGCGATTATGGAGCTCAGAGGGCTAAATGTTACCATGTAAATGATGGCCAATTTTAGCCGACAGAGCTCCGTAGACGGATAAACTATGTACTTGAAATAGGCCACAGGGCAGATGGTAAGAATTATTATGTGTTATTTCGCGCTGGCCGAGGTGATGGTGAGAGCGGGTGGGAGGACGACGAGGGGGGAGTGCGGAGATGGAAGATCAATAATATGACATGCGATGGGACTGCTTTTGCAAAAATAGCGATAGGATATATTTCAGTTTCTTTACAAAATGGGATAGCTTCTGGGGTGAATATATGGACGTATCTGTTCTTATTTCCTCATGAGGTGCACAAATGTGGTCGCAAAAAAAACAAAGCGATCCATTTGTCATCCAGAATACCATAGAATGGTTAACATTTTATATGGCACTCACAAATAATTCACCGCTAACTTTAGCTTCTGTATGACACGTCTGCTTGTTATTAATTCTTATTATATGCTAAGTTAAGTTAGTTATACAGTCAATTCTCGCAAAAACGTTTAGATATGATACAGGAAACGATTGACGTTCAAGTTTAACTTCGCTGTAAATGTTTATGAAAAGTCGGAAACTATGTGTGTCACGTCACCGATTTATGTGTAGTTTGTTGCACGGGAAGTAGCAGTGATAAGTAGCATGCCGAAGACACTGAATTGTTGATTACAATAATATAATATTCTTTCATCAATCCGTCCATTATTACACTTGGGATACTGACGTGATTTTAGCTTGGATAAATCGTTTGAATAGCTTAACATTTTGTCGAAAATACATCGCTTTTGCACTTCACGCAGACGAGCTTTTGCATTTATCGGGATTAGTTAGTGCTTTCCTGTAGTTCTGTAGGTTTACCCTAATATACCAAAATAATATTAGCAAAAGTAAACTTTATGCCAATGATGTTAGATATGTAATAACGGTCTTGGCAACTATTTAGCTTAGATGAACATGATGTTCGCTATTAGTTCACAGTTTTTCTTAATGGGAATATCGACCAAATTTGGTGTATTGATATATTGTATTGAATTATACCTTTCGGGAAATATTACTTTTTATCATATTACTTTGAACATATGAGCAGGAGATTAGCAAGTGTACTGCTGCTGTCGTCTCCTATTCTTTATACACTCAGATATGATATTTATGCTCTTGAATAACATTCTATTGTTCTATTTCCATGACAACAGATGTCTGCGATCCCGATGTCATGCCGTAAGTATGCTTTCTCTAACATTTATTAGCGGAGGGCGGACGGAGGTGTGTGGGGGTGGGGGGCACATTGATACCTATCCCCGCCACCCACCCCACTTATCCCCGCCACCCACCACACTTATCCCCGCCACCCACCACACTTATCCCCGCCACCCACCCCACTTATCCCCGCCACCCACCACACTTATCCCCGCCACCCACCACACTTATCCCCGCCACCCACCACACTTATCCCCGCCACCCACCACACTTATCCCCGCCACCCACCACACTTATCCCCGCCACCCACCACACTTATCCCCGCCACCCACCACACTTATCCCCGCCACCCACCACACTTATCCCCGCCACCCACCACACTTATCCCCGCCACCCACCACACTTATCCCCGCCACCCACCACACTTATCCCCGCCACCCACCGTGTCAACGGAGAGAGTGGTGACGGGAAGATGCTTGTGGTGGTGGTGGTGGTGGTGGGGAGGGGAGTGGATCTAAAGAGAACGCAATAACTGCAATTGAAGATGGAAGTCAGCAAAAATAAAATAAAATTCAGTTGGATATTCTAGCTCTGTTCGGCCAGGAAGCCGTGACAATACCACACAACTGTGCCGTGATATTGATATCTGTGTTATTTATGTTCTTACAGTGGAATAGCGGACGACGTGGGCACGGTGATCGCCGCCATCTTGGACGGCACGGGCAGCTCGTCCGACCTGCTGCCAGTGCTGGGAGACATCCCGCCCGCCTGCCTCCGACAACTGGCAGGACATGTGAGTAGGCCTTGTGGTACTGGGTCTGGCATACCGGGACCAGTGTCATAACAGGCCCAGTGTCAAACGGGCCTGGTATACCGGAGCTGGCATACCGGGAACAATGTCATGCCGGGCCTGGCATACCGGGGCTGGCATACCGGGGACAGTGTCATACCGGGCTTGGCATGCCGGGGCCAGTGTCATACCGGGCCAGTGTCATACTGGGACCAGTGTCATACCGGGGCCAGTGTCATACCGGGCCGATGTCATACTGGTGTCATACTGGGACCAGTGTCATACTGGTGTCATACTGGTTCACTGTCATACCGACCGTCATACAGAATGGGGGCCACATTACACTGATACCCATAAGAAATATTGATCCTACATCGGCGCATTGAACATTTCCGCCATATTTTTACATTTGCACAATCTAACAGTAACGTATCACGAATAAAGCGCCCACTTGAGCTGTGTGAGTTTACTGCCCGTTGAACACGTTTAGCCTGGTTTCCGCCACAGCTGCAGCCCGGTGACTGCCAGCCAGACCAAGTAGTGACGGCCGTCTGTGAGGCCCAGGGCTCCGCAGAGATCATCAGAGCAGTCCTCAACTGTGTGGCGGCTGACAAGACCTGTGACGTCATCACCGCACTCCTCAACCGGTCCATGGAGGTGAGTTCGTGTACGCCCTCTCCCCACGCCCTCTCCCCACGCCCTTTCGCCACGCCCTCTCCCCACGCCTGCATCCGACGTCCTCTCCCCACACCTCTCCCTCCGCCCTCTCCCCACGCCATCTCCCCACACCCTCTCCCCACACCCTCCCCCCGCGCCCTCTCCCCACACCCTCTCCCCACGCCGGTGTTGACTATAGTATACAGTCGGAAGTTTTATTGCCCATGTCTGTTCTGGTTGACCCCAAAGACAAACGTCACCTTATCTAACAAGGCGCACGCCCGCTGCACCACGACAAATGCGAATATGTCCTCTGGTCGGACTAAAGTATACCTGAAACCCGCCACCACACGAGTGGTTTGTTTTGGTGAACCCTACTTTCATTTCATATAAGCTAGATTTTTCTCTCATTTACTATAATTGCTCCGTCATAGAAGCCCAGACAAAGATTTAACCTTAATCGTTAACCTGAACTTTCATGTGACCTTTGACCTGATCTTTGACTCGACTTTGACGTTTGACCGTATCGTCAATAGTGCATGCCGGTGAGCGCCTTCGGCTTCCTGGGGTCGGAGCTGACTCAGAAGGTGTGCTCCCTGGATGCCGTTCCCTCCCTCTTCCTCATGTTTCTGCCCAAGGACGTCTTGGAAGAAACCCTCGGCAACATGGATCTCGTCCAGTTCACCGAATTGTAAGAGAAGCCACCGTCCAGTGCCGCAGTTCTCCCACACGCCGCTGGCCGTTTATAAACAAAACAGAGAGCTGTGCTCTGTGAGGGCTTTAACATTCAGTATATGTTTCTTCCAAAGAGCGTTGCATTTATAACTTTTGCTCAGTCCCCCATATAACGTAAATTGTCTTCTAACTGGTACCATTGTCTCCTTGGTATTCCGATATAACCTGTCGTCTTTGACGTGTGCTTATTTCCATATGCCATTTGTTTGTTCGCACACATTTCGAATGGCATAACTGTCCATTCTCAGTACCCTTTACCGTGTGTCACCCTCTCTTGCTGCAGCTTACGTCACCTGGACCCGATGAGCATCATGTTTCTGCCTTGTGAACACGTCCAGCTCGTGAGTCGCTTCGTCCAGGAGAAACAGCTCCTGGACCTCAGTCAGATGAGCATCACCAACCTGGACTCTCTGGCCGAGGTGGGCAACCTGCTGCCGCTGTTCCCCTACCTGCCAGAGGAGGTGTGCGCCAATATGCCGTCCATGATGGTAAGTTTGTCTGTCTCTATCCCTTCTGTCTGTTCCTCGTCATGACCTCTGACCCTCTTTTCTCGTGACCCTCTGACCCTCCCTCCGTGTGATCTTTTGACCCTCTCTCCTCCTCGTCGTTATCCTCTGACCCTCTGTCCTCCTGAACCTCTGACCCTCTTCCCTCCTGACCCTCTCACCCTCTCTCCTCCTCGTGACCTTCTGACCATCTTTCCTCGTCGTGATCCACTGACTCTCTGACTCTCTCTCTCCGAATCTCTGGCCCCTTCTTGGAACAAACCATTCTGACCCCTTCTTGGGATAAACCATTCTGACCCCTCATCTTGACCCATTATCGTGGTCCTCCATCTTGATCTCTCACTCCGACCCCTGTGTTCCTTGATCTTGATCCCTCTCTCTCTCATCTGTAACCTTCTCCTGCTTTCTCCCCTATCACTCATTTCCTGACCCTTCTCCATCTCATCCTCACCCCCCCATCCACTCGCAAGCTCGTCCCTCAGGTCTTTCGGGGCTACCCCCATCCCAACTTCTCTTCCTTGCCTGTCTCTCTCTTCTGTGTATGTCTTCTACGTTGTTGCAAACTTCCAATTTGTTTTTTACTTACATTATTTTATATTTAAAAATAAATCAAGCTTAAATATACACACACAAATCATGTAGATGTTTAGAATATGTATGGGCCTCTACCAGTACTGTGGCATTTCTTACTTTTATTACAGATACAGATGTTGCTACCTAACTTGAAAGACCTGTCCTTCCCCTGTGGAGGGCGCAACCACGACCTCGAGGCCATTCTGGACAAGTTGGAGAGGATCCTGGGTGGCGGGGCGGGAGGCCAGGGGGGAGGCCAGGGAGGAGGAGGAGGCCCGGGGGGTCAGGGCGGCAGAATGCCCGACATGGATTCCCTGGAGGACTTCCTGGAGGAGATGCCTGACTTGGATGACCTGGAGGAGTTTCTCAGGAACGACGTCGGGGCTCTGGGGGCCCTGGTGGGCAGCCTGGTCAGAAACATGATGGGCGACCAGGACGGTGGCGCGGGGCTCTCCGAATCCGGCAGATTGGACTTCGGCCAGCTGAAGCAGTGGGCCAAGCAGAACATGGAGAACCCACATTGTCACTTCCGGTGTGGGCAAGCCCTCGTGAAGACTCTTATCGAGGGGAACTACGATATCAGCTCGGAGGAAGACAGGAACAAGTAAGAACTCGTCCTGTGTGTTCGCTCTACACGCTCTTGCAAACTATAACTCGATATAACATTGTTTGTCGTCGTCCCGAGAGAAAGGTCCTTCAAGTATTCTCACGATGAGAATTTGTCTGACGAGATTTGAAAATATTGTCAATTATTTAGTGTTTAGCAAAGAGACACATATGGCTACATTTAAATGAACTCTCATACTGGTCTGGTCATTCAGTTGCCATACACAGAACTAGAGTTATCTTGCCTATATCTATATGTTATGTATGCAATAATGAATATTTCCTTTCAGGTAGGTACATATCTACAATATTCATAAAGACTAAAGCCGCGTGCTTCACGCTACACCATCTGTTTTATGGCCAACAATGTCACAGATCAATGTGTCAATATTATGTATTAACTAATCAACGTGCCTTCTACCCCCTTCTCATCCCCCCACCACACACACACAGTCTGGGTAAGCTGGCGTCGTGTATCCCTGGGAACAGTCTCGCGGACGCTGCCAGCCCCGGTCAGTGCCGAGACTTCGGACCGGAAGTACCTACCCGTGGACGGGTGAGTGTTATATTAGACTTCACGCGCTGACCATGCCATGGTGACCGTAGTCGGGCTATCATTGGCCGTAGTGTGGACGTGCTATTAACCGGATATGGACGTGTTATGAAGTGTTATGACGTGTTATGACGTGTTATAGACTATGGGCGTCATCACATTGGGGACGACGGAGGGGAGGGAAGTGGAGGAGGAATCTCTCACCTGGTACCGCGCTAAACCACATAGTCAGACAGACACGGCTTAATTTGGCTTCGATCGTTTTCGGCATGTGGGGAGTCCGGGAATTTATTTGCCGAAACATTCATGCCCCTAATTACCGCCGTGAGATCGTTTAAGCGGTTTAACCACGAAGATGGCCTACAAAAACATTTAACATTCATTCATTCATTTGTTTCATTCCTACAGGAGGCGGCGCGGATCGCGCAAGGGTGCCGCCCCAGCAAGGAACCCGCCCAGTGGACCCCCACCGACGTCAACAGCATGGGGTGCACCCTGGCGGCCCTGCCCCTGGACGAGCTGATCAGCATCCCCACCCAGGCCCTGTGTGGTGCCCTGGAGGGCCAGCTGGCCGAGTGCCTCCAGGACCAGGAGATCAACCCCAGCTTTGTAAGTGCCCCCTACCCTATCCACCTCACGCCCGAGGCAGCAGCTCCAGGGAGTAAATGGGCGATATTGGGGAGATTAGCTGTGTCACGGTTGTCGGTTTTCGTCTTGGCGGCTGTAAATATACTGACCCATGCAGGGTGTGATTTGCGTTACCTCATTGAAGATGTCGTGCATTCTTCCGGCTGCTCCGTATCATCGACAAATGATCCATAAAATATAAAAAAGCGAAACTTTTACATTGCATCCTGATAGATTGATCCATGTTTTACCTGTTGTATATGCATCCTCCACCCTCCCGCTTCACCCTGGGCGCCTATAATTATCTGGGGAATGTTTTATCCCCGGGAGATTCGTAGGGGCGAATTTAACCCCTGTGTGAACAAAAAGCGGTCTAAGATACCCAACTTCATGTAACTTTTCTCTCTGCCAGGTACGCCGCGTGGGACAGGCCTGCGGCGGCCTGGGCATGGACCCAACTTCATGTAACTTTTCTCTCTACCAGGTACGCCGCGTGGGACAGGCCTGTGGCGGCCTGGGCATGGACCCAACTTAATGTAACTTTTCTCTCTACCAGGTACGCCGCGTGGGACAGGCCTGCGGCGGCCTGGGCATGGACCGCAGCAAAGTGCAACAGCTGGGCTCCGCGGCGGTCCTGGCTCCGTGCGACGCCATGCGCGAAGTCTCCGACGACGACATGCAGGAGGTGCTCGACTTGGTGAAGGAGGGTCTGGAGGAGTTGCGTAGCCAGGGCCAGCGGGGCGCCAGCGCCAGGACGTCCTGTGTCCAGGCCAGGGACATGCCCATCGATACCATCGCCGACTCACGGCCCATGATGGAGGCCGTGTCCCAGCGCGGACTCAGGGACAGGCTGGGCCAGGCCGGCGGGGACATGCGCAGGCTGCTGGGGCTCGACAAGGGGGTCGAACCCGACCTGCCGAACTCTCTGGTACGGTCGATAGCTGGCTGGCGCTGGGGGATGAAGCGACATTTGACAACAACCAAATAAGTCTAGACTCGGACAGAAATTTACAGTTGTTATTATTTTGCGAATGTAAAGATCAGTACCTCTCTATGCTGTATTGTAGCCCTATAACCATAAAATTTTGATTTTAAGCAGTCTTTCTGTGCATGTATCATAATCGGGGCAGTTTCATAATGCACTTGTTTTCATCCTTGCAGAACAAACTTGCTTACAGTTCCTTGAAGGGTAACAAAGCCACAGAAGAAATGTCTGCTGAAGATTTTGAGTAAGTCTGCTGCCAAGTTCATACCATTATCAACATGATATCTCTTAATCATTCTCTAGATTTTAGTTACGTATGGATGATGGATATCATATATGACTATTTCTTATTCTTAAATATTTTACCTTGATAACTTTGTCAGACTGTTGGCCTCTATAGTTGGTTCGTTTGTTCTTATAAATGTTAACTGCGTGTGTTTTTGTATATGGGATACTTGATATATAAAATGAAATTTGATATATGAAATGTTGCACATAAAAGCTAAACTGACAAAGACAAACCACGTCTTTTGGGAGAATTCTATAAGGTTTTTTACTCACAAACTAGCATCAAGGGCATCACTGTATTCAAACACGATTAAACAGCAAGATACCATAACGCTACTAAAGCAACTATCCGTAGAATATAGAAAGTAATCTAGCATACACAAAATAGTAGTTGTAACCTATGTACCATCAACGTACTATACCAGATGCGTGTATTATATTTCTCTTTGTGAATAAACTTTTATTAAAAAAATAAATAACAAAATAAAAGCTAAACTGGACCCAGAAACATCCGTAGAACATATAATGGGGCTGCAATTAGGAAACATGCAATACGCATACAAATCCCTCTTGCTTCCATATGATGCACAAGTAACAAGAAGAACATTAAATAATCTTAAACATATAATGGGGTTGGTTATAATGGAGTGAAACAAGCCCAAGAATACAGGTTGGGATGTCCGTGTTGTGTACGAGCTGTGGTTTTGTCTTCAGGAACATGGCTAGCGTGCGCCAGGGAATCCCCAGCAGAGAGATGGGGCGGCTCAACAGGGCCGAGCGCATGGACATCATCAAAGGCTTCTGTCAGTACGGCGACTGGGAGGGGAGACAGGTGGGTGTCACAAGGGGGGGGGGGGGAGAGGCGGGCTTCTGTCATTACGGCGACTGGGAGGGGAGACAGGTGGGTGTCACGGGGGGGGGGGTGGCTTCTGTCAGTACGCCGACTGGGAGGGGAGACAGGTGGGTGTCACGGGGGGGGGGTGGCTTCTGTCAGTACGCCGACTGGGAGGGGAGACAGGTGGGTGTCACAGGGGTGGGGGCTTCTGTCAGTGCGCCGACTGGGAGAGGAGACAGGTGTGTCTCACGGGGGGGGTGGCTTCTGTCAGTACGGCGACTGGGAGGGGAGACAGGTGGGTGTCACAGGGGGGGGGGGAGGCGGGCTTCTATCAGTACGGCGACTGGGAGGGGAGACAGGTGGGTGGCACAGGGGGGGGGGGCTTCTCTCAGTACAGCGACTGGGAGGGGAGACAGGTGGGTGTCACAGGGGGGGGGGGAGGCGGGCTTCTGTCAGTACGGCGACTGGGAGGGGAGACAGGTGGGTGGCACAGGGGGGGGGCTTCTGTCAGTACGGCGACTGGGAGGGGAGACAGGTGGGTGTCACGGGGGGGGGGGTGGCTTCTGTCAGTACGCCGACTGGGAGGGGAGACAGGTGGGTGTCACGGGGCGGTGGGGGGGCTTCTGTCAGTACGGCGACTGGGAGGGGAGACAGGTGGGTGTCTTGGGAGGGGGGGAGGGGCTTCTGTCAGTACGGCGACTGGGAGGGGTGAGAGGTGGGTGTCACAGGGGGGTGGGGGGCTTCTGTCAGTACGGCGACTGGGAGGGGAGACAGGTAGGTGTCACAGGGGGGGGGGCTTCTGTCAGAACGGCGACTGGGAGGGGGGACAGGTGGGTGTCACAGGGGGGGGGGGGGGTTCTGTCGCACGTATATTGATATGTCACTACCGTACATTGTGATCGCCAATTCACCTGTTTTGCCGCTGTGTGTCGCCACAGGTCGAGGAGCTTGGCAATGCCCTTGAGGAGGCATTAGCGGACTTTAACAGCGACGACCCGATGTCGGAACTGACTCCAGCGCTTATCGAGAACATGGACGACGGCTGTCTGCGTGGTGTGGGGTAGGCAGAGAAACCCTCCTCTGTTTCAACTACCATCAATTATCCGTGTTTTACTTGTGATTTGTGTGGTAATACGCATGACACGGAAAAAAGTTTCCGAAACCATAGATTTATCCCATGATGTGCGCAATAAATGAAAACCTTAGACGCATAAGGTTCCAGTCATATATTAAATTATATATCGTCACTGATGTATACGTATTAAAAATGTTCTCATTGAGCTACTCCATGTGGTCCGGATTATTAGGCAACCCCCGTCTCATGTGTCACATAGGTAAGTAAAGGCAGTCCCCCTGTCCTCCACCCACCCGCAGCCCTCGGCCCCGCCCACATTTCTGACATTATTTTATAACGGTGACGTTGTGGTTGGCTGCAGCGAGCGGGTGAAGAACATGACTGAGGAGGCGTGTCAAGCACTGTGCGCTCGCCTGGCCGAGGCCGGCGGGCTCCAGTGTACCATGAACAAACCCATGAGGCAGAGAATCGCGCGTGCCTGTATGGCATGCATGGTAAGAACTTCAGACATTGGGGAGATACACACACATATGTAGCCTATAGAACCTCGCTAGACCGAACCCTGAGTAAACATGCACTTCCTGTCCATGTGGCTCTGATGATAGCGGTATAAATTTAACCTTAATCAGAGTCTCCTGTGCCAATTAAAGTAGTGTTTGCCTTCTCTTTTCCCGATTTGTCTTTTAGGCGGCACTGTAATTATGAGTTTGATACACCGAAAACATCGGTAAAACGCAAATATCCGAATTATAAGCCACACGCACGTGCATGGTATACGTCAACCCGCCAACGATATGGCGGGTTGACGTATACCATTCAGTTGTATAGGTCAATTATATGTATGAACGATTCCCTTCTATTAGCAAGGGCGATTACCGTCCCTTGTTTTGTTACTTGCGTCGAATCCAATAAACAAAATAAATAAATTTATGTATATGCAGATATTAATTAATTTTTATATACCTATTTATCGTGTGTGTATGCAGTCGGTTGACCCAGACGCTACGGCGCCATTGACGGGGGAGGATGTCGACAACCTGGGACAGCTTCTTGTGGAGGCGGGCGTCGATGCGATTGGTCGAGTGCCCAATGACGTCATCAAGGGCAAGGGTCGGGCGCTGTCTGGCATCCGCTGCATGTCTCGCGAGATCAGGCTAAAGATCCAGGAAAAGATCAACGAGGCTCTTACGTTAGTGTCTGAAGTTTAATACAGTGAGATAAATCATTATATATGAGCTGACCCACTATAAAGCTAAGTGTGCTAAAGAACTATAAAGATAAATGAGCTGAACCATCATACCACAGTATAATACATTGATAAAGTATTACTCTATCATCTTCCCTGTCTAGGTCACACACCATAATTACGCTGTGCTAAAGATCCTTTGTACTTTGGCCGTTATTTAAAAAAGTACATAGCACGACTTCCAAAGCTCAGGTTGCAAACGTGACATGAAGACTTTGGGCATTAATTCGAATTCTTGGGAGGATCCAGCATCCTAATAGGGGATGGTGCGAGGGGGAATGTCCCAACACGACGGGCTGTGGTGTGTTAAAACTGGACTTGACCTTCCAGTGACTAATAACTAAGAAACAACTGCGATAAGTGTCGATCAGAGATTAATCAGCCATAAGCGCGACCGGCCGCAACCGGGAAGCAAATCATACACAACAACGGCGTCAGATCCATCGTCTTTCGCACACGGACAGAAGCCAACCAACCAGTTAAACAACGCTATATTAATAATATATTTTTCTTTGCAGCGGCACTGAGGACATAGACGACGTAAGGAGTCTCGGAGTCTACGCCCTTGGCATTCCTGAGGACAAGAGAGACGAGCTCATTGTAAGAACACAAAACATGGTATTCGTACGGTACCAATGATGCGAGGGAATGAGAGAGTCGCCTACACCTGCCATACATATTTATGCGAATCTTTACGATTTTGCTTCAGTTTCAGTATATAATATGTCTACAATACTGTGTTCTCGATAAATGACTTGTATGATATTTATTGTACTTACGGTATATTGGCTGATCTTGGTTGATATGCAACACCGTCAGCGATGTGCGAATTTGGCTGACGAAGTACACAAAAAGTCTGTTTTCTGTAATACGTAAGAAATCACTTTCCAACACGAAATGTTTTCAATAAGATGTCTTTTAAATTATTACCAGTATGTAATATTTATAATATATATATAGATATAATCCAATTGCTTCTCATCAGAGTAATAACTGTATCAGTATCTTTAACCCGTTGTTTCTACCTCAGGTACACCTGGATGACATCCTCGAAGAGCTCTCGACGTTCCTGGACCGGTCCGCCGACAACGACTGCTGCAGCCGCGAAAACGAGGACGCCGCCAACGATGACGTAGATGCTGACGTCACAGCTCGTCGCGCGCAGCTGCTGCTGACAGCCACCGACGCTCTCAATCAAGCCAAGCGACGTCGACGCCGACGTGAGTGTCACGAGTCTATCGAGATAGAGATAAGTGTCGACAGTTGTCTGTCATGGGTTTCCGTCTGTCTTTTAGTGTTTTGTGTGTGATATCGTGCAGCTATGAAGTTCATTGTAGTTTCGAGGACGAATTGAAGACGCGTGTGTTCATCGGTCACAGAAATAAGTAGTGGATTTTGTGGAGAGTTCATTCATCCCAAGCATGCCCCCCATCCGCTCCTCGTAATGACCGTTTAGATTTCCAGCTGGCTCTATCAAATCAAATAACGGTTACTATACTGAGGTACCAACTTTGCGGTGAGTCGAGTATTACAGATGATGTACAGAGGAATGAACCGCCCCCCCCCCCCAACCCTCCCGACCCAACACACCTTGAGAGATATATACAGAGGGTGCAGCGCTGAGCTCTAATAATATCAGGCCTTGAGAACGACGTGGTAATAGACCGTGTATACTGACTGAGATCATAAATTATTTCTTTATATAACACCTTTTACGTATAACATAAATATTCTGTAAATATATAAAATATATTATCGTTCTTCTTCCTGAGTAATTGTTACGCATCTGCTGGAAAAAGACAACAGCGCAAAGCCGCGCATGCGCTTTCCACCCTCACCTAATGCACCCGGCCACTGACTTATACATATGTGTATATCGAGTGTGAACTGTCCACAGAGACTGAGCCGATGACGTGTGCCTACGTGGAGGCACTGGGGTCGGCCGCCCTGGCCCTATCCACAGACCAGCTGGACGCCATGACCGACACTGAATTCTCCAACTGTTTGTCGGCCCTGGGCGACCAGGAGGGCTGGCCACAGGGTGCTCGGGATGCTATGTGGAGCCGCGTGAAGCAGGTCAGCATCGCCACGGAGGGACTCGAATACCAATAGACACTAACCTAAACACACAGAGACATACAGACACAGGTCGAAACACACACAGACACAAACCTGAACACACAGACACATACACACACAGGCCGAAACACACACAGACACAAACCTGAACACGGATACATACGGACAAAAGCCGAAACACACACAGACACAAACCTGAACACACACAGACATACAGACACAGGCCGAAACACACACAGACACAAACCTGAACACACAGATACATACAGACACTGGCCGAAACACACACAAACACAAACCTGAACACACAGATACATACAGACACTGGCCGAAACACACACAGACACAAACCTGAACACACACAGGCATACAGACACAGGCCGAAACACATACAGACATACAGACACAGGCCGAAACACACACAGACACAAACCTGAACACACAGATACATACAGACACTGGCCGAAACACACACAGACACAAACCTGAACACACAGATACATACAGACACTGGCCGAAACACACACAGACACAAACCTGAACACACAGATACATACAGACACTGGCCGAAACACACAAAAACACACAGACACAAACCTGAACACACACCGACATACAGACACAAACCTGAACACACACAGACACAAACCTGAACACACAGACATACAGACACAAACCTGAACACACACAGACATGCAGACACAAACCTGACTACACACAGACATACAGACACAAACCTGAACACACACAGACATACAGACACAAACCTGAACACACACAGACACAAACCTGAACACACACAGACATACAGACACAAACCTGAACACACACAGACATACAGACACAAACCTGAACACACAGACATACAGCCACAAACCTGAACACACACAGACATACAGACACAAACCTGAACACACACAGACATACAGACACAAACCTAAACACACACAGAGACACAGACACAGCCATGAAATGCACCATTTTATAATGTAGTCAGCAATACACTGAACGCGTTGATTACATTATTATCTTTGTTTAGTTTCCAATTGTCGGATTAGTTGAAAGTAAACAGCATATTATATACAGACCTTATAAGTATATAAGTACGCTTGACAATCCATCCTTGCTATGACAACCTTAATGACAATAATTTCTTCATCGTCCGACCAGCTGCTGGGAAGCGCTGCGGCGTGCAACCTGTCCTCCATCACCCTCCAAGATGTCGGCAGCATAGCCTACTCAATGACGGTGGAGGAGATTGAGTGCTTGATTAACCTTGATGATGACGTCATGGCCAACCTTGGTGACCTTGACGACTGGACGCAGGCACAGGTACGTCATCCAGTTAGAGCATTAGAGGAGTCAGTGAAAGTGCTGCAGAGTTAACATTATTCAATTAATTATTCAAATTATTCAAGGAACAACGACACTTTCAGTCCAAACTCTACTCCTCTCCCTGAGACCCGTTTATATTTTTCAATCGGAGATGATGCAAGTAGATCCTAATAATTTGCATAAATACTGTGCAATAAATAGTGCTGCATTTTAATATTATGTTTAAGTCATTGTATATATAGGAGCTTCCACATGAGACTCTCACTGGATGCATTCTGTATATCGATCTCATAAATTATGTCACTTGCTTAGGAAATGAATACGAAATGTATGTTCAATGCCAACGTGATTATTCGCAAATGATATCGATATATCCAAAGTGGTAAAACGAGTTAAATGAATGTTGAAACTATGCAGACAACCTCCCTGGAGACATATATAAGGTATGGATTCCTATTCGTGTTTCTCCTCGCAGCTGGCGGCGTTTGCCGCTCGTTACGTCCAGCTGACGAATGTGGTGTCACCAGCCTCGCTTTCGGCCGATGCCGTGACCGCTCTGGGTAACTTCCTCTGCGGCTTGAGTGCAGATGAAATCAAACAAATTGCGCCAGCTGTATATGCGTAAGCTATCTTATTTCTATATGTTATTGACTTTGAATAGTAATTAGAGGCATACATTAGCATATTAATTAACATTAATTACCTCAATGTTGGGCCGGACATACTCGCAACTTAGCTTGTTATGATGCGATTGAACCACCGACCGGTCTCTGTTAATACGACCTTATAAACCCAATAAATACCTAATCATCAGCCATTCTGTTTTTTATCAACTTTAAGTCTGTTACCATATTGTTTTACTTGTTAATGTTAATTGGTTCATATAACTATCGGTGTCGATCTTGTTGTTGTGTACCTCGTTACCATTGGTACGTACTTCGTGTGACGGCAGAGAGACGAGCTCGATGATTGGTTCCCTGAGGACATGCGGCAGATCCAGCCTGGAGGCTCTGGCCCACCTCGCCAAACACACGGACGCTTACGGCCCCGTCAGCCAATGGGATGCCTCCGTTTATAGCGACATCGGCGTAGTCCTTGGTAGCCATTCTGATTTCTTCTGCTCCTTTTTTTCCCCAACACCGTCTTATATTTTTGGCCAGATGATTGGCTTGACACAAATCGTATGTGGCGTTCTAGTGGGTTATGTTACCAAGGTCTGCTCGTTGCCACGGATTTCATTTGACAATATTAGTATATATATATATTATATACATATATATATATATCAATGTTTTCCTAACTGAAGGGGTAATAAAATAACCAACATATTGTGTAATCAAAACCGAACAATTGTATTAATTGCAATATTGTATGAGCCACTGTAAATGAATATGCATGAGCCACTGTAAATGAATATGAATGAGCCACTGTAAATGAATATGAAGACAAATCGTCGTTGACTTTTTTTGACTGACGAAAATTTAATAGTGGTCAACACTGAATACTAACCTATTTCTTCTCTTCAGGCGGTCTAACGGGCGACGAACTGAAGACCAGTAGCGTGGATGCCATGGAGGGTTGGAACCATGACGGTTTATCCAAGATTCCGGCCGACCATCTCAAGGTATGTCTTTATCAATATATATATATATCGTGCAACATTCACGGAAATATTTTCTTGAGTCGCTGAAATATGGCCGCCACTATTAACCATTTGATCGGTTCAGTTCTTCAACAAGGACTGTGTACGCGCCTTGAAATGTTACAATCGCAATACGTACACACCCAACTGTTGTTTATTGTATCTATATCCATTTTTACTCCCCTCCCCAGGTGCTGACGAGGACACAGCTAGAAGCCCTGAGTCGTGAGCAAGCCTTGTCCGTGATGTCTGAGCAGACTTCCGGTTTCACGGCCGACCAGCTGTCTGCCCTGCGAGGCTCGCAGGCCGGCTACGACGGAAGTGACGCGGTACAGGATGGTGACGTCAGCGGTAAGCTCAGGTCTTGACCAATCACAGGACCGTTCTTATGGCAAGCGATAATACCTCTGGCTCAGGCGTCACTACAATCTAATTATGTCAAGCCTGTGATTGGTCATTTAGCATTGTAATGTAGACATAACTTATCCCCTGCTCATTGAAATTGATGGAAATTGCAAGAATAATTTTCTGCCGATGTTCGCCTGCGATTATAGTCAAAGCTATTGCTGCTTAATTTGTTATGATATCACCAAGGGACGCGCCTCGCGCGGTAAATGTTGTCATAGTGATGAACATGCAACTACAACGCATGTACTCCGGGCGATAGGAATTTGTATTATTATAAATGATTGTAGTTATTTGATCCTTGATCGAGAGGCATGGAATCACGATACCAATAACATCTCGTAAATAATGTACATTAATTTGAAGAAAAACAATGGTTTGACCTAATTGTGTTCTATGTTGCTTGCAGCCTCAACGATGCCGGCTTGCAGTGTGGCAGTCCTGGTGTTATCGGTGGTGTTAACCCTCGCCTAACCGACAAGATACGTATATCGGTCGCAACGGGCGACGGGTGTAGCGACGGGCGGGGATGCGCCATGCAGTGATGCAGCACACATAGCTGGACAGTTTAAAGAGTTTCTCAAACACAGTTTCCTGGCTGCACCTCTCATTAAATGAAACGTGTGATGTGACATTTACCTGCCGCTGATCGACCTTTGTCGACTGCCTCGAAAGTATGCGATATTGTGTAGTAGTAAGTAAATTCGTACATAAAACGCTTGGGTATTTTGGGGTGATTTATTGCCGCAAATAATTTTAAAGGAAAGGTCACAGATGAAGTACTATATATACTTCCCTCCGGTCATTGCGAAATTAGATGTGAACACGGCGAACCTCGCGGGTAACTACTTTAACGAGATGTAATTGAAAGATTATACATATATATATATATATATACATGTTATGCTGCCCGGTAGTGTGGAATCTGCTGTCGCTATATCTCATCACTATTGCCTTTTTGCACCAGTGCTAATGTCTTTACTTGATGTGTATTTGATGTGGCAAAGTAATGATAACATATTTGCATGATGTCTTTTCAATTACGTCCCAACTCGGATATATTGTGAGGCTCAGACGAGTACATTGCTGTGAGAACAGACGTCGACATGATGATCAATTTTCAGGATGCAAAATGCAATCCTTTGTGACTACGAGCTCGAAATCCAGAGATAATGAAATAAGGGCCGCACGAGAGCTCTGTTATGGACTTGTCCATTTGATAATTAGCGCCTAAGGCACGAAAGCGCCTCAGGAGGGCTCGACGAAGAATGTTACTTTTGTTGCCTTATTGGTGTCAGCTGTGAATGTATTTAATGACTTGCTTACATTGGCCATGGTGTATTTAACGAAGCACAGTGGAATTTTTCGTATAAGGATCGCTTTGTCGTTGTTAACTAATATTGCATGAAACCGGTTACCGAGGAGTAACCTGGAATCACTTTGCTTAACGTCCGTCAACATGGCGATGGTTCGTGATCGATATGTTGCAGACAGGTCATCTATATGGCCACCGGTCATCACTATGGTAACGGGTCATGACAATGGCTACCGGTCATCACTATGGCAACATGTCATCACAATAGCCACCGGTCATCACAATGGCCGCCGGTCATCACAATGGCCACCGGTCATCACTATGGCAACATGTCATCACAATGGCCACCGGTCATCACTATGGTAACGTGTCCATATAATGGCTACCGGCTATCACTATGGTAACGTATACTTTTGATGGCTACCGGTCATTGCGATAGTTACCGATGATCCCTATGTTTGCCTCCCGTTACTATGGTTACGAAGCATCCCTTTGGTTACCGGTTATTAATTTACTTATGGTTACTGGTCACCATCGAGGTTGCCGGCCATTATGATGGCCGACTAGCGTACATGTATATTTAACCTATTTTTAACCGATCGGAACTACAGAGTGAGCTTTCTTCAGTGTTCTAAGATTTGATTCCGTCCGTCAGCTGTTTTGGGACCAAGTAACTTCAGGACCGGTGCATCAAATATTTGCCGAACTATTGCGCAATAAATAACGGTTTGATGGGCACACAAATTAATAGGCTTAACATGCCAGCACGTTGTGGTTAGATTAAATATACTTAATGGTGCGCAATCATTCTGTATGAGTATATGTAATATTTTAATATACTGTACTTTATTATATATGAAAGAATCCTAGGACTTTATATGTATACCAAGTGTGTGATAATAAATGTGTTTGTTGACATTTTTGTGTGAGAGCGTCTTTATCATGCGGAACTACTTTTAGCGCTTTTCGTCTTCTGGATAAGTGGCATTTAAAAAATAAAAAGATGATGCTTAATCATATTTATAGCTCGCGAAAAGTAGATGCGTGTCAAAACTTAGTGCAAAATGAAGTTTTCAACAAAGAAATTAGTGCAACACTTTTATTTGTTAACAACCAAGTAAAACAGTTTTTCGCCAGATATGATACTACAAATGTCGCTCTATAAAATATAGCAATCAAGGGCTAAGCTGACAAAGAATGCGATTGTTAGCAAACATGAGACCAGGAAGTACACAGCGACAGTTTAATAACACAGCGAAATGCGAAAGAAATGCAATAAATCAAACTCTAAAGAATACGATATTTCCATAAGTAATAATTGTATTTGGCTACAATTCCATAGTGTAAATGTTATAAATTATTATTTCATACATTACAAACGTGATCGATTACATAATAGACGTTCAAATTCAACTCCTTAAATTTACTGAGGTTGTAATTATAATCCATCAAAACTGTACAATTGAAAAGATATTCGCTTAGTTCCATACAAGGTACACGTGATTGACGACGATTCAAATCGATTGCAGCTTCACAGAATCCATTACAATTCAACGAATGTAGGCGGCATATACTCAAAAGGTATTCGATTACAATTCCAGGAAGGACAATGGACACACATATCTATGAATGTTTTACTAAAATAACAGAATTACAAGTTAAACTGCATAAATTAAAATCGAAATACAATTTCATAATTTAATTGATTATAACTTATGTAACTGAAAGCAAATATCACATTTCCATCATTAAAAAATTGTATGACGTCACGCCTTTGTCTTAAGTGTTCATTATTTAGAAGAATGCATCGGAAAGCAGACCTAGCCGTGTATTCACGTAAGTGTGCGTTATTTAAATAAAGAACGGCCAAACGGTGCTTTATTTTGATAATGAACAGAAGAAGTGTGCATTATCTTGATAAAGAACAGTTATTGAAATGAACTCCGCTAAGTGTCACGGTGTAATCAGTCGAGCTGAGCTGAGCGGAGGCGAGCTGGCTGATGTTGTCAGAACTTGCCAATTTTAAGACAAACAATGAAATGCATAAGTCAATGTTAAGCACCAAATGGGGCGGGGGTTCGATCAGAAATCTCAAAATATATGGAAATTCTAAGAAAACTAAGAAGCAATGACTTCCAAAATGTCTACTTCATCGACGTCTTCCCACCCGTACCCCTGGGGCTACACAATGACGAACCGTTGTTTCCACAATGTGCATCATGTATTCGTCAGGCAGTGCAATTGACACAATAGTCAATTCCTGTATCCAAACGTGAGCACATGCCATCCCTTGTTATAACAATTTTATAAGTACGTTAAAGAACTCGCTGTCGTGCATTCCCCAAATAAAGCACTCGACGCTATCGCGTCTCGTGCTTTATTTTGGCGAATGCACTCCAGCTCGTTCTTTAACCAATACATAAAGACGCCATGAAATGCTGGTGTGGTACGCCACTGGTGCGCACATATAGGCTTAACTAGGCCAAGAAGCCTCCTGTGGGAATGCAATATGTGTGGATGATACATGCTTGAAATTACTTACCAAAAATCATTCTATAGTGAATCGTTTTTGAGGCCACCTTTGTGCGCAAACCGGCTACACCGGTTAAGGACCTCTATTAATCTCTACCTCTAGGAACTATAGTAATCCACAAAGTCAGTGCGACGCAACAAGAGTCATGAGGACCGTAACATTTGCGATTTTATCAATTACATTGGAAATAACATTGACCAACAATTCTCAAGTTTCTGATGTTTGAAATCGAGATAACGGAAAATGACATGTGCTCACAAAATTTCTATGAATAGAATTTCCATCACACCGCAATAGCCTTCCAACCCTTTACACTGCATATCCAAAAGGGTACAACTGTCATTTAAATTTAAAAAAAGCATCCAATCCTGTCAAATTGTCCATGCACGACAGACTAAACAGGCAACTAAAAGCCCCCATAAAACAGAAGTTACATTTTCATAGATAACTTAAAAGCAAACAATGGTCCATATCCAGCATTCTAAAAGCAAAGGATGAAGCAAAGTTTTAATATCACGTGCTTGCTATTATGACACAGTATTATGTCAGTTACGAATTAGCTTGGATATTGAAATGCCACGAGAGCACGCGGGGTTACCTTGTCCATAACATCCTCTGGCATAATGTCATGTTAAGATAATCGTCTCCGGGATTTAACTCGGGCCTGTTGATATGAAGGTTGGAGCACTGGCTACAGGGCTACTCCCTGGTTAGTACTCGGCTTTCTGGTCTTATAAAACAAGGATCGACTCGACATAGGGACGAAAAGTACCTATCACTTCATCACCGTGATGCTACTTTTCGGCAAAGTCAAGATTCATTATTTACATAATTAATTAACAATATTTATGCGTATGCGTCCGACAGAGCGCAGAAGAAGGGCAGACAAGGCCTACTTGAGGGTACAAGGGTCATTACCGAAACCAACCAGACGCTATCCATCCTGCTCTCTACCAAAAACAAACCATGAGGTTACTGTGTAAGCGGCTTTGTTGTTAGCGATCGGTATGATTAACTTGTCGGCTGTGATCAGTTGTTACGGTAATTAGATAAAATGGGTTTGTCCAATCAGAGTTCAGATCTCGTCTATACATCTGTATAATCAAAACAGCCGTTCCCCGTCTTTGCTGTGGACCTTGGTGACGCTGGACATGCGACAATAAACCCCACCCCACCCCACCTCTCCCTCACAAGAGCCATGCCATTGATGATATACTCCATCTTGCCCTGCGAGGCTAATAATCGTGACTATATAGATATATTATTACATTAGTCAGGCCAAGACGAAAGATAATCTTCGGTATGCACTTTCCAAACATTAGGTTTCCCCGTTGGTTATTGGTAACACAATCAACAAAATGTTCTAAAGTCGGTCTCGCTTGTGTACATATTGATGTCAGGATCGATATCACAGAACCATGAACAAGTTCACTAATGTCAGATACCACAAAAAAACAGCGTGCTAACAACGCCTTGCAACGAGAAGTCACAACAAAACAGCTACAAGTGTTAAACTGGAGTCGAACCTCGCGAGTTGAGGTTCAGTCGACATATCGAACACGATATTGCGCACATTATCGCACAAGTTCAAAGGTGAGTTAACTCTTCCAATGAGTATAATAAAAACTGACCAGCCAGTTGTAAAATCTACTCCAATGGGGGTGGATCCAAATGTCTATTCGGTGCCGAATAACGCACAAATCCGATGCAGCGGCGAGGCTATCTAGTAAAAGCATCTGCCACGAAAGTCTACTCTCGACGCAAGAGTGACAGAATGGCTCAGACAACATTCTAATAAACGGTTTTACGGAATTCGGCAATGATTTGAAAAGAAGCGGTCCCGAATACCGTATTGGACGTGATGTTGTAAAACTTAAAAACTGAGTACATTTCAGTGAGTATAAGACAGGCTGAGCAGCCAGCTCATTCTGATGAGTTCAATGAGACTGATGGACGATGTTTCAAGTTGGCATGGGTTAATGAGTCTTCAAGGTGAGAGTATTACTAAGCAAACAGCCTTATGTCCGATACCTCTAATACTACACGAGGTACTAAAAGGATTTTCATTTCCGTTGCCGATTCCGTAGTATGCTCCGGTAAGTGGCTCACCAAAGCGCAACAAGTACAAAATCTGACTTCTGCGAGTGGGTAAGTGAACGGTCCAGCCGCCAGAGAGCAGCACTGACAGTTTACGGAAATACGGCTATGAAATGAAAGTGGCTGCTAGGCCCCCACAACGACCCGCGCACCTATCCTCATATTAGTTTGTACTGGAATATGTGACATCACACTACGGAGTCATGAGATATCATCAAGAGTCATGAGATATCATGAGATATCATCAAGAGTCATGACATATCATCAAGAGTCATGAGATATCATCAACGTCGTGGGAATCAAACTGCATAAAACAAAGAGTCTTCCAACACTTCATCGACCTATCTGCAATCTTGCGCTGGACGTGCTACACAGTACAATACACCACTACCTGCAGTGACAACCAACTTCCGCTAAGCCACATCCGGTCTCCGACAGCCATGCGCGACCTCGCACGGCCTCACATCCGATTCCAGCGCGAGATCTGCTGCTTACAGTTTGGGCACGAGTGCACAACGTCCTTGCAGCCGTCCACGCAGAAGGGTATCAGGCAACAACCCATTACACATCTGTAAAATACAAGCCAAGGATAAATTGGCGACTATCTTGGCAATTATGGATAAAGGGTGGTCAAACATGGAACAAAATGTTTGTGTATAGTGAATAAAAAACGCCAAAATCTACCTGAAACACCACACTTACCAACGATTTACAAACACTAAAGCTACAGCCACTGATGACCTACCACATCAGACACTAGAACCGACACAAATAATACACGAGCAGTGTTATTGTGACGTTATTTCTATGAGACCATTTCTATATCTACACCGCTCGTCACAATGTTAAAATCGCCAAGAAACAATTTTTTGTAGCTTCAAATAGGTAGGGGTCAAAGCAGATGTCACCCGAGGCCATAGGGGTCTACCATCAAAAACTTTGTGGGAGGTGGGGGGGGGGGGGGTCGAGCCACCGCGTGACGGACGTCACATTACCAGCCCCCCCCCCCCCCCCCAAAAAAATTGCTACAAAACAGAAGGCGGCGGCCGAGCCGCTCCCGCACCACGTGACTTACCCGACCAGGAAGATGACGGCGCACAGGACCCAGGTGAAGGTTCCGGTCTCGTAGGTTGTGTTGGTGAGCACCTGGGCCTGGCAGCGCGGACATCCGGTGTTCACAGGGCATCCGCGGAACTGCTGCACCACGGTGGTGACGGTGGTAGGTGACGCTACGATGACCGTGCGTCCGCCTTGTTGCATGCCTTGGTTCGGCACCCCGGCTACGAAAAGAGGGACGTGGTCGTATGTCATGTCATTCCTTTTATCATTATATTCGCGAACTATATCGGGTAATGAGTTGTACCAAAGTAAAGTTAGGGTGATAAAACATTGGGTCAGGTTAATTCAAATGACGGGAGATTTAGACTGCCTAAAGCAATGTATGAAATGTTATATGTACACGACGAAGTAGGTTGACACCTCTAAGAACTAGGCGACACAGGTGAAAACATGTTTTTTTAGCCACGGTTTCGGGTTCGTATGGATAAGTCAATATGTGGGTGACTCCACCGCCTTTTTGAAGCAATAGTATTCAGACGCCAGTAACAACGCCAAATTGTCCGCGGAGTACTGTGATTTCAAAACACATTTGTATCCTGAAAGTTATCTTAATGTGGTGTCAAGTGCTCGGTTGAGCTGTTTCTCTCAGCAGCGTATTTTCACCTGTTTACTGAATTTGTATGTCGGTTACTATTTGTACCATAGCTGGAGACCAGTTTGGTACGAAATAAAACTTCTTCTAATGAGTTGCACATACGATGAAGATCCGTAGAAAAAAATATAACAGTTAAGAAAAACTTTGATAAACAGTTAATAAAGCTTTGATCAACAGTTAATAAAGCTTTAATAAACAGTTAATAGAACAGTTGATCACACATTAATAAACAAAGCTAGTTCGCTCATTTACGCTAATGAAAAGGCCTGAAATATAGTTCACGATAACATTTTTATCATTGGTCATACATTAAGATATATATATATCTATATAACGGTGTGAGCGTCGATAAATAGCTCATAAATCCAGTGGGGGGCTTGTCAAATAAACGTACATGCAAACGACGTAACAAAGGTTGGTAGGTACAATATTTAAGACACTTTAACCAATTCTGATCATATCGCGTCAATGGGAGAATGACCGGAAGAACGGAGCCATATGTCCCAAGTCCGTTGCATGCAATGGTATTATCTCAACAGTCACTCGTGGGGGGAGACACAGAGAAGCGAGCAATGAGGTGAATAACAAACTATGTTTGGCAGCCTCTCGATATCGCACACTTCGACCATCTCTCAATAACCGATAAGAATTTATTTTCTAAAAATCAGAAACTATTGTCAAACAATATCACGAACAAACTTCATTAAATACTTATCTAATTTTTGGGGAACTTATTCCCTCAGTTTCTTACCAGGATAATATCCAGACGGATACGCTGAAAGGGGTACGAAATCAGACAGCAAATGGTGCATTAGATCATATATCATATCATATTCATCAGATATTGCAGAGAAGAAAATATTAATGTTAAAAAGCTGTTAAATTCCTTCATGGATTTCGATTTCTATGTGCCAACATCGATGTCCACGCTGATACTGCTTTTAGAGTTGAACTTTGACCTTGTTGTTTTTGTCGATGGCTGGATCCTCATAAAGGGTATCCTTTGGAATGGAGTAATCTTTTACCCGATGGGCCTATCCCTAAGACGATGTCACTACGGTGGGTGCCATGATGCTTGCTAGCCTGGTATAAGACCCTTGGGGCCAAGAAGCGATGAGCCCCTAATGGAAGTAAAATTTACAGCAGTCACACAATATCTTTTAGGCTACTCATGTGGAACTACGCAGTATACCACATAGATTTTACCTGGATAGTTAGGTGGCGCCTGTGCAGGGTTGCCTGAAAAATGACAAAGTATACTGTGTACCATTTGTATCATTATGCAGATTATTATTATACGGATACTATATTAGGAATTAAACCTTCTAGTCTGTTATTTAGAGATATATTAGACCATCAGGGTGCTTCATACCATTTCCTCCGATAATATAATTTTTAATACAAATAACACCATGTAAAGGGTGTTAGAAAATTATTGCTTTCAGGATCTGCTTATGAATCTTGACTTTATTTGGTCTGGTAAAATTGCATACCTCCTGGAGGTGGTGGTGCAGAGGCATAAGGTTGACCAGGCATTTGACCTGCATCAGAAAATAACAAGAAAAGACCTTTAATGTTGCGAAGTTAAAAGCAATGCAGCCCTGGAGCAATTACTTTGGTAATGTAAGGAATGAAGATTACGTTAAAATTACATGTGTACTGGCTGGGCTCGCGTTAGCATTCGCCAATAGCCATTTGGCGAGAAAATTCGGGATTTGGCGATAAGAACTTCCTGGACACTCGCCAAAATGGCGAATATAAAATAAGTGTTCAACCCCATTTATCAACTGTTCTTCTGGCTATCGAGGCATAGATGTGCATGGAAAACACATTACATGGTAGATCTACTATCTTCATCTCTAATTATGAGATTTATAACCAATATATTTGGCTAATTTTGGCTAATGTTTTTCCACGGAATTAGCCAAATTGGCTAATGAAAAAAATATCCTAGCGCGAGCCCAGACTGGCAATTACCTGTTATGGCCAGTACAAGCCATCTTAATCTTTCTCCTTTTCAAAAGTATTTACTAGGTAAAAACTTAATGAGAGCAATATACAAGTACATGTCAGGGTATTAGCCAGAATTATTTTTTATTACCAGCCAAAGTGTCCACAATTTTTGGGTGTATACAAACTACATGGCACCAGCCAATCAGGTTGTCACATTTTGAAATCACCATTTGTAATTCAATATACAACAGCAGTTCTCATCCTCATACAAAATTGAGCAATGATTTTCTTCTAGACATTGGAAAAAACCTAATACATACATAACCATAAACTTAACAAAAAAAATTAAACTGGTGTAATTAAACGCTATATGCATACATGTATATTAGACATTTTCTAAGTTACTGGTATTCATTGAAATTTACAATACACTAATGTGGTAAGACTCGACATTTTTCTTTTGTGTTCTTAAAATTTGTACTGATGAAATGGAGAAAATAGAGAAAATGTTTGACAAACACTTGTACATATGCAAAAATTGAACAGTAACTCTGACCTTGTTGCTGTTGCATGGGAGGGTAAGGTTGCTGTTGCATGGGAGGGTAGGGTTGCTGTTGCATGGGAGGGTAGGGTTGTCCCTTTTCCGTACCCGGATAGGGTGGTGGTGCATCTGCATAACTCATACTTCTGAAACAAAAGTGAAAACAAAGTGAAATTGCACATTGGATGGTGAAAATGTTTATTTATACAGTTATCTTGGTTGAAGGAGGGCAGATGATATCTCCCCAAGCTTTGATGTATCTCAAGGAAGATTACCATTATTTTATAATATGGCTGGCAGGTCAGTATTTATATCAAGATGATGAAAATAGATCTCTTAACTAATGAACAAGTGTCATGACTTTAGACATTACATATAGTAATTGGACCAGTGATTGCGCACCAAGCGAAAGATGGTAAAAATAATATACAGATCGCTTGTAATCTTACAAAATAGACGTCAAGACTCAAATTAGCTGTCATGCATGAAGGCATCTGTCTGGTAAAAGTTTGGACATAAATAAAATCGAATTTCTGCAAGTGCGCAATCAATGGTACCTGCGCAATCACTGGTCCACCTTCTATATATGTCATCCTTTTCTTACATAATTATAATAGTAACCAGCGATTCTGATATCTAGGTATACATCCTGCACCATTTATCGTACAAAAATACCAAATGACGCATTTCATTGAGCTGTAAGGGAACCTGGGGATGAATTGTAAATAAAAAGAGGCCAAAAAAGGCATGAAAATGAAAAGAGACAATTCAGGTGCAAATTCGGGCAAGCGGTGGTAAAATACAGTAAGCGCCTTAGGCTTAGGCTGAAACATAGGAAACAGCCAGAAAATACAGTAGACTGAAACATAGGAAACAGCCAGAAATGGTGGGGGGTAGTAACGTCAGGCCCAGAGTTTACTTACTGTGAAAATTCTGAACTTCCTGGTTTTAATTTGCTCGTCGCTCGCTTCCGTTGACGTTGTTGTTGGTACGTCGCTATCTAAATACAGAAAACAGGTCAGCTTCCAAGTGGGAGTTCACTGGACAGCTGGAGCTTGTGAGACAGAAGCCGATCCCTTTTGTCTAAGTCTTGATTGAGAATGTTTTGAGCTAGTGTATCATCTTAGGCTCATTCTTTTCAGAAAAGTAGGCTCTTTTCATGCGTAGTGAACTTGCAAATTCTCCGGCGACACTCTGTCTAAAAATGGTCCATCTTGTACGGTATCTGGGTATAGCAGTAGGCAGTAACGGATCATTTTAGGCAATAGCGGATCACGCCATCTAGCGGCCTAAAGACTGTCTCAAAAATCCGAAATTAGGTTGTCGACGAGATAATATTGCATTAGGTTTATAGTGTTGTATAGTAATTCATAGCTTATTTTTATATGTTCGGAGTACCGCTACTGACATTGGGCCAATGATTTATGCCATGCCACCTGGCGGCAAAGCTTGGCGGTAAAGCTTGGCGGCAAAGACGAGCGTCACTGATCCTCTACTGCCGAGAAAGCAGCGAACGCAATTTTGATTACAACAGCAATTCTGCTTTATGGAGGAACCTGATTATTTTCTTGAAGGTTCAAGGTATATACAGCTATGTAAAAATTAACTCAGTTGTGTACAGATGTATTCACGTTAGCAAGAGTGGCCTGTTGAAATGAAAGTTGCTGTTTCGCGCGGGTATTCGCAGAGCAAAGAGCTCGCTACCGGAAGTGCATTTGGGGTAAAAAAGAGTTTAAACATTGGTAAAACCTCGCGTTTTGGGACTTATTTTAAGTCAGTGGTTAATTATCTTTGAAATCAGTCCGAATTTATCACATTTAGTGGCTTTTAATAAAAACGATTCAACAGTGAACAGCGAAGTGAACTGCCTGTGATCCGTTACTGCCCGACAAGCTGTACGTTAAATCTAAATGTGTTTCTTCTCCGTGAATAGGGGTACATTTTCTCTCTTTTTACTTCTTTTTAGAAAAACTGGAAATGGAAAGTACCGTTTTTTAAAATTGTATTGAAGCAAGCACCGAGGTCGCAAGTGTTATGTTTTGATATATAAGCATCAGTGTCTCTCGCGTTTTCGGTTCTGTTTTTGGTCATGTAAGTCATGTGACAAGTGTCACTTTTGCAAGTGTAATCCGGCTGTCCGGGCGCGATAATCTCCCGGGGATAAAATATCCGGATCCGGTGTCACATGCGGAAATGCCCCCTCGTGCGGAGATGCCCCCCTTATATAAAATCATGATATTGAGACCGTCTCCGCTCCATGTGTTCGTACGGTGCCAATATCATCAGTGATAGACAGCCCTCACCTTCGCTCCGTTTACGGGCGTGGTCACAGAGGCATGTACCAGATAGCCTACAGCTATGAAAAGGGAGTGGGGGGGGATTTCTGCATGGGACACTGACCCCAGGGGCGAATTTAGGAACAAGTTAGTGGGGGGGTGGGGGCGGGGTCCTCAATAAGGGTGGGCTAATTCAAAATGGTTCGACTAACTTTCTTGATATTTTATAACTTGTGACCGGGGGTTGGGAGTGGGGGGGGCTTTGAAAATATGCGTTCATAGAGCAGGTTGCCGCAAATAAATATCACTTCCCATGGACATGTGCCCCCCTTTCAGACCCTAAAGTATATATGTGCCCCCCCTTTTCAAATTCTGTGCCTCTCCCCGCCACCCCTTGGTCGCAGTTTTGTGCAGCCCCGGATCCCCGGATTTCATCAGTATGCCCCCCCCCCCAGTCGCGAGATTTCAGTGTGCCACCCCTTTCAAGGATTCCTGCATACGCCCCTGCTTGCGAACAGATTTTGGCGATAAAACGCTCCATCGAGCGGATTTTAGTGGTCAAACAAGGCAGCCCCCCCCACCCCCGGTCATCAAGTTTTTTTTATTGTGCCCCCCCTCTTTCAAGGATTCCTGCACACGCCCCTGCTTCCGAACAGATTTTGGCGATAAAACGCTCCATCGAGCGGATTTTAGTAGTTAAACAGGGCAGTAGGAGGGGTGGGGGGGTAGCTTGTCCGCATAAATTGGCGTGTGATGATACATGGGTGACTACTGCTGCCTCAGGATCGTCTTCTTGTTCAAGTTAAGCCAAACAGGGCCTCTTTACGTGGATTTTGAAGTTAACTAAGACTTTCCGATTCCGTCAAGTAATTATATGTAGTCCCTATATAGTGTAATAAATCATATAATAGTGTTCGCCAATCGCTATGTGTTGCCTTCAAATTCTACCCACCGGTCGTTTTTCTAAATGGTTCGGTCAAGTTTGTTAATGTTTACGATCATAAAGACATTTTTTTATATCTTTATTATATCATTTATTATTTCACAGATTCATTGCTTCGATATATTGAGCATCACATTTAAGCATCTGTCTTCAAACCTTTGTTATCAAGATAAGCCTATTTCAACCAGCAGATCATTCTTAGAAATGGCAGAGTAATATTCCTTATTTATTCGAAAGTTTGGGTGTTGCGCTCGTGTGCACTCGCTTACATGCAAGTATCTGGTTGTGCGACAGGGCTACAATGGCGCAAATGACGCCAGTCGTTCATCGGAAAGCTATGATGAAAGAATGTTATCAGGCCGTAGCTTAAAATGATAGGTTCAAGAGCAACTATGCAACCGTTGGCTAATCTTTCAAGGCGCTACACTGCGATTAGCGATGAGTCTCTATAGAAACATTTTGCCTTTCCTTGCAAAAACTTTTACATTTGTGGCAGAAATGGTTTTGAGAACATTCTAATATTGTTGAGGAAGCATGTTTATTTAGGTTTGTGAATTGCACATGGAGTCGATAGTCGTTGCTGGGTACCTTCTTACACAACGTAATTTATTATTGGACTGTGTGAAGAAGGCACTTGTGAAAAAGTGAACAATACACACAAAAGATGCGTAATATGGGGTAGCACATTCTACAACTTACTGAACGTTCCTAACCCTATGCAGTTCACGCGATCATGCACACGTGGTTCATGTTGAAGGATAGGCAACTATAAGTCAATTTTTGTCCAGGTTTATAGTTTTAAGACAATGGGTCTCATTTCACTAAACATGGTTCTGGGAGGTATGCGCTAAAATATTTGGAGGCGATGAGTCGCAGAACTTTTGGAACAAGCAGGAAAAAAAACACCCTCGAAGACTGAAAAATACGTTCTAAATTTAGCTCTGCATCCGTTGCCTACAAAGGGACGGGTGTGCTATATGACAGGGACCACTGCTTACAAAGGGAACGGTGTTCCCTCTGACATGGACCACAGCCTGCAAAGGGACGGGTGGGCCATATGACATGGACCACTGCCAACAAAGAAACAGGTGTGCCATATGACAGGGACCACTGCCCACAGAGGGACAGGTGTGCCGTATGACATGGACCACTGCCTACAAAGGGACGGGTGTGCCATATGACAGGGACCACTGCTTACAAAGGGAACGGTGTTTCCTCTGACATGGACCACAGCCTGCAAAGGGACGGGTGGGCCATATGACGGAGACCACTGCTTACAAAGGGAACGGTGTTCCCTCTGACATGGACAACAGCCTGCAAAGGGACGGGTGGGCCATATGATAGGGACCACTGCTTACAAAGGGAACGGTGTTTCCTCTGACATGGACCACAGCCTGCAAAGGGACGGGTGGGCCATATGACAGGGACCACTGCCTACAGAGGGACAGGTGTGCCATATGACATGGACCACAGCCTGCAAAGGGACGGGTGTGCCATATGACAGGGACCACTGCCTACACATGGAGGGGTGTGCCATATGACAGGGACCACTGCCTACAAATGGAGGGGTGTGCCATATGACAGGGAAGACTGCCTATACATGGAGGGGTGTGCCATATGACATGGACCACAGCCTGCAAAGGGACGGGTGGGCCATATGACAGGGACCACTGCCTACAAACGGAACGGGTGTGCCATATGACAGGGACCACTGCCTACAAATGGAGGGGTGTGCCATATGACAGGGACCACTGCCTACACATGGAGGGGTGTGCCATATGACAGGGACCACTGCCTACACATGGAGGGGTGTGCCATATGACAGGGACCACTGCCTACAAACGGAACGGGTGTGCCATATGACAGGGACCACTGCCTACAAATGGAGGGGTGTGCCATATGACAGGGACCACTGCCTACACATGGAGGGGTGTGCCATATGACAGGGACCACTGCCTACACATGGAGGGGTGTGCCATATGACAGGGACCACTGCCTACAAACGGAACGGGTGTGCCATATGACAGGGACCACTGCCTACAAATGGAGGGGTGTGCCATCTCATATGGGCCACACCCCTAGAAAGTGACGCATGTGCCATCTGACATGGACCACAGCCTACAAAGAGCCAGGTGTGCCCTCTGACAGACAGACTCACTCCCTGAGAGGACCTATTACCACAAACGGCTTCCTAAGTGCAGTTACCTTTGTCTTGCATGAAACATACAACCAAAACGTGGGGATTGTGAGGGAAACACAAAAAATGTTGAAGTACAAACCGAATGTAATATAATGAAACAATAACGGAAGCATTTTCAATTATCTCAGATCCCTAATCTGCCTAACAAGGACGTTGTGCGCCCTCTGTCGGATAATCGGAACACTAGTATCATAAGCAAGGTGGAAAAAAAGACACCTACCCCCCCCCCCCCCCCCCCCCACACACACACCTCCCGACATCACACCCTCCCTGGTGAGCCGCATCATCAACCAGTGCATATAGCCTATATAAATATATATAGCCTATATAAATATATATAGCCTATATATATATATATATATATATATATGTCACAGTGACTCGCGACGACAGATCGACCCTAGACACCCTCAGTGTGTCATTGTGGGGTCAGTAGATGGAGCGGACGTCCAAAAAAGCTTATATACAGATTTATATAACTAGCCTAACCCGACAGGACTAACCCGCACACGTGGAGAAACGCCTCGGAAGACAGAATTAAGTCACCGAACTCACGTGTTACCACAGAGACACAGTAACCATGGCGACGCCGATGTATCGGGTCCCCAACGAGGTGGTGTACGATGGCGGTATGGTCGTCAACTCGTTGTACTTCCCGCCGGAATTGAGCTACCGCGTGCGTGACTTCGCCATGGGGACGGAGGATGTGCTGATCGTCACCTACCCGAAAGCAGGTCAGTGATGTCGGCGACATGTAGGTTACCCTAGAATTAATTCATCAATAGTTTGTTTGGGTGATATTTCTGGAGGGGGTTGTATGCTGAAAAATCATATAATTCTTTTAGCAAAGAAATATATTTATGGTTGTAGATGTTGGGGAAAATATCTATGTATATCGCAATATTTTGTAAAATAATTCTTAAACATTGTACACTGGAAACTCCAGCTATAGGTAGTACCTTTATAAGTGACAAAGCCACGCAGTGCATATACGGCAAATGGGATACGTTATCCATTGCAGAGCTAAGTAAATGTACAGAGTGGGTGTATCACTAGAAACTGTTAATTCGTATTCTATTGGCCTTGTCATACGTCAAATGTGTCTTTATTGTCATTGAAATTCATGCCATCTATAGAGGTATGTCCCGCGAGGTCTGTCCCGTGAGGTCTGTCCCGTGAGGTCTGTCCCGTGAGGTCTGTCCCCTGAGGTCTGTCCTGTGAGGTCTGTCCCGCGAGGTCTCTCTCGTGAGGTCTGTCCCGTGAGGTCTCTCCCGTGAGGTCTGTCCCGTGAGGTCTCTCCCGTGAGGTCTGTCCCGTGGGGTCTGTCCCGTGAGGTCTGTCCCGTGAGGTCTGTCTTGCGAGGTCTGTCCCGTCGGGTCTGTCCCGTGAGGTCTGTCCCGTGAGGTCTGTCCCGCGAGGTCTCTCCCGTGAGGTCTCTCCCGTGAGGTCTCTCCCGAGAGGTCTGTCCCGTGAGGTCTGTCCCGCGAGGTCTCTCTCGTGAGGTCTCTCCCGTGAGGTCTGTCCCGTGAGGTCTGTCCCGCGAGGTTTGTCCCGTCAGGTCTGTCCCGTGAGGTCTGTCCCGCGAGGTCTCTCTCGTGAGGTCTGTCCCGTGAGGTCTGTCCCATGAGGTCTGTCCCGCGAGATCTGTCCCGTGAGGTCTGTCTCGTCAGGTCTGTCGCGTGAGGTCTCTCCCGTGAGGTCTCTCCCGTGAGGTCTGTCCCCTGAGGTCTGTCCCGCGAGGTCTGTCCCGTGAGGTCTGTCCCGTGAGGTCTCTCCCGTCAGGTCTGTCCCGCGAGGTCTGTCCCGTGAGGTCTGCCCGGTGAGGTCTCTCCCGTCAGGTCTGTCCCGTGGGGTCTGTCCCGTGAGGTCTGTCCCCTGAGGTCTGTCCCCTGAGGTCTGTCTTCTGAGGTCTGTCACGTGAGGTCTGTCCCGCGAGGTCTCTCTCGTGAGGTCTGTTCCGTGAGGTCTGTCCCGTGAGGTCTGTCCCGCGAGGTCTGTCCCGTGAGGTCTCTCCCGTGAAGTCTCTCCCGTCAGGTCTGTCCCGTGGGGTCTGTCCCGTGAGGTCTCTCCTGTGAGGTCTGTCCCGCGAGGTCTGTCCCCTGAAGTCTGTCCCGTGAGGTCTGTCCCGCGAGGGCTCTCCCGTGAGGTCTGTCCCGTGAGGTCTGTCCCGTGAGGTCTGTCCCGTGAGGTCTGCCCCGTGAGGTCTGTCCCGTGAGGTCTGCCCCGTGAGGTCTGTCCCGTGAGGTCTGCCCCGTGAGGTCTGTCCAGTGAGGTCTGTCCCGCAAGGTCTGTCCCGTGAGGTCTGTCCCGTGATGTCTGTCCCGTGAGGTCCATACCCCGTAGAACCCTTAGTTCTAAGGACCCTTCGGGAGGGTGGACCTAGGGTGTGACCTAGTCCTTTATTGAATATTCATATTTTAGGCCGGATATTAGCAATTTCTCTGCGTCACTCTAATTAACCAAAAAGATTAGAAATAAATACTGGGACCTGGCATCTCTTAATTACAGAAAATGTGCATTACTGCATGACTAAACGTTGGCTTGGAAATAAATTCATATATTTAAGACATTATATACACTCCTGTTCAGGTATCTATATTGATAACTTGATACCTATTTAATGACAACATATTTATGTATGGCCAACAGTGGCGGACCCCGTGTGGGGGTCCTGGGGGCTTTTCGAGCGAGGAGGCCGTTTTAGTGCCCAATGTTCGCCATCCCAGTTGTATTTTCGTTGTGTTGTTCCGCTTGTTGTCCCATCCTTTATATAGGCCTACAGGGTCCCCTAATGTTTCGCTCCACCTCAAACCCCCGGTAGTAAGAGTTCTGGGGCCGTATTCATAATCCCCTCGTAAGTTACGCACGAAAAGTGCGTTTTCGTCTTAGCCTCACCAGCTCGTTGTGGTGGTGCTCATAATTCCGAAATCCTCTTCAATATAATTCTAGCACTTTCTTAATTCAGAAAATTTACTTCGTGGGTGACTACTTATGTTTTTTGAACCCGATCATCGCTCGACAAATCTTCCACTAAATCTTTAGCGCTAAGTCTAGTGGCGTAGCCTAAGTGGGGATTATGAATACGGCCCCTGGAGAACTGACTCTACCTCTACAAATTAGGTGGTGCTATAATCATTGAGGAATTCTATATTCACTGCATGGGAAATATATTCATGTATTTATGACTCCATGCCGAGATAACAGTACTAACAGTCATAAGAATAGGGTTTCCTGTGATATGTTCCAGGCACCACATGGGTGCAGGAGCTGACCTACCTGGTGAACAACGAGGCTGATGTTGACAAGGCCATGTCCGCCCCGATCTTCGTACGATCCAAATTCCTCGAGATGAACATACCTGGTTTCGGGGCAGGGGTGGACATGATCCCCCACGACCCCCACCCCTGGATCATGAAGAGTCACCTCCCAGTTCGCTATTTCACCAAGCAACTCGAGGAGAAGAAGGTCAAGGTCATTGTGGTCATGCGAAACCCAATGGACAACTTGGTCTCCTTTTTTCATTTTCACCGGAATAATGAGATTTTGGGTAATTTTCCTGGTACATGGGATGAATTTTTTGATTTGATCAAAGCCAAGCATTTGCAAAATGGCGACATCTTTGAGTGGAACGCCGGCTGGTGGTCACAAAGAAACAACGAAAATGTTCTCATCTTGAAATTCGAGGATATGAAAAAAGACATCCGTGGAGTCATTCGTCAGGTGGCGCAGCACTGCTGCAAGACCTTTGACGCCGCTGGAATCGAGAAGATTGCTAACCGGGTGTCTCTTGAGACGATGCGAAACAACCCGACTATAAACCCGGCTCTTATAACGACCTTGCCCTTCAAGGTGACAGAGTTTCTCAGGAAAGGAGAGGTCGGGGATTGGCGAAACTACTTCTCGCCAGAACAAAAGGCGTACATCATGCAGAGATGCGACCAAGTGTATAAACCTGTTGGGTTGGAATTCAGCTTCGATTAACAGCGGATTGCATGGGCGTGTCCAGGCACGTGCTCCCCCTTGCAGACCCTAAGATATATCTGTGCCCACCCCCCCTTTCAGACACCAAGGTATATATGTGCCCCCTTTCAAATTGTGTGCCCCACTGTCAAATTCTTTGCTCCCCTCCTTTCAAATTCTGTGCCCTCTAATTATTAGTGATGATCCTGTCATCTTACGATTTACGGTTAAGTTTTAAAGAAATTTCAATATCTCGATGAACCGATGCATTAAAATTGGAATGTTAAACAAATAATGTAATAGTGTTATTAACCATTCGATTAAATGAGTTGATGGTCTTGTTAACTATTTCAATAGTATTAAATCGGAAGGGGGCTTCGTAGTTTAAATGTTCTTTTGTTCATCTTACCCACGATTATAAAGTGTGCAAATCTCACTTAAACTGCCAAATCCGTCAACGGGCAAGGTCATAGTGATTTTTTTAAAGAGAACCATTAACACGAGAATATTATGAACTCATTCATAATCTTCCACTCATTGAGGTGCACATGTATTGTTCACTTTTGACGCATCATATACTCGTTATTGAGCAATATGAGGTAATTGAGAAAACGTACCAAATGACCTCAGTCAGTTTTTCCGTATTTCGATGACGTCACTTTTGTCACAATGTACCAGTGGCGTCATGTTGTTGCCAACATGATTCCACATATGGGTGCATCATAAAAACAATACGTTCCTATCTTACTACCGGTTTCAGGGATGACGGCAATCCCCTATGGGATTATGGATATTTGGTGTTTTGCGGGGCCCCATACAAGTGTCATGTCGATGCAATCACTCTGTAGACTTCTGTAGTGTCAAAGATATTAGTACACCAAGATAGGTCATACGGCGATTACTTGGAATCGTTCTCCGGTGGCGCCGCCAAGCGGTGAGCGCGTAGTGTTGCTCAGAACCGCCGTCGACAGGCATCAACTTCAAGTTTGTTCTGCCATAAATTGCGCGAATTCACGAAAGAAATGTCCAGGACAGGCATTTTTCAGATTCCCCAAGGAAAACGAAAGTTAAGACCGGCTTCTTGCGTTAATTTATCAGTCATTGATATCGTGCATCGTTTATCACCACCACAATTTCTGACAATTATCTATTATCGCCCACATCGAAGCGGGCGCGGCTCATGTGAGCAAACCAAGTCAAAGATTTATCGCTGCCACTATCTATTACTCAACAATTACCAAAAGACAACAAGCTCTAACTGCCGGCTAATGCCTAACGAATGTGTAATGAGGTGTCCTAATCGATGTCCTGGGGTTTGAATAAAATTGGGTGAACTCAGACAATATAGTATGATCATGGACCTACTGCCTTGGCCTGGGTGTCCGGCTCCCGGGGTCTGGTTACCTTTGACAGAGCTAGCCAGACCGGGGGAAAAGCAAAGCCTTTGTCTGCATTTCTACTGAACGCTTGTCAAGTAAATTTATTAATGTTTTGTAAGCATTTGCATTTATAATTATTTCTATTTTTTTTTTTTTTTTTTTATTATTACCTTTTAGATGCCAGAGATGGGTGGACAATGCAAGAAGGAATGACTTGTTCTATAAGTCCAGCAGGCCAGGGGCGGATCCAGGGGGGCCGACCCGGCCCGGGCTCCCCTTTTAGGACCGAAATGTCCATTAACCATTAACATATAAAAACCAAAACCGCCCCCCCCCTCCTATCCAGCATATCTAGATCCGACCCTGAAAGCGGCCCTCCCTATACAGATTTTCTGGATCTATTGTCCAACGAAATGTGTCAATCAAACAAAGACAGGAGACCGCTAAATGCTAAATGATTATGAAGTTGTTGTGTTTTATAATCCATCAGTCAAGGGTACATCATCAGTTTCAGTTTTCAACCAGCAAATTTATCAGCGAATTAGGGGAGCCAAACTGTTGACTGCCAGACGATGACGTTCTCGAGATATGACGCCTTGATCAGTGACACTAACAACTATTTATTGCCGCATAAAAAATACAAAATTATATATATTTAATGTAAAATATAGTTGAAAGCATGAAAGAACACCAGGCTTTACATGACCCGAATTAATAGCGCTAAAATCCAATTTGTAGTTCACAGAGCGCCAAGCAGTCTGGGTTATCGTCAGCGCAGTGGCAGCCGAACGTTACGCGCTCGTCGCATAGGGCTATAAAGTCTCGTTCGCTTGGACTTCCGGTTTACTCATTTTGGGGACAAACAAACGAAGCACGTGTTCGGAACGAGTTTAGAATCTCTGGGCACACTGGTATCCTGTCTATCTCTGACGTAGGGGTGACGTGTATGTTACGCAAAGAGAGACACTGGGAACCAGACTACCTGCGCAAAAGCCAGGCGCCGAGGGGTGAGTCCATTGCGGAAAGCCTAGCGCTATGATTAAGAATATTTAAGAAATATAGCTTCACAAAACGGATAGATGACATATTTTTTATTCGTTTGCGCCATCACAAGGACGAATATTTGTTACGACGGGACAATACGACTGAGAAACTAACGTTTTTTTGCGTTTCCTACGAAAACGAGACATTATGACGTCACACGGATTCTCCCCGGTGACAACGTTGGCGCAACGCTTCAAACAGAAAACTTACAAAAATGAAGAAACTTCGTCTTTTCGTGATCCAAAAGTGATACGAAAACATCCAACTGGTCTTATTTTATCTTTACCATGTGGTTTAATGACGCACCCGTGTGTTGTTACTCCATGCACTGCACATTTTGACAGCGGAATGGTTAAGTCGCTCACTTGCTCTCGCCATTTTTGTTATCGCGGAGGCACGCGAAACTCTGTGACGTCACCCTCTGTTTGGTGAACTTGCGAAAGCCCGGGTGCAGGGCTAAATTTAGAACGTTATTTTTAGCTTTCGAGTGTTTTGAAGACACATTTTTCCTTGTATATTCCCAAAGTTCTGCGCTTCATCGCCTCCAAATATTTTAACGTATATCTCCCATAGCCATGTTTAGTGAAATGGTACTCATAGTCTTTAGAATAAACCTGGAAAGAAATTGACTTCTAGCTGCCTATACTTCAACATGGAGCACGTGTGTTTGTTTGTCCCCAAAACTGAAGTCTCGCGGCCCGATCGCGAGAACTGTATAGCCCTATAGCGACATCTGAGCGTCGAGGCGTCAAAAGTGGTTTCCTACCTTTGTATGTTTCCTTGTACATTGATCAGGTACTATAGTCGCAACGAAAACTCTCCTGAAATTTCCCGTTTACGAGAAAATATTCACTGATTCGAAGAAAAAAATACTTTCTGTGTGAACTTCAAGTCGGGGCCTAATAAGTGTATGTCAACTCACGTTTCCTGAGACACTTGCAAAGAAACTATAAGCAAACGTCACTTGGCGATACCACTTACACCTTTGTAAGGGGTCATAGGTTTGAATTCCTTTGTAGTCTTTTATCATTAACTCTGTTTGTAAACATCGACGCATACCTAAAGTGACCCAGAGTGAACTTGAAATCAGTTTAGTATCAATTGAGGCTAAACTTGGATTCATTGCGCGAAAGCAAACGCCTCCTGCAAAAGTGGGTACAGCAGATCAACCACTACTCCCTGACCATTGCATTCAACCTCGGTGTGACTCAAATGACTCGATGGACTTTGCCAACCTGACCTAGATTTTGAACCAATCAGGTGGCAGTGGGATGACCTTTACATTTGCACGACTGACAAGAGAACGATAAAAACAACATCGTCTGCTATATTAAATAGCATGGCATGTCATGCATTGTGAGGATAGGAATCGAACTACAGATCAGATAAACGATTGTTCAGACTTGCCTCAGTTCATAGGTCAGGAATATGCACAGATTTCGTACTCAACTCGTACAGTAAACAAATTATGCGCAAATTTCGATGTCCGGAGAGTTTCCGTGGCGACTATAGCTAAGGACGACCCCCCGTGTTGGGATGGTGTTTCATACGCCTGTGCTCTGAGAAGAGAATATATTCCTCATCGTAAACTCAAGTAGTATGATGGCAAGAAGCTAAATATTATTTTCTTCCCCGTCCTCGTAGTCCGCAATCATATTAGTCATCAATCCTTGAGCAAGCTCATAATCTTCATAATGAGTAATGTTTATCGAAGCTGTTTAGTCTCCTGTATCTTTTGCTACAATGATGCCAACGCTCATTTGTGTTGTTCTTCCATGTAAGGGCAAACCATTGTTTCAGCATAGCTCACGTATTACTCACGCCAAACGTTTACTACAATAATACATTTTGTGGGTTCTTACATGGTAGATGGACCCTCTTTTGTGCGGCCGGTCACCATTAAATTCAGTCCCTGAGTGGGTCAAGCCAGTGTCTGCCTGCAGCCCGACATTGGTGTGTGGACAGAGTGTGGAGTATGGGGTTACCGAGAGAGTACAGCAATGTGGCCATGACGTGCGCCACCGCCATCCCCGTTGGGGCCGACGGGCCTGAGAGCGTTAACGCCACGGCGGAGGTCACCCAAGTCGACAGCAAGAGCAGCAAGAGGAAGGATCGCGCCAGAACCTGGTTGGCGCGGCTGGAACCGACAGACCCCGTCGCCTTCAGCGCCGATCGATTGGCGGTGGTGTAGACAAAGCGGGTGGCTATGACGACCAGAACAACGGCAGCGACACCAATGTTGTGGAAAATAAAGATGGCGCACCAAAATAATATCGATTGCTGGGTATTTGAAACAAACATCTGGCAATAGAGCTCCTGGCCTTGATCGCCGCTGCGGTCTCCAATTTTAGAAATGATAATCACTGTGGAAAGCAGCGTCGTCGTAAGCCAGCCCGTCACTATGACGACCAGAGGTTTCCGTTGCAGGAAGTTTTTCTTAAGGGGAACTGCAACAGCCAAGATACGTTGAATTGTCGTTATACCAAGGAAGAAAGATGAGCTGATCGGTCCAAAACCAGTGACAATGTGGAGCGTCACACAAACCGGAGAGTCCGTCCATGGGGATGCGTGGCTAAGACGTTCGCTATCGAGTAGAGGTTCGATGAAAGCTAGAATAAACCCAGAGATACTGTCGGCTAGCGAGAGCTGGACCAAGATGAGCGAGAACATGCTTTGCCGAACAAAGGCGTTCCACAAGAAAGCAGCTGTTGCGGTGATGATGACGGCCGAGGCTAGGCCCAGAAGGGTGAAGCGAACCCACGGTAGTCTGAAAGGGGTGGTGCACTCAGAAACTGCCGACCTACTGATGCATTGACCGGCTTTGACACCGCAACACATTCTAAAATCATCCACAAACAATATTAAGATCAAATTCAGGTTGGAAAATCCGGCATAGTTTCTTTCAAAACGTAGAATGGGATTATACCTCAAGTCAAGAGTATGTATTTGGGAGAGACTACAACAAAATGCCGCAGCGTCAAAATGGATGATTTCACTGTCTGACAAATTAATTATTTGCGCTTGGATCATGCCGTTGAAAGCGAATTGGTATACTTCCTTTAAATGTAGTTCACTCATATCTACATTTGTAAGAAGGGATAGTTCATGAAATGAATGAGAGTCCACTCGCAATAGAGGGTTGCCCTTCATGAACAAATATCTTAGATTTAGTAAACCGAATAGATCACCGTAGTCTATGGCGGAAAGTACATTATGATTTAAATTAAGTATTCTTAGATTTAGAAGTGAAGATAAGGTCTTCGAAGAAAGAGATGACAAACCATTTCTGGACAAGTCTATACTTGTAAGACAATTTCCACTAGCAAAGGACAATTGGTCCAGCGTCGATAACCCCGCTTGGAGCTTAAGAGACCGCACATCTTTCGACACAGTAAGTTTACTCAGCTCCTGATCAGTAAGACATACGACGGTATGACCTTTAATGCTGCACCAATCAGGCAGATTGCCCGCAAGGCACAACCGCTCATCATCCCAGGAAAGGGGGCAGTGGACGATGCCGTCACAGACTTGATCATGGTGGATACACAGCTGGTCGAGGGAACACTTGAGGAATCCCGGACAGGTGAGGCCGGTGCACTGTCTCTCGTCCTCGCCACCGGGGCAGTCCTGGCGCCCATCACACACCTTGTGCAGGGGCAAACAATATGAACCCTTACACTTAAAAGTCCCCAGACACGTAAATGAAGAGCAGCTGGCCAGGTGGGCGCCGTTCCTACAAGGAATTAGATGGTGGTGACTGTCTTCATCGAAAACACACGACAGGGAAGCCCGATAACAGTTAAGGGTTCCGACCATGCAGGAGATCAGGTTCAAAGGTGTACATCTGTCCGTCACCGTCACCCCAATCGATAACAGATCGACTACCTCTGACAGAAATGGCTCGTCATCCTGAAAATGACAATCTGGAAAGAGGTCATTGACGGTTGAAAAGGATATCCGCTCGCCATTACCACATTGGTAAAAACTAATCTCATCCGAACAATTCCTTTCGTCACTGTTATCAAAACAGTCTCGGATTTGATCGCACCGTGATGTTAAGGAAATACATTTTCCGTCACCGGAAATTGAAACTCATCATCCGGACATCGAGCGTGCACGCAAAAGTCTTCGTCCGAAGAGTCTAAACAATCCGGGATGTGGTCGCACACAGCCAGAAGGGGGAGACAGGTGCCGTCCCTACACTGAAAATGGCTCTGAAAGTCGCACTGACATTCTGGCCCGTAGCACCCTTGGAAACATTGCTGAGTGGCGTCAGTATGTGCCATTGCGTCATCCTTGTTGTATATATCACAGGGTGTACACAGCCGTTCGTCGCTGCCATCGGGGCAGTCCTCTTGACCGTCACACCAACTCGTCCCGGACAGACACGTGCCATCGTCACACGTATTCCAGAATATGTTAACGTCCTGGCACTTCTTCATATCTAGTATAGGCTCTCGGTCGCAAAGTACATAGTCTGGCATTTGACTATCATTAGCATAGCAATATGGCGTTGGTTCAGCGTTGATGTCTTCGGGGCAGGATTTTCTAAATGTTGTGAAGTTCTCGACCCATACAGCCTCATTAGTGGAAGGAAATGTCCATAGTGCTAAAACTTAAGATATTATTCTCTCTCCATGATGGTCGTTTCCTGTTGATATGCTGGCCCCAACGGCTATACACAACTGTTTCGCGTGCTGTTCATTCTCACAAGCCAGACAGAACGCCATTAGAAAGCAACGTTTTTCAAGCGCCAAGAAACGGCGGCCGCATGATATGGCCAACGATGCCAACGCGTTACCACTCAAGGGAGACTGCGATAGCGTGAAGTTGGCAGTTTGCTCCATCTGGCAGATATAGGATGATTTGGGGAGGGATTCCTCACATGGTACCGACAGCCACGGTAGAGGTCCGTCTGGGGAGGTGAAGAGCATTGCAGTACAGTTATAGTTTGGTGAGTTTGAAGGTTGGATCTGCCGAGACCACATCTCCACCGCTGTACTGGGGTACGATGACGCGGTAACGTAAGGATGTTTACCATCCCTGATCACTTGTTGCTGTATGGCGTCGTGGTAAGTGGGGAGATTCCAGTCGCTCCAGCCAAGAGGGAAATGGTCGTTCCATGAGTATGCCATCGCTTGCTGGTGCATAAAGAAAAGGGATAGTGAAGCAAAGTTTTATACGTGGACTTACTTTAGTGGACACAAGACGCAAGACTATTGAAACCATGACAAGTTACAATGTGACTGGAAAACCGAAATACTCACTGACTCTGTCGATATGTGTTTCTTGTTCCAAATCACTGATATGTGGTGTCAAAGGCCCTCTATATACTGAAACCCTTTACTATCTAAACTACCGTACTAGTTCAATATGGTAAATCGTGTGTACTCACCAAAATGGCCCTTTTTATAGGCTCAAACTTTCATCATTACCCATGAGGACAAAAAAAATGCTATACCAAGATAACATACCTTGTCATCATCTTGCCGGTGCAGGCCAATGAACAAGAGTACAAATCCACCATGCAACATGAGTTCTTTCTTCCAGTGACGGAGCATGATGTCTCGTAAAGTATTCAGTCGGTCCACGTCCAGCACCTCCACGAGCTCCCCCTGGTGGGCACGACAAGCACTTCTGGCGTTCAGCCAACTGCTGGTATTGTGAGTAGAAGTAGAAGAATGGCGACCCAGGTGAAAACAATGGCGTCCGTCTCCGTCACACAGCAGTTGATCGTTACAATTGCCCAGTGGCCAGGAATGTGATTGACTTGTTTTCTCGATGTGCAATGTGACACGATCGATCACAACGATCACAACGCTTTCCTCAGCGTTCCACATGTGCCACGTCACTTCCGGTTTGGTTATGTTCATCCACAACCAGCGTAGCGCGGACGATGGGGTCGACACGTCGAGTGTGGTGCGAACGTGGCGGCGACGACAGGTGAAATTTTGTCTCACGACAACGACGATATCGGAGTAGCAGTCTTCCGCTTGCTGTGCCACTTGTGTTGCTTCATGCCCCAGGAATACGATGTCGTAATGCCCCATTTCGTAGGGTATTATCACATCGGCGCAGCTTGTGGCTATCGTTGTCACCACAGATCGTTTAGCTGTAACACGGGGACATCTCACGTGGGAGACCGTCATGGAAAACGCCGCCTCCGGAACTGAATAGGTCGGGTAATATTCAAGGTTGATGTTTCCCTCTTCACGCCTCTCCATCTCCTGATCCTCATCAATAAAAAGCGAATGGAACAAAACTATATATTCCCCACATGCTGGACACAATTCCGTTTTGGTCGTGTTGGCGAATATGGCTGTCCGTAGGGGGTGATACACATTAGATGGTAACTGGGACTCCCCATTAGTTTCCGAGCGAGCGGCTAATATGTGGCATATCATATAAGGGGAGAGCACGCTGGTGGGGTACTGCTGAAAGGAAACCCGGATCGGGTGGGAGTTTGCGCTTCTGATGGTGATAAACTTGCCACGAGCTCGTCCCCAAACGGTTATCGCCTCTCGTTCCCGCACGGATAAGTCGCCTGTAGTCAGAAGAAAACTGTCCTCGCTATTGCGTTGAGTCACACAGGGTTGGAGCAGGCCAAACGTCATGGCGTTCTTCAGGATTGAGGCTCGGAATTCGGCTCTCCGTGAGCCGTAGACGTAAAAAACGAGCGATGTGTTTCCGAGACCTTTAATTGTACCCATATACGATTGTAATACGCCAATGGCTCTGTTCCCGCACATGGGGCCGAGCACCTGTTTTGGTGCCGCGAACAAAGCAGAAGTCAACACAGACTCGAGATAGAAACCGCCTTCGTAACATCCTGGTCCCGATGGACTGTCCAACCTGATGGCCCCAATCACAAGGTCCACTGGGTCATCTACCGTGATTTGCCATGCGCAGAACATGTAAGGATGACGAACCTCCCCGGACAGTTGGTCCATATTGCTGCCATGCAGTCCGGTCCCGCTGGTTGAGCTACACGTGTCAGTTGTGTTGTTGGGAGACTGGAGAATGTCAAATCGTACGTAGACATGTTCATATCGGTGAAGACTTCGCACGGAGATAATCAACATCTGGAATCCGTGCGACCGAAAGAACGATGATGCCGGTCTCAACAATAAGATGGGATCTTCAGTCGGTCCATTATAGACGGAGAATGCCTCGCGGCCCCAGGCTTGTGGCCATAACTTCAGTGAAATCGTTTCGAGGAAGTGAACCCGGACCAACCAGCGAATGGTGTCATACATACGATACCGATGCGATTCATAAACAGCGGTCAGCACCGGGAAGTACACCATACCATTGTCGCCGCTTTGAAAGCGCATTGGGTGTTCGACGAGAGCTTCCTTTATGCGTTGAAAAATCAGTATGAGCCCATGTTCCTTGAGCGTCGATCGCATCTTGGTTTTAATATAAACAAGCCGTTCCTTGACGAAAAGTTGCCATGGTGATCGGTTGCCGCAGTAACGACCGTGTGTCTTCGGTATTTCCAGGACTTCATTTGATGACGTCACTGTGACGTAATCAGCGGGGCATTGGATACCGCTATCCAAAAGGTTGAAGAACGCGAATGTCACGTTAATGGCTTCATCGAAGAGATCATTAAAGATAGTCCAGGTCTGGGGGTCTTTGTTGTCAGCCCATACTACATACGTCTCATAAGCAGTGGTCACCCAGTCCTCGCGTTCTACGGTTGGTTCAAACAGAGATACGTGGCCCATGGGGGCAAACATACCCATGAACTGCGATTTCCGTGGTGCGTCGCCTAAGCCCGAAACGGGATTAAACCGACGAATGGAAGACGGTATTATTTTCTCTAAAAATCGCTCGATATAACCGACTATATGGAGCAAGCCGTTAGCTACACTGGTGAACTTTCTCTGTTCTTCCAGGAATCCAGCTTCCAGGGCTTTTGACAGGACGCCATGTATGTGGGTCATTGATACCTTGACTCTCCCGAGGAGGTCGCCTCGGCAAGTAATCTCGTGTTCAGCCATCGTGCCCGTCGCCATCTGATGCACCACCATGCACTTGCTGTCTTCCGAGAAAGCAGTTGGACCTGGGCAGAAACAGGTTAAACGTGGATGACACGTGTATATAAATGCTGCGATTTAAAACGTACCGAGTAAAGAGATTACGAGTAGGGGCATCACTGGTACATATTACTTAGTGATTTCGGTATTTATTATGCAAACGTAAGGTGGAGACAGGGAGATCAGTGACGTCACTGATATTTATCGATGATTGGCGGCAACTTGCACGGCACCATCATTCGGGCGCACTGCTCATTGTTGGCATTGTAGTCGTCATACAGGGAGCACGTCATGTAGAAGGCGTGATCCCAGCCACACGTCCTCTTGCAGGATGAAGATATTTTCTTGTACACTGGCAAAGAGTCCCACACATGACACGATAGATGCAGTAGTTGTGGCCTTTTCAGATCGCTCACTACGTTTACAAAGTCCAAATGTCCATGCCACACCTTAGAAGTCTCTGTCGGGGTATTGCAGTACGTTTCGGATTACCAATTAGAGCTGCGATAATTGTGATATTTGGCCCTAAAGACGCTATATCATTCCTGTTCCGACGGTGAAAAATGACCCTTGATCAATTACCTCATCATGATATAAACTGCATAATTAATTTGATAAAGACCGCTCGTAAAGTGGCAATAATGAACTAGTTTATCTCAAACTAATGAAGGAACAGAACACGGAATAAGAAACGACAATTTCTGAAAAATCTCAACGGTTGAAATTATAGTTTAAAAAAAAAGAGATCATACCATAATGGCGTTGGACATCTTTGTTCTGATAACACTGTATGGCTCCGCGGTCAGCATAACAACATCCTTGTATCTCACACTCAGTTCGCTTAATGCCGGGGAAACCGCAGTCAACTACGTTATGCCCCAGGTTGTCACAGTAGGCTGGAAGCAAGGCGAAAGAGTTGTGTTGTATACTGTAACAACGAAATGTACGAGTTTTTAACAAAACATAATCCACTGACTTTGGAGAAACGGCGCACGCGCAGCTAAGCAACTGGGCAGCTAGGCGAGTCATTTAAATCTATAACCACAATTATTTTGTGGGTGACGTCATGTTTTGTTGTTCTACGCCATGCAAGTATGACCACGATTGATTATTGAAGATTTAATGCTACTGTGCTAGTTAACACGTAGTTATAAAAACGTTCTACTGATATGGTGTTCTGTGTTAATTTAACATACATACTGCTCTGTGAAAACGCCTGGTAATATACCGGACCAAAGCCAAATATTGTGGCGAGCTAATGTCGCATACTGTACCGGGCCCATGCCGCATACTGTACCTGGCAAATGACGCTCTGGTACAGGGCCAGTACAGGGCCACTACCGGCACACATTACTGACCCATTTACAACGCCAGTTTGCAAAGCGGTACTGGGCCAGTACTGTGTGCCGGTAATGGGCCAATAATATCCGAGACTGGCTAAGTAGTACTGGGCCAGTACCAGTCCATTACATTCATGTTTACTGGAAAATGTCATGGCACACAATTACATCTAACGCTAAGAATCAATTATTGCATTGGCATTCAAAGAGCTGACCTTCCTGCGTCGCCAATAGCTATAGGAGACTAGACATTATTTGCTATCAAATAATCGTCAGTTGAACTTGGCTGCCGAGTTGCGTATGTTAGGTGAACACACCGTGTTCCAACACAGACTTGCCTTGGTGGTTGGTGTTTTGCTGGCCGCTGGTTGCGATATTCTGTTCGCAGACGAAGCCACGGAGCGCCATCGGTCTGCCGGTTTTATGTTTACAGGGGACGGGCCCTGACGTCAGCTTGGGCAACGCGACCCCCGGACACTTATCATGGTCCAACACCGTGATCGCATGACAGCCGCTATCGCCACTGCCATCTGCCATGCAATAAGAGCGAACCAGTTAATAAAAGACGATGATATCAGATGAAGTTTTTATTTTAAGTCGGTATATAAAAGATTAACATTACCACAAGAGCTATGGAACGACGTTGATAAATAATGACGAGCTGATGAGGTATATGTATACATATGATGATAGTGACTGTTCGATAATTATTTATTTAGTAGTAACGTATTATTTTTAATTTTCATAATCGTACAGCAAGTCGTGCCATCAGGCAGACACCATATATGTTATATTGCTAAGAATATAAATATAAACTGCTTTTCCGCGGGGTAAACTATTGTTTCAAACCGTAGTAAATAAGTAAAGCGGGGAGGGTATATGCAATTTGTCAATCCTCTTTCAGGCAGAGGGATCATCGAGTCGTTATTGGTCATTAAAATGACGAGCATGTCACAAGGTTGGTGATGTCCAAAATGTAAAAGTGCACATAAAGGCTACGAACATATAAAACTATTGAACAGCAAAGAAATACATGAAATTTGTCTTCAAGATATATTGAGACTTTTTGGCATTAATCGCGACTACTGGGCACCAAGTTGCGGAAACAGATCCCACCTTTACCTAGGACCCTGTCATTATTTCATTGCATGGTCCCAGGGGCTTCTGAGCTCGATTTAGCCCATGCGTTGGCCTAAAACAACAATACCTCCACCCATTCACCCCTTTATTGTGCAATTCCTCCGTATCATTTCTCTGCAGCTCATCATCTCTTTGACGTGTAATTCTATGGTACCATCATGCATGAATGATCCAGAAGAAATGTTACCTGATCTGGCATCTTCGATCCAGAGCACGGCACCATCGGTGACATCAAGTTCCCTCCCGTCATGGAAGAAGACGTCGGATGTCCGGATTAGATCCAGAAGGAAGGAGGGTTCGGCCTCCGTGTCCAGTACGGCCAGCTTGGCGCCGTAACGGAATATGCACGAGGCCATCGCATTGATCCAGGGGGAGAAGTCCTTGACTAGGATGTACCGAGAGGTATCGTTCTCCGGATTGAGGAGGTAGCCTGGATTTCAACAGAAAGCAGAAACCATTTGTGTGTTCCACTTTATGTTTAAGATACGCCTTTGTAAAGAGGTGAACAGCTGCCCGTCAATTTATTGACTAGCGCATTAGCATACTTTATTCAAAACAGTCAGTTAAACATAATGGTGCAAACGGTGATCCTATGTCACACGGATGGTACGGAAAGAGTGCTAAATACGTAGTTTCGGCCAAACAAGGCATGTTTTTTGCATTTAGGTTCTAAATGATTAAAAATTCATAACAATAGGCCCAGTTAAAGCTGAGTAAAAATAAATGAAAGCTCAATAAGAATAAATTACAGCTTAATGATAACAAGTTAAAGGTTTACAAAAATAAATTTGAGCTTAATATGAATATTATTAAATTAATATATAAATGTGTCTTATTAATAATAACAAGTTAACTTAGTAATATTAACACTATTTTGCATTTCAACCCAGCAGCCGAGATGATGAATCGACGTCAATAATAATAATAATGCATCAATACTTTAAACCAGTATGCCTAATCACCTTGGCCGTGAGTTTCACATGAGTGGTTGTTGCATGGCACCAAGTGCGCCATGTTCAAGCCGACGTCATGTCGATGAGTGAAACCACCGCCACATGGGGCGCTGCAATCGGGCGTCTCACACATCATCCATGGTTCTGTGGCATATGTGAATTTATATATCACGTAAATGTAATCCGCATAACCCTTCGACGATCGGTTGTCTTGACTTTATAACGGTTTAAAAGACCCATGCAATGAGCACGGTAAGCAGGCTAAATTCGCCCACATTATTAAGTCGGAGGCTTATGTCATTCAAAATATATATTAACATACGTCTTCAATACAGTAGTCAACAGATTGCGGATAGTGTATTAGATCCGCACAGTTTGTTCAATAAGAATACTCACCGCTTATTTCCTGTGCTTTAGCCACCCTCACCACACTAATAACGTATAGGGAAAGATATGTCAGTCGCCGTATCATGTTGACAATGGTAGTGACATTCGCTTCCGATTGTGTCCCAGGATCTAAACGAGATGCAATACCTGTAAGTCAGAGAAAATGTTAATGCCGGTAAGTCACACAGAATTGCAATGCCCGTCAGTTACACAGAATTGCAATGCCCGTATATCTGACAGAATTGCAATGCCGGTAAGTCAGCAGATTGGTAAAGCCAGTAAGTCAGCAGAATTGCAATGCCGGTAAGTCAGCAGAATTGCAATGCCGGTGAGTCAGCAGAATTGCAATGCCTCAATGCCCCTGTCTTGCTCTTGGGTTCCTGCAAACCACATGTTCACCGGCACTTGTCCCTTTTAATCATTTAAACTGAGTGGTAATCACTTGTATGATACAGTAGTGGCACGTGATTTTTACTAAAGCTATCAATATGGAAATACTGACGTTACCATTCAACAGAAATATTATCATTTTAAAGAATTCTCAAATGAGAAAGACTTGATTGGTTAGTTCGTCAACAGCGTTCAGTGCTCGAAAGTAAACCCATGGTTCTGTGAATGTGCAATCAACCATTTGCCGTGCCGATTATACTACTTAATCAATTGATACTGATATTGATATAGCGACAACAAAGAGCTGTAAAATAGCTGTAAAATTGAAGTAAAATAAACGTGCGTAGTGTGCACACATGTTCATTGTGTGATTTGGTTTAATTAGTGGGAAGATGCTATTTTGGTGGGCACGAGAAAATGAGTTTAAACTGATACATATCTTCTAAATAATTGGTCATGGTCATTGTGTGCTCGAAATGCCCACTTCGCCTACTGAACCTAGATCCTCTCGTTTTCAGCTCGAGCATATAAGATTTCCATTCAGTTTGATACATTGGGTAACAATGGCAGTAAATACATAGAACACAAAAAAAAGACAAGTTCATTGGGCCCAGCTCTACTTTGAGCTCAAATTGAAATAACTCATGTTCGATTAACTACAGTGCGGTCGTGATCCCGACGCTAACATTGCAACGCCGACTACATCCATATAGTGGTGAAAATATGTACGCTCGTCCTATATTTGCCACTTTCAATGATCTTTCGAAATGCATGTGACATTCTTAGCTGTAATTACCAATTCACCAGTCACCATAATAGCCCAGAAATCGATATGATGGGTGTATTGCCAATTGTTATACACAATGTATTTCCTTGAATGGTGAATAATCCTTTTCAGAAGGCTGTCCTTTCATGACTCGCACGCAGCGGTCAGTCTGTGTTTTGGTCGCAATTAAACTATTCATATATTTTCTAGGTGACTGGGTCACTGTCAGAGCGATGATCCAATTTCTCCACTCTATCGGGAAAGGGACTTGTTCCGCCCTGGGGGGGGGCACTACATTACTCCAGTGAGAGATTTTGTGGTCATTGAGAGAGAATTGTTTTGTTAAAAGAGGCATCAAAAATAGTCATAGCAAAGCATATAGCTGCTCTAAATAAACTAGTGTTGTTATAATGTATGGTCAAGTTCCCAAAGGGGGGGGCCCTAACCCCCCTAGATCCGCTCCTGGAATGGTTGTCACGGGTAAATACGATGGAAAATAATATGCAATAATATTGACGAGAAAGCAATACACTATGGCATAATACTATATGGTATAGCGCATCGTTAGGCAATAAAATACGTCAAAATGCAATGATTTACAGAGGCGTATCATACACTTTACCGGCATGTCTTGTCCCTGCAGTTCCTGTCTCTACTTAAGATTCCGACGGCAGGATCATCGTTTTCTCCGTAGTGGATGTCTGTGTTAAACTCATAGTCAATATCGTTACCATTGGCCTAGGTATCTGCAAACAAAGGTAAAGCGAATGGGTAACCATCAAAACTTCATTTTTCGGAGTCCAAGTGGAAGAGAGATTACATTACTATGAATGAATCACCCATGCGGAACAGTATACGTACATCTGCCCTTTGTGAATTGCAGGGCTCGAACAGTAGATGGCATGGTTGTCAGCAATGCAATAACAATCATAAAACTATCCGCCATTGAACAGGGCAATGTGAGCTGAAATGGGTCCTTGTCATGATCCGGGGACTTTTACATGATATGCGAGTAGTATGCTACCAGCCGATACGCAATTTATATGAATAAAGCAACACAAGATCAGGCAAAACCAAATGCAATCGATTCTTATGATAGGAGACACGCAGAGGAGCAAAACGCTAATAAATTATTTAATATAAAATGATACCGGTAAATCATTGTATGATAATAATATGACAGATCAGGTAGCAAGACAGGCCTCGAATGCGATATAGAAATCAGTGTGCATTATTTCACGTAATAACCATCTACAAGGGCGTGTGAAATCGGACTTCCGGGAAGGTGGGATCGTTACTCTCAAACCAAGAACGCCTGCGTCCCAGGACCACACTATCGTTACAGCTGCTTTTTAAAACAATTGCAGAAATTATCACAGGTGTGACTTCTCGGCCAAGGTCCGGTGGATAAAAGACACCAAGAGCCTCGGGCCAAACGGGAAGTTCCCTTTGGTCTAATGCGCTAGGTGTTCGCTTGGATGCGAAGGGTCGCCGGTTCGAATCCAGCCAGTTCGGGTGCTGTTCGGGAACTTTCGGCTTCCATTCGGGCCTGGAACCCGAAATACTACACAGGCATGAATACATGTAAAGAAGGTCACCGTAAACCCGCGAAGATGCAACGCTGCACTCCTCGTGGGGTTCATTATCGTGCACTTGATGTTTCAAATTTGTGTTATTATGTAACAGTGCCATTTTGGTGAAACAACACTTAATTATGCACAAAAGTTCATTTGTTTGATATTTCTTTAGCGCTGAGTACATTTTCACTTGCGTTACATAATTAAAGCGTCAAGTGCACGCTGGCATAGGAAGAGCGCGGCGTTGCATCGAACCGTTTCCGTCCTTCGACATTTGTTTTGAATCAGCCGGGCAGGTCGAAGGTGTTGTTTTGGTGGCAAGAATATATACTAAACCGGTACATATGCAAGCGAAAATTAGATAAATCGTTTAATTAAAGATAACTTTATCAAAATATGAAGTTAAAAAGGCGAGACATTGCGAAACGAACGAGCGCTTTGCCCCGTACTGCCGAACTTTTCTAATGGCGCTTGTAGGGTTGCATCTACGACCCAGAGGGGAGTCTGCGGCTAATATTTTACATGAGTACAAGGCATATTTGCAGGTTTTTGATCTAGATCCGATGATATAATAAACATCGTTTTCTATGAATGAAGCGTTTGCACCTCTTCCTAAATACCGTTTTGCGAAGAGCGTTTTAAGGTTTTTCAACTTTTACAGTCCCTTAGTAATCTGCAATTATGCAAATTCCAATACATGCAGAGGGTGACCACTGTCCCGGATCGTTGTATGGATCAGCAAACGGGTCTTTCAAAACCGAAATGGATATGGATAATTTCAAATAATCGTGCTCGCATCTCTGTGTCCGATCAATCCGAAAGGACGCTGACCCTCCTATGGACGCCATGCCCAAAATACGCGCTTACCGCATAGGGTATGTCAGTTCTCGCGGGTTCTACTTGCGGCCGGGCATTATCACGGTATCGATCCAAATGGCGCTCTATTCGGGTTACAACGGAGTCTATCGGAGCAGCATCGACCACGCGAAGCGAAAGTCAAGGTCGGGGACAATGTTTTGATGAAATTCGACTATTAAATGGTTTGGAATTGTGTGGTGCATAAACCCCGCATAACTCTATAGTGTATAGTATAGGGTAGGCGCCGGAGGCGACGATGCGTTGCGGCTGTGGGTAAGGTGTGAATTGTGTATGCAGGAGATTATGCCCTACAATGCAAACAGTCAAAGTGAAGCTAGATCCCATTGTTTAGTTGTTACACCAGGATATGTTTTTATATACATGTACTTAGCTTAATAGTTATGCATGCAGCTTAATGTTACACCTTCATATTTTTTTTCATTTATCATGACATCAATAGATAGAAGGACTTACTCGATAATGGGATTGAGCATGCTGTTTAGAGCATGTGATTTAATGTTTTCCTTCGTTACAACTATGTGACGATGAGAGATGAAGTTTTAAACAGTCAGCTGGCTGCTTTTGTTTATCACATGTTTAAATTCAGGGAAGCTAACTTATTTTTTTTGTTAATATTATATTTGCCATATAGCCTGCAAGCAATGAGCACAAATAGAAACGTACTATGTATGCACTTTGGCCAGTGGCTGCTTCTGCAATAAACTCATTAATGTTATTATTTAAGAAATTCTGCCAACAATTTAGAGCCAAGGATCAATCTATTGCCTTAGGGATGATAACAGGTCCTCGATCAGAAACTTTAATGCAAATAAAATATTAAATATATGCAAGGCTAACAGTCTAACAGACTAACAGAGCTCCATCAAACTATCCCTGACCTCAAGACCCTTCCCTCCCTATAATGCCAGTCATGTTTCATCTTGCATAGAAACTTGCAATTACAAGGTGATAGAGCAAGTGAAAAATGCTCTTGATATTGCAAAAACATTTTGAAAATCACAATACAGGTGAAAAATTGCTGTATGAGCAGCTATAACAGTTAAGATAAATATTTGTCCTTTCATTAGATAACCCAGCCTTCTAGTTGGCTATCATCCAAATTAGTACAGTATATTTAGTACACAAATGGTGTTGAAAAAACTGTTGAAATAATCATATTCTTAAATATGATGGCAGTAAGTAAATGTTATATCTAGGTTGCATAATAACAAGTAATTCTAAGTAGAGCTGAAAGAAAAAAGTCATATGGGCTGTATAATAAATGCTGACAATATCATGTTATAGCTGCTCTAGTCCTGTGCGACAGTGTCAGTGACAACGGGACCGCCTCGACACTGCCACTCCAAAGTTGAATAGAACATATGTTGTCAAAATTTGCTACCTTCGCCATGAGGAACTAGAACACGTTGTAGCATTAATGGCTTTGTTTGGGTCGTACAACTATTAAAAGTTGCATTGGCAGTAAAACAATTGATGTACATATGATCTATGAAGCAGAACCTACTTCCAAGTTACGTACTTGAAAAGATATATGGAGAAAGTGATAAATCTGGATTGAGGTCCGTTTCCGCAGGAGCAGAAGCCGCATCGGCCATGCGACTCGAATAGAAACCGTTGTACCCCTATAGACTCCGTTGTAACCCGAATAGAGCACTATTTAGATCGGTACCGTGATTATGGAGACGTGCTTTTTGTTCAATGCGCAGCCTGACTCGTAACAATGGATACCGCGCGCAGAGGGCTGTCAAACTAGTTATGACATAGGACGCCGAACCAGGCAAGGTGCGCGGCCGGCGAGGCAAACAAGGGGTGGGTCGCAATTCGTCTTTCATGCGTCTTAAATAAAGAACTGTTAACTTTTTCGTGTCGATGTGTTGGTAGATGACACTTTGAACATGTAATTTTGCATAATACTGGCCACGTTCAGTAAACTAGGCGCACAATAGGTAGATGATTCGCCAATGTTTACACTGATCTGGAGTGATCGGGTGACAAGTATGGACATCCATCACGGTCAAAATTTCCGTTTTTCAATCCTGCATGCAACTAGAATTCAAATAGGCAAATTTTGAAAGAACAATGCTGTATATGTATTATGCTACAACAATATATTTCTAAATTACTTCAGTTCTTTTACATTCATAGTTTTCATGGGTATTTTGACAAACAATTTCAAATTGTCACTGTTCCTTCTACATTTTACTACGGTTATTACAAGACCACCAAGGTATATTGCTTTGTTAATAAATTATGTCTGTCATATAAGAAATAAATTCGTATCATAACTAGATTGCCATAGTATATAATATAATGTGTTTCATTATTTGAAAAGATCAGTTTACGACATTTAAAATTGCAGTGACAATAGAGTTGAACAGGCTATAATGATCCTTAACTTTCTACATTCCGTGATGACAAACATTATTTAGGACATTTGCGAATTCATAAATTTTAGTTGAATAGTGCCCCATGCTATGGTTATATGCAGTCTGCTAACGTTTTTATTTGTTCATGGATAAAGTTGACCTTTGCAACAATGTACTTGTACTCTTGTCTAATTCATAATTCATAAGCTGTATGCGAATAATGCTTAGTTATAATTTTTCAAAGCCTTCATGGTTGATATCTTGATTTGGACAAACCAGTAATAAAATCAGTCGCGGCCAAAATAGATCTAACAAGAATTGTTGAGCTCAAGTGGCTAAACCATATCCGCTTATAAAATCATCCATGTGCGTCAGTAGTATGAAGCCAACAAACATTGGATACGTGTTCATCAATTACCTACTTTGAACGAGATAAATCGACCTGTAGAAAACAAAAGTCGTTTCTCCATTTGAAAAATTAAGGTCGCATATAACGTCGTTATCTCCAAAATATGATCTCGTGATGTATCGCACACATAAAACGAGATTCACCTGCATTCCCTGTAGCTTGATTGATTAAGATTCATATAGCGATCGACATTTAGCCATCCGCCCCGGTGAGTGATCAACCCTACTAAGTCTGAGGTGGCACAATCTAAGCCCTAACACACTTGGCGATATAGATTTTGGCAGTTTCAATGCTCTCATGGATTTTCGAGCAATGTACCGCTTGTTTCCCCCCAAACTTTCGTTAGACGACAGCATCTCGGCTATGACCCGGCTGATCATGAGGCTGACGAAAGGCCAACGCGATGGACGGCTGGTCACCTCGACGTCTGACCCGGTGTGCGCCTATAAAAAGAGCACCGTGCATTGGACCTTGGCATGCCAGATGTTCTTTTCCAGCACGAAGCAATCGATGGCATTCGAGTCCCTCGTCTGAGTTATGCGGTGGTACCGGCAACTGCCACTGAATATCAATACCAGGAAGTCGGCCTTGAATTCAAGTATTTTGGCGATTTTTTCATCTATGATTGGCCTAAACCTGGGTTATGACAGCCCTGTCGTCGACGCTTTACGGCAACTTAATGTGTCTGTTGGTGTAGCTAATATATCGTAGCCGACACAATGTTTCCTAAGAGTAATAGAACATATATTGCTTGGTAGCTTGTGTTGTTAAACGGTGATGTAACCATTGATGTAGCTATGTCGGGGCCGACATAATGCTGCCTATGTTAGGCTGAAGAATAATAGAATATATGCTGGTTAGATATACGTTTGATTGTTACAAAGATGATGTAACATGTAAGTAAGGGTAAAGAATACAGAAACTCATACTGGTTGGATGTCCGTTTTGTTTACAAACGTTGATGCAATGTGTGTTATTCTGGACAAATTCTCTTTTAAACAAAATAGCAACTGAATAACTACGCATATCTACTTGGCGCTAACTAGAGTATTTTGAAAACCGTTTCCGAGCAAAATGCAGTACAAGCTGACCTCACAAGTAAACAGTTCGTGGAAGGTAAGTGCCAAGCCAGAACATGTTATGATTCGATTCTAACTACTACCGCGACCAACGTGCTAGGCTACGGCGCAAAGGCGTTTTTCTTGCGTAATTTACATCGCTGCAGGGGCGGTATTCCATGCTACGCCAATTCCAAGCCATACTACGCAAATCTACTTAACGTTAAGTAAAAGGTCTTAACGTTAAGTAAAAGGTCTTGAAAAGGATTTTGATTACTTTGCCCCAGAAGCGTGAAGTCAGAGGCTCTGACGAAGAAATGTGTTAAGCTATGTTTTATGCTGAGTGGCTTCGTTGTATTCACGACAGAATGTTGTTCGCTGGGTTCAAGCTTCGGGTTCAAGCCAATGAGCATGGCGAGTCGTCAACCGCGAATTTCATTTCGATCCCAATGCACGTTTGTGTCCCACTTTGACATCATGAAATGCGTCCAGACATTAACGTCTTTGTTTTACGATTTGGGTGCTTGAGCTGGCCTTAGAGCCTTAGAGCACATTCAATAATTACCGAACACGCCACATACTAAGCTATGGAGTCAGCTATGAAATTGTCGATATTTACACTCTCCCCCATCTCCGCAGACTTGAAATTGAGTGTCCTCTACTCTGAAGCGCGTTTAAAGTATACTTCAAATGCGCTTCAAGTGTGTTCTGGACACGTTCCCCATTCGAAGAGACCTTCAAGCCCCGATTTCTGGGCGACTTGTATTGTATTACATATTCATTGCGCATTCACCTCACAAAGTCAAGTGAAGAAATAAAAAAAAAATAAGGTTACACTGGGTTTAGCATCAAGATCGACAGACTGCTACACGTAAAGAGACGCTGGTGGCCAAGAAGTGACCATTCGTGAATGCGCTTTGCTTTTTGGTTAGATATACATATATCGATACAGAAACATGTTATTTGTAGTAAGAAATACATACTGAGGAAGGCGTCTTCTCGTTGCCATAGACTGAATGCTTGAGGTTGCTACCATCGATATGGATGCGCCACGTGGGTTTATTCTGTCTGGATCGTTGTCATGGTTGGTCGTATTCGGGATTCTGGCGCTGTTCATGTACCCCGGATGTGACGGTAAGAACCCGTATGGTATCCCATGGATAGCACAGTGAAGTGAAGGCCACAGTGGTGGACTTCACGGCCATTGTAAAGAAATCCCCAACCCCGCCTCTGTAAATAGGATGTCCGGTGTCGTCCTCAGTCCACGTTAGATTGGTTGACTTAATATGACCGCCCGCAGGTCTTTACTAACCTTTCGTCGCTATGGCTACCGTGGGACAAAAGTGGGTTGGCATGACTGTGGTGTATGGGGTGGTGCAGTCAAGACCATAGTTCCAAACATGCTTAACAAAACACCGACAACGAAGACGGCTTTAGCTACGATATTCCACCCCCCCCCCCTATCACATTCGAGACACAGCAGTAGTAATTTCTCCTTTCTTTTTTTACTGTTGAAACCATTCGGATATGATTGATTTTGTTCATTTAATTTTCTGTCCATCAGGGGTGGACTTTGGCGATGGCAGTGACCGAGTCCTGTACTGGAGTTTGAGCAAAGCCTCTGTCCTTGAGGCTCGGACGGTGAGGATTCCAGGTGACCCCGCCGTGTGGGTCAACGAGCTAGCGACCACTGGGGAATTGAGCGGCGTCCAAAACTACAACACCAACCTGACGAACCACGACTTCCGGGCAATAGCCGTCGAGCTGGAGTCACGGCGTCTCTTCTTCTTTGATGCCGTGGATCCACACCTTGGCGTGATCCACAGCCTGATAGGAGACACCCAAATCCAATTACGCACGTACACCGCGCCTTGCTCCAAACAGGTAGTGCATTATCTTGTTGTATTCTATAATAAACTTTAACTCCGTTTGACCTTTAAATGTAGAATACACATTGCTACAAAAAGGTCTCAGGTCCACAGTGCAACATGAATACATATATACAATCTGTCATGCATTACTGTTGGAAAACTCTATTTGGCGTTTAAATGCAGAATGTATAAAAGACAGCCACATTTTTATGACGAAAAATGTACGATTTTTCCGGCATCTATCTCTACGTTGGTATGTTTGCGTGTGTGTGTGTGTGTGTGTGTGCGTGTGTGTGTGTGTGTGCGCGCGCTCTTCAGGTGAAGCAAAACGCAACATTTCGTTCTGTAACTTTACCCATCGATAGGTATCCGACATGGCTCAGTCAAGTTTGTTAGCGGGCTATGTAGGTCAAATGTCAAGGTCACAGGATGTTTTTGTTTGTTCCTTAACCATTGGTAGATGGGATCAAAAATCGGGAAAGTCGCTATAACATTCACAGTTTTTATTTAATGACGCTGTACATTATGTCACGTATTGAGCCCGTAGGTAACTTGTATCACGTCTTTGAATTGTGCAAATCGCCTAAGTAGTTTTTCTGCGAAAAAGCTAAACTTTTGTTAATCTTTGACATAGGACCCTACGAGAGCTATATTAACTATTAAGAACAGCTGGTAGACGTCTATCGCCTGGTGACAGTCAGGCTCCCCACACCACGGCATGCGTTATCATATCATAACAAAGCTCGACGGGGTGGTGGGATAATTGAGTTGACTGTCGCGAGCGGTGACAGCGAGCGCGGTGCGAGTGTACTGTGTGTGGGGAAGGGGGGGTCAAGCCGGGGTGGTGGGATGTTTGGGTTGGTTGCTATGAAACTAATGTGCATGGTAGGGATGTAGAAACTAGAAATGTAGACCGAAACTGAATAAACGGGCGGTTTGCTTTCAAATGTCCACCGAGTGAGATCGTTGAACCTGGGGGCAAAACTGAGTTACTTTTATTTTGGGATAGGGCTAACAATTGAGAGGATGCTCACTACAACGACAGTTATGGAGCTGCCGGATCTGAGGGGTATCAAATCGGGATCTAAGGGGCTAAATACTGATCTGCATGATCAAATCTCGACCTCAGAGTGGCCTGTGTAGGCCACAAAATGCAACAATTCGTCGTATAAATTTACTCATCGATATCCGATCAAGTTCGTTAACGGGGTATGTAGGTCACAGATCAAAGTCACAGTCAAGTCAATTGTTAAGGTCAAGGTCATTGTAGTGGACCGAAGACATAATCCGGATTTTATATTTTACGTCATCTCGCCCTACGGGTGACGCAATCTCGGTTAAATTTCTATCATCTAAGACATCATCTGTACATTAGATTGAGCCCACTTGTAGCTTATTATCGGCTTCACTAGTTTTGTCCTGGTCATGATCATCAACTCATTCGAGGAGAAATCGAGTTTACTAATTACGTAATTAGGAAAGGATCAGTGGCTTACAGCATCAATGATCAAAATCATCAAACATATGATTAATTACCAAGGTAGAAAGAGGTACGTAGTCAACAGCACTCTGACCTATTGGTGAACAATAAGTAAATTCTCCATGTGGATCGATCATTTAATACATGGATACTGTATTGTTTGCAACACTTAAGAGTGACAAACCAAAGCGATCAGTCCGTGTTTGAAAGACAATCCACATTATCGTTTTCTATATGTAGTCGATTTCCTCATCCGTACTGCCATTAAAATCACCAGCCACAATTAAATCTGCATATATGCACATGCTATCATTTGGTGGATTGAAACAAGCCTTTAAAGTTGCATATCGAGCTCTTTCCCGCCAAAACTAAAGAGGTAAAAATACAAATAAGAATCGGTCCTTGAATCATTCAATATTTCTGTTGTCTACACTCCACCCATGCCAGACTGCCAAATAGTATCTCTTAGTCGTGCCCGTGATATCAATTTACCACTTGTTGGTTTTCATTTTAGTGGTAAACGTCATCAGTTTGTGTGCTTCGCGATGCTTTGGTATAAGTAGCAGTGTCTCGGGATAGACACGGTGGCCACACCACAGCGGAAACGGCGATGATTATCAGGTTTCTGAATTCATACAATGAAACAATTGAGTTTTCTGCTAATTTGTATACAAATTTTGCTTGGGTTTAGTTTTGGCGGGAAAGAACTCGATATGCAACTTTAAACCTTACATAGTCACACGATTGAATACGCGTGACGTGATCAGGGATCTGCCATACTTTGATCTACGTTTCACACAAAGAATACCATAATCTTAAAATCATATAATTGTCAACGCTAGATATTCCTTCCGATAACAGATTTGAACATTCCACCGGGCGAATTTGAAATCCTTGGCAACATGTTGATTCGAGTGCCATGGCCATCGTTCTATGCCCCGTGCGTCATAGGCAACTATCCGTTGTCATCAACTATGTACGCAGTGCCATCAATCAAAAGCTTGTCATACCGCAGACGGATTCTCTTTCCCTGGTTCCTCGCTTACTTCAATTTAGAGTAGGCCTACAACAGTTACCGCACATTTCGGACATTTTTACGGTAGTCCTCATACAGCCTAACTCTGCTCTACTAGATACTCTTGGCACTGTGAAGAACAATGAAGAGTCTTATGCTTTCACCTGAGAAACCGTACGACGATGGGACGCGGAGGGCTGCTTTGTTTCTTCCCTAGGCGATCAGCCCCTTCGATTTCCCATATTCGTGTATCCTGTGCGTCTGACATGCCCATCTTGGCCCCTGTATCATTCAAAATTTCCTCTTCGTCTTCTAGCTTTTTCTGCTAGCCAGAAGAAAAGCCGATTGTTTCGCCGGGCTTGGCTTTCAAAGGCTAAGAACTTCTTATCAACTGCCTAGGGCTGTGCTTTCAGTATCTCTTACTACAAAGCATTCACTGTCTCATTCACTAAATGTGCTTCAGTATTACGCCTTTGCGCCCGAAGAGTGTCATGTGCTTGTCGAATGTGTTCTACGTCACAGCGGATATCCTTCATGAGACCCAGGAGTTCCCTCAGAATGTCCATGTTGCCTTTAAACTCCACCTGACCACTGGACAGCGGTGCGTGACCCACCATGGTCGCTCTCTTGGGAAGTGGACTGACCTCGCCCCTCGCGGAACCATTAATTTTCTTTAGCTTCTTTTGCTCCATCGACCGAGGGTCCGATCTGTTCCTAACCTCGTTACTAAGTTTGTTTCTCGTTTTTTTGCATACCTCATTTTTTCCTTTACACCTACTGTCAAAATGCCTACAGCTATCGTTGAACAACTTCTATAGAAATGTGACTTGTCAGAGCCTCTACTATCTTCAAGTTTAAAGTTTCAGATTTCTCAAGGTCAAAGGTCAATGTCAAGGTCATCCGATAAAGATACAAATAGCTTAATATATTTGTCACAAAGAGATGCCACTAGCGTCAAAATGTTGTACTAATCTGGGGACAAACTTTATAATGTCATTTTCTGACTCATTTTTGTTTCCCACTTTAGCTTCCTCAATCGGCGTCAACCTCCAAAGGTTTTCATGTGGGTCGATATGGTAAAAAACAATTTCGTTACTGAGAAATATAAGATATTTAAATACGAAAAGGATAATTTCACCGTACTATTAATTTGGGAATAAAGAGATGGAAAATTGAGTCGTAAAACGCCTAATGTTATCGCCTAGTTCTTTCTCAGTTCGAAAAAGATAATTTCGATTTTACTCCTCCCGCTAGAGGGCGAAACATTTAACGTTAAGTAGATTCGCCACGATCGTCTCATGTATACCAAGATATCAAAAAGTCGCACTTCCCAGTTTTCATGGCAACATTTAAGCAAATTATAAATATATGGATTGTGGCCATGTTGAAATCAAATCGCCAACAATCATTGCTAAAATTGCAATCTTTTTGACCAACTAGTTGATAAGAAGCATACATTATACTCCGATTGGACGCATTACGCATGTTTTTGGCACTAGAGCGCTTCAAAGTGGAACGATCCCTTTGCGGGAACACCAGTGATGAGTCAATGGAGAAAAATCCAAAAATAGTAGGGAACATTCATCTTCAGAGAACTAGCAAAAGAAGCTAAATTCGTATAACACATTCGTCTGCAGTGTTCTTTGTTTCCCATAGGTCTTCGTGTCTCCTTAATGATGAACTAATGCAATTTCTGTCCATTCCGTGGAGCCAGAGCAGAGGGACTACCCTCTCTATCGCCTGGCTCTTTAATCCCAGGGCCCGGTTGCATAAAGCAAGAAGATTGTTTCGATTGGGGAGGGCACAACCAATACGTACCAGGGGCATGAGCATAAATTCTTGAAGGGGAGGGGGGCACAAACATTAAGAATGCATGTAAAAGCCTTAGACCTAGGTGACCGTGGTGCTCAGTCTAGAATAAATTAGCGGATATGAAACAATAAACAAAATCAAATTGCCGAGACGAGATTCGAGGTCACTGGCTTCATCGGCTGTTTTACAATCCAAAAAAATCCAAGTGCTCTCTGGAAACTTGCGAACGGGGGCGGGGGGGGGGCTTTCTCGAAACTTGCGACCGTTAGGGGGGGCACGTGCCCCGGATGCCCCCCGGTTCCTCCGCCTATGACCTACTCTATAGTGCCGCCCACCCCCCACCCCACTCCCTTGACATAAAGACTGCATATTCGGAGATATGTGCAGAGTAGATGCAATAAGTAGAATACACAATGTGTATCGCCTACGACAGTTCGTTCGTTAAACTGGGGGCAGGGGGGAGGCAAATTTATAGCTTAGACTATTGCAAAACTTAATGTTGCCAATAAGTCTAGTCGTTGCTTCTTCAATGTAGATCTACGTCAAAATTGTGCGGGGATGGGCGATATGCAGAGGAGGACATTCTTGTCTGGAATTAAATGCGGCCACATAAACGAAAACTAGGGGAGTGGGGTCCAGTGCGAAGGGGTGGATCTAGGATTGCGACCGGAGGGGGCGGGGCGGATTCTTTGCTCTATAGAGAGAGAGGGGGGGGGGGCACCTTTTCCGATCTCCGCGATAGGCATCCAGGCATTCTTGGAGATTCGCGATTAGCTGTTGGCGACTTTTGAGAATCGTTATCGGTATCCTACAATTCCTGGTTCAACGCGAAGATCGTTTTCCTATGTACCGTGATCCGTTATGTAGCAGTCTGCGAATTCCTCAATATATTTTTTTCGCCATCAACTTTAAAGATCTTTAAAATGTCTTCATCTTGGAAATTCGAGATTGCTCTCCCTAATTCTTGGCGATGCGCGATTCAGAGGGGTATTCCCCCCTCCCCCTCTGTAGAAACTTGCGACCGGCGAAGGGGTGTGCATCGATTTGTTTTACAACTGGGATATGGGGGTGGAGGGTTGGTTTTGAGGTGGAAAACATTCATCCCCAATAAGGGTCATTTAAAACTGACTTTTTAACATCTTAACGTCCTTCAGAAGTACTAAACATCTTAACACCCCCCGGGGTGTGCACATTAGAGTCCGATAACCTGGGACTTCGGACCGAAACAGGGACTCTAAGGAACACACGCTCAATGGGTGGAGAGGGGGGGGGGGGGATCCCCATGTACAACCCCCCTGTTTAAGCCACCAGGATGTGCTTGTCAGCAAAGACTTTTCATACGTTCTTTGTTGTCACTGACAAACTGCAGGGCACTCCAGAACGCCACCTGGCGAACGAGCATGACGACGCAAATACGTCACTTACAAACCCGCCTCCTTCATTGTGACGTCATAGAGAGCTCCCTATGCCCCTTGCGACATTGACAAATTTCTCCGCTCAACTGATCGGTCCTTGATCGCGTTTTTGTGCAACATGGCTTAAACCCTAGAATCGGTTGATCCGATTTTTTCCTTGATCCGAATAAATTTTGATCTTGCTTTATGCAACCGGGACCAGGAGCTGAGACCATACGCGTTCACGTTCTGCTACTTGAACGTTGTCGTGCTTCACGTCATGACGTCATAGCGTCACATATCTTACGTAGGTCTATTACACAACTATTATAGGATATGGCGACTTCCGGTTTATTTGACGTTACGGCTGATGCAGAACTTCTCTGGCGAGGGGGATAAGTGGGCGTCAAAAATGACGTAATAGCTGACGCGCTCCTACGAAATGTTGGGCTTGCTTAATCTTCAGCTACTTTTATTCAGCAATAGCTATCGCCACCCGAGTTGATAAGTAAATATATTAAAAAATATATCATCCCAGTTTTGCGTTCTGATGTTATATGTTATAGTGATTTCCGGTTCGTTGTACATTGCACGGTGTATCAAGTGACAACTGCCGTACGTATCTTGTTTTGTGCGGGGGGAATGTGGGCTTGAAAAAAACGACGTCAACATTGCTCTTACGTAAGCTTTTACTCATCTATCACACGGTATGGCGACGTTCGGTTCATTTTCGCGACCGCCAATGACGTCATGTGACGTAATGACGTCGCAAATATCTTGCTTCCACTTACAATGGCCGTTAATCGGTTCATACCGACGCTAGCGAGCTAGAATCGGTTGCAAAAGACGGGGAAGTGTGGACTGTAGAAAATAATCATAATAATGACATCTCTGTTAACTGGTATTTTTGTAGATTTTTCTTCTGTAGCCTTATTAGTGTCTCATTGAATTCTTATTCTACCTGTCCGTAGGTGACGTCCTTTGCCTTGGACTGGGTCAACAGAAACTTGTACTGGGTGGACGCGGGGGATGAGGCCGACCACATCGCCCTCCTGTCCTATGACGCCAGCATTCCGCGGACGGCGCTTATTCACGCCGACGTACCCGGTGTCAGAGCGGTGGCTGTGGACCCAATACACAGGTCTGGATAAGACCGTAGGCGCAGTGATTGAAACAAAAAAACAACAAAGTCATCGAGACGATATAATGTGTTACGTTTTAATTATTGTTAATATTGCATTTTTTGCTGTTGAACGCGGCAGAGGCATTAACTTCATTGTCGTCAGATTTTGGACTGATATAAAATAACGATATCAATAGCTCACAGTCAATCAGAGATGACATACCGCTGGTGTAACATAGCGACATACCTACCTGCTGCTTGTGCGCATAACATTCAAGTTTATCAAAAATAATTTATTGATATCTCTCTTACGTGGTAGATTTCTCTTCTGGAACGAAAACTCCGCCATCAAGCGATCCGACTTGAAGGGGGATGACGTCACGACCGTTATAGACCAAGACCTACTGAGGCCTTCACTGCTCACGGTAGACTCGAACCCCCAACTGCTTGTCTGGCTGGACGATGGCACACGTCTGGTGGAGATATCGGGTTACGAGGGCCAGGACAGGAGGACGGTATGGCCGGTGGATACCCCGGGAGTCGGAGTCTTCTCTGCCATTGAAATCTATGAGGTATTTAGAGATGCCCAGGGCATCATGCGTGCGCTTTACAACCATCTGGGTGGCCTCTCAGGTGTAATGCTTGGCTAGAGCACAGATCAATAGGTCCCGGGTTCGACTCCAGGCCCAGGCATCTACTCAGGAGCATGTTTTATCCTTTCATACTTCATCGTCCCGGGAGGTTACTTGGCCCAGTTTATTCATTGTGTGCACAAAACCGACCTAAAACATCAGTTCATCCACACAGCAATCTAGAGGCGTGGTTGGAGAGTAACTTTTTTTACTTGCTTTCCCCACAATGGGACGGTGAACTGCTTTCCGGACATTTCAGGGAACAATAAAGTCCACAGTCAACAGATGTATGAATGAAGCGCATTTCCGTGCATCGATTGTTTTCCTAATTATAAAAGACATATATCTCAATGTTTCCTTTTCTTCTCAGAGCTACATTTTCCTGTCTCGCGGTGAGAGCGATATGGGTCGCGCTTACGTCTTCCACAAGGACACAGGGATCAAGGAAACCAACATCGTCTACCCGTTTACTGCTGAAGTCCCTGGTGAAGTGAGAAGTTACGGCATGGCGATGATGGCTGCAGAACGCCAACCCAACTCGACCAGTACGTCTACATTAATCATCATTTATATATTTTTGTTTTCCACATACTGACATAGCATGCATCAAAGATACTATTTTAAATACTGAAAGTGACGTTAAAACATAACCGGGAGTCTTATTTTGTTTTGATTTCATCGGAATTGACCCTAGGAAAGTCCATGTTACTGGTTGGACATGTAATGAGGTTAATGAGTGACTCCAGCGAATCAGTGGCCGGCAGGAAACCAGCTACAATATATCAGGAAAATAGCCGTTTCGGAGGTTTTAACCGCGATGAACAGAAATAATTTGCCACTGGAACCTTGCCTAGGTCTTTTGACCTCCTATCCTCCGTCTACCAGAAGACTCTTCGCTTGATAAAATTAGAAAAGAAAAGTTTTATTTAACGTCAGTTTAAAAGTAAATAATAAATGATAGGTCGGTCAGGGCAATTTGATAAAGACACCCTTATTGTCCGACAATGACAATGATAATACTAATTTTGTGAATTAGATACACAGAACGTCAAATATCAAAGAAAAGTTTCCGAAAAAAACACTTTACTGAGCTCCCTAGCTAGTGTTTCGTCCCACACTCTCGAGCTACGTTTGGTGCGGAGAGGATACCATTAAGTTGAAATTGTTTTTTTATTGCGGCCCCTAAAAACCGGGCAGAGGTAATACTGACATCACTAACAATCAAGAAAAAACGCCTGTGTAAGGCGAATGGTAGCTATGTATAATCCTATAAAATTACGCAATAAAGTCGTACAGCAGCGGTACGTGCGATAAAATCGATATTGTGTAACTATGACAGCTTTACGTGCGCTTTACGTGCGCTGTAGGCGTGAAATATGGGGAGTGCACATTTGATGTATTACGTAACAAACCGAAGCCATGACGTCAGACAAGATTAGTGACATGCTTATAGATCATGATCTGTATAGATGACATGACCACGGTCGCATCTACATCAATGGTGGGCCGTAAACCACCGAGAGCAATTGATTGTATCGTTCAGATTCCGGCGAAGCACGAGACGGAGGGCTGGGAAACATATGTTCTGGCCAAACATGTTACCTGTCGAGAGGCATGACTAATGAGTGAAGGAGCCCGTATTCTAACTCGAAAATATGGCCAGGGCTGCGATCGCAGACGTTTAAGGTCAGACATACATGTTCGCGGTATGACAAGGTATCATGTATAAGATTTACGAAACAGGGCTCAGTAAACTAGATTTAATACGTAAATCGTGTCATTTCCAACTGACAACCCGCCAGCTAGGCTGCACAGCGATCAGGAATTGCATTAGCAAGAGAAAATATACACACGTCGACAGTGTGATTTGAGACTCTTTAGTGTGTAGTGAAATGGCGTGATATGACAAACATGGCATGGGTGATGCCCACGGTAACAGTGCATGACGCCCTGCTGGTATAATGGTCAGGGGCAGTATTGATAATCACCACTTAAACTACGCCACTACACTTACCGCTACGTGGTAGACTTGTCGAACGACTATCGGGTTCAAAATACATAAGTAGTCAAGATGTGAATTTTCTGAATTAAAAAAGTGCTAAAATTATATTGAAGAGGATTTCGGAATCGAGAAAAAACGCTCTTTTCGTGCGTAACTTACGAGGGGATTATGAATACGGCCCCTAATGCGAGATATCGCTTGCATTACTTCAAGCGTTACTGGACGTGTCAGTGACATCATTAACGTCATTGAGATATCGTTTGCAGGTCTGTGCAGAGACCGAAATGGAGGCTGCGACCAAATCTGTCTCGGCGGCACGAGCACTGACGTCCAATGTGTGTGTTCATTCGGATACAGTCTGCAGTCCGGTGGGACTTCCTGTAGCTCCCGTAAGTATGATGCGGACCCGTAAGTCCATTCTGTCGCTCCAGTAATTAAGTTCACTTGTCCCCGTTATTCCACCCTCTTCGCAATGTCAGTCCATCATACTGCATCTCTGATATATGAATCCTATCGCTCCAGTAAGTCCACAATGTCGCTCTCGTTATTATGTCCATCCTCTCGCTCCCGTAATTCCATCAAACTGGAAATATTGCGTCGGTCGCCATTAGCTAGTCTCCATCAAATTCAACATAACTAAAATAGGTCTTTACGCCAGTCATGCTTTTTCTCAAGGTGGCGAACATTTAATTCCCCAGCAACATTTCGCAGCTTCCGTTCAGTTCACCGTTCACTCCACCACCCCACCCGATGTGCAGTTACAGTGTGCATGGATGACTAGACATTCCCGCACAAGCATTGATTGCTTATTATTACATCCAGAACTGGTGGACGATTACTTCGCCTTCGTCACGGCCGGGGGTCTGTACCAGTTTGACTTGTCCCGGGGCCGAGTTAGCGCCTTGGACACGGCCTCCCACACCACTCCTCGAGGACTGGACTACCACCCCGCTGAGGGGAAGGTATACTGGATAGACGTCGGTAGCAGGTTGCTGAGGCGGGCCCGGCTGGACGGGCAGAGCGAGGTGTTACATTACCTGCCCGCAGGTGAGTCTCGCCCGCCAGGGCTGCGGTACGAAAATTATTCATGAAACAAACGCGCCGCCAATTTCTATCAAGAAATGTAATCCCGCTTATGGTGTAATTGTATTACACGACAGAAGGAAGATATTAGGTCTCAGTAACCGCTGTTTCCAAATGTTACACCGAGTAATTTGCTGTATTAAATACCCAAAGCTCGCTTTTTCTATTACTCATTCTTATAAATGGCTATGCTGATTGAAATTACATCGGAATATATCGGTCGACAGCGGTTGTCTTTGCAGATGAACGGATATCCACTTAACGAATGGAACTATTCTGGAGCACGTTTCATCTTCGACTCTTCGTCTCGTGAGATTCTTGGGCCCAATTGTGTGTATAGAAACGAATTAAAACGTCAATTCTTGTTCCAGAATCCGACCCCTACGGCCTAGCCCTGGACACACTGACAGACCGAGTCTACTACACGGACGCCGGCCGCCATCTTATGGCCTACTTTAAGTACGGGACTGAAGTGGTTGTCCTCACCCTGGAAGAAGGCGATCAACCTTATGACATCGTCCTCGACTCTCACTTCCGGTCAGTGCTTCTGCAATGGCGTCCCTGTAATTAATAGTGTGTGTACTGTCCAATGTTGTTAGAATAATAGCGCTTGTATTAATACAATTGCAAGTGGATATTTGCCAGAATACCATATCGAACAGTTGGATCCGGTTAATCTTAGCCTATGAAGATGTGGACTATGGTATCAACTTTTCAACACTGAAAATGACCTGTAACGAATCCTTATTATAGTTTCCTCATGCTGATGTACCTCACCAGAGTTGCTATATCCCCAGGTTGATGTACTTTACCAGAGCTTCTCTTTCCCCATGCTGATGTATCTCACCAGACTTGCTCCTTCCCCATGCTGCTGTACCTTACCACAGTTGCTCTTTCGCCATGCTGGTGTACCTCACAAGAGGTGCTTTTTCCCCATGTTGAGGTACCTAATTACCAGAGTTGTTCTCTCCCCAGACTGATGTACTGGACGACCGGGGGTCCGCGACCCTCGGTGGAGCGCGCAGACATGGATGACGGCAGCGGCCGCTTCTCGCTGGCCGCCGATGACCTTGGCTCACCCACGGGACTGACAGTTGACTTCCAAGGTAGCCTACATCCATCCGCTTTACCCTCCATTATTCCCTCATCGGAGAACTTATCTGGAAACAAACCGATTGACCTACACTGATGTTTGGTATTTCGAAAGTTTCATACACACAGTTTGATCAGCGATGACCGAGATGTACTATGAGTAGCGCAGCTCAATGATTTGTGTATAGCACATGTATTGCTCACGCCCAAATGTGTGATATCATTATCGATGTCGTGGATGCTGAAGTAACGTGAACGAAACACCCAGATGACTAATTTCAATCAATATAGATATATTTAAACTGCGCAATATAGGATTGATCAATGAATGCCATAATAACAGCACGTATTCTTATGCTTGCAAGTGTTCTTATGCTAGTACCTGTTCAAGGGCTAGTATGCCGAATGGTTCTTGTAAATTTAACTTCACACACAAGATCAAGATGGCGCCATACATATTTCTCTTGCCTAGCATTTCCGCCTCAGGTGTCACCACGTGGTCTATACGGTAGCGCATCCGGCTATTGTTGGGTGAGCGCTGCCAGGCCAGCCCACTCGGCCGGTGCGTGGTTCGAACCCAGCCGCGCAAATGTCCATGTTTGCGCCCAGATACATGACCCTTCTGTGCCTGGGCCCTTGCCATCGTCGCGATATGACAGACACGGGTTAAATGGCGTCCTGCTTCAATCAATCAATCTATCTATCTGATCCAGACCAAGTTGTTTACTGGTGTGATGCCACCAGACAACGAATCGAGAAGGCCAAGTTGGACGGTTCTGGTCGCGAGGTCGTCGTCGAGTTCGTGGGCGACAGCTACCTGCTGGGGATCTCCATGAATGCTGAGTACCTCTACGTCCTCGACTGGTTCAAAAGGTAGGATTATGGGCATAGATTCGAGTCTTATCTATCATATGACATTGAAAAGCTGGATGGTATGCACAGGCAACTATAGATTGCATTTTAAACGTCACCGAATCCAAGTTATTAAATATCATTTCTGCATGTTTAAATCTATACCAACATCATGTCGCCCAAACATGTTCGCGTAACGGACATATATCAGAATACCAGAGCCATTTAACATCAGAGATAGGTGCAAACATCACATGCCATCATTGACAATATTAACGTCGAATGTCTATGTCAACGACATGCGCTCATGCCGGCCGTCTAGGTTGCCCAGGTTAACATTCACAAATTTATTCGAGTACTTTTTCTGCGATGACGTTCTTACCCTAGTGTCCTTACTACACAAACTGGGCAGAGAATTTAATCCCATTTTTTAAGCCGGGGAAAGCACATGAATATGTCTGTCTGATGACAAAGCGTATACAATTAACGATATGGTGAAGCACACGTTGCTAACAAACTTAGAGACTTAATTCTACATGAAATATGCAATGGTAGAATCTAATATATTATGGTTTAACCATCTATTCAATTTAATGGACCGTTATTTTAACACAGCCGTTAAATGTGCCTAATTCATTGTCTGTTATCTGTACGTCCATGATTCATGTCGGGGGTCAATTCCAGGTACGTCACGCGTGTACACAGGACGACAAAGGTCACTTCCGGTGTGAAGCCTGCGTTCTTTGGCCGCATGGAGAACATACACGTTTACTCCACATCCTGGAACAGTAAGTATTTAATAATCATGCAGGTGCAGATGACTGTACATCCACATGTGAATCAACTTAACTCTCGTATACTATATTTGTACAACCTGTTTAGTCCAATAGACCTTTCCAAATACCCCTGGCGACATATATCGTCAAAAATAGACACTGCGTGTCTCCGGTTTGAAAACCGATTCTCGCATGCGTTTACCATGCATGCGTATGGAGTTGGTTCAGGTGCCCGGCTTCAACGCTTCTTCTGTCAGGGGAAGGTTGGTTCTATAGCATTGTTATTTACAGAACAAACACACAAGATGTTTTTATAAACTTTCCTGTAAGTATTGCATTATATAATGGAACCACAGCTTATATTTCACTAGATTTAGAACCGTTTAACAGTCTTATCTGTTAGGCTCCCCGCTCGACATTCGTGGTTGCTGCGCAATAAGGCCAATGCCACTCGAATGCACTCAGATTCGCATTGAAAAGACAGTGTATGCCGGTCAATATCATCGGTTTATAACAGGTCGTAATCGGCACACGTCGGGTACCAAGTTATGTATTCTGTACAATATATATTCCTGAATTAGATTTTTAATATATCTAGACAAAATAGACGCCAGAACGATCATTATTTCCGCACTGAAGAACATCAGCAAACCGGGAATATGCCGACCACTTTCCTGCCACATACAGCGTGGTGTGACAGTCATTACATTGGCCGGTTGCCATTTATATCAGGTGTTTTCGCGGCTTTCATGCCTCCATCTCGCTCTTAGACTGTTATTATTTAACAGTCAAGATTTTTATCCGTACAAAGTGGGGTTTTGTTTTCAGAAAGTGATGATGAACTTTTGAAAATTATACAGCTATAAGTCGGTACTCGCCTGTTACATGCTATCCAGCGCCGAGCGCGCTAGAGTTCACCCGAAACATGCGCCTGCCACAACTTCTCCTGGAACGGTCTATTTATGCTCTGTGTTTTATTTTTGTTATTTTCAGACGATCCCAGCCAACAACCAAGCAGACCCGGTAACGTGATGCAGCTTCCATTTTAATCAGTCGACACAAATTGGATTTGCTTTGTCGATATTATCATTATCGCTGAAACAAATATAAAAACGAACTGATTTGTTTACTGCAGAGAAACTCGTAAACGCTTTGAATGGAAATGATTAGGATTATGTAGTTATTTATGTTCTGTGACTAAGCTTGCGTACTTTGTGGGGGGAAGTATGGCTTTCTTACTGTGTCCTGAAAATGCGGCCATAGCTGCCCGTTTCTGTATGTTTAAAAAAATGATAACATTCTATTTCGCTTTTGAAGTTGAAATTGATACAGGCAGATAAAATGTCTTAGACATTTTCGTTAACATATTTTTTATTTATATTTAGGTAGCTATAACGATTTCGTTCTTTTATAACTTTAGTTTGGCTTTACTTTTTAACAGTGGGTTCCACAACGCAAACTCCGATTGAAAGCTCGGGTAAGTGGCTTTGGGGAAGTTAAATTTCTGATTTTTATCAGTATTTGTCCGCAAAGGTTGTATTTGTAGAAAGATGCGAATTAATCAGATTAGTAGGCAACACATATTGGATTTACTTATTGGCAAAATTGGGAATTAAACGTCGAGTGGGGCCGTTTAATCAATGTGTATAATTCTTAATTACCATGCAGATTACCATGCTATGTTTCTATTCCAGGTGTAGGTAACCTGACTATCATAATCATCGGTGCCGTCAGCTGTAACGATTTCATTCTCTTATACCTTTCGTTTTGTCTTTACATTGTAACAGTGGGTTCCACAACGCAAACGCCGAATGAAAGCTCGGGTAAGCGGTTTTGGGGAAGTTAAGTTTCTGATTTTTATCAATATTTGACAGCAAAAATTGTAATTGTAGAAAAATGCTAATTAATCAGACTAGTAGGCAACACATATTGGATTTACTTATTGGCAAAATTGGGAATTAAACGTCGAGTGGGACCGTTTAATCAATGTGTGTAATTCTTACTTACCATGCAGATTACCATGCCGTGTTTCTATTCCAGGGTTAGATACCCTGACTATCATAATCATCGGTGCCGTCAGCGGTGGTGTCATCCTCACTGTCCTCATCATCGCCATCAGCGTAGTTGTGGCCAAGAAGAGGTAATGGGGCCACTGGATGTTAGGTGTCGTCGAATTCTTGATATCTTGAAGTGAATTACAGATATCTTGAATTCAATTTCAGATATCTCGAATTAAATTTCAGACATCTTGAATAGAATTTCAGATATGGTGAATTGAATTTCAGATATCTTGAAATCATACCTATTTTTGATGAGAAAAAATAAATGTGTCACTTTTCTTGAATTGAATTGAAGATATCTCGAAAACGGCTTGCGATATACTGCTGGCGTAATTAAAGTGATACACTATGTAATTTGTTGTATTACCAACCTCTTCTCCATGTCAAATAAGTGTATACTGTCTTGAATTTAAATCCTGAAAGCCTGTGAGCTATCAGGAGAGAAGCAATTTGTTCACCGGAGCAGAAGTTGGTGGCCGGCTTTATATCCCTGCGCGCCTGTTTGCTGTAACGATATTCTGTGTGATGTCGACCACGGCTCGCTAAGACGTCCCCGCGATGTAATTAAACCGTGCAGTTTTATGTTGAAATTGTTGTTTTACAGACTCAAAAAGATATAAAACATATGCATCATAATTTTGAGATACTGTTAGTCTTGATTCTATAATGTACAAAATCTAAGATGGCGCATGTAAGTAGGCTGTATTAAGTGAGCGTTATTCTCTATGTTGTCAGGCGTGCCGCCCAGTCTACTGCTGCCCCGACGCCCATGCAGATGGGCCCGACACCCAAAGAGGCATACCCTCCCATGCCTGACGTCTACCTGATCACAGCACCGCCCGCGGAGAATACCTACGACATGATTTCGTCAGTCATCGAAAGACAGGACCAAGAACAGCCTTACCTGGCAATGCACTAGAGAAACCAATAGACCGATCCAGGTTGTCTGTCATTGACTGATCACAGGCGCAGCCCGCAGAGAACACCTACAACAGGATTTTGTCAGTCATCGAAAGACGGGACCAGAAATCGGGCTGTACTAGACAGATTAATGATGGGAGACTTTGATCTAGATGCAAGTATCAGTGGAGAAAAACTGCCGTGTCAATACACTGGCAATGATGGATGAGCTCCTGCATTCATACGACTTCGGCTTCACCGTTTAATCGCGTGCCATTGTAATTGAAATATTGTACTATTTTATGCTTATTATGCACTTATGTCGGTGAATTCAGTTTGTCTGTGATTCTTTCTGTTGGTAACGACATGCGAAAGCTGTAGAACGCCTTGAGATATCGACTTTCAGTTTCACCTATCGATGCGAAGTTCCAATCTTAGCTCTATTGAAGGGCATTGTAACTCAATAGTCAAGATCACAACCATAAACAAATATGACATATTGGGCCGATATGTGGCTTATACGCCGTGCCTAAATGGTGCAAATCGCGCGTCTATTTCTCCTGCAAAACTTTGACATTGAACCCTATGAGAGCATATTGGCGGGGATATGACCTCTCAATTTCTTCATGAAGGTCAGACACCTAGCGTATAACAAAGCATTATTGTATGGGTGCGGATTACGTATTGATAAAAATCACGTATCAATATCCGATCCCTATCCCTTGATCCCTATAAGAGCATTTGAGGGGGGGGGATCGATCTGCTCAATTATTTCACGAAGGCAACGTGCCCGACAAATGATACCTTGCTTAGAAGACTTTAGTATTTAGGTATCGTCGTAACATCGTTTATACGTGTTCTAGACAGCTGTTTTGTTTTATTGCCTCAGATTTTCCTGTCAAAATTGTTAAAAATCGGTGAATGAAGGTGGTACATCTACAAAAGTAGGCTGCCAGAGAGTGACTTGTTAAAGTTCTAATTATGTAAACACGTCATTGAGAAACAGGTGCAAATGGAGCATCAAGCTGATGTCCTTACAGGAAGACAATCCAGACGTATTGTAGTATATATGAGAAAATAGATAGGACTTTGCAATGTTATATTGACAATTATCTATAATAATCATCACATGTTGTCGGCTTCGACTCCGTGTATTACATTGGTGATATCCATAATTGCATTGCTTATATTCATATATATCTGTAGCTTTCGTTACTGAAGGAATAAAATAATTGAATGAAGTGCCCAAGCATGGTGGCGTATGTACCAATGTTAATGACATCTTGTGTGCCAAATGGCATCGACATCGAAAAAGTCGTTTGACAGCCAACAAATTATTACATTAAACATAACATATCTCCACGCCAAAGCCTCAAGACTGTAACGGAAATCCCCACTTCTGGATAACCAGAATATGTAAGGGAATCGCCGTTTTCAAGCGTATAAGGGTGGGAGCACTGAAAGCGCCAAACAATTGGATTTACAAATTAAGCTTTATTCAGTGAACACACATCAGCTCGCTTAATTACGTCAGAATCTAACCGCACAACCGCCAAGTTGGGAAAAACTCACCCTCGTCGGGATAACACACCATTCACACCGCCAACTCGGGAAAATCTCCCTAAATCGTAACGTCCCCGTTTTATGTCAGTCACTACAATTCGATAAATAAATCTGCGCCCTTGGTACTCTGTACATCGCCCCAGGAATGCAACATCTCTAGTAGCCAGTACAGTGTACTGAGGAAAGTTTATTAAACACCCAGGGTCGTATTGAAATCTGTTCGGCTTGCATGAATGAATGAACATCTGTAGTGGGCCAAACCAAGCAGAGATTCAACAGTCTCCGGGAAAATTAAGACCACCGTCGGTACAGAACGCTCCTCATCTACTGACCAATTAAACCACAGGCTCAGGAAAACCGCCCATCTAGCCAGAAACTTAAATAACGTTAGCACCTGTGGAAAAGCACCACATTGGCACTGAATGTTTTAACTATCACAGGCTCAGGGAAACTCCACCTTTGCCCGCTTCTTAACTAAAGCGAGCACCTGTGGGAAACCACCACTCTGGAGCAGCCTGTTCTTAACTAAAGCGAGCACCTTTGGGAAACCACCATTTTGGAGCTGCCTGTTTTTAAAGGGAAATGCCGGGACCATATCATTTACATTTCCAGTTAAACCATAGAGAATAAACTAAACATTACAGAAATTGTTGTTTTTTTATATCATATATTAGTGAAGAGTTTAGCACTTTTGCACGACCACCCAACTTGCCATGGACACCCGCCTCAGCGCGCTGATGATGACGTCACCGACGATAAAGCGACCAGTAGATCTAGACGACTACTACCACCGGAAGCTATAATATCGAAGCGGTTGAATTGGGAGTGGAGTCAGGCGTTCATTGTCATCGTTGGCAGGGTGCCCAACTTTGATTTGACTCATAGAGTTGAGGGCCATGGTTCCAGAATCGGCAGTCGATTGTGTAATTTGGTACAGCTGGTGTCTTAGACACTTACTGTCACTGACGGCCGTACTTTGGGTTAGGGCGGGTGGGGTGGCGGTCTATATGGCGGTGGTGGGGAGGGATGGAGGGAGGAGAGGTGCGTGAAGCTAGCAGAAGGGTCGATTGGCGGGCCATGTGCATACTGTGCAGCAGGGGGTGGAGGCAGGAGATGGCGATGGCAAAATATGGTTGGAACAGCTTCAGGCTCCAGCCTCAACTTTATAGGTTCGTTTGGTCCTTTGTCTACCTACTTAGCAGATTACATATCTTCCTCAAAACAATTGGTGGTCGGAACATACGTGGTTGAAATATATTCTATGTTTGCTGACCTTTTTTGCGTTTGAATTGTTACAGCCAACAGAAAAACAGTACTATTTGTTCTAAATGCATCGATGGTTCAAATTTATGTCAAGCTTGCTTGTCAATATTCATGAGAGGTGTCAAGCTGGCCGCTTTTTCGAAGGACGCACCGCTTCTCGCATGTAAGCACATTTTTAGTTCAGCGGAGGGTCGTCGTCGATGACGTCAACGCCTTGCGTGTGTTTAGCTAACTCTGGTCACGTGTTCAGAACACGTCGACACCCGCCTGATGGGCGAATAATCAGCGTTTTATACTGTTGATGTGCGATTTTCTCGATGATGGTTTCTTTTTAAACAAAACGATTAACGGCAAAGATATTCATTACCAACAGACTTTAACTTTTATATCACATTGCAGCCCCCCGGTATTTTCTTTTAACTAAAGAGAGCACCTGTGGGAAACCACCAATTTAGAACTAACGCGGCACTTCTCCGCGCTCCTTATATAGGGGACGTAAAACCCACACGCACCCACCATCCGTGGGTTTGAAAAGCCACCGCTTGTGGGCTTTCATTCCCACCGCTTGAGGGCTCTCATTCCCACCGCTTGTGGGTTTGCATTCTCACCGCTTGTGGGTTTGGCCTAGCTGGCTCTAATAATCTTAAATATCATATTATTATGTCTCTATAATAACGCTTGCATCCGCACAACTGCTACATTATGTAATTTAACTACTTAACCACGTTACGCGCATATAAATCTAGACTGTAAACGTCGTCTGCTTGTGACGTAGTCCGGTCTTGACCTATACCTCAGTTCACCTTTCTGGATCGCTTCTTCCGCATGGTCTGCTGTTGTGTGGCTGAAAGTTTTGTTCAAAATTCAATAAGATTTGCCTCGTTATGGCGTTCCTCTGGGCTGGCATCGACTGCATGTCTCGGAAGTTGATCCACTGGTACCGTGGTATCAATTTCAGGCCATATTGGACGTGATAGTCTCCGGTTTTTACTTCTATTTGATGAAAAGAATTGGCTAAATTCCACGGAGCAAACGCTTGGTTTCCAGGTGCCCTTCGTAAAGTCAGATGCGATCGTGCAGGTTCAGGTGTTCCATGGTTGGGTTCTTTGCCATATTGTGAACAACTCATGTGTTAGAAATGGGCGGCACGGCACCATTTCGTTTCAATAAATAACGGATGGCACCAGGTGACGTCTCTATAACTCGGTCGTCTCTACAAATTCGAGGAGAGGAACGACAGTTGGGGGAGAAGAACATACCGGCTGTATCTAAAGCGTAGCATGTGATATCAAGTTGAAGCCAATACACCATATGTTCCCAAAAATATATCAGTTGACATATTTGTGATTGTAATCTGAAAATATAACAATGTGAAAAGCGAACTATATTGATAGTGTGTTTGTGACAGAGGCAGATTCCGTATGTAAATCGGCCCGTTGTTGACATTTTGCTGGCTCAGCAAACACTATGTCTCTACCTTTCTGAAAACTTATCCTATGATAAGTTGATAGTTACGTCAACAGGGCCGGCGCAGCTCAAGTAACATTGGGACTGCCCATCGAGTAAGTGAATGCGTAAGAATACAGCGTAACCAACCGTTTTGCCTAATTAGATCAGACCATGCTCTGACCTACATTTCCAATTAGTGTAGACCCTAAATCAAATGCTTGGTCTCGTCGTAGACCGAGCCTTGCCCACCTTTTTGGGAAGAAAATTAGGCTGGCAACATATTTTCACTGCTGTTGTTTGTGTTGAGTGACAGTCTGTCACTGTCACGACTAACTAGTGTACTCTTTATATAGAGATTAGGTACAAGCTAAAACAACCTCCCCTCGCATGCGCCAAAACAAATACGGCGCCTGGGTCGGACAATAGAGCTCCGTAAATCGTCTTGCAAACACAGATATAGGTGATCAATCTTTTTGACTGTTTGGAATAATTAGATAGCTAAAAGATTAAGCTATACAGAAATGTGATATTTAGCATTAGTTTGCCTCCAGATAATTTAGGTCTATCTAGAACCTAGATCTACATGTGGCAAATATTCGTCAAGCGGTAATGTTAACCGAAATAAACATCAGAGTTAGAGCTTTCCTGCCACAATTAAACTACATTCAAACAGCGTGGTGCGGGCACTCTTGACTGCTCCGTCTTGAATATGTGGTTACAAAATGGTGATGCAGCTGTTCATATAGCAAAGCCGTGGCCGACACAATGCTTTCCATGTAAGGGTGAATAATGATAGAAAACATGCTGTGAGGTTGTGCCGTTCCGTGGTAACAAGTTGATGTAACTGTTGATTCAGCAATGGCGTGATTGGCACAATGTGTCCTAAGAATAATAGAACATATATTGGTTGGATATACGTTTTATTGCAAGTTTTTATTGAAAGTTGATGTAACATGTAAGTAAGGGCGAAGAATAGCAATGCCGTTACTGCTTGGATGTACCTGTTTGGGTACAAAAGTTGATGCATGTTGTGTTTGAGACACGAAATTAATCAAGATAAATTATATGTTAAATCTTAACCCTGTAATCCTACCTAAATCACGTAGAGCTAAGCAAATCAACTTTACTCCAAGAAGCACATTTTGAAACGGGTTTACCGCCGTAACGCAGCACAGACTCACTACACAAATGCAACACTATGGCACATAATTTGGTTTGCTGACTGGCAGCAAATAATTTACTGTCATTGGCGTTGGCCCGCTGGCAGTCAGGCTTGTCGTGAAGCGGAACGGGCATCTTCAGGGGCTTCATTCAATATTCGTATATTCGAATAGAGTCGTCATCCGGGAATTTTATTTCAAGCTCAAAGCATGTGCGTTTGTGTTTAACTGTAACTTTTTAATCACTTTTTGGTCATATAGCGTCAATGGGAGAAGGCAGGGGGAGTGGAGCCATGTTCCCGGGGTTAACCCCCTACACTTTGCGAAGAAGGACATGGGATCTTTATCCTGCGACCACACAGGCATGGCCACAGCGGGGCGCGAACCACCGATGCACGTGCCGTAAGGCTCTCAGGTACCCACTGAGCTATCGGGGCGGCCATTGTCCAACTTTTACATCATGAAATACTCCTAGACATTACCCTCTTACGATCTGGGTGTTTGAGTTGGCCCCAGCAGAGCAAAACACGCTACATTAAGTGCAATCAAAGTATATTTTCTGAAAGGTGCTTCAGGTGTGTTGTAGAACCGTTCCCCATTCCTACCAGACCTCCAAGCCACGATTTCTGGGCGACCTCAACCAAACATTGATCAACATGTGTGGTTTTCACCACACTATTGTATGTCGCATAGATCCAGATACTGCCTAATATCGGTTCACTGTCGCACCGCACCGCACCGCACCGAGCCACGCCACGCCACGCCACGCCACGCCACGCCACGCCACGCCACCCCACCACGCCACGCCACGCCGCGCCACGCCACGCCACGCCACGCCGAGCCGCGCCGCGCCGCACCGCACCGCACCGCACCGCACCGCACCGCACCGCACCGCACCGCACCACACAAACACCACACCACACCACACCACACAAACACCACACCACACCACACCACACCACACCACACCACACCACACCACACCACACCACACCACACCACACCACACCACGCATGACATAATCAACGCCCTCTTTACCCACCCATTACACCAACAAGGCGACGAACCAGGCGACCGGTGTAAATCGGGTGAAGCAGCGGTCCTTTTATAAAGCAGCAATTAAAAATAAATCACCCAATGGCACTTTTCGTTTCGCTCTGGCTGCGCACTGTGTCGTCCAGCTAAACCCAGCAGGACCAGGAAATAACTCATTCAATGCTAACTGCTTCGACAGTTACGTCCAGATATTAAGCTGAACCCATAATATACATATACATGTTAGTTGTGTTAAAGCATACGTACTGAGTGGGGCAACTTCTCCGTCCCATAGACGTCGCATCTGTGAATGATTGAAGCTGATTTCATGAAGACACGTCGATATGGATGCGCCACGTGGGTTTAGTCTGTCCGGATCGTTCTCGTGGTTCGTCGTATTCGGGATTCTGGCGCCGTTCCTGTACCCCGGGTGTGACGGTAAGAACCCGTATGCTACCCCATGGATAGAACAGGAAAGTGGAGGCCCAAGTGGTGTTGAACACTGGGCAGTTTCCAGAAGTCTAGTCAAAAGCTATTAAAGCCCCATTAAAGTACAGAACTATTTGGAGTATAGTTTTCATGTATTGTACGGTGTCGTGTTCAGTCCACCTTAAATTCGTTGACTCACCTTTCGTTGCTACGGCTACCCCCTAAGTCGAACGACTGGTTACCAGATATATCGAAACGATCGGCATAGGCAGGAGGGAGGAGTTATGGTGTATACAAGAGATGATATTGCGGTTAGCCGCCGCTTTGATTTAGAATGTGATCATGTCGAATCTATTTGGATTGAGATTACTGCTGCTAAAAAGTTATGACATCAACTTGTATTATTATTATGGCACAAAATATTCTGTAACACAAAATTCACACGATACGCCAGACGTTATCTACGGTTGATAGCGAGTGAAAAGTTATGGCATCTACTTTTATTATCATTGACGGATGTTGCACGAACATTAAATCAGATGAAATAAGATCAAATAAAACACACATTTTTAACCATAACTTTTTCAATCATAGTATCATATCCCCGCTTAGCACGCATAGAGGTAACACCTCTCCCCCTTGGGATCTTTAAAATAGAACCTACGCGTGTATATCCACTCCCCCAATCGGCTCTCTCACGATCAACCCGTCGAGACGCCACTAAATCGGAATCTCATAAGTCGAACGAGCCCTACATCCCCTACAACACACACCCAAAAAATACAACATAAAATAGATTCCATATTTGTATAGATACATATCTCCCAGCTGCCAATGGGCCACTTTAATCATCCGTCAACAACATTTAACCCTTTTACATTCACGCTAAACTCAAGCCTCCCTCATGTACCATATATATGTACGTCACCCTCAACTCGAAGTTCGTTTCGGTTTGGGCATGTTTGAACGAAGTTCAAACATGCCCAAACCAGAGGGGAGGGATGGAGGATGGATGTATTGGGGTGGTGAGATGGAGTGAGAGGGAGCCAGCCAGTGTCGGTGACTCTGATATGTGCATGCTAATGTCCACGTGTGCCCCTCAGCCAAAGTTCAGTCAAGTCAGGTGACACGGTTGGGAATAGAGCCTGATAACATCCGATCACCCACTCGGTAGGAGTGAAGCGGGCAAAAAACTGCTGTACTGGCACTTTTGATGTCAATGACGTCACTTCGCGATGGTGCAATGCCTCGTTTGGTTGCGAAGGTGTGGGCGTGTGTGTGTGTGGGGGGGGGGGGGGGGCAATGGGGGGGGGGGGGGTGGAGGGAAAATGAAACCCGCTGTACTCGCACTCTTCATGCAAATGGCGTCACTCCGCAATGGTGCAATACTTCGTTTGGATGCGTAGATGTGTGTGTGTGGGGGGAGGGGGGGGGGGGCCGGGGGTGTCCCCTCCCATCTGTAATTTGGCCTATCACACGATCCATTGTCAGTTCACGAACATGAGACCGCGCGGTACCTCTATATATAGAAACATTTATAATTACGATAAGGCTGACTATATTGCTATACGGGAAGAGGTGTCACTTGCTATTTAGCCTCCTGGGACCGAGTTTTTTAACAATATCCATAGTGTTAGATATCTAGTGCGACGGTATGATGTAATACCGGAGTCTGTTGACACATATATTTCAAGTAATGTAATAAAAGCAAAGCCACGTGATAACCCTTGGAGGACAGTTAATATTAAACGGCTGTTAAAAGATAAGGGATCGTATTTACAAACCCAATGCCAATGACCGATATGGATAATGATATATGCTTCAAGGATCATTTGTCAAAAGCTGACATATTTTTTCGCGGCTAGCTCCACGTTGCCACCACTCGAGAGCGGCTTTGCTCTGCCCCCAATTCAATTTAGAACCACTGCCAGTCTCAATACTGTCTATTGCACCCCACGAAGGTTAACGCTGTACTTAAAGGTCTGAATGTAAACAAATCTACGGTTGTGATGGTGTCAGTAATCGATTGTTAAAGGAATTATGAGAAGTCCTGGCTCAACCCATATCAAATATATTTAATGCCAGCGTTGGTGCTCATATATTTCCGATGTGTTGGAAGTAGGTTAATGTCACTCCTGTGTTTAAAAAAAATTGTAAGAAGTCAAAGAAAAATTATAGACCCATATCACTTTGTCCTGTGTAGGGAAGGTAATTATAAGTGATGAATTATACAACTGTCTGACCCAAAACAACTTGTTGATTTGGAGGAACTTGGGCTTCAAGAGAAACGAACACTTCCTTAGAACAAAATCACGAGTGCCTTATGGTCTTCTTATTCCGAAGCTTTTGACAGAGTTTTTCTTGAGTCTTCTTTGGAGTGGACGTACCCAAAAGTCATGGAAGGCGTATCTTGTGACTGGAGAGGCATTAATGCAGACGTCCCACAAGGGTCTATTTTAGGCCCACTTCTGTTTATTATCAATGTTAATGATCTTGTGGAAGGTCTGGATTGTGAAATCTATCTGTGCGCTGATAATACTTCTCTGTTCCTTCTAACCGACAAGAATTATGACGCGCCAGCCATCAACAGAGATTTACGTAAGATATCTAATTGGGCAGCCCAATGAAGGGTAAGTTTTAATCCAAGTAAACGTGTTTACATGATACTTAGTAAAAAAAAAAAAAAACAGGAGGCAAGACGACATGCTATTTATTGTCACTTGTTTCAACGTCAAATAAAAGGGTTTACATGCATTGCCATCTGGGCGTTACTCTCGCTGCTGATTCGAGGATAATGTTTATTTCTTACTTCATTGTTTTGCTTTCTCGGAACCTCGCGATCGTATGATGTAGCATTTCTAAAAAACGCGTAATTTTAACATTTACCCGATTACAAAATGTGAGCTTAATATTCTTTGTGATGTCCTGTTACACCCCTTGCCCGCCAGATCCGCCCCTACACCTCCCCCACCTTTCCTCACATATCCTCCAAACTCATTCAATCCTCTCTCCTTTAATCCAGCCCCACTAGTCCGCTAATATATATACCCATGTCTTCTCCATTATATGTGTTTAATTACAGGTATACTATGTAGCACCTCTATGTTTATTATTCCATTTAATGTAAGGATTGACATCTAGATGTGTCCTCATTACACTTTACATGTAGCTGTTGACTTTTTAAATGATTTGGCTATAAAAAAACAAATAAAAAACCGTTATGCTTATTATTGACAACTGATACATCGTGTTACTGAGCGAAATCGGAAAGTTGCTGAGATTCACATGGCCGCTGACCAACTACAGCATTGTAATACCGGTATTTCGAAACACGTAGTGGTTCCCCCCGCCCCCCCCCACCCCGGCCTCAGCCCCCGAACCCTCACCTACTAAAATTACAATTACATTATAAAAAGATTATTTTGAGCGAGATATATTTTTAATAATTTTTCTTTAGTTTTAAAACCATTCCGATATGATTTCTTTTAGTTCGCTTATTTTTCCCTCCATCAGGGGAGAGCTATGGGATAAACACTGACCGAATCCTGTACTTTAGCATGAGAAAAGCCTCTGTCAGTGCGACACGCGTGATGAGGATCCAGGGAGACCCTGCCGTGTGGGTCAACTCGGTACTTACCACTAGCTTCTGGGACGACGTCGGAAATTTCGAAGGCAACCTGGCGGACCACGACTTCCGGGCAATAGCCGCCGAGCTGGAGGCGCGTCGTCTCTTCTTCTTCGACGCCGTGGATCCACACCTTGGCATTATCCGCAGTCTGACATGGCTGAACAACGCGGTCCAAACACTCACGTACACCGCGCCTTGCTCCAAACAGGTAGGGCATTATATCAGTTGCTTGTGTGTCGCCGGCGTCGCCCACTTCTGTAGGTCCCCTTTATAGCCTACCGACGACTGCTTCTTGTCCTCACTTACATACAGTTTTTTTTGCATTTGGTACTCTTCAGGCATAACCATTGCATAATACTGTTCATTTTGTTCTACCTGTCCGTAGGTGACGTCCTTTGCCTTGGATTGGGTCAATAGGAACTTGTACTGGGTGGACGCGGGGGATGAGGCCGACCACATCGCCCTCCTGTCCTATGACGCCAGCATTCCGCGGACGGCGCTTATTCACGCCGACGTACCCGGTGTCAGAGCGATGGCTGTGGACCCAATACACAGGTCTGGATAGGACCGTGGGCACAGTGATTAAAACAAAAAACAAAAAGCCATCCATACGATTTGTTTTGGGGAGAGGCTTGTGGTATTTCCGTTGCACGATAATGGGCTGTTCATTTCACCGTGAACTGGGCATGAGGAAAAGAATTCATTGTGAACTGGGAATGGGGTATTAGTCGACCGTCCTGATGAAGGATTTTCATTAATCGTGAAATTTTAATATTAAATAACCGTGAATCGGGATATCTCCAATTTATATCATGTATCCGGGAAGTTTTCTATTTAATTCATCGTGACCTGGGAATAAAGACATGGGAACACGAGCCCCCCCCCCCCCCCCGCCCCCCACTCCCCCCTGTCTTGGTTTTCAAAGTAACTTTCCTTACATATTTGGTAATGGTGCACTGTTTTCTGCTGAACACTGCGTTGGGGGTTTAGGGGTACCGGACATGCCCCCCACCCAACCCCGCCGTTCGTAATCCGAACTTGGAGGGTCGTTTTCATTGCAAAATGAGCACCAAGTTAAGTACCAGGTCAAAATCCCGGGGGAGGTTATCTCGACGTAACGAACCGCTGGGGACGTGCCGCTGGAAAGGGTGTGTTTTTGCGTGCATTTTGGTACGATCTTAAGGATTTAACTTGGTTAGCTAGTACGTGGATGGGCCCTAATTTTGCAGTTTTTGGTACTTGAATGGGTCAGATTTTGGGGCTCTTAGCGGAACCTTTTGTATCTAGTTACCCTCTCCGGGGTCAATATGCTAGATCAACTCTTGCCAGACATTACTATATCAGGGACGTCAAGCAAAGGTTATATATTTGTTAATATACCCACATAGAACACCTACTTGTCCGTATGGTGCTTCCATAAGATTCAAGTTTGTCTGTTACTAGATTTCTCTTCTGGATCCAAAACTCCGCCATCAAGCGATCCGACTTGAAGGGAGATGACGTCACGAGCGTCATAGACCTACTGAGGCCGTCCCTGCTCACGGTGGACTCGAACCCCCAATTGCTTGTCTGGCTGGACGATGGCATGGGTCTGGTGGAGACATCGGGTTACGAGGGCCAGGACAGGAGGACAGTATGGCCCGTGGATATCAAGGGACTCGGCGTCTTCACTGCCATCGAAATCTATGAGGTATTTATAGATGCCCACTGCATCATGCGTGCAACTGTTAACCATCTGGGAGGCCTCTCTGCTGTAATGCTTGGTTATCGCAATGGACCCCGTATCGATAGGTCGTGGGTTCGAAGCCGGTACCTAATGCCGAGCATGATTCCTCCATTCATCCTTTATCGTCCCTGGAGGTTACTTTTATCCATTGTTGTTGTGCACGAAAAGGGGGCTTAAAAGACCAGTTCATTCGCACTACAACAATCTAGATGTGGTCGGGCAGAATATTATCCTCCTTTTGTCCAAAAATTGGAAGTTAAGTTGCTATCCGAAAACTGCAAGGAACGACCTTATCTGCCCAGTATGAACAGTGTGAATAAATAAGATTTCTTTGCGTCGATTGTTTTTACAAGATCCTCTAATTAAACACCTATTTGGCATAAATCTTAGGTTTTCTTTTTCTCGACAGAGGTACATTTTCCTGGCTCGCGCAAAGAGCGATAAACCTCGCAACTACATCATCCACAAGGATACGGGAGTAAAGCTAACCGTCCTCAACATCAACTTTAACAACGAAGGTCCTGGTGAAGTGAGAAGTTAAGGCATGGCGATGATGGCTGCAGAACGCCAGCCCAACTCGACCAGTACGTCAACATTAATCACTATTTATTGCCATGGCCCCCATAACAATGCAAATTGATGATATGAATTACTGGTTTAAATAATTCAATTTTTGGCACGTGAGTGCTTATTTTTACACTCTAAACAGGCTCCTACGTTTTGCCCAGCCCCAGTTCTGTGGCTGTAGGACGGGCAAACATCTGACAGGGCCCGTCTACACTTGGCTCTACGACCCGTACCGTCGATAATGAAGCGTTTTAACGCTTGGTCTGGTCTGGTCTGGTCTGGTCGATCACGATATGACAAACATGTAATGGTTGACACCCATGGTACCAGTGCGTGGTGTCCTGCTGGTTTAATGGTCGGGTGCGCGGCATTACTTAATGTGTTAATGGACGTGTCACTGACATCATTAACGCCATTGGGTTATCGCTTGCAGGTCTGTGCAGAGACCGAAACGGAGGCTGCGACCACATCTGTGTCGGCGGCACGAGCACTGACGTCCAATGTGTGTGTTCATTCGGATACAGTCTGCAGTCGGACGGGGTTTCTTGTAGCTCCCGTAAGTTCATTCTGTCGCTCCAGTAAGTTCATTTGTCCCTCTTATTCCACCCTGTCACTCTGTTAATCCATCATACCGCCCCCGTTATTCCACCCTGTCGCTGTCAGTTCATCACACCGCCCCCGTTATTCCACCCTGTCACTGTGTCAGTTCATCATATCGCCCCCGTTATTCCACCCTGTCACTGTGTCAGTTCATCACACCGCTCCCGTTATTCCACCCTGTCACTGTGTCAGTTCATCACACCGCCCCCGTTATTCCACCCTGTCGCTGTCAGTTCATCACACCGCCCCCGTTATTCCACCCTGTCACTGTGTCAGTTCATCATATCGCCCCCGTTATTCCACCCTGTCACTGTGTCAGTTCATCACACCGCCCCCGTTATTCCACCCTGTCGCTGTCAGTTCATCACACCGCCCCCGTTATTCCACCCTGTCACTGTGTCAGTTCATCATATCGCCCCCGTTATTCCACCCTGTCACTGTGTCAGTTCATCACACCGCCCCCGTTATTCCACCCTGTCGCTGTCAGTTCATCACACCGCCCCCGTTATTCCACCCTGTCACTGTGCCAGTTCATCATATCGCCCCCGTTATTCCACCCTGTCACTGTGTCAGTTCATCACACCGCCCCCGTTATTCCACCCTGTCGCTGTCAGTTCATCACACCGCCCCCGTTATTCCACCCTGTCACTGTGTCAGTTCATCACACCGCTCCCGTTATTCCACCCTGTCACTGTGTCAGTTCATCACACCGCCCCCGTTATTCCACCCTGTCGCTGTCAGTTCATCACACCGCCCCCGTTATTCCACCCTGTCACTGTGTCAGTTCATCATATCGCCCCCGTTATTCCACCCTGTCACTGTGTCAGTTCATCACACCGCCCCCGTTATTCCACCCTGTCGCTGTCAGTTCATCACACCGCCCCCGTTATTCCACCCTGTCACTGTGCCAGTTCATCATATCGCCCCCGTTATTCCACCCTGTCACTGTGTCAGTTCATCACACCGCCCCCGTTATTCCACCCTGTCGCTGTCAGTTCATCACACCGCCCCCGTTATTCCACCCTGTCACTGTGCCAGTTCATCATATCGCCCCCGTTATTCCACCCTGTCGCTGTGTCAGTCCATCATATCGCCCCCGTTATTCCACCCTGTCGCCGTGTCAGTCCATCATATCGCCCCCGTTATTCCACCCTGTCGCTGTGTCAGTTCATCATACCGCCCCCGTTATTCCACTCTGTCGCTGTGTCAGTTCATCATACCGCCCCCGTTAAACCACTCTGTCACTGTGTCAGTCCATCAAACCGTCCCCGTTATCCCACCCTGTCACTGTGTCAGTTCATCATACCGCCCCCGTTATTCCACTCTGTCGCTGTGTCAGTTCATCATACCGCCCCGTTATTCCACCCTGTCGCTGTTTTAGTTCATCATACCGCCCCCGTTATTCCACCCTGTCACTGTGTCAGTTCATCACACCGCCCCCGTTATTCCACCCTGTCACTGTGTAAGTCCATCATACCGCCCCCGTTATTCCACTCTGTCGCTGTGTCAGTTCATCATACCGCCCCCGTTATTCCACTCTGTCGCTGTGTCAGTTCATCATACCGCCCCCGTTATTGTGTCGGTTCATCATACCGCCCCCGTTCTTCCACCCTGTCACTGTGTAAGTCCATCATACCGCCCCCGTTATTCCACCCTGTCACTGTGTCAGCTCATCGTATCGCCCCCGTTATTCCACTCTGTCGCTGTGTCAGTTCATCATACCGCCCCCGTTATTCCACCCTGTCGCTGTGTCAGTTCATCATACCGCCCCCGTTATTCCACCCTGTCGCTGTGTCAGCTCATCGTATCGCCCCCGTTATTCCACTCTGTCGCTGTGTCAGTTCATCATACCGCCCCCGTTATTCCACCCTGTCACTGTGTCAGTTCATCATACCGCCCCCGTTATTCCACCCTGTCGCTCACTGTGTCAGTTCATCATAACCCCGCCCCCCCCCCCGATATGCCACCCTGTCGCTGTGTAATTTTTTTTTTTAATTCTGCTGCAGCACTCAGGGAAGTTGAACGATTGGCGCAAATCATTGTCAGGCTGTGAGGCTCTGCTGCAAACTCAATGTATTCTGTGTATTATTTTGAAAATAACAACATGGCTTCATCATGTGACGATATATTATGTGGTCAATTCAATATTGTCAACTGCGTAAAGGAAAATTTCAGGTCGTAATATGTATAAGCTCATTAATTTAATGCACTCTATGCAAATAGCCTAAAAGGTATTGTATTGATTTCGCTGCAACGTGAAAAACTCCCGGAAATCTTTACGCCAGTAATTTTTTTTCCTTGGCATTTCGCAGCTCCCGTTAGTCCTCGTCCACTCCACGATTGCTCCCGATGTGCAGTTACAGTGTGCATGGATGACTAGACATTCCTGCACAAGCATTCATTCACTATCATTATCACATTTAGAACTGGTGGACGATAATTTCGCCTTCGTCACGGCCGGGGGTGTGTACCAGTTTGACCTTTCACGGGGCGGGGTCAGCGCTTTGGACACGGCCTTTCACACCTCCCCTCGAGGGCTGGACTACCACCCCGCTGAGGGAAAAGTATACTGGATGGACGCCGGTAGCAGGTTGCTGAGGCGGGCTTGCCTGGACGGGCAGAGCGAGGTGCTACATTCCTTGCCTTTAGGTGGGTCTCGCTAAGCAAATTAACAAAAAAGGACAAATGCGTGACGGATTTCCACAAAGAAATGCAATATCCTTCATTGTATAAGGTATTATACGAAAGAAGATATTCGTTTTAACTTACCGCTGTTTAGAAATGTTACACCGAGTAATGTGCTGCATTAAGTACACAAGGCTCATTATTTCTTTTTTCATTCCTGTAAATGGCTATTCTGATTCAAATTATATCTGAAAACTTCACGGACCCCCTACTCCACGGCTGACAGCACCTGTCAGCAGATGAACGGAGCTCCACTTAACAAAAGTAAGCAACCTGGGGCACGTTCCAGCTCATCATTGTTCTTCGTCTCAGGTCGTTCCTGGGCCCAAGTTAATCCTTGTAAGAATACAAAAGGCCTAAAACACCAATTGTTTTTTCCAGAATCCGACCCCTACGGCCTGGCGCTGGACACACAGACAGACCGAGTCTACTACACGGACGCCGGGCGCCATCTTGTGGCCTACATTAAGGACGAGACTGAAGTGGTTGTCCTGACCCTGGAAGAAGGAGATCAACCTTATGACATCGTCCTCGACTCTCACTTCCGGTCAGTGCTTCTGTAATGACGTCCTGGTAATTAGCAGTATTTACTGTCAAGGCGTGATATGGTAAGGTGATATAAACCATACCAGATTGGCTTTTTCCCCAGACGGATATACCTTACTATAGTTGCACTTTCCCTAAACTGACGTACCTGACCAGTTGCACTTTCCCTAGACTGACGTAGGCCCACCTTACCAGAGTTGTTCTTTCACTAGACTGACGTACCTTACCAGAGTTGCACTTTCCCTAGACTGAATTAAGTACCTTGTTAAAGTTGTATTCTCCCCATGCTGCTGTACCTTACCACAGTTGTTCTTTCCCCATGCCGATGTACCTCACCAGAGTTGTTCTTTACCCATGTTGATGTACCTTACCAGAGTTGTTCTCTCTCCATGCTGATGTATCTCACCAGAGGTGCTCTTTCCCCATGTTGATGTACCTTATCAGAGTTGTTCTTTCCCCAGACTGATGTACTGGACGACAGGGGGTCCGCGACCCTCAGTGGAGCGAGCCGACATGGATGACGGCAGCGACCGCTTCTCGCTGGTCGTCGATGATCTTGGCTCACCCACGGGACTGACAGTAGACTTCCAAGGTACGTCCACTCGCTTTACCCTCCATTACTCCGTCATCGGTGAACTTATCTTGAGACAAACCGGTTGACATACACTGATTCGTGATAATGGTAAGAGCTTCGCTAACTTCACTTTCGAAAGTTTTATACACACAGCCTGATCAACAATGACCGTGATGCATTATTAGTAACGCAGCTCAATGATTTATGTATAGCTCATGTATTGCTCACGCCCAAATGTGTGATATCATTATCGATGTCGTGGATGCTGTAGTAACGTGAACAAAACACCCAGATGATTAATGTCAATCAATATAGATATTTTTAAACTGCGCAATATAGGATTGATCAATGTATGCCATAATAACAGCACGTATTCTTATGCTTGAAGTGTTCCTATGCTAGTAAGTGTTGATATGCTGGTATACCGAATGGTTCTTGTTAATTTCACTTCACACACAAGATCAAGATGGCGCCATACATATTTCTCTTGCCTAGCATTTCTGCCTCAGGTGTCACCACGTGGTCTTTATGGTAGCGCATCCGGCTATTGTTGGGTGAGCGCTGCCAGGCCAGCCTACTCGGCCGGTGCGTGGTTCGAACCCAGCCGCGCAAATGTCTATGTTTGCGCCCAGATACATGACCCTTCTGTGCCTGGGCCCTTGCCATCGTCGCGATATGACAGACACGGGTTAAATGGCGTCCTGCTTCAATCAATCAATCTATCTATCTGATCCAGACCAAGTTGTTTACTGGTGTGATGCCACCAGACAACGGATCGAGAAGGCCAAGTTGGACGGTTCTGGTCGCGAGGTCGTCGTCGAGTTCGTGGGCGACAGTTATCTGCTGGGAATCTCCATGAATGCTGAGTACCTCTACGTCCTCGACTGGTTTAAAAGGTATGATTATTGGCATCGATTCGCGTCCTCTCAGTCACCTATCAGGGAAAAGATGGATGGTATGCACAGTCAACTATAGATTGCATGAAACGATATCTACGTCGCGTAATCCAAATTATTATATATCGTGTCTGCATGTTTATGTTTATACCAACATCAAATATCGCACAGAACGTTCACTTGACGCATACCTGAGCCATTTCACATCAGAGATAGGTGCGAACATCACACCCCATCATTGACAATGTTAACGTCGAATGTCTATGTCAACGTCATGCGCCCATGCCGCCGTCTAGGTTGCCCGGGTTAACATTTACAAATACATTTGAGTAAGTTATCTGTGATGACGTTCTTACCCTAGTGTCCTTACTTCACATACTGGGCAGATAAGTTAGTCACATTTTCTAAGCCGCGGAAAATACATGAATATGTCTGTCTGATGACAAAGCGTATAAAATTAACGACCTGGTGAATGACACGCTGTTAACAAACTTAGAGACGGAATTCTACTTGAAATCTGCAATGGTAGAATCTAATATATTATGGCTTAACCATCTATTTAATTTAATGGACCGTTATTTTAACACAGCCGTTGAATCTGCCTAATTCACTGTCCATTATCTGTACGTCCATGATTCATGTCGGGGGTCAATTCCAGGTACGTCACGCGTGTACACCGGACAACAAAGGTCACTTCCGGTGTGAAGCCTGCGTTCTTTGGCCGCATGGAGAAAATACACGTTTACTCCACATCCTGGAACAGTAAGTATTTAATAATCATGCAGGTGCAGATGACTGTACATCTACATGTGTATCAACTTAACTCTCGTATACTATTTTTATACAACCTGTTTAGTCCAATAGACCGTTACAGATACCCCTGGCGACACCTATTGTCAAAAATAGACACTGCGTGTCTCGGGTTAGAAAACCGATTCTCGCATGCGTTTACCATGCATGCGTATGGAGTTGGTACAGGTGCCCGGCTTCAACGCTTCTGTTGTCAGGGGAAGGTTGGTTCTATGGCATTGTTATTTACAGAACAAACATACAAGATGTTTCTATGAACTTTCCTGTAAGTATTACATTATATAATGGAACCACAGCTTATATTTCACTAGATTTAGAACCATTTAACAGTCTTATCTGTTAGGCTCCCCGTTCGACATTCCTGGTTGCTGCTCAATAAGGCCAATGCCACTCGAGAGCACTCAGATTCGCATTGCAAAGACATTGTATACAGATTAATATCATCGGTTAATAACTGGTTATAATCGTCACACGTCGGGTACCAAGTTATGTATTCTGTACAATATATATTCCTGAATTAGATTCTTAATATATTTAGACAAAATAGACGCCAGAACGATCATTATTTCCGCACTGAAGAACATCAGCAAACCGGGAATGTGCCGGCCACTTTATTGCCACGCACAGTGTAGTGTAACAGTCTTTACATTCGCGGGTTGCCATTGATTTCAGCTGTTTTCGCGGCTTTCATGCCTCCATATCGCTGTTAAAATGTTGTTATTTAACAGTCAAGATTTTTATCTGTACAAAGTGGGGTTTTGTTTTTAGAAAAAACCCTGCTAACCTGATGATGAACTGTTGACAATTATGCAGCTATAAGTCGGTACTCGCCTGTTACATGCTATCCAGCGCAGAGCGAGCTAGGGTTCACCCGAAACACGCGCATGCCAGAATTTCCCCTGGAACGCTCTGTTTATGCTCTGTTTTTGGCAACATTAATCTTTAATTCTAATATAATTATTCCAGATTGCATCTACTTTTGACCTATTTTTGTTATTTTCAGACGATCCCAGCCGACAACCAAGCAAACCCGGTAACGTGATGCAGCTTCCATTTCAATCAGTCGACACAAATTTAATTTCCTGTGTCGATATTTATCATTATCGCTGGAACAAATATAAAAACGAACTGATTTGTTTACTGCAGAAAAACTCGTAAAACGCTTTGAATGGAAATGATTGGGATCATTGAGTTATTTATGTTCTGTGACTAAGCTTGTGTACCTTGTGGGGGGAAGTATAGCTTCCTTACTGTGTCCTGAAACTGCGGCCATATAGCTGACCGTTTTTGTATGTTTAAAAAAATGATAACATTCCATTTCGCTTTGAGTTGAAATTGACACAGGCAGATAAAATGTCTCAGACATTTCCTTAATATATTTTTTATTTATATTTAGGCAGTTTTAACGATTTCATTCTATTATAACTTTTGTTTTGTCTTTACATTGTAACAGTGGGTTCCACAACGCAAACGCAGATTGAAAGCTCCGGTAAGTGGCTTTGGGGAAGTTAAGTTTCTGATTTTTATCAGTATTTGACCGCAAAGGTTGTAATTGTAGAAATTTGCGAATTAATCAGATTAGTAGGCAACAAATATTGGATTTACTTATTGGCAAGATTGGGAATTATCCGTCGAGTGGGACCGTTTAGTCAGTTTGTGTAATTCTTAATTACCATGCAGATTACCATGCCATGTTTCTATTCCAGGGTTAGATACCACCTTGACTACCATAATCATCGGTGCCGTCAGCTGTAACGATTTCATTCTTTTATAAATTTCGTTTTGTCTTTCCATTGTAACAGTGGGTTCCACAATGCAAACGCCGATTGAAAACTCGGGTAAGTGGCTTTGGGGAAGTTAAGTTTCTGATTTTATCAATATTGTTGTAAAGTTGTAATTGTAGAAAGATGCGAATTAATCCGTTTAGTAGGCAACAAATATGGATTTAATTATTGGCAATCAATGTGTACAATTCTTAATTACCATGCCGATTACCATGCCATGTTTCTATTCCAGGTATAGATATCCTGACTATAATAATCATCGGTGCCGTCAGCGGTGGTGTCGTCCTAACCGTCCTCATCATCGCTATCAGCGTAGTAGTGGCCAATAAGAGGTAATGGAGCCAATAGATGTTCAGTGTCGTCGAATTTTATCTTGATATCTTGAATTGAATTTCCAATATTTTGAATTGAATTTCCGATATCTTGATTTGAATTTCGGATATCTTGAATTAAATTTCAGATATCTTGAATTGAATTTCAAATATCTGGAATTTAATTTCGTATATCTTGAATTTAATTTACGATATCTTGAACTGAATTTCAGATATCTGGGAATGACACCTACTTTTGATGAGATAAAATAAATGTGTCACATATGTTGAATTGAATTAAAGATATCTCAAAATAACGTAACATACCTTGAGTTGGGAATTTGTTTATTAAAACGGCTTGCGATATACTGCTGGCGTAATTAAGTGATCGTTGCTCTTTATGTTGTCAGGCGTGCCGCCCAGCCTAGTGCCGCCCCGATACCCATGCAGATGGGCCTGACACCCGCACAGGCATACCCTTCCATGCCTGACGTTTACCTGATCACAGCACTGCCTACAGAGAATACATACGACAGAATTTCGGCAGTCATCGAAAGACGAGAAATAGGCTGACTTTGGACTGCACTAGACAGAACAATGATGGGAGACTTTGGTCCAGATGCAAGTATCAGTGGAGAAAAACTGCCGTGTCGATACACTGGCAATGATGGATGAGCTCCTGCATTCATACGACTTCGGCTTCACCGTTTAGTCGCGTGCCATTGTAATTGAATTCTTGTACTATCTCAGGGGCGGAACCAGAAGGGCCAAAATTTATATAATTTATACCATTTAACATATGAAACCAAAACCGCCCCGCACCCCCCCCCCCCTATCCAGCATATCTGGCTCCGACCCTAGAACCGCCCCCCCCCCCAGATTCAGATTCTCTGCATCCGCCCCTGTATCTGATGCTTATTATGTTCTTATGTCTGTGTATTTAGTTTGTCTGTGACTCTCTCTGTTGGAAACGACGTGCGATAACTGTAAAACGCCTTGATATATATTGAAATTCCCTGAACCATTAAAATATTCGGAAAATCACAGTTTTCTTTTATCACGCTAAAAATGTATGATATATTGAGCCGATGTGTGGCTTGTACGCCGTACTGTTTAACATTGAACCCCATGACAGCATTTTGGCTGGGATATGACTTCTCAATTTCTTGATGAAAGTCAGATAAATAACACCTGGCGTATAACAAAGCATTAGTATATGTATTTAGGAGCGGATTACGTATTGATCAAACATCAAGTATCCAATGTCAATGTCAAAGCAAAAGTCAAGGTAACAAAACCAGCGTTTTGCCTTTCCGCTAATGTTGGGTTTAGAGATCTGCTCTTGCGTTGAGAATACTCTTCAGAGAAGGCCGCAAAAGCTATGTTGGCTCAGATTTTTCCCGATACTGAAAAGTTTCGAGTAATTGGTCACTCAAATCCTAGTATCGTTAAAATTTGTAAAAAAAATGGGGTGCCTATTTAAATGAAGGTAGATGACCCATACGCGGTGCCGCATGTATTAATGTTAGTGGCAACATGTGTGCAAATTGCATAGTAATCGAATCGAAGTTGTTTTGTCGCCAATCTATTATCCAACTTTAACATTGATCACTATAAGAGCATTTTGGGGGGAAAATCGACCTGCTTAATTATTTCACGAAGGCAACGAACCCGACAAATGACACCTTGCTTACAAGACTTTAGTATTTTGGCGCGGATGAAATATTGTGATGAAGGTCGCCTATCCAATTGCCTATATTCATATATACCTGTAGCTTTCGTTCCTGAAGGAATAAAATAATTGAATGAAGTGCCCATGCATGGTGGCGTATGTACCAATGTTATTGACATCTTGTGTGCCAAATGGCATCGATATCGAAAAAGATGTAGGACGGGCGAAAATCTAACAGGGCCCGTCTACAGCCACAGAACTGGGGCTACCGCGGGGCCACCTGGGGAGTTAATTATTACATAATTAATTATTTTAATTATTTCTGAAATCTTATGCCCCCAACCAAGTTCTATATGCCTCTCCATACCCAGTTTATATGTTCTACGTTACTTTGGTCCGGGACTGAATTTGACAGATTCCGAGACGGAGGCGGACGCAGAAGCGTGTCTTCAATTATGGTGGATACGGACCACGGACGTGGAGGCCGAGGCTTGACCTTTCGTGTGTATTTTTTTCCCAACCACAGCTCATGGTGGTGTACCGTTCGACCTCGCACCAAGGTCCAGGGTGCCCACCCTCATTTATGGGCCGTCAAATACTTCGTATACGAAGACACCCATATCGATGTTTAGGGGCGGATCCAGAAAATCTCGATAGGGGGGCCGGTTTCGGGGTCGGGTCCAGATATGCTGGATAGGAGGGGCTGGTTTTGGTTTTCATATGTGAAATGGTATAAATGATAAATTTCGACCCCAAAAGGTGGGGGTGGGGGGGGGGGGCGGGGCCTGGCCGGTCCCCCCTGAATCCGCCCCTGATGTTAAAAGTCTTCATGTCGCGTTTGCAAACGCCGGCGGCAAGGTCGCCACAGAGCGTATCCTTTGAAATGCGTTCACCCTGCATGCGATGAACGTCCCCAAACTAGCGAAGATGTCTGGGATTGATAAGAGCAAGCATGCTTGATAGGCTGGCCTTGGCCAAAATATTTGTTACCCTTGCTACTTCTTCGTGCGTTATGGCATATCTATCGCACATCTGCCGATCTGGATTGTTATTTTCTTAATAACTGTCCATCAGATAATTATGGCTGAAAGTGATTTTTCGTTCTTATGTTGAGAGCGGTATTCACACTTCTGGGTACATGAAATATTTGTAATATTGAATATGCAAAAGATGTATTTAGGTGCATTTTGGACCATGGTGTACCAGATAAAACCCATATGGACTCTCCAAAGCAAATTACATTAAACGTTTAGTTCATGAATTTCAAACTAAACCTGTTGTTTAATATTGGTTTAGTACATGAATCCTCGTGTTAATTGTGTATATATATAGAAATTTGGGTAATACAGTTGGGTATATATTCGGCCCTGTTAACTGACGAATGATGATTTTAGAATATCAAGACTATATTGAACTCTTTGTATTCGCTTAGTAAGGACGAAAGCGTTGTCATACCGTTCAACATTTTTCTCCGTAGATATTTATGTAAACAAACTGTTACCATGCCAGCATTGTGTCACAATATGGCGGGCGAATTTGAATAACTAACGTTACATAAAAATCAAGTCTGCTTATTTCCGTGATCTGTCATGGTCACCTTATTTCCGGGATCGTGAACTGCCATGATGCTTATTTCGTGATGCGGGATTGAGGAATTTTATTTCTGTGATCCGAGATGAGATACCCCTCTTACCCCCCTCTTGACTGCTCCCGTCTTGAATATCTGGTTACAAAATGGTAATGTAGCTGTTGATACAGCAAAGCCGTGGCCGACACAATGCTTTCAATGGGTGAATAATAATAGAAAACATTTTGTGAGGTTGTGTCATTTCGTGGTAACAAGTTAATGTAACTGTTGATGCAGCAATGTCATGGGCGACACCAAGGTTTAATAAGAATAATAACATATGTTGTTAGGTAGTACGTTTCTTTGTAAAAAGTTGATGCATCTCTTGATGTAGCAAGGTCGTGGCCGAGACAATGCTTTTTAAGAATAGTAGAACATATATTTGTTGAATATACGTTTTATTCAACGTGGTTGATGTAACATGTAAGTAAGGTTGAAGAATAGCAATGCAGATACCGCTTGTATGTACCTGTTTGGCTACAAAAGTTGATGCATGTTGTGTTCGAGAAATGAATAAAGAAAGTAATCAAGATAAATTATAAGTTAAATCTTAACCCTATAATCCTACCTGAATGGTTGGTCAGCTGGCAGCCAGGCATGGCGTGAAGCGGAACGGGCCTCTACGGGGTCTTTATTCTATATTACTTCAATTTTAAGCCGTAGTATGCAAATCTAGTTAACGCTAAGTAGAAGATCTTGAAATGTTGACATGTTGCGAGTCGTCATCCGGGAATTTTATTTCGATCGCAAAGCACGTGCGTTTGTGTTTAACTTTGATTGGTTTGTTGTAACTTCAGGGCACTTTTTTAGCCACTTGTTGGTCATATAGCTTCAATGGGAGAAGGAAGTGAGGGTGGAGCCATGTCCCCGGGGTTAACCCCCTACTCTTTGCAGAGGCATGGGATCTTTTTTCATGCGACCACACAGACATGGCCACAGCGGGGCGCGAACCAACGATGCACGTGCCGTTAGGCTCTCAGGTGGCCAGAGCGCTCAAGGCGGGCGCTCTAACCCACTGAGCTATCGGGGCGGCCCTTGTCCAACTTTTACATCATGAAATGCGCCCAGAAGTTAAAGTCACCCTTTTAAGATCTGGGTGTTTGAGTTGGCCCCAGCAGAGAACCGAACACGCTACCTAAAGTATATTTTCTGAAAGATGCTTCAGGTGTGTTGTAGAACCGTTCCCCATTCCTACCAGACCTCCAAGCCCCGATTTCTGGGCGACCTCACCCAAACATGGATCAACTTTCTTTTTCATTGTTTGCATGGGTCCAGATACCGCCGGTTTACTGTTACACCGCACCGCACCACACCACACCACACCACACCATACAAGTCAATGTTCGTTTATTTTCACCAAGTGCATTCATCACGTGCATAACAACAAAATCGCAGTTACAAAACTGGAGCTTCCCATAACAAGGGTATCACAACTAGATATATCAAAAACTTTAAATAAAACACATGGTGAAGGTGACCCCAACTAAGGCCATGCTGGGCCGCTATCGTCAGGGCCACCTGTAACATAACCAATGCCTGATTGACCCACCCATTAAACCAGGCTGCGAACCAGGCGGCGAACCAGGCGACGAATCAGGCGATCGATATAAGGTCCGGGAAGCTGCGGTCTTATTTTTAAAGCAGCAATAAAAAATGAACCACCCCATGTAACTTTTTGTTTCGCTGTGCACGACACAGTGCGCAGGCAGATCAGTATTACCAGGGAGTGTATTACCAGTATACCAGGAAGTGGGATAACAGTGGTAACTGCTGCGACAGTTACGTCCAGATATTAAGCTGAACACATAATATACATATACATGCTAGTTGTGTTAAAGCATACGTACTGAGTGGGGCAACTTCTCCGTCCCATAGACGTCCCATCTGTAAATGATTGAAGCTGATTTCATGAAGATACGTCGATATGGATGCGCAACATGGGTTTATTCTGTCTGGATCGTTTTCGTGGTTCGTCGTATTCGGGATTCTGGTGCCATTCCTGTACACCGGATGTGACGGTAAGAACAACGTATGCTTTTTTTTTCATAATCGTACAGCAAGTCGTGACATCAGACAGACAGAATACATGTTATATTGCTAAGAATCTACAACTGTGCAGGAGAGGGATCATGCCAGAAGAGGGATGACAGGTTTCCATTTTCTCAGAAATATTGTCTCGCTACGATATTGTTCTGTTATTCCAAATTTTTCTATATCGTATTAATATTTTATACAAATTATAAAGTCACAGAGAACAGGGGTAACATGAGCCCATTTATTGATAGACATATTTTTTCCCAATGATAATGATATGGTTAAGCAGGCGAGAAAAAAGCAAGGTTGTCACAGTCAAAATGAAGGCGCCAATGTCTTGTTCAGTGATATTTTTAGACAGAGCTATACATTCTGACCATAGTGACTTCACTGGTTGACAATAATAAAATAGATTTTCTATAGTCTCACATCGTTACCGCAAAAGTCACACATATCAGAGTTAAATATTAAGAACCTATTCGTCACGGTTGTTCTGTGTAAAATCATAAACTGCAAACTTCTCATTCTCTCATCCGTAGTGGCGTTCACTGGCATTCAACAAAAAAACAAAATATAACGGCCCCAAAATTGCATAAATCAAGCAAAACACAAACAGTCGCCCATAGAAAAATACAAATTGACTCCTTGCCGCTCAGGCACTGACCTACACCAACACACGCTGAGTGCGACACGATATAAATGATGGAAAATTAGCGCATACATTGTACCCTGTAAAAGTTCATACCAGCATGACATGACAGCCATGACAGTTATACAAGTATATATATATGATATATGCGTTTAGCACCTGTTACTAGAATTACACGAGAAAGCAACGCACCAACCGATATCGGCCCCACCAATACCTTAATCGAGCCAAACACACACGGCCACCCATAAAACAACAAAGAAATTCTAAATTGACTCATGGCCGCTTGGCACTACTGACCCACACCTGTACCCAACTCGGTGTCACGGTCGCTTGGTTTAGGGGTCCCCGTGGCAAAACGTTTCATAGAACTCCATAGAATTTCTATAGGCAAATCTATAGAAATATGATTTTCTATAGAACGTTTGTACATAATTCTATAGAACAATTATTTTCTATAGAACGTAAACATATATTTCTCTAGAAAACATTATTTTTATAGAAGATGTAGGGATACTTCTATAGAGCAATTGGTTGCTATAGAACGTATATAGAGATAATATTTCGACAGAGCCATTTTTTTTTCTCCCGTAGCCTGGTTATGATCAGGTGCGTTTGTAGGTTTGTAGAAGTACTCTTTATAGCCCTGGCAGCCTGTGCTGAATCAGGGGTCAACCCGAAACAAATTGCAATAGTAATCAAACCTATTTGTTCTCATTCCTTATGTATTTGTGAATATCTTTTTCAAAATCTACCAAAATCTATTCATTGGAACTTTTACGCGGGTAGTTTACCCTACCCCTTTAACACCAGAATGGATTATGTGTTTGTCCGAACACGAAGTGGCAGAGAAGCGTTGTAATTATTGAGACCCCAACTACGAATTTAGACCTGCGTACCCTTCGCCTACTATATTTAATGGAGTGTTATTTCGTCTACTAAATACAACAAACCCCAAAAAAATATCTTGAATTAAAGTTTTTACATGCTTTTTTAAAGAGGGACCCGTCTCTCGGTTTTCCGACTGTCGACAGACACCGTGTTTTTGCACAGCGAGCCGGATGGGACTCAAGTGTGACAGTCTGTAACTTTTCAATAAATTGTCCGATTTCCACAATTTAATCGACTATATATGTGTCTTATATTTGGGTAGATTTGCCGCCATACCGGTCTTGAGAGGCATGGAAATTTGTGTTACTTAAAAAGCTATAATTGAGGGGGGATGGGGGTGTGCCTCGATCGATCGATCATCATTTGCAGTTTCACCGTCCGCAATACCGGTTTGATCCATCTTTATCTACAACGTTTAACTTTTAATAAGTGAAACGTCTACGCAAATCAAGGGTGCCTCACCCCCAACATGGTGTGTCTCCCTCCCCTAACTTGGGCTACCACCCCAACTTGGGGTTTCTCCCCTCCCCTAACTTTGGGTATCACTCAAGCTTTGAATGTCGCCCCTCCCCTAACGTGTGGTGTCCTCCCGCTTCTAATTTATGGTGTCTACCCTCTTCTAACTCTGGGTGTCTCCCCTGCTCTAACTTAGGGTGTCTACCCTCCCCTAACTTGAGGTGTCTCCCACATTTTGGGGCACCACCCCAATTTGGGGTGTGTTCCCTCCCCTAACCTAGGGTGTCTCCCCTCTCCTAACTTGGGAGAACTTGCCAGAATTTGGCTTATGCACCACCCTTCCCGAACGTGTTGGCCTACGACCCCCCCTAACAGATCTCTTTGTAGTAGTAGTAGGGGCGGATCTAGGAATTTGAAAACGAGGGTTGGGTGTTCATGGAACACCACCCCTAACATAGGGGGTGTCCCCTCCCCTAAATTGGGGCGTCTCCCCTTCCCTATCTTGGGGTACCATCCGCATATTGAATCTCTCCCTACCCCCTAAGTTAGGCTACCACCCCTAACTTTAAGTGTCTTCCCTCCCCTAATTCGAGGTTTCTAACCTTCCATAACTTGGGGTGTCTCCCATTTCCTAGCTTGGGGTAGAGCCCCAATTTGAAGTGTCTCCGCTCTCGTATCTTATGGCATCACCCGAATGTTGAATGTCTTCCCTTCCCAACCTTGGGGTACCGCCCCGACTCGGGGTGCCTTCCCTCCAAATTTCACATTTGATAGAGATGAAATATACATTGTTGGTCGTGGAGGAAGAAAGATTGTCATTTCTTAACCCCCCTCCCCCACCCCTTCCCCTCCCACATACGTATTTTATTCATGTGATCAGGATAATACGCGTCAATAATCGATTGAATTGTGAATATCGGACCATGTGTCGAAAAGTTTGTCAAACCGGAGGCCCATCCAGCTCTCCATGCAAATACACTGCGTCAATCGACAGCCGGAAAGCATGAAAAGAGGTTCCTACTTTAAAATGTCCTAAAAACTTAAATATACAAGATATTTTATCTATGTTTGTTGCATTTTGTAGATTAAATAACTCTCCATCATACACTGGAAATATGGGTGTGCAGGTCACAATTCGTAGTGCGGGTCTCAGCTGCCTGGCCTCCCTATCATTTCTTTTTTGTAAAAATACATTGCTTCTTGTGGGGTTAGTAGGGTAAAGTAATTAAGCCACCCCCTTAACAATATGTTCCAATAAATTGATCTTGGTAGATTTTGGAAACACCACTACTAGATACATATGGAATAAGAAAAAACAGGTTTGATTACTATTGCAATTTGTTTTTGGGTATATCCCTAGGTTGCCCGGACTATTATGTGAAAGGATACATGAAGGTAATTCTCTCTTCCTAGATTTATTACGTGATACATGGCATTTAGTTTACCCGACATCATTACACCCCGTAGGCAAATGTCTTACAGAATTTAACTAAAAACAATTCTAATGGTTTCTATCGATTTTTCTATGGAAATTCTAAACGTTTTCCTATAGAGTTTTTACAGAATTTCCATAGAGTTTTCATAGAATTTCGATGGAGTTTCCACAGTCTCCATCGAGTTTGAATAGTTTCCATACCGGCCTTACAACTGACGGCAGGCACAACAACGAGCTCTGGATTTAACACACTTAGGCTACGTTCTCTACGACAAGCGAACGAGTGGTTTGACGAATTCTGGAATATGTTGTGTAAGAAGACTCCTGCAAGCGATATATGAAGGGATACCGACGGCACGGCACTATATGAGGTGATATTCGAATATTTAAAACTTCGCATTTAAGGAACGTTGGAAGCCTTGCCGGCATATTGAATTTCGCACCGGTTGGCTGCTGCGAAGTGAGAGTAGCGGCGGAGCCAATCCTTTGAACAATAACATTAGCAGCATGAGATGTGAAGGTCTGCCCAACGGCCGTGCCAGTTCAGCCGAGACGGAGCTGATGTTGGACTCACCCAGGGCGACCTTGAACTCTGTACCATGCACTGTCGCGACGTGCGCTTTCGTTGGAAACTCTATGGAAATTCTATGAAATGTTGGTGGTTTAGGCCACTTTTGTGCACATGAAGGCTAAATCGGGCCATGGAACCTTTGTGACGATGAAAGATGAAGGAATGAAACATGCCCCAGATTATGTGCCCGAGCCATGAAGACTCTATGGAAATTCTATGGAAAATCTATGGAAATTCTATGAAAATTCTATGAAAACTATGGAAATTCTATGAAGACTCTATAGAAAATTCTATGGAAATTCTATGAAACTCCAAAGGAAATCGTTTATAATTTGAAAAGAAAAATCGATAGAAACCTTTAGAATTTTTTTTATAGAATTTCTATATGATATTTTCGTACGGATCATATCCCAAAATAAGGTCGTTCTTCCATGTAAGCCGTCACGTGGGAGGCGCAATGATGGGGAATGGGGGAAGCGGACAACCGCCACTTTCGTGATCCCAAACAGTCACGAACAAGAGTGTGCACTTCAGTGGGCAGGCAGTGTAGACTCAATGGCTGAAGGGCTGATTGCGCACAGGCCATACAGCGGCATACGGCACAGATAGATGTTTGGACAGCAGGACACTGCACAAAGTGTGCAGTCGCAGATGAAGAGCACATGGCACACAACAAGCCCCCCCGGCCACACAACATGACGTTCGAACAACCCTGGCAAGGAAGCGACATGACGTGACAGTTCGAAACCCAACCTTTTTCTGAGTTTGAAGCGACACGACAGTTTGAAACCAACCTTTCCCTGAATCTGAAGAGACATGACATGACAGTGCGAAAGCCAACCCTGGCAAGGAAGCGACATGACATGACAGTTCGAAAGCCAACTCCGGCAAGGAAACGACATGACGTGACAGTTCAGAAGCCAACCCTGGCAAGAAAGCGACATGACATGACCGTTCGAAACCCAACATTTCTCAGAATCTGAAGCGACACGACAGTTCGAAAGCCAACATTTCCCTCCATCTGAAGCGACACGACATAACAGTTCGAAAGCTAACCCTGGCAAGGAAACGACATGACGTGACAGTTCAGAAGCCAACCATGGCAAGGAAGCGACGTGACGTGACAGATCGAAACCCAACCCTTCTCTGAATCTGAAGCGACACGACAGTTCGAAGCCCAACCCTGGCAAGCAAACGACATGACGTGACAGTTCGGAAGCCAACCCCGGCAAAGAAGCGACGTGACGTGACATTTCGAAACCTAACCCTTCTCTGAATCTGAAGCGACAGGACATGACAGTTTGAAAAGCCAACCCTGGCAAGGAAACGACATGACGAGACAGTTCGAAAGCCAAATCTGGCAAGGAAGTGACGTGACAGGTCAGAAGCCAACCCTGCCTGGCAAGGAGGCGACGTGACGTGACAGTTCGAAACCCAACCTTTCTCTGAATCTGAAGCGACATGACATGACAGTTCGAAAGCCAACCTTGGCAAGGAAACGACATGACAGGACAGTTCGAAAGCCAACTCTGGCAAGGAAGCGACGTGACGTGACAGGTCAGAAGCCAAACCTGGCAAGGAAGCAACGTGACGTGACAGTTCGAAACCCAACCTTTCTCTGAATGTGAAGCGACACGACAGTTTGAAACCCAACCCTGGCAAGCAAACAACATGACGTGACAGTTCGGAAGCCAACCCTGGCAAGGAAGCGATGTGACGTGACAGTTCGAAACCGAACCTTTTTCGGAATCTGAATCGACACGACAGTTTGAAACCCAACCTTTTTCTGAATTTGAAGCGACACGACAGTTCGAAACTCAACCCTGGCAAGCAAACAACATGACGAGACAGTTTGGAAGCCAACCCTGGCAAGGAAGCAACGTGACGTGACAGTTCAAAACCCAACCTTTCTCTGAATCTGAAGCGACAGGACATGACAGTTCGAAAGCCAACCCTGGAAAGGAAACGGCATGAAGGCACAGTTCGCAAGCCAACTCTGGCAAGGAAGTGACGTGACAGGTCAGAAGCCAACACTGGCAAAGAAGCGACGTGACGTGACAGTTCGAAACACAAACTTTCTCTGAATCTGAAGCGACATGACATGACAGTTCGAAAGCCAACCTTGGCAAGGAAACGACATGACAGGACAGTTCAAAAGCCAACTCTGGCAAGGAAGCGACGTGACGTGACAAGTCAGAAGCCAAACCTGGCAAGGAAGCGACGTGACGTGACAGTTCGAAACCCAACCTTTCTCTGAATCTGAAGCGACATGACATGACAGTTCGAAAGCCAACCTTGGCAAGGAAACGACATGACAGGACAGTTCGAAAGCCAACTCTGGCAAGGAAGCGACGTGACGTGACAGGTCAGAAGCCAAACCTGGCAAGGAAGCGACGTGACGTGACAGTTCGAAACCCAACCTTTCTCTGAATGTGAAGCGACACGACAGTTTGAAACCCAACCCTGGCAAGCAAACAACATGACGTGACAGTTCGGAAGCGACGTTACAAGACAGGTTGAAAGGGTGAGGGGTAGGGCGGCTACACCCATATCATATCATGTCATCTAGGCCTAAACTAAAGAGAGATGGAAGGAAAAAAAGTGCCACGACTGTGCGGTTTCCTCATGGCTCATTACCTTCAATGCTGCAACAGACAACACTTCACTCACAGAATTATCACGCAATCGACTTCAAACACATCTTGACATCGCTGCTTGAAGGCGGCTTTATGTGATTTTGATCGCCACTCTGTGCGCCATAAGTTAGTTTTTGTTTGTCACTAGGCCTAGCACAGTGAGTATTTTGGAGCGTTCTCATTGCCATTGGTCAGGTGTTGGTGTGGTAGTCCTGCCAGCAAGCCGCTGTGGCTACCGCCAACAGCGTCTTGCTTCCAAGCGCACCCCGCTCATTGGCAGAGCGAAGCGACGACAACACCCGGGACGTTTTGCATCGATTAAGTGAATCTACACATTGTACAGCGCTCTTTTACCAATATAACTTGCAGGAAAACGTATTAGCGTTTAATTTTGCGCGGTAGAATTGTTGTCAGGCGTTCTGGAGCGCGAGAAACAACAACTTTGCACCAGTAAACGAATCAAGCTCCGCCATGTTTGCAGTTGCACTTCCTGCCGAGAAGCGGTTCGCACTAACGTACAAATTGTGTGCTCGCCGTAACTGAAACAGACTCACTGGCTTCGTGCCGCGGCGTCCATCTTCGTAGTGAATGGTATGGAGGGGGGGTTGATGGGGTACCCGCCCAAATGTAACCAAAATTCCCAGACGTTCTCTTCTAATGTTGGTTTACATATGAAATGTGGGTTTTGTGGGTTTACTTATTTTAGGAATATTTTATTTTTGAAGGTGTATTTAGATAAAAAATATCCCCCGCCCCCCCCCCCCATCCCGCGCGAATAAAGGTAGCTGACGGTCGGAGCGGGATCAATTGCTACTTTTCCGGCAGTTTCCAAAGGTGGATGCTCGTCTTAACCGTGAATTCCCCATACCTTTCCGAGGGAGGGGAATACACCTGATGTCGCGAATGGCCACAAATTAGTGACAGCAGGGGTTGACACAGGGGCGGGAGTCCTCACCCGCAACCTTTTTTAAACGTCCCTAAGCAACCATGAATGTGGTCCCCCTCCTCTGTTTGTACTGGATCCCCTACTTTGTTGGTATCAAGTTCGGGAGGCGGGGAAAGGCGGTGGTGGTGGTGGGGGGGGGGCATGAACCTTAAAGATGGTAAGGACGGGGCATTGACAGAGACGGGCGAAAAAGAAGGTACCTAACTATGACCTCAACCCAAGCCTGGGCGCAATCTACACCCTGGTCCTAAACCCTACAGATGATAAAGACTGCGCATTGACAGAGATGGGTGAACAAGAAGGTATCTAACTTTGACCCCAACCGAACCCTGGGCGCAATCTACCCCCTGCGCCTAAACCCTAAAGATGATAGCGACAGGCCTGTGACAGAGACGGGTGAAAAAGAAAGTACCTAACCCTGACCTCGAACCAACCCTGGGCGCAATCTATCCCCCACCCCGAATCCCTAAAGATGATAGGGACGGGGCATTGACAGAGACGGGTGAGAAATACAGGATCTAACCTGGACCCCAAGCCAACCCTGGGCGCAATCTACACCCTGGCCCTGAACCCTAAAGATGATAACGACGGCGCCTTGAAAGAGACGGGTGGAAAAGAAGGCATCTAACTTTGACCCCAACCCAACCCTGGGCGCAATCTATCCACCACCCCGAATCCCTAAAGATGATAGCGACAGAGCATTGACAGAGACGAGTGAGAAATAAGGTATCTAACTGTGACCCCAACCCAACCCTGGGCGCAATCTACACCCTGGCCCTAAACCCTAAAGATGATAACGACGGCGCCTTGACAGAGACGGGTGGAAAAGAAGATACCTAACCCTGACCCCAAGCCAACCCTGGGCGCAATCTACACCCTGGCCCTGAACCCTAAAGATGATAACGACGGCGCCTTGAAAGAGACGGGTGGAAAAGAAGGCATCTAACTTTGACCCCAACCTAACCCTGGGCGCAATCTATCCTCCTAGCCCTAAATCCTAAAGATGATAACGATGGCGCATTGAAAGAGACGGGTGGAAAAGAAGGTATCTTACTTTGACCCCAACCCAACCCTGGGCGCAATCTATCCACCACCCCGAATCCCTAAAGATGATAGCGACAGAGCATTGACAGAGACGAGTGAGAAATAAGGTATCTAACTGTGACCCCAACCCAACCCTGGGCGCAATCTACACCCTGGCCCTAAACCCTAAAGATGATAACGACGGCGCATTGACAGAGAGGGGTGAAAAAGAAGGTATCTCACCCTGACCCCAAGCCAACCCTGGGCGCAATTTATCCCGTGCGCATGAAACTTGAAGATGATAGGGAAAATAATCTCAGCTTAGTTATACTTATAGATCAATCAAACTATATAGATCTAAGTTTTCATAAGTTTATAAAAAATAATAAGCTTACATAAAATTCAAAAATAGAATAAGATCCATTTTTTTCATTGTAATTAGTAGTTTACATTTTGTGACAGATGTAGCTCTAATACTGAATATATACAGACATTTCGTAGCTTGATCACTAAAAATAAATGAGAGAACTCCCATAAATATAAAATCTCAATTAAGCTTAATCAATGCCATCAAGGTAAATTGCAACGGATCTAACTTTTTTATTTATTAATAGTCTAGTTTGTAATTAGTTGTCTTATATATATATTCGGATAAAACTCTAGTTTGGACTTAAACAATTAGGGACATTATTCCACGGATTTTACATGCTTTTCAAGTTCTGCAGAAGATAACTGTCAGTGAACAGGGGCCAGGGTAAATGCCCGATCTTCTCCGATCCTTCCGATCTTTTTCCGATCTACGGTTTACGGTGGGGCGATGTTAAAAAGAGTACCTTATATGGATAGAATATATGTTCATTGATATTATACTCCCTTTTCAGCACGATATGGTGTATCCAAAGTGAGATAGTAGAGCCTTTTTACAACCAGCCAGACGTTTTTGTGTCGATCGGGCCGCCATGACAGTGCTCAAATCTCGCCGCGCGCGTGACCTCGCGCTCGCGCCCGTAGTCAAGCGGAGGGGTGGGGGGGGGGGGGTCGCTCTCAGTCAAGCGGAGAAGGGGTGGGGTGGGGTGAGGTTAGGGTCTGTGCACGCTGTTGTGCGGAGAGTGGTGTACAGGTCGTATGTACCAAGGCGCTAAGCCTAAGGCCTACAGCTGGCATATAGGGTGGAAACAGTGTTCGCGGCGGAGTAGTAAACGGGAAGATCGAGGGTTGAATGCAGGCGAACAACGGCCGAACAGCTGCTCATATCGATCGCGGACGCTTCGCTGCCATTGCTCTCATGTGCCACTGCATTCCTTCCAGCTGATACTTTGTCTACCTAGGCTCTAGCATCTGGCATTAATACAGATGCAAGGCCTGTTCCAACTGGCACATAATACACGACAGCTCCGCCTTCAACGTGCAATAATGCTGTCACTATAGGTAACCTTATGATATGCCCAGTCATGTATCTAACCTCATTACTTCATTGTTACAAAAGATTAGCGTCACCCTCCATTAGTTACCATGCTCGGGCTCCATTATTCATACATTAATTGTCTCCCTTCCCCAGTGCCTATTTGGCACTCAGCCCCCCTCCACTATTACTCTTATTTCGATTCCCTTAATCATTATACCCCCTATTACTGGTTGCTTAGCTGGCCTTACCCACTATTGCTTTGACTTAGTAACCCATAACAATATATTTCCTCTATCACCCTTACTTAGTATACTTCGCCTACTAGTTATAACTTAGCTTCCCTAACCCCTATTACTCTTACTTAGCTGCCCTTTTCACAACTATTACTGCTGATTAGCTACCCTTACCCACTATACCTCTTTTATTAGTCTGACTTTGCTTACTTCATGGTTTTGACATAACTGCCATTACCCAGGATACCCCCCCCCCTCTATTACTGACTTAGCTGCCCTTACCCCCTCCATGTTACTGACTTAGCTGTCCTTACCCCCTCCATGTTACTGACTTAGCTGCCCTTACCCCCCTCTATATTACTGACTTAGCTGCCCTTACCCTATCCATGTTACTGACTTAGCTGCCTTAATTACCCCCCCTATTACTGACTTAGCTGTCCTTACCCCCTTCCATGTTACTGACTTAGCTGCCTAAATTACCCACTATATTACTGACTTAGCTGCCCTTACCCCATCCATATTACTGACTTAGCTGCCCTTACCTCCCTCTATATTACTGTCTTAGTAGCCCTTACCCCCTCTGTTACTGACTTAGCTGCCCTTACCCCCCTCTGTTACTGACTGTCCTTACCCCCTTAATTACAGACTTAGCTGCCCTTACCCCCCTCTATTAAGTCTCCCCCTCTTTTACTCTCCATTTAAGGTACATTTTAGCTTCTTAGTTGTTTACTGCCCTTAACTGCCCTTATGAAAAAGAATAACAAAGAAAGAAATACCACGCCAATGACACATTTTACTCAGTCATCAATATATATAATAGGATGGCTTCAATTATATGAAGTAATCCAACGAAAGGGCCGTCAATCATCAGGTTCTTCTTGGGTCTTCATCGAGCAATTAAATGTCCGGAAGGAACCTTGCTTAGTGTAACTAGTTTTGAATCCAGCAATAATATTAATGTATTGAGAGTGGTGATCCGATGCCGGAGAGGAGAGGGGGAGGGGGGGGGGGGGGGCAGACCAAAGAGGAATAAATAAACGGTACACAGTAACCAAAACTCATACGCATAACATTCAGGAGAAGAGAGCACTCAAACACCCTTACACTTAAGGTCTGGGGGCTCCGGGTAGTCTCCCAGTGGGGCGGTGGGGGTCTCCGGGCAGTCTCCCAGGGGGGCGGTGGGGGTCTACGGGCAGTCTCCCAGGGGGGCGGTGGGGGTCTACGGGCAGTCTCCCAGGGGGGCGGTGGGGGTCTACGGGCAGTCTCCCAGGGGGGCGGTGGGGGTCTACGGGCAGTCTCCCAGGGGGGCGGGGGGGGTCTCTGGGCAGTCTCCCAAGGGGGCGATGGGGGTCCCCAGGCAGTCTCCCAAGGGGGTGGTGGGGGTCTCCGGGTAGTCTCCCAGTGGGGCGGTGGGGGTCTCCGGGCAGTCTCCCAGGGGGGCGGTGGGGGTCTCCGGGCAGTCTTCCAAGGGGGCGATGGGGGTCCCCAGGCAGTCTCCCAAGGGGGTGGTGGGAGTCTCCGGGTAGTCTCCCAGTGGGGCGGTGGGGGTCTCCGGGCAGTCTCCCAGGGGGGCCGTGGGGGTCTCCGGGCAGTCTCCCAGGGGGGCGGTGGGGGTCTACGGGCAGTCTCCCAGGGGGGCGGTGGGGGTCTCTGGGCAGTCTCCCAAGGGGGCGATGGGGGTCCCCAGGTAGTCTCCCAAGGGGGTGGTGGGGGTCTCCGGGTAGTCTCCCAGTGGGGCGGTGGGGGTCTCCGGGCAGTCTCCCAGGGGGGCCGTGGGGGTCTCCGGGCAGTCTCCCAGGGGGGCGGTGGGGGTCTACGGGCAGTCTCCCAGGGGGGCGGTGGGGGTCTCCGGGCAGTCTCCCAAGGGGGCGATGGGGGTCCCCAGGCAGTCTCCCAAGGGGGTGGTGGGGGTCTCCGGGCAGTCTCCCAAGGGGGCGGTGGGGGTCTCCGGGCAGTCTCCCAAGGGGGCGGTGGGGGTCTCTCGTCGGTCACCTAGGGGGGCGGAGGGGGTATCTCGTCGGTCACCTAGGGGGGCGGCGGGGGTCTCTCGTCGGTCATCTAGGGGGGCGGAGGAGGCCTCTCGTCGGTCACCTAGGGGGGCGGCGGGGGTCTCTCGTCGGTCACCTAGGGGGCGGAGGGGGTCTCTCGTCGGTCACCTAGGGGGCGGAGGGGGTCTCTCGTCGGTCACCTAGGGGGGCGGCGGGGGTCTTTCGTCGGTCACCTAGGGGGGCGGAGGGGGTATCTCGTCGGTCACCTAGGGGGCGGAGGGGGTCTCTGGGCGTGCATTCCAGCGCTTAGGACCAGAAGGTCTTGGGCAGGCTGCAAGTGCCGGGAAATCTTCGGGGGCAGGCACTTGTACTCTTCTTGCGTCGCGGGGTGCTAAACCGGTCGCCGAGCCCCGCAACCTGGCGAGCAGGCTGCCTGATGCAAAGGAAAGTGTTCGCCCCTTACGTGTCGCATCGTGGTGTCGGGAAGAAACCGTTTCCCAGCGTCGAAATCGAGAGTCACGTCGGGGGGCGATGGGGGTCTCCGGGCAGTCTCCCAAGGGGGCGGTGGGGGTCTCCGGGCAGTCTTCCAGGGGGGCGGCGGGGGTCTCTCGTTGGTCACCTAGGGAGGCGGAGGGGGTCTCTCGTCGGTCATCTAGGGGGGCGCAGCAGGCGCCCCCCCCCCTTTGCCAGCATATATGGATCCGACCCTGACTTACTATTTAATATCCTCTTCGATATAATTTTAGCACTTTGTTAATTAAGAAAATCCACCTCTTGGGTGACTACTTTGGTGTTTTGAACCGGATAATCGCTTGACAAACCTTCCAATTAGCGCTTAGTCCATTGGCGTAACCTAATACGTGGCGATTGTGAAAAAAAAACTTTGCCGGCCGCCTTTGCCTTGTGCCCCTGCACACCGCGTCCTTTGCTAACACCCACCAGCCTCATGCTCTCATGCAGTAATATGATCGCCAGGAAATACGGGCAGCGAGTGAGTTGTTATTATACTCCCTTTTCAGCACGATATGGTGTACCCAAAGTGAATAGTAGAGCCTTTTTACAACCAGCCAGACGTTTTTGTGCCGATCGGGCCGCCATGACAGTGCTCAAATCTCGCCGCGCGCGTGACCTCGCGCTCGCGCCCGTAGTCAAGCGGAGGGGTGGTGGCGGGGTCGCTCTCAGTCAAGCGGAGAAGGGGTGGGGTGGGGTGAGGTTAGGGTCTGTGCACGCTGTTGTGCGGAGAGTGGTGTACAGGTCGTATGTACCAAGGCGCTAAGCCTAAGGCCTACAGCTGGCATATAGGGTGGAAACAGTGTTCGCGGCTGAGTAGTAAACGGGAAGATCGAGGGTTGAATGCGGGCGAACAACGGCCGAACAGCTGCTCATATCAATCGCGGACGCTTCGCTGCCATTGCTCTCATGTGCCACTGCATTCCTTCCAGCTGATACTTTGTCTACCTAGGCTCTAGCATCTGGCATTAATACAGATGCAAGGCCTGTTCCAACTGGCACATAATACACGACAGCTCCGCCTTCAGCGTGCAATAATGCTGTCACTATAGGTAACCTTATGATATGCCCAGTCATGTATCTAACCTCATTACTTCATTGTTACAAAAGATTAGCGTCACCCTCCATTAGTTACCATGCTCGGGCTCCATTATTCATACATTAATTGTCCCCCTTCCCCAGTGCCTATTTGGCACTCAGCCCCCTCCCACTATTACTCTTATTTCGATTCCCTTAATCATTATACCCCCTATTACTGGTTGCTTAGCTGGCCTTACCCACTATTGCTTTGACTTAGTAACCCATAACAATATATTTCCTCTATCACCCTTACTTAGTATACTTCGCCTACTAGTTATAACTTAGCTTCCCTAACCCCTATTACTCTTACTTAGCTGCCCTTTTCACAACTATTACTGCTGATTAGCTACCCTTACCCACTATACCTCTTTTATTAGTCTGACTTTGCTTACTTCATGGTTTTGACATAACTGCCATTACCCAGGATACCCCCCCCCCCCCTCTATTACTGACTTAGCTGCCCTTACCCCCTCCATGTTACTGACTTAGCTGTCCTTACCCCCTCCATGTTACTGACTTAGCTGCCCTTACCCCCCTCTATATTACTGACTTAGCTGCCCTTACCCTATCCATGTTACTGACTTAGCTGCCTTAATTACCCCCTCTATTACTGACTTAGCTGTCCTTACCCCCTTCCATGTTACTGACTTAGCTGCCTAAATTACCCACTATATTACTGACTTAGCTGCCCTTACCCCATCTATATTACTGACTTAGCTGCCCTTACCTCCCTCTATATTACTGTCTTAGTAGCCCTTACCCCCTCTGTAACTGACTTAGCTGCCCTTACCCCCCTCTGTTACTGACTGTCCTTACCCCCTTAATTACAGACTTAGCTGCCCTTACCCCCCTCTATTAAGTCTCCCCCTCTTTTACTCTCCATTTAAGGTACATTTTAGCTTCTTAGTTGTTTACTGCCCTTAACTGCCCTTATGAAAAAGAATAACAAAGAAAGAAATACCACGCCAATGACACATTTTACTCAGTCATCAATATATATAATAGTATGGCTTCAATTATATGAAGTAATCCAACGAAAGGGCCGTCAATCATCAGGTTCTTCTTGGGTCTTCATCGAGCAATTAAATGTCCGGAAGGAACCCTGCTTAGTGTAACTAGTTTTGAATCCAGCAATAATATTGATATATTGAGAGTGGTGATCCGATGCCGGAGAGGAGAGGGGGAGGGGGGGGGCCAGACCAAAGAGGAATAAATAAACGGTACACAGTAACCAAAACTCATACGCATAACATTCAGGAGAAGAGAGCACTCAAACACCCTTACACTTAAGGTCTGGGGGCTCCGGGTAGTCTCCCAGTGGGGCGGTGGGGGTCTCCGGGCAGTCTCCCAGGGGGGCGGTGGGGGTCTACGGGCAGTCTCCCAGGGGGGCGGTGGGGGTCTACGGGCAGTCTCCCAGGGGGGCGGTGGGGGTCTACGGGCAGTCTCCCAGGGGGGCGGTGGGGGTCTACGGGCAGTCTCCCAGGGGGGCGGTGGGGGTCTACGGGCAGTCTCCCAGGGGGGCGGTGGGGGTCTCCGGGTAGTCTCCCAGTGGGGCGGTGGGGGTCTCTGGGCAGTCTCCCAAGGGGGCGATGGGGGTCCCCAGGCAGTCTCCCAAGGGGGTGGTGGGGGTCTCCGGGTAGTCTCCCAGTGGGGCGGTGGGGGTCTCCGGGCAGTCTCCCAGGGGGGCCGTGGGGGTCTCCGGGCAGTCTCCCAGGGGGGCGGTGGGGGTCTACGGGCAGTCTCCCAGGGGGGCGGTGGGGGTCTCCGGGCAGTCTCCCAAGGGGCGGTGGGGGTCTCCGGGCAATCTCCCAAGGGGGCGGTGGGGGTCTCTCGTCGGTCACCTAGGGGGGCGGAGGGGGTATCTCGTCGGTCACCTAGGGGGGCGGCGGGGGTCTCTCGTCGGTCATCTAGGGGGGCGGAGGAGGCCTCTCGTCGGTCACCTAGGGGGGCGGCGGGGGTCTCTCGTCGGTCACCTAGGGGGCGGAGGGGGTCTCTCGTCGGTCACCTAGGGGGCGGAGGGGGTCTCTCGTCGGTCACCTAGGGGGGCGGCGGGGGTCTTTCGTCGGTCACCTAGGGGGGCGGAGGGGGTATCTCGTCGGTCACCTAGGGGGCGGAGGGGGTCTCTGGGCGTGCATTCCAGCGCTTAGGACCAGAAGGTCTTGGGCAGGCTGCAAGTGCCGGGAAATCTTCGGGGGCAGGCACTTGTACTCTTCTTGCGTCGCGGGGTGCTAAACCGGTCGCCGAGCCCCGCAACCTGGCGAGCAGGCTGCCTGACGCAAAGGAAAGTGTTCGCCCCTTACGTGTCGCATCGTGGAGTCGGGAAGGAACCGTTTCCCAGCGTCGAGATCGAGAGTCACGTCGGGGGGCGATGGGGGTCTCCGGGCAGTCTCCCAAGGGGGCGGTGGGGGTCTCCGGGCAGTCTCCCAAGGGGGCGGTGGGGGTCTCCGGGCAGTCTTCCAGGGGGGCGGCGGGGGTCTCTCGTTGGTCACCTAGGGAGGCGAAGGGGGTCTCTCGTCGGTCATCTAGGGGGCAGGCGCCCCCCCACCCCTTTGCCAGCATATATGGATCCGACCCTGACTTACTATTTAATATCCTCTTCGATATAATTTTAGCACTTGGTTAATTAAGAAAATCCACCTCTTGGGTGACTACTTTGGTGTTTTGAACCGGATAATCGCTTGACAAACCTTCCAATTAGCGCTTAGTCCATTGGCGTAACCTAATACGTGGCGATTGTGAAAAAAAAACTTTGCCGGCCGTCTTTGCCTTGTGCCCCTGCACACCGCGTCCTTTGCTAACACCCACCAGCCTCATGCTCTCATGCAGTAATATGATCGCCAGGAAATACGGGCAGCGAGTGAGTTGTTTTTGAACTCATTAGGCCAAGATCGAAGGGTGTCATATGACGTGGACGACGGTATGTGTGGGCGTGTGATGTTATGAAGCAGGCCCGATGAGGGGTGACAGGGGTGTGTACGGGTGGCGGTTGGCTCATGATGGGGAGGGGATGGGGTCAGGAAGCCAAAGTGAACGTTTACTACTCTTCGTTTGTGTTTGCTCGTCCATCAAAACTGTCAACAACGGATGGTTTTTATACGGCATTTCCACAATTTCACTCTAAATATACATGTAGTTCGCTTTTCACATTGTTATATTTTCATGTTACAACCAGCAGTGGCGAATCCAGCAGACAACCACGCTGGGGTCACAAGCTGGTGTAGATCCAGGAACTTTAGAATTTAATGGGGGGGGGGGGGGGTGGGGGGTCACTTTGGGTTTGACATTCTTACCACTAAAATAGTAGGTCGACATCATAATATTGGGGTCGGGAAAAAACATTTTAGCTGGTATACGGTTTACCATTGACCAAAAGCATCTTTCCGTAATAAGGGGAAAGGGGGTCAGGATCCCTGAGACCCCCTCCCCCCTTGGATCGGCACCTGGTAACCACAAACATGGCAGCTGATATATTTTGGGAGCATATACTCTATTTGCTTAAATTTGATATCACATGCTACGTTCTAGATACGGCCGGTACATTCCTCTCCCCCAACTGTCGTTCCTCTCCCCGAATTTTGTAATGACGTATTGTCGGACAGTCGGTCCAGAAATATGTGTTATATTAGGCAAAGTATATCACGTTTACCCAATGTTTGGCAAATTCAAGTGGACCATCATGTGATATTGTAATACTTTGTTGAGAAAATAATTTATTGTGAAACAACACCGCCTGCCTCCCAAGACTGAGGCCAAGACTGAGTATCTCTCTAACCTATACACGACACACATTTAAAATTGTAACGTGTCAGGACGTTTAAAATGGTTTTCCCACTGACGTTCCGGTGTCCAGGCGTGAACACGGGGGGTCGCCGCAGATAAACGGCGGTTGGAGCAGGGATTACGTCCCCGCGCCTCCCCTGCGCTGCCCGCTATTAACCAGATAACAACTATATATAGAGTGCGCGCCAGAGCCAAGCGAATCACAAAGGAAGCCATCTGTCTGTACGTTCAACCATTCTCCCGGATTGTCCCTCCCTCACCCCCGTCACTTCCACTGCTGTTTTTACACCCTCCGCCTGTTTGTGTACGTGGCTCCGAACGACCGGGCCCAAAACTTCTGGCACATACGTAAATCTAGATCTGTCAGCCCCTCCCCCTCCCCTTGCCCCTGCCCCCAGGTCAGTGAAACCGTACGCCACGTCTGGCTTGTTGTAAAAAGGCTCTACTATTCACTTTGGATACACCATATCGTGCTGAAAAGGGAGTATAATATCAGTGAACATATATTCTATCCATATAAAGTACTCTTTTTAACATCGCCCCACCGTAAACCGTAGATCGGAAAAAGATCGGAAGGATCGGAGAAGATCGGGCATTTACCCTGACCCAGTGAACAGTGAGCAGGTGAGTGACCGTGTTCTGTCATCTGTCGATCTGTCATTCGCCGGCTCCGCGGCCATGCTCAGTTTCGACCCAGTTTCGACTCAGTTTTCTTCACCATCTACGCGCTTCCACTCAAATCTATCAGGAAGAATTTTACCCGAACTGTCTTTCAAAACAAAAGCATCAAATTCCACTTCGTTGTCACATCTATTGAACTCATTCGAACAAACTTCTCGCTCCAGCTCATCCCAAACTTGAATCATTCGTGGCCATTTCACACGTTTGTTTATTTTACGAGTCCAGTACAAAACGTCATTTCCGGTATATTCATGAGATATTCATGAGCTTGCGAATGGTGAGAAATCCGCGCTGGTCGTACCGAAATATCGTGTTTTAAGTGGTGAAATGTAACACTCCGATAAATAATTCGGCCATACAATATAATTTTAATGTAATTATAGACCCCAAAATTATTACTTCTGGTATTAATAGCGCGTGTAATTCCGTTCTCATGGGGTCTTTAAATGCCGACGTACATAAACAATTCTAATTATCATTAAAGGTTGAAATTATAACTTTAATTTGTAATCAACCAACATGCGCAACATAACTGAGCGGACGCGTGACGTTAAAAGCCGACGTAAATAAACAATTCTGATTATCATATATGTTGATATTGTTACTTTAATTTGTAATCAAAATAATTGCGCGGACGCCGACGTACATAAGTAATTCTAATTGTCATATATGTGACTGATGTTAAAAGCAACGTATTATAGGCAAGGTTCCCCGCGCAGAGTTCCCGGGCAGAGTTCCCCGGGCAGAGTTCGTTCTCTTGCTACTGATAGGAATTTGTGGACGCGAGACAGTACGGGATTTGTTCGCTTTGATGACGGTTCGGGCGATAAGGCGTTTGGGAAATATTATTACTGTTGGCATCAAGCAATGTAGCCCGCGGCAGGCATGGGCACCAGGCGGGATAAGCACCCGAAAGTGATATTAGTCGCGGGCTAAGGTGATAAACACCCAGCGAAAGTGTTGACACATGCGATAGTATTGACACATGCGATAGTGTTGACACATGCGATAGTGTTGACACATGCGATAGTGTTGACACATCTAAGAGCGACAATGTTGATAAATCCAAGGCGGACCATGCAGTGCATGCAGTGGTTCGGTTGCATATACATCCAAGACGGCCCACATGCAAGGAAAAGCGATAAGCACCCAGCGACAATGTTGACCCATTCAAGATGTTCAAGGCGGCTGCCGGTGCAAATGAGTGGATTCACCCGCCGCCCCACCTGCCTATTGCGCAGGGCTCGCCCGCTCTGTCAAGGCCACATCATTACCATCTTTAGGGTTTTAGGCATAGGGGTAGATTGCGCTCAGGGTTCGGTTCGGCTCAGGGTCAGGTACCCTCTTTTTCACCCGCCGACTCACCTGCCTTTCGGGTAAGGGCCGCCCGCTCTGTTATGTGTTGGATTGGGGTCAGGGTTAGGTACCCTCTTTTTCACCAGCCGCCTCACCGGCCGCCTCACCGGCCTCTACGGTAACGGCCACCCGTTCTGCCCTACCATCTCTCGTCGCAGGCGCCGGCGCGCGCCAGTGTCGCTAGGGGGTGCCCCTCTCAGGCCTCGGTCTTACCATCTCTCGTCGCAGGCGCCGGCGCGCACCACTGTCGCTTGAGGATGCAGGCCTCGGCCCAGCCAACTCTCGTCGCATGCGCCGGGGCTCGTTGCTGTCGCTTTGGATGCCCCGCACATTCCTCTGCCCTACCGCCTTTCGTCGCAGACGCAGGCGCGCACCAGTGTCGCGTAGGGATACCCCCACCCCCCCTTACCTCTTCCCTAACATCTCTCGTCGCAGGCGCCGGCGCGCGCCACTGTCGCTTGGGGATGCCCCTCTCAGGCCTCGGTCCTACCATCTCTCGTCGCTGGCGCCGGCGGGCGCCAGTGTCGCTTGGGGATGCCCCTCTCAGGCCTCTGTCCTACCATCTCTCGTCGCTGGCGCCGGCGGGCGCCACTGTTGCTTGGGGATGCCCCTCTCAGGCCTCTGTCCCACCATCTCTCGTCGCTGCCGCCGGCGCGCGCCACTGTCGCTTGGGGATGCCCCTCTCAGGCCTCTGCCCTACCATCTCTCGTCGCAGGCGCTGGCGTGCGCCAGTGTCGCTTGGGGATACCCCCCCCCCCCTTACCTCGGCCCTAACATCTCTCGTTGCAGGCGCCGGCGCGCGCCAGTGTCACTTGGGGATGCCCTTCTCAGGCCTCGGCCCTACCATCTCTCGTCGCAGGCGCCAGCGCGCACCAGTGTCGCTTGGGGGTGCCCCGCTCAGGCCTCGGCCCTACCATCTCTCGTCGCAGGCGCCGGCGCGCACCACTTGGGGGTTCCCCTCCCAGGCCTCAGCCCTGCCATCTCTGGTTGCACTGAAGCACCCTGCCAGACCTAGTCCCTATCACCAGCCTACCGGCGTCTCCCCCCATCCTTCCCCGTGTGGGTACCCTCGCCAGTCAACAACCTTGAGTTGAGTTAATCGCCTCCGCCCCCTCCTAACCCCCCCTCCCCCACCCCCTCCCCTACAACTGCCCTCCGCCCTATGCTTCCGGCCGGTGGCTTTTTCGAGACTTTCTCCTATATTTAACATGGGCCACTTCCTCGAAAAGGCCAATCGCCTTAAAAGGCCAATCGCCTTCACGCTAACCCTGCAATTATGCCCCGCCTTGGACAGAGCGGTTTAAAGGCACAGGGAGCACGGGCAAGAAGCAAACCACTCCCCGCCCATCGCGGACAGTGACCGACCGGTTGCAATCCACGGCTAATCCGTGCCAAGCCACGGCCCGGCCCCCACCCCTCTCCCTTGGACCCCGCACCCATCCCACCATCCGAGACAGACTTGTTTTAAAGTACGGGGCACTGGGGCCACGCACAGTATGTCCCCCTACCTATCCTCCTCCTCCACCCTGGACGGAACACCGCCCGTCGCCACCCCTCCCACGTGCCCCGATAGATATACACTGTGGGCATGTATGGCCACTCCCCCTCCATCTCCACCCTGGACAGAGAGGGGTTTCAAACTTCAAGGCCACTACTGGGGCCGAAAACCGCCGTCGCCCTGCCCGTCAACCCAGTAGAGAGACGGGTCTCAAACTATAGCGAACTCGGGCCGAGCCAACCTGCAGGGCATCCCCAGGGGGTGTGGGGTGATGCGTTGTGGGGCCGAGCTGTGCCGAGTGGCTCTGAGAGGTACCGAAGGGTTGAGGCTCGGAAAAATCCAATCGCCCGGTATAATGGAAATTCTGCAACATCATCACCCTCACCGCACCCCTTACGAGCCACTACCCCAGTCACCGGGAGAGGGGCGATCTTAGCAGCCAAGCCCGCCCCCCCCCCCTGCCCCGGATGGGATTAAGAGATAAGAGTGTGTTAACCCGGTAGCCAACTGACCGTTGCACTTAAAACTTCTTGAAGAAATTTCGCGATTACAGGGCATACTATACAGGGACGAGTCCAGACTTTAGGGGGTAGGGGGGTGGGGGGGCAGGGGCGGATCTAGGAATTTGCCAAGGGGGGAGGGGCTTGCTCTATGAAAAACGTCGACCGGGGGAGGGGAGGGGGGTGCTCGGAGAAGCTGACTTTAACAGTGTATGTTCAGGTTTCCAAGGGGGGGGGGGTGCAACCCCCGCCCCCTAGATCCGTCCCTGGGGGGCTTGAATTTCGAGATTACGGTTGTTTCGCCACTTTGACCCTTTTGGGTCACAAGTTTTGCCCCCGGGGTTTTGGTTCCCTCCTGAAAATGGGTCAAACTTTCCCTTCTGTTTTGAATGGAGTGGGGGGGGGGTCCCCGTGGATGGGGGAGGGGGGTAGGTGGGGATCACTACGAAAACGAAACAGTGTTTCGCGGAAAATCCCACCCCTTAATTATCACCTTCAAATCGCGATACTTTCTACGTCGCATTTACATGCAGAGAAGCTTGGTTCATTCTTTCTTTCCCGGCAAAGCCACCCTAGATAGGTGGTGGTGGGGGCGGGGGGGGGGGGCGAAGAATAAATGTCTTTATTTCCAGGTTACGATTAATTCAAAGGAGAAAAACATAGGAAGGGCGGATACATGATACTAAATTGACAGTTTTCCGAATGACGGGTATTTAATATTAAAATTCCCAGTGCACGATTAATGAAAATCCTTCATCACGGCGCTGGGTCAATACCCCATTCCCAGTTCACGAAGAATTATTTTCCTCATTCCCAATTCACGGTGAAATGAAAAGCCCGTTCCCGAGGAACGGAAATACCCCTTGCGCCGCCCCCCCCTTTCTGGAGACACTGTTGTGTGCCCCCGGGATGACACCAGGACTTTCCCTTCGTCCTCAAATTTAATGTTGGTGTTGGTTTACAGGTAAAATATCAGTTCAGTGTGGCAGGCTTAACTCGATGAATACTTTAGTTCTAAAGGGTCATCTTAATATTTGTAATGAAAAATACCATATTTGTAGGGGTATCCTATTTCATACTGGGCATCCCCGGAACCGCCCCTCCCACACCAGAGGGTTTAGGCCTATAATAGTGGCCCCCTCCCCCCACCCCTCCCTGGCCCGGCAGACTTACTCGTGTTGGTATGATTCGGGGGTGAAATGTGCTTGACAGATGACAGCTTGTAAAGGGTGAATGGTCGGAGTTTCAAAGCCACTCATAAGATTTACCGTGCCTCATGTCGGCTAACAGGGTATGATCCAGATATGTTGGATAAGGGGAGTGGGGGAGTTTCGAGAGATGGCTTAGCTTTTGTTTTCATTGGTTAAATGGTATAAATTTCGGCTCTAAAAGGGCGGGGGCAGATCCACCACCCCCCCCCCCCCCTCGCCCTTGATCTACCCTTGGGTAAGGCGAGGGTAGTTTTAATGTCAGAGCAAAGACCTTATCAAAGGTCAAAGCTAGAGCGGGAGTAGCCCGTTCTATGCTGTAGTACCGTGCAAGTGGCAAACTCGGAAAGGGCCCTCCCATCTTACAGCCATAAAACCAGGGCCAGGACTAAGGCAGACGTGATTTTCTGTTATTGATCCGACCAGGAAACAAATGAACCGTGTGCCCAGTTAAATAAGAACCCCCATTGACCAATATTTAAACCACCACAACAAGTGGGGACAACCAGCGAACCGTTCACAATAATGCGTTTGCAGGTAAACCGACGCGATGTACGAGCGGCGTGCGGGCTGGGTGCCTCGAGTGACGTCACAAGGACTGAAATCCACAATGTAAACAAAAGCACGTGTTTTCATCGCGCAGCGGGGCCAAGCACGATACGGCAGTTTTGAATTGAAAAAAAAAACAATACTTTCCCGCTTTGATAATTTTTTTGATGGACATATATGGGGAGATTAAGCATTAATCTATGGATGTCCACTGATGAATTAAGGTTTTAAAAAGTGGCACCTTGCACTGCTACAGCGATTGCTGGCCAAGCATCGCGCTTGCCCGTCCCCCAGAAACAAAGAGCACCCCCCCCCCGCGCACCCCCACCGACACACACACCCCACCGCTCCATCTTGGCCAGAGGGGTTTTAATGGACACCGCTCTAGGCCGAGGACCATCCCACCCCTCCCGGGTAGCCCTGTTACATGGCCCACCGGCCGCAGGGCCGACCGGAGGGCCATGGATTAACGATCACGGCCTGTCGTCCGAAAGCAGGGAGTGGTGAAAAAGATTTCTGGATTTCACAAAAATGTGATGGAGACGGCACATATCGTTCACATATTCATGTCCAGTATACATTTATGAAGAGTTACGCACAAAGATTGAAGACTCCACGCGCTACTTGCGAATTCATCAGTCCACTAAATTGCAACCAAAACAAACCTTAAATTCTGCCACTCACCACCATTTAAAAAATATGGCTTGTTCCAGGACTCACCAAAAACAAGGCTAGCGCCACTGAACGCTAACTCTCACGCCAGAGGGCGCTCATCCGTGCGTCAAAGCCATACAAGCAGCTGAGTGCCCGTTGCTGTGAGAGTGGAACCAACCTTGTTTTTGAGGAGTCCGGGGACGAGCGCTGGCGGTGGCGGTGAGCGGCAGAAGGTTTGTTTTGGTTGAAATTTGGTTTGGCATCAATGACATGGAGGGGTTTGCAAGGCACTCCGGCCAGGCACCGCCCCTCCCCCTACCCCTCCTTGTATTCCAGCGTGGACAGAGAGGGGTTTAAAGCTACAGGGCACTGCATCGCCCCTCCACACCCCTCCATAGTGCCTAGAGAGAGGGAGTGGGTTTCATGTCCAAAGTTTAATTGGCAATCTGCAGCCAGATCGATAGAGGGCGTTTATCGGAAAGGACAAGCGACACCTAGGTTGAGTTCGGATATGCGACCCGAGTAATCGGCCCAGATATTTGGAGCATGCGTACTCATACTTTCCGGTCATGTGCGGATCAAGATAAACCGAACGCAAAATCCGCGGTCCGCGTGAATGTTGCACTTGCTGCATTGCACAAATCATGAAAATCGTTAACCAGTGCCATAAAATAAATCAACAGATACGTGTTGTGTTCATTTTTTTTATTCTAGTTGTTATAATATTATTTAGAGATCTGTTGCAGGTCTAACGTACTATTTTATATATATATTACGTATTGTTGGGGCTGGACGCCATGTTGGAATCCTCGTGATCCTCCTCTGGGTCGGGAGTAAGGTCCGGGAGTAAAATGTACCACGTGACCGCGCGATTGGACCACAATCTCCGCGTTCGGTTATGCACTCCGCCGAGTCGGACTACTCCGCTAGCATACCCGAACTCACCCCTAGTGGCCGCGTACGACATCACAAGACAACATCATGAGCGGGCAAAACCTGTTAGTAGGAGAAATGAAAGAGTTAAAGGGAATATTACCGTCATTTTCGTATGTTTTGGAACACCAAAAATGTCCCTATGTTTTGGAACACCCCCAGTTTTATTACACCACAGATGGTTCGTAATTTTTTTCTATCAATGTTTTAGTTCACCCTAATTTTCCGGAGGTCTATTTACTCAGGTCGCGCCCGTGAAGATATAAGACATATAACATTGAAATCGGTCTCAATAGTTTATTCACTACAAAAAGAAAGCAGATTTCATGGCTTTGGCATTGTCGCGCACTTGTTCTGTGGTGAAACCATGGTACTTGCAGCCGAATTATTTCCTTAAGACACTCCTAGAAGATAATGTTATGGAAGTGCAATAAGTAAGAATTAGAGGTAAGTTTTGTTTCGAAACCTACAGCAACTTGTGAAGTGGACCTGTCACAGTTTTTGGGATTGAATATGGTGCCTTACGATGTGGCTGTTGTTGGACATAGAACAGTATACAATCCATAACAAGCCATCTAATAGGGCTACGTTGCTACCTTGCCCGCGTTGGCTTTCGAACTGTCGTGTCCTGTCGTTTCCTTGAAAGGGTTGGCTTTCGAACTGTCGTGTCCTGTCGTTTCTTTGCCAGGGTTGGCTTTCGAACTGTCGTGTCCTGTCGTTTCCTTGCCAGGGTTGGCTTTTGAACTGTCGTGTCATGTCGTTTCCTTGCCAGGGTTGGCTTTTGAACTGTCGTGTCATGTCGTTTCCTTGCCAGGGTTGGCTTTCGAACTGTCGCGTCATGTCGTGTCCTTGCCAGGATGGGGTTTCGAACTGTCGTGTCCTGTCGTTTGCTTGCCAGGGTTGGCTTGCGAACTGTCGCGTCATGTCGTGTCCTTGCCAGGATGGGGTTTCGAACTGTCGTGTCCTGTCGTTTCCTTGCCAGGGTTGGCTTTCGAACTGTCGTGTCATGTCGTGTCCTTGCCAGGATGGGGTTTCGAACTGTCGTGTCCTGTCGTTTGCTTGCCAGGGTTGGCTTGCGAACTGTCATGTTGTGTCGCTTCAGATTGAATATGGTGACCTACGATGTGGCTGTTGTTGCACATAGAACAGTATACAATCCATAACCAGCCATCTAATAGGGCTACATTGCTACCTTGCCCGCGTTGGCTTTTGACCTGTCTCGTCGAGTCGCTTCATTGCCAGGGTTGGCTTTCGAACTGTCGTGTCCTGTCGTTTCCTTGCCAGGGTTGGCTTTCGAACTGTCGTGTCCTGTCGTTTCCTTGCCAGGGTTGGCTTTTGAACTGTCGAGTCATGTCGTTTCCTTGTCAGGGTTGGCTTTCGAACTGTCGTGTCCTGTCGTTTCCTTGCCAGGGTTGGCTTTTGAACTGTCGTGTCATGTCGTTTCCTTGCCAGGGTTGGATTTCGAGCTGTCGTGTCATGTCGTTTCCTTGCCAGGGTTGGCTTTCGAACTGTCGTGTCATGTCGTGTCCTTGCCAGGATGGGGTTTCGAACTGTCGTGTCCTGTCGTTTGCTTGCCAGGGTTGGCTTTCGAGCTGTCGTGTCATGTCGTTTCCTTGCCAGGGTTGGCTTTCGAACTGTCGTGTCATGTCGTGTCCTTGCCAGGATGGGGTTTCGAACTGTCGTGTCCTGTCGTTTGCTTGCCAGGGTTGGCTTGCAAACTGTCATGTTGTGTCGCTTCAGATTGAATACGGTGACCTACGATGTGGCTGTTGTTGCACATAGAACAGTATACAATCCATACCAAGCCATCTAATAGGGCTACATTGCTACCTTGCCCGCGTTGGCTTTTGACCTGTCTCGTCGAGTCGCTCCATTGCCAGGGTTGGCTTTCGAACTGTCGTGTCCTGTCGTTTCTTTGCCAGGGTTGGCTTTCGAACTGTCGTGTCCTGTCGTTTCCTTGCCAGGGTTGGCTTCTGAACTGTCGTGTCATGTCGTTTCCTTGCCAGGGTTGGCTTTTGAACTGTCGTGTCATGTCGTTTCCTTGCCAGGGTTGGCTTTCGAACTGTCGCGTCATGTCGTGTCCTTGCCAGGATTGGCTTTCGAACTGTCGTGTCCTGTCGTTTCTTTGCCAGGGTTGGCTTTCGAACTGTCGTGTCCTGTCGTTTCCTTGCCAGGGTTGGCTTTTGAACTGTCGTGTCATGTCGTTTCCTTGCCAGGGTTGGCTTTTGAACTGTCGTGTCATGTCGTTTCCTTGCCAGGGTTGGCTTTCGAACTGTCGTGTCATGTCGTGTCCTTGCCAGGGTTGGCTTTCGAACTGTCGTGTCCTGTCGTTTCCTTGCCAGGGTTGGCTTTTGAACTGTCGTGTCATGTCGTTTCCTTGCCAGGGTTGGCTTTTGAACTGTCGTGTCATGTCGTTTGCTTGCCAGGGTTGGCTTTCGAACTGTCGTGTCATGTCGTTTCCTTGCCAGGGTTGGCTTTCGAACTGTCGTGTCATGTCGTGTCCTTGCCAGGGTTGGCTTTCGAACTGTCGTGTCATGTCGTTTCCTTGCCAGGGTTGGCTTTTGGACTGTCGTGTCATGTCGTTTCCTTGCCAGGGTTGGCTTTTGAACTGTCGTGTCATGTCGTTTCCTTGCCAGGGTTGGCTTTCGAACTGTCGTGTCATGTCGTTTCCTTGCCAGGGTTGGCTTTCGAACTGTCGTGTCATGTCGTGTCCTTGCCAGGGTTGGCTTTCGAACTGTCGTGTCCTGTCGTTTCTTTGCCAGGGTTGGCTTTCGAACTGTCGTGTCCTGTCGTTTGCTTGCCAGGGTTGGCTTTCGAACTGTCGTGTCCTGTCGTTTGCTTGCCAGGGTTGGCTTTCGAACTGTCGTGTCATGTCGTGTCCTTGCCAGGATGGGGTTTCGAACTGTCGTGTCCTGTCGTTTGCTTGCCAGGGTTGGCTTGCGAACTGTCATGTTGTGTCGCTTCAGATTGAATATGGTGACCTACGATGTGGCTGTTGTTGCACATAGAACAGTATACAATCCATAACAAGCCATCTAATAGGGCTACGTTGCTACCTTGCCCGCGTTGGCTTTTGACCTGTCTTGTCGAGACGCTCCATTGCCAGGGTTGGCTTTCGAACTGTCGTGTTCTGTCGTTTCCTTGCCAGGGTTGGCTTTCGAACTGTCGTGTCCTGTCGTTTCCTTGCCAGGGTTGGCTTTTGAACTGTCGAGTCATGTCGTTTTTTCTTGCCAGGGTTGGCTTTCGAACTGTCGTGTCATGTCGTTTCCTTGCCAGGGTTGGCTTTCGAACTGTCGTGTCATGTCGTTTCCTTGCCAGGGTTGGGTTTCGAACTGTCCTGTCTCTTCAGATTCAGAGAAAGCTTGGGGTTCGAACTGTCGTGTCATGTCGTTTCCTTGCCAGGGTTGGCCTCCGACCTGTCACGTCACGTCGCTTCCTTGCCAGGGTTGGCTTTCGAACTGTCCCTCATACCCGTCTCCAACCATCCACCCCTCACACCCAACCTTATTGGCTTGCTGTAATTCTTGTACTGTCCATCTGTGACTGCACACTCTGTACACCAAGCTGCTGTCCATACACATGTCAGTGCTGTATGCCGCTGTACAGATTGTGAGTACATGTTTGTAGACTTTGTATTCCTGTCCACTGGCAGGAGTCACTGGCAGGAGTGCCCTCAATTTTCGTCATGGCTTACATGGAAGATGGAGCCAAAATAACTTTGCAAAGATTATTCTAACCAACATACCTGGGTTAGCATATAGACCTTGGTCACGCTGCAGCCAACTCGCGGGGAGAGACCCCGACTTATTCACCGTGTATCCTTTGCCATCTACCAAAATCTGTCCCATTGCACTATGGAACTATGAACTAAGAACCCGTATGATATCCCATGGATAGAACAGGGAAGTGGAGGCCATAGTGGTGTTGAACACTGCGCAGTTTCCAAAAGTCTAGTCAAAAGCTATTAAAGCCCTATTAAAGCACAGAACTATTTGGAGTATAATGTTCATGTATTGTACGGTGTCGTGTTCAGTCACCTTAAATTCGTTGACTCTCCTTTCGTTGCTACGGCTACGGCTACCCCCTAAGTCGAACGACTGGTTACCAGATATATCGAAACGACCGGCATAAGGAGGAGGGAGGAGTTATGGTGCATACAAGAAATGATATTGCGATTAGCCGCCGCTTTGATTTAGAACGTGATAATGTCGGTAAGAACCCGTATGATATCCCATGGATAGCACAGGGAAGTGAAGGCCACAGTGGTGGACTTCACGGCCATTGTACAGGAATCCCCAACCCTGTCTCTGTAAATAGCATGTCCGGTGTCGTCTACAGTCCACGTTAGATTCCTTGACTCATCATGACCGCCCCGAGTTCTTCGCTAACTTTTCGTCGGTATGGCTACCGTGGGATAAAAGTGGTTGGCATGACGGGGGTGGCGCATTCGAGCCTATAGTCTCAGAAATTCTTAAAACATCGACATCGAAGACGACTTTAACAGCGAAATGCCACCATCACCCGTCACATTGGAGAAACAGCAGTGTAATAACTTTTCCTTTTTTTACTGTTGAAAGCATTCGGATATGATTTATATTGTTTCATTTAATTTTCCGTCCATCAGGGGCGGGCTTTGGCGAAGACAGTGGTGACCGGGTCCTGTACTGGAGTTTGAGCAAAGCCTCTGTCCTTGAGACTCAGACGCTGAGGATCGAAGGTGACCCCGCCGTGTGGGTCGACGCGCTAGTGACCACTGGTGAATTGAGCGGCATCCGATTCTACGGCGCCAACCTGACGAACCACGACTTCCGGGCAATAGCCGCTGAGCTGGAGTCGCGGCGTCTTTTCTTCTTCGACGCCGTGGATCCACACCTTGGCGTGATCAGTAGTGTGATTGGAGACATCCGGCCCCAATCACACACGTACACCACGCCTTGCTCCAAACAGGTAGTGCATTATTTTATTTCGTTATATTCTAATATGGATAGATGCTACCTAAAAAATGCAAGCGTATATTTATTAATTCAGATATTCCGTGGGGTACATCTAGAATAATATTCGAAATTAATCTCGCTTCGGCTTGTCATAAAGAATATTTTTGGCGGGATGACGTATGCCGTGCACGTGCGTGTCATATCATTTGGTTGCTTAGGAACTCCCATTGTGACGTCATGTTTATAACATTTTGACGTCACAACTACTCACTATGACAGCAGCCGATGGGCGGTCACTAAGAGCGCTCTGCTTGGCAACAGACATTGTCATTAAGCCCGTCGCTTATAAATTAACTTTAATTTGAATACATCCAGTGTTAACATTGAATAATTTATTCGTTAATTTTGTGGGGCAGCTGATTTAATTATTAAAGACATGACATAATAGGCTTTGACCTCTCTCTGCTTGAGTACCTTTATGTACAGCTGATATTTACTCCGAATCCGAAAACGTCTCATGGGGCCTGTTACGCGAAATGAAAGTCCTAAGCCTATGCTTGAAATGGACTTTGAATACGCATGCATGTTACCTTAAGAGCTCGCTTACGCTCGCTATAATAAACTTTATCAAAAGGTCTCAGGCCCACAGTACAACGTAAAGACATATATACAATCTGTCATACATTACGGTTGAAAAACTCCTTTTGACGCTTAAATGCAGAATACCTAAAGGCAGCCACATTTGTTAAATTCCTATCATCTAAGACATAATGTGTACATTGGATTGATCCCATTTGTATCTTATTATCGACTTCGCTAGTTTGTCCTGGTCATGAGTGTCAACTCATCCGAGAAGAAATCGAGTTCACTAATTACGTAATCAGTAGATTACAGCATCAATGATCAAAATCATCAAAAATGTCATTAGTTAGCAAGGTAGAGAGAAGTACGTGGTCAATAGCACTCTGACCTGTTGGTGAACAATAAATAAATTTTCAATCGACAATTTAATACATGAATACTGTATTGTTTGCTACATCTAGAAGTGACAAATCAAAGCGATAAATCCGTGTTTGAAAAATCCACATTATCGTTTTCTATGTAGTCCATTTCCTCACCCGTACTGCGGTTAAAGTCACCAGCCACAATTAAATCTGAATATATACATATGCTATCATGACATCATTTGCTGGATTGAATTAAGCCTCTAAAGAGCATGACATTACATAGTCACACGATTAAGTACGCGTGACATGGTCAAGGATCTGTCATACATCGATCCACGTCTCACACAATGAATCTCATAATGTTCCAATCCCGTAATTTGCAACGCTAGATATCCCTTCCGATAATAGATTTGTATGTTCATGGACGTTCTAGCTGACGAATTTGAAATCTATGGCAGCATATTGATTCGAGGGCCATGGCCATCCTCCAACTATCCGTTGTCATCAACTATGTTCAGATGCCATCAATCGAGGGCTTGTCATACTGCAGACGGGTTCAGGATATTTTCACGGTAGTCCTCATACAGCCTAACGCTGCTCTCCTGGATACTCTTGGCACTGTGAAGAACAATGATGAGTTTTATGCTTTCACCTGAGAAACCGTACGACGATGGGACGCGGAGGGCTGCTTTGTTTCTTCCCTAGGCGATCAGCCCCTTCGATTTCCCATATTCGTGTATGCTGTGCGTCTGACATGCCCATCTTGGCCCCTGTATCATTCAAAATGTTCTCTTCGTCTTCTAGCTTCTTCTGGTAGCCAGGAGAAAAGCAGATCGTTTCTCCGGGCTTGGCATTCAAAGGCTAAGAGTTTCTTATCAACTGCCTATGTCTGGGCTTTCAATGGATACACCCTCTGTGTGCATGCTTGGAGGGTGTCATCAAGCATCTGACTGATCCGGTGTATTTTGCTCAATAAATGTTATGTCCGTCGGTTGGCGATTCTACCTCCTTCGATAACTCATTTTATAAAGATGCAATGTCTTATAAAGAAAGGGTTGAAGCTATGATGTATCCAAATGAAGAGGTTGCAAATGAATTTTTAAATCACGATATTGAGTTATCTGAGGTACATGTTGCCGTTTCTAGATTAAAAAACAAAAAGGCGGTCGGTCTAGATCTAATTCCAAATGAGGTATTGAAAACAGGTAGAATACTCACGATATTACGGGATCTGTTCCAAGCATGTTTCAGTCTAGGCATTTGCCCGTCCTTGTGGTCAAAAGCACTGATAAAGCCAATACCGAAAGGTGCGCTACTTGATCCATGTGTGCCACTGAACTACCGGGCCATTAGTCTTATCTCTTGTATCGGGAAACTTTACTCGTCCGTACTTAACAAAAGAATTGGTCAGTATACGGAGCTGATTGATCTAATTGTAGAAGAGCAAAATGGCTTTCGACCTGGCCGTAATTGTCAAGAACACATTTACACCTTAAGTAGCATCGCTCGAAATAGAAAATTAATGGGCTTGTCAACTTATGCAGTCTTTGTTGATATGGAAAAAGCGTTTGACCGTGTCGATCGGGACCTTCTGATGGTTCGTCTTCTTGATTACAATATCAATGGAAAAATCTATGATGCTAGAAAGGCGTTGTATATGAACACGGAAGCATGTGTGAAAATCAACGGTCTTCATACGAATTGGTTTCCCGTCACCCATGGTATACGGCAGGGCGATAACCTGTCGCCGACATTGTTTGGTCTCTACATCAACGACTTGGCCCTCAAATTAAAATCTGCGTCGCTCGGAGTCCAAATTGGAGAAGAGGTAGTTTCTATACTTTTATATGCAGATGACATTGTTCTGTTAGCCGAAAGTGAAAGCAACTTGCAAAAGATGTTGTCAATTATGCATGAGTGGTGTATGAAGTGGCGCTTGAAACTGAATGTAAACAAGACTAAAGTTGTCCATTTCCGCCCGCGACGGCGGGCACGCACCTCTGTCACATTTCGATGCGGTGCGGACGTTATTCAGGTGGAAACGAAAAACAAATACCTAGGTGTCATATTTGATGAATACCTAGAATTCCTAGAATGCTCCGAAACACTAGCAGATGCCAGTGGCAGGGCTCTGTCTGCCATTATCGCGCGTTTTAAGACAGTAAAAAATGTCGGGTACCACACATATAGCAAATTGTATGAAGCAGGGGTAGTACCAATCATGGATTATGGCTCTGCAGTGTGGGGATACGGTCGTTTTCCTAAATGCAATAATGTCCAAAATCGAGCACTGAGATACTTCATGGGTGTGCACAAGTTTGCACCAATAGCAGCAATAAATGGGGACATGGGATGGATGCTACCTAGATACAGAAGATTTTTATCAATGCTGAAATTATGGAATGAAATAATAAAAATGCCCGATTACCGACTCCCAAAAACAATCTTTAATTGGGATTTGAGTCTAAACTGTAACGGTTGGTGCGCTAGTGTAGAAAATATCTTGAGTGATATTGGACAATCTCGGGTATTTGAAACCAAGAGCCAGTGTAACATTGAAGTATCCCGTGAACGTTTAATTAATTTACAACAAGTTGAATGGCGTGCTGAGGTAGAAACTAAACCGAAATTGCGTACCTACGTTAAGTTTAAAGAGTGCTTTGGTACTGAGAAATATCTCTCGTGTTATTCCAACAGGCCGGAAAGATCACTCCTTGCACAGTTGCGCTGTGGAGTGTTACCTATCGAACTAGAAACCGGAAGGTACAAATTAATGGTCGACCCCTCCACCGGAAAGTATCGCAAACTGCGGCCTGAAGAACGAATTTGTAGTCTTTGTTCCATGGGAGAAGTTGAAAACGAGGTTCATTTTGTATGTGTTTGTGATGTATATATGTCATACAGAGAAACGTTGTATAAACACGCATCAAATATCTATCCCACATTTAACATTTTGGACAAAGAAGATCAACTTATATATCTGTTAAAATATTGTTGGAAGCCTCTGACAACTTACCTATCAGCAGCATGGCATATCAGGAAAAATCGATTGTATTGTTGAGTGATGGTTATATGTTCTGTATGTTATATTTGTTTGTTTACGCTTAGCATAGTTCTCTACATATTATAATAATATTGGACTGAGTAAGAGTATAAATGATAAAGATTATATTGTTCAATCATATTCAATTATATTATTTAACTTGAAGTCACTTATAAGCCATGATGGCTGGGTGAGCTGTATTTTTCTGTTATTTGTGTTGCGTGTATATTGTATTATGGAGCTCACAAGTGACTATAATAAACGAAATATCTATCTATCTATCTATGTTAAGTCTAAAATGTGTATTCGTTTATTATTTACATTTAGTGGTCCAATCCGTCGGCCAATTGGCGGCCTCATGTTGTTTGGCCGACGGTGTACCAACAATGGCCCGCTGGACAAAACTACATTGGCCCAATAATGTTTGCCGACGGTGGGCTAATGTAGCGGCCGACGTTGGCCCAACGATGGTCCTAATTTTCAGCAACTTTTATTTAGCAATATTTATCGTCCACCCGAGTTGATAAGTAACTATATTAAATACCATCCCGGTTTTGCGTAGGTTATCGCTGTGTTATTATATGTTATGGTGACTTCCGGTTCGTATGACGTTCTACGGTGTATCAAGTGACTATCATACGGGTACTGCCGTGCGTATCTTGTTTTGCGCGGGGTGAATGTGTGCGTGAATACGTCAGCATTGTTCTTACGCACGCTTTTACTCAGCTATCACACGGTATGGCGACTTTCGTTTCATTTTCTGCCCTGCATCACTTGTTTGCACGAGAGGAATGTGTGTGTCAGAAATGACGTCATGACTAACGTCCTGCAAAATGTTAGATTTGCCCTATTTTCAGCTACTTTGGCAATGGCTACCATCATCCGAGTAATTAGAATAAAAAATAGAAGCCATCTTGCACATTTTCGTGACTGCCAATGACGTCATGTGACGTCACGATGACGTCATGTGTCTTCAAGATGACGTCATGACGTCACAAATATCTTGCTTCTACTTACAATGGCTGCTAATCGGTTCATACCGACGCTAGCGGGCTAGATTCGGTTGCAAAAGAAGGGAAAAGTTCGACTTTGGTAGAAAGAGTTAATCAATAATAATTTAAGGAAAATAATCATAATAATGACATTCCTGTTACGTGGTACTTTTGTAGATTTCCTTTCTGGATCGTTATCAGTGTCTCTGAATTCTTGTTCTACCTGTCCGTAGGTTACGTCCTTTGCCTTGGATTGGGTCAATAGGAACTTGTACTGGGTGGACGCGGGGGATGAGGCCGACCACATCGCCATCCTGTCCTATGACGCCAGCATTCCGCGGACGGCGCTTATTCACGCCGACGTACCCGGTGTCAGAGCGATGGCTGTGGACCCAAAACACAGGTCTGGATAGGACCATGGGCGCCGTGATTAAAACAAAAAGCAACAAAATAATCGAGATGATACAATGTGTTACGTTTTAATTATGGTTGATATTGCATTGTTTGCTGTTGAAGGCGGCAGAGACACTAAGTTCTGTCGTCAGATTTTGGACTGAAATAAAATAACGATATCAATAGCTCACAGTCAAACAGAGATGACATACCGCTAGTGTAACATAGCGACATACCTACCTGCTACGTGTGTGCATAGCAGTCAAGTTCATCAAAAATAATCTAATGATATATCTGTTACGTGGTCTGTTTTTTAGATTTCTCTTCTGGAGCCAAAACTCCGCCATCAAGCGATCCGACTTGAAGGGAGATGGCGTCACGAGCGTCATAGACCAAGACCTACTGAGGCCGTCCCTGCTCACTGTGGACTCGAACCCTCAACTGCTTGTCTGGCTGGACGATGGCACGGGTCTGGTGGAGACATCAGGTTACGAGGGCCAGGACAGGAGGACGGTATGGCGGATGGATATCAAGGGACTCGGCGTCTTCTCTGCCATCGAAATCTATGAGGTATATCAAGAAGCACAGGGCATCATGCGTGCGCTTTACAACCATCTGGGTGGCCTCTCAGGTGAAATGATTGGCTAGAGCCCAGATCAATAAGTCCCGGGTTAGACTCCAGGCCTACTCAGGAGCATGTTTTATCCATTCATACTTCATCATCCCGCGAGGTTACTTGGCCCCGTTTGTCCATTGTGTGCACAAAACCTAAAACCTAAAACATAAGTTCATCCACAAGACAACCTAGGGGCGTGGTTGCAGGGAAACGTCTCCTTGCTTTCGCCAAATGGGACGGTAAACTGCTATCGGCAAATTTCAGCGAACGATTAAGTCCACAGTCAACATATGTATGAATGAAACGCATTTCCGTGCATCGATTGTTTTCCTAATTATAAAAGACATAGATTTTAATGTTTCCTTTTCTTCTCAGAGTTACATTTTCCTGTCTCGCGGTGAGAGCGATATAGGTCGCGCTTACGTCCTCCACAAGGACACAGAGATCGAGCCAACCGAAATCGGCTACCCGTTTAGTGATGAAGTCCCTGGTGAAGTGAGAAGTTACGGCATGGCGATGATGGCGGCAGAACGCCAACCCAACTCGACCAGTACGTCAACATCATTATTTATATATATATATTTCCACTTAATGGCACAAAATGCATCAGCACTTTAAAACATAACAGAAAGTTATTTCGTTTTGATTTCATAGGATTTGACCTTAGGAAAAGTGGTGTCCATGTTACTGGTTGGACATGTAATGAGTTTAATGAGTGACTCCAATTAATCAGTGGACGGCAGGCATCAAGCTATAATATATCAGGAAAATAGCCGTTTCGGAGGTTTTAATCGAGATGAATAGAAATAATTTGCCACAGGAATCTTGGCTGGGTCTTTGGACCTATCCTGCGTCTACCAGAAGACTCTTCGCTTGATAAAATAAGAGAAGTTTTATTTAAAGTCAATATAAAAGTAAATGATAACTGATTTTATAATGACACCCATATTGTCCGACAATTACAATGATAATATAATAGTTTTGCATTAGGTGCATATGGCGTCGAATAACAAAGAAACGGTTCGGAAAAAAAACGCTTTACTGAGCTCCGTAGCTAGTGTTTCTTCCCACACTCTCGAGCTACGTTTGGTGCGGAGAGGATACCATTAGGTTGAAATTGTTTTTTTATTGCGGCCCCTAAAAACGGGGCAGAGGTAATACTGACATCACTAACAATCAAGAAAAAACGCCTGTGTAAGGCGAATGGTAGCTATGTATAATCCTACAAAATTACGCAATACAGTCGTACAGCGGCGATAAAATCGATATTGTGTAACTATGACGTAACAGCTTTACGTGCGCTGTAGGCGTGAATATGGGGAGTGCACATTTGATGTATTACGTAATGATGTTTTACGTAACTACTGAAGCCATGACGTCAGGCAACATTAGTAACATGCATATCGATCATGATCTGTACAGATGACGTGACCACGGTCGCATCTACATCAGTGAGCTAAAATAGCACTGCACCTAAGGTGCACCACCCAAAGCAATTGATTGTACCGATAAGATTCCGGAGCAGCACGGGACGGAGGGCTGGGAAACATATGTTCTAGCAAAACATATGTTACCTGTCGAGAGGCATGACTAATGAGTGAAGGAGCCCGTATCTTAACTCGGAAGTATGGCCGGGGCTGGGTGCGCAGGCCGTCGCTACGGACAGACGTTCAAGGTCAGACATGTCATACATGTTCGCGGTATATTATTATATAAACAAGGCTCAGTAAGTTGATCTAATACGTAAATCGTGTCATTTCCAACTGACAACTCGCAAACTGGGCTGCACACCGATCTTGCATTAGCAAGAGAAAATATATACACGTCGACAGTGTGATTTGAAACACTTTAGTGTGTAGTGAAATGGCGTGATATGAAAACATGGCATGGGTGATGCCCACGGTAACAGTGCGTGGCGCCCTGCTGGTGTAATGGTCAGGGGCCGTATTCATAATCACCACTTAGGCTACGCCACTGCACATAGCGCTAAATGGGAAACTTGTCGAATGATTATCGGGTTCAAAATAAATAAGTATTCCCCCAAGAAGTGAATTTTCTGAATTAAGAAAGTGCTAAAATTATATTGAAGAGGATTTAGGAATCATGAGTACCACCAGAACGAGCTGATGAGGCTAAGACGAAAACGCCCTTTTCGTGCGTAACCTACGAGGTAATTATGAATACGGCCCTTAATGCGCTGCATTACTTCAGTTACTGGATGTGTCACTGACATCATTAACGTCATTGAGATATTTCCTGCATTCGCTGAGATATTTCCTGCATTCGCTGAGCACTAGGCTGTCTCATCCGCCAGAGGGGCATCGAGAGACCGCAGAGAGCTCGCAACCGCCATTTTGTTTGACGTTACCGGAAGGCCGCAATTCCCGGTTACTCACTTTTCCCCTTGCTGCCGTTCCTTGCTGCCGTGCATGCTTGGGGCCAGCCACTAGCCAAATCGCTTGGACATCAATAACGTCATTGGAATAGCGCTTGCATTACTTTAATTGTTAGGGACGTGTGACTGACATCATTAACGCGTTTGGTATGTCACTTGCAGGTCTGTGCAGAGAGCGAACTGGAGGCTGCGACCACATCTGTGTCGGCGGCACGAGCACAGATGTCCAATGTGTGTGCTCGCTGGGCTACAATCTGCAGTCCGACGGGACTTCCTGTAGCTCCCGTAAGTATGATTCTGCTCCTGTCCATCCTGTCGCTCCAGTAAGTTCACTTGTCCCCGTTATTCCATCCTGTCGCTGTGTCAATCCATCATGCAGCATCTCTGGCAAATTTATCCTGTCGCTCCCGTAAGTCCATCCTGTGCTCCCGTAAGTCCATCCTGTCGCTCCCGTAAGTCCATGCCTGTGCTCCCGTAATTCCATCCTGTGCTCCCGTAAGTCCATCCTGTGCTCCCGTAAGTCCATCCTGTCGCTCCCGTAATTCCATCCTGTCGCTCCCGTAAGTCCATCCTGTCGCTCCCGTAAGTCCATCCTGTCGCTCCCGTAAGTCCATCTTGTCGCTCCCGTAAGTCCATCCTGTCGCTCCCGTAAGCTGGAAATATTGCATCGGTCTCCAGCAAATCTAACATAACTGAAAACGGTCTTTACGCCAGTCACGCAATTTCTCAAGGTGGCAAACATTTAATTCCCCAGCAACATTTCGTAGCTTCCGTTCCGTTCACCGTTCACTCCACAACCCCACCCGATGTGCAGTTACAGTGTGCATGGATGACTAGACATTCCCGCACAAGCATAGATTTATTATTATTACATCCAGAACCGGTTGACGACAATTTCGTGTTCGTCACGGCCGGTGGTCTGTACCAGTTTGACCTTTCACGGGGCGAGGTTAGCGCCTTGGACACGGCCTTCCACACCACCCCTCGAGGACTGTACTACCACCCCGCCGAAGGCAAGGTGTACTGGATGGACGCCGGCAGCAGGTTACTAAGGCGGGCCAGGCTGGACGGGCAGAGCGAGGTGTTACATTCCCTGCCTGTAGGTCAGTCTCGCCCATCATGGCTGCGCTACGAACATTATTGATGAGACAAACGCGCCGCCAATTTCTACCAAGAAATGTAATCCCGCTTATGGTATAAGGTATCACACGACAGAAGGAAGATATTAGTTCTCACTAACAGCTGTTTCCAAATGTTACACCGAGTCATTTGCTGTATTAAATACCCAAGGCTCGCTTTTTTTATTATTCATTCTTGTAAATGGCTATACTGATTGAAATTACATCGGAATATATCGGTGTGGCGGATGAACAGATATCCACTTAACGAATGGAACCATTCTGGAGCACGTTTCATCTTTCCTCGTCTCGTGACGTTCTTGGGCCGAATTGTGTGTATAGAAACGAATTGAAACACCAATTGTTGTTCCAGAATCCGGTCCCTACGGCCTAGCCCTGGACACACTGACAGACCGAGTCTACTACACGGACGCCGGCCGCCATCTTGTGGCCTACTTTCAGGACGAGGTTGAAGTGGTTGTCCTCACCATGGAAGATGGCGATCAACCTTATGACATCGTCCTCGACTCTCACTTCCGGTCAGTGCTTCTGTAATGGCGTCCTTGTAATTAATAGCATGTATACTGTCCAATGGTGATAGAATAATAATGCTTGTATTATTACAATTGCAAGTGGATATCTGCAGAAAGCCATTTCGAACAGTTGGATCCGGTTAATTATAGTCTATGATGATGTGGAATAGGGTATCAACTTTTGAACACTGCAAATGACCTGTAACGGATTCTTATCATAGTTTCCTCCTCATGCTGATGTACCTCACCAGAGTTGCTCTATCTGTAGGTTGATGTACTTTCTCTTTCCCGATGTTGATGTATCGCACCAGACTTGCTCTTTCGCCATGCTGGTGTACCTTACCAAAGTTGTTCTTTCCCCAGACTGATGTACTGGACGACCGGGGGTCCGCAACCCTCAGTGGAGCGAGCAGACATGGATGACGGTAGCGGCCGCTTCTCGCTGGTCGTTGATGACCTTGGCTCACCTACGGGACTGACAGTAGACTTCCAAGGTACGTCCACCCGCTTTATCCTCCATTATTCCGTCATCGGTGAACTTATTTGGAAACAAATCGATTGACCTACACTGATGTTTGGTATTTCGAAAGTTTCATACACACAGTTTGATCAGCGATGAACGTGATGCACTATGAGTAGCGCAGCTCAACGATTTATGTATAGCTCATGTATTGCTCACGCCCCAATGTGTGAGATCATTATCGATGTCGTGGATGCTGAAATAACGTGAACAAAACACCCAGATGATTAATTTCAATCAATATAGATATTTTTAAACTGCGCAATATAGGATTGATCAATGTATGCCATAATAAACAGCACGTATTCTTATACTTCAAGTGTTCCTATGCTAGCATACGTGTTGATATGCTGGTATACCGAATGGTTCTTGTTAATTTCACTTCACACACAAGATCAAGATGGCGCCATACATATTTCTCTTGCCTAGCATTTCCGCCTCAGGTGTCACCACGTGGTCTATACGGTAGCGCATCCGGCTATTGTTGGGTGAGCGCTGCCAGGCCGGCCGACTCGGCTGATGCGTGGTTCGAACCTAGCCGCGCAAATATCTATGTTTGCGCCCAGATACATGACCCTTCTGTGCCTTGACTCTTGCCATCATCGCGATATGACAGGCACGGGTTAAAGCAATATACTTACATGCGCCATCTTAGATTTTTTACATTTTAGAATCAAGACTAAAAGCATCTCAAACATTATGATGCATATGTTTTATATCTCTTTGAGTCTGTAAAACAAACATTTTAACATAAAACTGCGCGGTCTATTTTTATCGCGCGCGGACGTGATAGCGAGCCGCGGTCGACATCACATACAAAATACCGAACGGCGAACAGGCGCGCAGGGATATAAAGCCGGCCACCAACTTCTGCTCCGGTGACCAAATTGCTTTTCTCCGGATAGCCCACAGGCTTTCAAGATTTAAATTCAAGACAGAATGTACTTATTTGACATGGAGAAGAGGTTGGTTATACAAAAAATTACGGAATATATTGCTTTAAATGGCGTCCTGCTTCAATCAATCAATCCATCTATCTGATCCAGCCCAAGTTGTTTACTGGTGTGATGCCACCAGACAACGGATCGAGAAGGCCAAGTTGGACGGTTCTGGTCGCGAGGTCGTCGTCAAGTTCGTGGGCGACAGCTACCTGCTGGGGATCTCCATGAATGCTGAGTACCTCTACGTCCTCGACTGGTTCAAAAGGTATGATTATTGGCATCGATTCGAGACTTATCTATCATATGCACAGGCAACTATAGATTGCATTTTAAACGTCACCGAATCCAAATTATTAAATATCATTTCTGCATGTTTAAGTCTATACCCACATCAAATGTCGCCCAAACATGTTTACGTAACCAACATATATCAGAATACCAGAGCCATTTAACATCAGAGATAGGTGCAAACATCACATGCCATCATTGACAATATTAACGTCGAATGTCTATGTCAACGTCATGCGCCCATGCCGCCGTCTAGGTTGCCCGGGTTAACATTTACAAATACTTTCGAGTAATTTATCTGTGATGACGTTCTTACGCTAGTGACCTTACTACACATACTGGGCAGACAATTTAGTCCCAATTTGTAAGCCGGGGGAAGTACATAAATATGTCTGTTTGATGACAAAACGTATACAATTAACGACCTGGTGGATCACACGCTGTTAACAAACTTAGAGACGGAATTCTACATGAAATCTGCAATGGTAGAATCTAATATATTATGGAGTAACCATCTATTTAATTTAATGGACCGTTATTTTAAATGCCGTTAAATGTGCCTAATTCATTGTCTATTATCTGTACGTCCATGATTCATGTCGGGGGTCAATTCCAGGTACGTCACGCGTGTACACAGAACGACAAAGGTCACTTCCGGTGTGAAGCCTGCGTTCTTTGGCCGCATGGAGAACATACACGTTTACTCCACATCCTGGAACAGTAAGTATTTAATAATCATGCAGGTACAGATGACTGTACCTCCACATGTGTATCAACTTAACTCTCGTATACTATTTTTGTACAACCTGTTTAGTCCAATAGACCTTTCCAAATACCCCTGGCGACATCTATCGTCAAAAATAGACACTGCGTGTCTCGGGTTAGAAGACCGATTTTCGCATGCGTTTACCATGCATGCGTATGGAGTTGGTTCAGGTGCCCGGCTTCAACGCTTCTGTTGTCAGGGGTAGGTTGGTTCTAAACAAACAAGATGTTTTCATAAACTTTCCTGTAAGTTTTGCATTATATAATGGAACCACAGCTTATATTTTACTAGATTTAGAACTGTTTAACAGTCTTATCTGTTAGGATCCCCGTTCGACATTTCTGGTTGCTGCACAATAATGCCAATGCCACGCGATGCACTCAGATTTGCATTGAAAAGACAGCGTATACCGGTCCGTATCATCGGTTTATAACAGGTCATAATCGGCACACGTCGGGTACCAAGTTATGTATTCTGTACAATATATATTCCTGAATTAGATTTTTAATATATCTAGACAAAATAGACGCCAGAACGATCATTATTTCCGCACTGAAGAACATCAGCAAACCTGGAATATGCCGGCCACTTTCCTGCCACGTACAGCGTGGTGTGACAGTCTTTACATTGGCCGGTTGCCATTTATATCAGGTGTTTTCGCGGCTTTCATGCCTCCATTTTTCAGAAAGTGATGATGAACTGTTGAAAATTATACAGCTATAAGTCAGTACTCGCCAGTTTCATGCTATCCAGCGCAGAGCGCGCTAGAGTTCGCCCGAAACATGCGCCTGCCACAATTTCCCCTGGAACGGTCTATTTATGCTCTGTGTTTTATTTTTGTTATTTTCAGACGATCCCAGCCAACAACCAAACAGACCCGGTAACGTGATACAGCTTCCATTTTATTCAGTCGACACAAATTTGATTTGCTGTGTCGATATTATCATTATCGCTGAAACAAATATAAAAACGAACTGATTTGTTTACTGCAGAGAAACTCGTAAACGCTTTGAATGGAAATGATTAGGATTATTTAGTTATTTATGTTCTGTGACTAAGCTTGCGTACTTTGTGGGGGGAAGTATGGCTTTCTTACTGTGTCCTGAAAATGCGGCCATAGCTGCCCGTTTTTGTATGTTTAAAAAATTAATAACATTCTATTTCGCTTTTGAAGTTGAAATTGACATAGGCAGATAAAATGTCTCATTTCCTTAACATATTTTTTATTTATATTTAAGTAGCTTTAACGATTTCGTTCTTTTATAACTTTAGTTTTGTCTTTACCTTTTAACAGTGGGTTCCACAACGCAAACGCCGATTGAAAGCTCGGGTAAGCGGCTTTGGGGAAGTTAAGTTTCTGATTTTTATCAATATTTGACAGCAAAAGTTGTAATTGTAGAAAAATGCGAATAATCAGACTAGTAGGCAACACATATTAGATTTACTTATTGGCAAAATTGGGAATTAAACGTCGAGTGGGGCCGTTTAATCAATGTGTGTAATTCTTAATTACCATGCAGATTACCATGCCATGTTTCTATTTCAGATTTAGATACCCTGACTATCATAATTATCGGTGCTGTCAGCGGTGGTGCCATCCTCGCTGTCCTCATCATCGCTATCAGCGTAGTAGTGGCCAAGAAGAGGTAATGGAGCCACTGGATGTTCAGTGTCGTCGAATTTTATCTTGATATCTTCATATCTTGAATTGAATTTCCGATATCTTGAATTGAATTTCCGATATTTAGAACTGAATTTCTGATATCTTGATATGAATTTCCGATATCTTGAGTTAAATTTCAGATATCTTGAATTGAATTTCAAATATCTTGAATTGAATTTCATGAATCTTGAATTTAATTTACGATATCTTGAACTGAATGTCAGATATCTTGAACTGAATTTCAGATATCTGGGAATGACACCTATTTTTGATGAGATAAAATAAATGTGTCATATTTTGAATTGAATTAAAGATATCTGGAAATAAAGTAAGGTATCTTGAGTTGAGAATTTGTTTAATCAAACGGCTTGCGATATACTGCTGGCGTAATTAAGTGATCGTTGCTCTTGATGTTGTCAGGCGTGCCGCCCAGCCTACGGCTGCCCCGATACCCATGCAGATGGGCCCGCCACCCGCACAGGCATACCCTCCTATGCCTGACGTCTACCTGATCACGACACTGCGCAGAGAGAATACATACGACAGGATTTCGGCAGTCATCTAAAGACAAGACCAGAAATTGGCTTCGGGCTGCACTAGACAGACCAATAATGGGAGACTTTGATCTAGATGCAAGTATCAGTGGAGAAATACTGCCGTGTCGATACTCTGGCAATGATGGATGAGCTCCTGCATTCATACGACTTCGGCTTCACCGTTCAATCGCGTGCGATTATAATTAAAATCTTGTATATCTCAGGGGCGGACCAAGAGGGGAGGGGGGGGGGAGGGCCAAAATTTATATAATTTATACCATTTAACATATGAAACCAAAACGGCCCCCCCCCCCCACCTATCCAGCATATCTGGCTCCGACCCTAAAACCGCCCCCCCCACCCCCCCAGATTCAGATTTTCTGCATCCGCCCCTGTATCTGATGCTTCTTATGTTCTTATGTCTGTGTATTTAGTTTGTCTGTGACTTGGGAGCGGATTACGTATTGATCAAACATCAAGTATCCAATGTCAATGTCAAAGCAAAAGTCAAGGTAACAAAACCCGTGTTTTGCCTTTCCGCTAATATTGTGTTTAGAGATATGCTCTTGGGTTGAGAATACTCTTCAGAGAGAGGCGTAAAAGCTATGTTGGCTTAGATGTTTCCCGATACTGAAAAGTTTCGAGTAATTGGTCACTCAAATCCTAGTATCGTAAAAATGGAGTGCCTATTTAAATGAAGGTAGATGACCCATACGCGGTGCCGCATGTACTAATGTTAGTGGCAACATGTGTGCAAATTGCATAGAAATCGAATCGAAGTTGTTTTGTCGCCAATCTATTATCCAACTTTAACATTGATCACTATAAGAGCATTTTGGGGGGAAAATCGACCTGCTTAATTATTTCACGAAGGCAACGAGCCCGACAAATGACACCTTGCTTACAAGACTTTATTTTGGCGCGGATGACATATTGTGATTCAGGTCACCTAACCAAGGTCAAGGTCACAGCCAGGTCAAGGTCACAAAACCTGTTTTCGTCATAACATCGTTAATACTTGTTCTAGAGAGCTGCTTTTGTTTTATTGTCTCCCGTCAAAATTGTTAAAAATCGCTGCGACTACATGAATAAAGGTGGTACATCTACAAAAGTAGGTTGTCAGAGAGTAATTTGTTAAATTTCTAATTATGTAAACACGTGATTAAGAAACAGGTGCATCATGCTGATGTCCTTACAGGAAAACAATCCAGACATATTGTAGTATATATGAGAAAATAGATAGGACTTTGCAATGTAATATCGACAATTATCTATAATATTTCATCAATATAATCCTCACATGTTGTCGGCCTCGACCTCGTGTATAGCATTGTGATTTGCATAATTGCATTGCTTATATTCATATATATCTGTAGCTTTCGTTCCTGAAGGAATAAAATAATTGAATTAAGATGCCCATGCATGGTGGCGTATGTACCAATGTTAGTGACATCTTGTGTGCCAAATGGCATCGATATCGATACCGAAATTATTACATTAAACATAATCATTTCCATGCTAAAGCCTCGATACTGTAACGGAAATCCCCACTTCTGGATAACCAGAATGTGTAAGGGAATCGCCGTTTCCAAGCGCATGCCGGTGAGCACTGAAAAAGCCAAACAATTGGATTTTACAAATTGCTCTTTTATTCAGTGAACACACATCAGCTCGCTTAATTACGTATGGAGCTAGCCGCACAACTGCCAACTCGGAGCACAGGCGCCTGAAACACCAGCCCAGCACGGGGGGTAGTCTAAGCTAGTACCTACCCCAATAATAAGAGAACAGGTATGCAACGAAAAATGTAAACAAAAGACAAAAGCGCCTCAGTACGAATATACGCAAGCGCCGCCCGTCAGCAATCTAGTCATTAAACATACGTTTGGTAGCCAAGCTTCCTGTTTCATTTCCTTTTTGCACGATTTTCACCCCTGATTCGTCAATATCGACTAAAAACATCACTCCACAACTCTCAGCGGGCCGCCACGACCGATCGTCTTGAGCGTTACGGGCTGACGAGGTCTGAGGGCGCTGATTGGTCTCTGCGTGGGGTAGAATGAAGTACTCTCATTGGTTGAGAGCGTGAGCTGCTATGTTGGTCAATATAAAAACACGTGGACAGCATGCCCTGGCAAGTGTGCGCGAGTTGAGAGCTTGTTGCATCGCCATCAGGCAGTGCACGGCGACCTACGCTGATCATAACAATGCAATAATATATAATTTCTGCCGTGTTGACAACTTTGTATAATGAATCTGGGAACAATTCTTAAATGACTTTGGGGCCAAAATGAATCCCAAATACCCTCAATATTTTTCAGGAATTTCAATAAGAACAATGAAATAGCGTCTTGATTTTTTTTTTGTAATTGCCTAAAATTTAACCTGCTTCATTAATTCCGTCACTGCAGGCTATATATTCCACCGGGAAGGAAGGGGGGGGGGCACTATTATACAAATCTGTTGGGGGGGGGGGGGGGCAGGGTTCCACGGGTGCCTATAGACGTTTAGACGAGAGCGGATATTTGTTTCAGAAAAAAGATACCCATACAGAGCTGATATTTAAAAACTGACGACTCCGGGGGGCGGGGGATCACTGAAAGTGTCACCCCCCACCCCCCTCTATGATGTACTGACATCAGAGGGGGGTATGTAGGGGGCCACCCTAATGCAGCGGTGTGGTAGCTTCCTACCCCCCGGCCCTATCACCATAACTCAGGGGCGGATCCAGCTATTTTTAAAAAAAAGGGGGCGGGGGTGGGGGGGGGGGCAGCTCTGAACAAAATAGCGAATTTTGGAGATAAATGGGCGGATTCAGACTTTTGAGGGTGGTGAGGCTTGAATTTCGCGATTACAGGGCATACTACAGGGGCGAATCCAGACTTTAGGGGGTGGGGGGGGCAGGGGCGGATCTAGGAATTTGCTAGAGGGGGGGGGGTGCTGTCTGAAAACTTGCGACCGGGGGGCGGGGGAATGCTCTCTGAAAAACTTGCGACCTGGAGGGGGGGGGGGGGTTGCTCTAAAAAAAACTTGCGATCGGGGGGGGGGGGGTGCGCCGGTAACACCCCCCCCCCCTCTAGATCCGCGCCTGGCCCGGGGGGCTTGAATTTCGAGATTACAGTGCATAGGCGGCGGAAGCGGGGGGGGGGCGGGCACTGGTCCTTCTCCAGCATTAGGTTGCTGCTCGTGGACAGCGATAGGCTGCTTTATTCTCGGGGGCTAAACCTGTCGGTGCGGGCGGGGGGGGGCTTCTGCGGCTTGACCAGGGGGTGGGGGGCTATAGCCGCAGTAGCCCCCCCCCCCCCCCGCTGGATCCGCCACTGGGATCCACCATTTTTTTGACGACCGGGGACACTGAAAAATTGCGACGGGGTCGGGGGAACACGCCGCCTCAGAGCAGCCCTTGATAACTGATCTCAGTCGAGGAAGCTAGGGCGGTGGAGTTAGGGGTAGGGGGGGGGGGGTAGGGGGACATTATACAACCACCACACCCTCTACCCCCCGCCCCACTCGCCTTCATTGGAGAGCGGGAGGAGGGGGTGGGTAGGGCGCCTCAAAACCGTTGTACGTACGGCCGGTGAGGTGGCCCCCTACCCCCCCCCCCCTCCCCCGATTAACGTAGTGCCTTTGCCATCAACCATTAAGCACATTACCGCACCTACCAATTAAGTTTATAGAGCCTGCCCATTTGCTTAACAAATATTGTAGATCTAAAATCTAGATTTAGTTTATATTGCGGGATATTTTATTATTTATCATTTAAATTTATGGTCTAACTAACCAAGAAAGGATGTGCGTTTGGGCCCGTATGGCCGTCATGTTTTCTACAGTCTGCTAGCATGCACACACGCATGACAGGGCAACCCCGCAAGAGCTGACATAAAATTTAAATTGAACCCGCCCCCAGCAGACAGCCAATGACAAAATGTCTCATTTTTAGCCAATCAGAAATTCAATGTCGCGTTTAAAGTCGTTAGCCCGTATCACTCAATTTGGCGATCGGTCGTGGCGGCCCGCTGAGAGTTGTGGAGTGATGTTTTTAGTCGATATTGACGAATCAGGGGTGAAAATCGTGCAAAAAGGAAGTGAAACAGGAAGCTTGGCTACCAAACGTATGTTTAATGACTAGATTGCTGACGGGCGGCGCTTGCGTAAATTCGTACTGAGGCGCTTTTGTCTTTTGTTTACATTTTTCGTTGCATACCTGTTCTCTTATTATTGGGGTAGGTACTAGCTTAGACTACCCCCCGTGCTGGGCTGGTGTTTCAGGCGCCTGTGCTCGGAGAAACTCACCCTCGTCGGGATAGCACACCATTCACACCGCCAACTCGGGGAAAACTCAACCTCGCCGGGATAACTTACACACTCACCGATGATGGCTTTATAATATACCGGCAGTCTCAGGGGCGGATATAGGAATTTGCCAAGGGGGGGGGGGTTGCTCTCTGAAACTTCCGACCGAGGGGTGTGCTCTCTGAAAACTTGGGACTTTAACATGTATGTTAACATGTAAGTCGTATGTTCTGGTTCCCAAGGGGGTGTTGCAACCCCCCTAACCCCCGCCCCACCCCCGTAGATCCGCCACTGCGGCAGTAGTATTTACACTTATTGACATGGTTTCACTGGCTTTCATAGTTACTAAGGCTAAGGTACACAAGCGTTCTTTTAATACTTGGGGTTGGTGCTACCCACAGGTACAGTAAATCGACTGACACAGAGGGGGGGGGGCTCCGCACCGCCTACTAATAAACAAGAAAGTGTTTAACTCAGCCCGCTGCTCGCCTACCCCTCCTCGCTTCAAATCCCCAAATCCACCTCTTACCGCCTTCGTCTCATCCGCTCAATGTCGTAATCTGATCCTAGATACTTTATCTTCCTTTTCAGCCAAACAACTGTGTTCGCAACTCATTTATACATCACGACACAAGCATTCTTTCCGCTTCCGAGGTGAACCACAGCAAGCACTCCTCGATCGCCATTTCGGCCATGACGAGACTGACATAACTTCCGGTTTACTTTTAGCAACACACTATGGCAAGCCAAAGCGGAATTTAATATATTATTTTACTATTTGCACATATGTTCAAATATTCGCACATCTGTCCAACTTATTTGCACCTATGTTTAAATCATTAGCACATATGTCCAAATCATTTGCACACATGTCCAAATCATGTGCACATATCAGGGTTCCCACAGGTCAGGAAAATCATATTAAAAAAATACTTGCTGGGCAAAATCAGGGAAGTTAATTGTCAAAAAGAAAGCAGGGAGAAATCAGGAAAGTTAATTGTCAAGAAGAAACCAGGGAATTTCATTTTCAATAATAAATCAGGAAAAAATCAGGGAATTATTTCAGAAGCCTAGATCACATTTTTGTAACTGTTCAATCCCACTTATTACTATGAAGGTTTTGAATTCCCTGTCTTCCATGGTTATTAATATCTGTTTGTTAATGTCCTTATATGATTAATTCATGGTGATTCAGAATAATAATATGATGCCAGAAGTTACTTCTGGGCCTGGGGATCGTTTTACTGAGAGTCACGAGCTCATATGACCATCGCTTTTACATGCTAATTACAGTGATTGTGATTGTGAGTTAGGCCAGTGGGTGGGTCCTGGCGTCACATAGCTCCTCAAAATTATGGGACATCCGAACAATTTTGGGGCATTAATTAAAATGAAATATTGCGTACTCCGCTCACACTATATATTTACAATGCGTCACCATGTCCCCTCACAGCTCAATGAAATGCGTCATTTAGAATTGTTGTGCGACCTATCGGAGTCGCTGCTAATTTAACGATAGATGATAATTTTACCTGCAACGAAAATAAGCGGTATACAGCGACCTTCATGCAATATATTTTCCACTAAAATTATTTAAAAAAAATGTTATTCAAAAATGTTTGGCTGCGGGCAGAGATCAGAGACCCCGGCATATCGCGCATTCTCATTGGCTGAGCTATATTTTCCGTGGAAGCCCTTTCGAAAGTGTCGTGCAGACGAAAAGTAAACACTACCACTGGTGAACAAATGAAAGAAATTCTTTGAGATTATACTAGCTTTGACAGAATTGTCTTGCACATTTGGATCTATCGAGAGTCAAGAACGCATTTCATGTAATTGAAACAAAATGACAGCGTTTATTTGCGGCGATGAAAGACAGCCACTGCCTTGACCAAAGCTAACGGCAAAGGAGAATTCAAAATGATCAGCAGATCGCATTAATCTGTTAACCAAACAGTAACAGGACAGTGAAACAAAAGGTAGTCATCCCGGCAGATGGGGGGGGGGCCGGGGCACTGTTATACGAATCTGGTTGGGGGGGCGGTCCGCGGGTGCCCCTTGATGCCTGAGGGAGCGGACATTTGTGATGAAAAAGAGGGTGGGAGGGGAGGGGGGCTCTCACACGGTGCGTTCATGGAGCGGGTTGCCGCGAAAAAATACCGCTTCGAGCGGATTTTGGCCGTAAAACGACCTGAACGAGCGGATTCTGGCGGCAAAACTTCGACCGAGCGGATTTGTGCGGTAAAAGGCCGCGACGGGGCAGATTTTGGCGATAAAAGCCCCGAGCGAGCGCATTGTGGCGGTAAAACGCCCTGACCGAACGGATTTTGACGGTGAAACAGGGGGGGCTTTACCGAGGAACCTCCCCGCCCACAGCAGTAGTAGAGTCGACCCTCATCGAATGTAACTTTTTCATGGGGCTAACGTTCTTAGGGGTAACGCTTTTGTTCACGCGCATGCGCGCCGGTCTCCCATCGCCACCTGGCGCGTGAAGGGCAACCCCCCCCCCACCCACCTATGCACATCACCCCTTCCTCCCTACCCCCGGGGTCATGCCCCCCTGCCCCCACAGACCCCCCCCCCACCCGTGTCCCACATGTATCTCCTCAACCCCCGCCCCCATGTAAAGTACCCCTCCCCAAGCAAAACCTCCTCACCCCCATGACACCCCCCCCCCCTCCTTTTCACGCACTCCCCCGCTCCTCATCCATAGCCCAACTCCAAATATTACTGCCCCCCGCCCCTCCCTGCCCGAAAGCCGACCCCCTCCTACCCTCAACCAACCATGACGGTGATCGATATTCACAATCATGTAGTGACGTTAAGATGTGTCATCGGCAGATAACTGCAAGGACAGCAGTGTTATAATTATCTTGTAAAATTAATCACCCTCCCTCAGCCCCGCTACCCCTGTCTCTCCGTCCCTCCTGGTCCGACTGTTTTTCCTACACGTCTTCCGCATTCGCCGCGTCCCACCCCTATTTAGCATGTCACCCCTCCTTTACCACCACCTATGAGTGAGTGATGTACCCCCCCCCCCCTCCCCCTCCGCCCGCACCCCACACACAAGGACACCAATGCATTAATTTTAGAGGCTACCCAGACCCGTGGAGTCACCGAAGCATGTCGCGATGAAACGTACCACAGGCGCCGTAAATCAGCGGGGGGGAGGGGGGGGGGGGAGGGTACCCTTATAAACAAGAGAAGGTATCCAACTCCACCAGCCGCGCGCCGACCGGCACCCGCTTCAATCTCTCATATCCTACGTTACCGACCTTGCCAACGGCTGTTAATGATCTATTTGTCTTCCTGAATCGTTCATTAAACATTTCCAACAACTCACAGGTGTCTCTGTTCCCTTTATTTAACAATTATCGCTGAGTTTTTCGAGAGTGGAAGGAATACGGCGTTCTTCCATCCACGCAGCGGCCATTGCGAGTGATTTGCCGTGAAAACGCGATTTTGTACGCGATTTCGCAAACGACGACGCTCATTGGTCGGTGCCTGACACGTGACTGATGACTGCGACAGCGGTTATTTTGAAAGTGTTTTCGGCTGTCTAATATACATATACGCCTCAAACATGGACAAATACATCTTCTGGTAAGCAAACAACATAGCCAATGGTCCATTGGGTATTAACTAACACTATTTTGATGTTTTTATTCGTTGTCATGCGAAAACAAAGTTGCAGACGCAGAAATATTATGGCATATGCATGAATTTGAGGACGGGGGGGGCCACCCTTATTTTATTAACAAGGAACCTATTTTGTTTCAAATTACCGGTTATGTTTTATTGCGAATATTTCCATGTAGGGTTTAATCCGATGATTAAGACTTAAGCGTAGTTCTTTATGATGACTATCAATACAGAAATAATATTTAATCTCTGTATGGACTTAGGGCATACGCCATATAACTTAATTACTACTTTTGATGATGTGCACTTTTCCTAATAATCAGATAATGTTAAAGACATCTCCTTTTTGAAAACAATTTTGGTTTCCAGAGTAGGTCAATTCATCATTACTGTTTCTATACTATTATAGATGTATTGTTGTGTTTTTAAAATGTTGCCTTGACCCTGTATTGTAGTAATGTAACATAACTTAATCGCAAGGTAGATGTTGAAGTAGGTAAAAAAAATGCATGCAGACAACAATATGAAGGGAATGGAATTAAATTTATTCATTACATTTTTAGCCAGACCAGACTATTTCAAATGGGATACATTCATGGCACAACCGATTTATAACTAAATATATATATTATATTTTATGGAAAGTTACATTTCATATAAATTTCACAGGTCTGACCAAGCGGCCGGAGTGCAAAATTACTGGTTGCTGCTCCAATGTTCAACCAAAAAATAATTCTAATGATTAATTCATCTCTGATAATTGGCAATGCATACCTGGACGATGGCAGTTTAGTTTATACTACGTATAGTGTATAAGCGCTAAAGTCATGTCCTTTGTACTTTTTCTACATACAGGTGGCTGAGCAATTACGAACTGGGATCTGGCCGTGTATACTCAAGAGATATACGCGTTAAGTTCAGCGAACGTTCAACTGAAAACGTCACTTCGGTAACTAGTCTTAAGCCTAATGATACCTCAATGTGCTTGTTATGTCAATTTGCTATGAGACATGTACGAATTCGACAGAGAGGTGCATTACCATAATAACGAAAGTAAAAATTAACTTCATTTAACTTATGTGGCGTCAAGTAAACATACCAGTTAAATATTTCCCATCAATTAAAACAAATAACGGCTCTCGATTACTGTGAACACTGTATCAATGTAAAATAATTCTCATTGCAGCAGTTCTTCCGCTTGGCTCCGAAACTCTTCCCTGGCATCAAATCAATGTTGACTACAATTTGCGAAGATGGAAACCACATCAAGTCAGGTAAATACATATATACTCCACCATGTGGATTCTCCCACCCACTCCGCGCATGCGATGGTAATATTCTGAGTGTCCGTGTCCGAATATAAATAGAAGTATAAAAAACGACAAATATCTGGCTATTCATATTTGGCTATTGGAGAGTATTTTCTTGCATTTCGTCAAAATAAATGCAACCCACTGACATATTCTATGTATCCACATTGCAGGTGCATATCCGGGTCTGGTGTCGCGCAATACCAACGATCGCAGTCTGACCGTACAGGCTTCACATGACTACCTGCGAGACCGAGGATGGACTTCCGTTCGACAAGATGAGTCTGAAGCAATTTTGTCTCGCCCCTCAACCGCCATCGATGGATCCTCCTTCTTGGTCCAGCTTAGTCAGCAAGACGTCTCCCTCTCCTTGAGTGGTACCCCGATAAATCTGACTTCATGGGGCTTTCCTGCACATGGTGCCGCTACAGAGAAATTCCTCGAGTGCCTCGACAGAGTCCTTGGCCAGGTCACACTGTGTACCGGGGCGCCATTGAAGGGACAGAAAATGTGTCCATCAGCGAAGATTATGATAGCGCTGATAGACGGAGTTCAGCGGTTGAGGAGCTTCTCTTGCCGCCAAGTGATGCCTATCCTCTGCAGAGGCACCACTTGCAGCTCGTGTGACGACGCCCTACAAAACAGCAAGAAGACCATGAAAAAAATACAGGTGGGCAAAGGGCATATGTGACCACGTATATTATGTAAAAACAGGAAGAAAAATGCTATTTATTTTGTGGGCCAAAAATATATCAAAACATATCTTTATATATATCAGCAATGAAAGCTTATTATATTATAAGTTATTTATTTAAACATTTCATATTATTATTATAATTATTATTATTATTATTATTAGTGTTATTATTATTATTTTATTATTATTATAATTAGTGTTATTATTATTATTATTTTATTATTATTATTAACACCAATTTACCATTTCTTATAGGCCAAGCGTCTGTCCGACGAGTGTCCCCCGAGCGACACTACAGTGGAGGAGCTCGTTGCCAGGGTAGCCCCGTCACTCCACCCCAACTCTGTTGCCCTCATCGGCAACATGGTCCGCGGCAGCGAACGGTCAAAAACTGGGATGAGGTGGGATCGGACTGTCATCAGATTCGCTCTGGGCTTGTGGGCGAGGTCACCGCAGGCATATGCTGACTTGCTGGACTCTGGGTTCCTTCGTCTGCCGTCAACAAGTCTGCTAACCAGATACAAGAATATTATCGATCAAAAACCGGGTCTCTATGACAATGTGTTCCAATGGATGGCCAACACGGCTGACGAAAAACAGTTGCCCGTCGATGGCCGAGACGGAGGAGTCGTCTTTGACGAAATGGCGATACAGCCGGACCTGCAGCTGGATAAGCGCGGCGGCGCGAATGGTTTGTGCGGACTGGCAGAGCTGGAGAGGGACAGCATGGACCTGCGTACCCTAAGCTGCGGAGAGGAGCAGCAAGAGCTGGCCACTCACGTGCTCCAGTACCAGTTTCTTGGCCACACGGGTTTCGTGTTTCCCTTCGCCCACTACCCAACCGTCAGCGTCCAGGCTCACTCCCGTTGGACTGCTGATGGATTATGGCTTTAATGTGTCTTTCTGCTTGTTCGACGGGGCCATTTCTCAAGACTCTCTTCTATCCAGCGGACCCACTAAAGACAGGGATGTCGATCCCGAATCTGCACACACCAGACAAAGCCATTGTACTCGGACCGGACTGCAAGCACGTCATCAAGCGAATCCGGAACAACATTCTTTCGAGTGGATTCCGCGATTTCCATGCTCGTCTGCTGTGCAAGGACTCCAAATTCATAACCTGGCAACAATGGCTGGACGCGTACGAATGGGACGTCATTCAAAATCCTGAAATGCAGCGCATCCATCCGCGACTTACAGAGGAGCACATGCACCCCAACGGTAGCGCCAAGATGCGTAACCACTTGGCAGAGGAGTGCCTCAACCGGGACATGCTGCACTTGATGAGGTGCTGTGCCGAAGCACTACCCCAAGGGGATCAGTTGCAATCGACCCTAGAACTCTTGGCTCAGACTAGCCTACTCATTGATGTAGTCTCTGACGACAGGCTCGTCACCAAGTCCAACGACGATAGACTCTCGGCACTGTTGTCGGTGAAAACTTGGTTCGGGGCCTGGGCCATTGCAGTGCACATGTCGGACGCGTCCCCTGCAACCAAGAGGAAAATGCTGATGACTAGTGAGACGCAGGAAGACATCCTGTTCTGCACAGCAAGCCTGCACTCCATCATCGAGAATCGCCTTGCGAAGGGTCTCTCCGCCATACCATCGCGATTGAACAGCGACGTGGTGGAGAACTTCTTCTGCCAGCAGAGGGCGAAGTGCCATGGGTCCAACACCAACCCCACCTATCTGCAGTACTCCAAGGGCGTGGACACTGTACTGTTGACCAAGAGCAGCAGGACATCGGCAAAGAAGGCCAACGCTGGTTTGAAAGGAGCCTCCCCTTTCAACTTTGCAAGTGGAGACGCCCTGCAAGCTACTTATGGAAAGCGGCGCAAGGTAAGACCTACTACACTATATATATATAGGAATCACATTTAAAACGTGCGTGAAAATGCAGAAGTGGTAATTGTGGCATATAAATCGTTAAGTAGTGTGGCTATAATGCGCATTTTTCAACAGCCTTAAACACAGACCTAGACGACATACTGACCTCAGCTACACTTAGGACACTTGAATGTAGTAGATGTGTGTGCCTCTTGCTCGTCATATTCGTCCGCCCTTAAGCCACTGCACGCTGCGTGTGGCCACCGTTGACAAAAGTCACATTGTATTCATCTCTCTCCTGGGGAGAAATTGTCAAAACGAAACCCAAATACTGACATTTGTTTGCGATTGATATTGCAAATTGTTTTATGTTCCTGAAAACCTTGAAGCAAATAACATAAGTGGATAAATCTCAAAAAAGACAAAAATGTTGGTTGTAACTGATTTGATTCGACTTAACTGATTTGATTCGACCCTTATTCGTGAACTGACCTGCAGCGTATATTCCATCACATATACCGCAGATGTTACTGGCTAGCGTCTCGGTTGCCTTTCTCTTCTTTTGTGTAGTCTTGGTCGTGACTTTCCTCTTCTGCGTCTGCTTTCCCTTTGACTTGGTTGACACATGTACACGATGGGCAAACTGTTTCTTCTTTCCCAGCAACTCCACCAACGTCCTCCGATACTGGTTGTCACCAATCTCCAAGAATCGGTGTGTAATGTCTAAGAATGTCGCTTCTATCATGGACTGGTCGAAGTCTTCGTTATGGATCAGGCGGATCCACCGCTCTCGCAATAATTGGTGTCCCACAACCACCTCCTCTGCCCTCTTCAATGTATCTTTCCCGTGACGCCTGAAGAAATCCTCAGTACACACTCGCCTCCGAATCTGGTTCAGTTCCAAAAAGAAATGGAACTCTTCTTCGCCTATATTCGTCAACGACTGACGCACATTTTGCCGGCGCTCAACTTCGAGAAGCGACCGAGGATCCTTTGTTAGTATATATGCCGGTTGAATGAGCTGATTTAGGATCATGAGCTTTTGGCGCATTTCCATGTACGTGTCGCGTTTGAAGTACATGGTGTGACGGATTTTTTTCGTGACAGCATATTTTGCCTTCGCTATGCAACGCCCACCTAGGTAGCGCACCTTGGCGCGGCCCGCTTCAGTCGTCTCGACATGGACTGGGGTGGTACTTGGTGCAGCAGCGCTCTTCACATCTGTGGCCTTTTCCTTCAGCACATCATTGCGAATGGAATCCACTAACACGATTCCCGCGCGATGTTGCACATTGTCAATTTCCGCAAACCCAAAGAGCTCTTTTATGAGGACCTCTACGTCACCCCTCATATATTTGTTCACGTCTCGAGTGAACAAGTTGATGTGGGTTGATGACATCCCAGCTGTTTCACTTGGTAGGAAAGCCCTTATTTGACGTGCGACTTTTGAGCAAAACGCCATTAGACTCGCCTCTCTTTCTTCCACGGAGGCACCAGTCGCCATTTTCTTCACTGGATCCCCCGTCTCACTTGTATGGAGAGCATCGCAGAGCACTCCTAAGAAAAAAACTTATATGTGATTTTTGGCTTGCGCTGATGAAGGTCAAGGTAACAAATAATTTCTGATGGCATTAATTGGTCTTTTCTTAGCTGCTCATTAATAGGACATAGATGAAAACCACTATATTCCTTCCGTGAATTAACAGCCGCCATTTTGCCTATGCAGGTGCAACCATCCCAAGACAAAGAAAATGCCGTCCCTCCCATGCCAAGTGCGTGAGCCAGAGAATGAGTATCACCTTCCTCCAATCGACAGATGTATTCCAATTCCACCGCGCCCCATTCACTGTCATCGGAGCTGGAGATCCCGTCGTCCAGTCCTACCGGTTGTCGTCGGCCAGGCAATTGCGCTCCAGCTGCGCAAGATAAACGACAGTAATGAATGAAGACAGGAATAGTGCTTTACAGCTTGACATGCATGTTGTGGCATTGTTGTTAACTAATAGTCATGCCGGGCAATGAATGGATAACGCGATTGCGCCTGTATATGTATTTGAGGAACAAATGTGTTGAGTGATAAACATATATCAAGAATTCAATAAATGTCAGGTCAGGGAAATGGAATGTCGGTCTTTGAGATGTAACATATATTAGATGAGTATTATTACCACGACAACAGATGAGTATTATTACCACGACAACAGGCCAGGTCGGGGCTGATTGGTATTGGAACCAATTCCAGGAATCTTGATATCACTGGCGGGTGGGGTGGGCATTGAGCTGCATTGAAGTTCAGCACTTGGACGTCATCAGGTGATCGAACCCGGCCTATCCCAACCGCGAGTTGCCCAGGTTTGAAGACACCCGAACAGTGTACGATCACTTGGTCCAACGTCTGCCCTGAGTGTGTTAAATACATAGCATGCGAGGGATCTAATATACATATGTTCTGTTATGCAAGTATAAGCATAAAGTATAAGGAAATATAGCATTCCCTGTATGACATGGTACAATTGTACAGTGTCATGAGTTAACTGCAGATACTATTATGTGTATTATAACCTGTGTTGAGGCATCACAATATGCTCTTTTTGTTCATGTAACCATATGTAACCAAACATATAACATGAAATGATCATGGAGTGGACGAGTTTCAGTTTTAAAGATACTCTACTTTAACTATTTAAACTGGTCGTAGGGTTAACAGTAAATCATACCTTGTGATTTGTGAAAAGTAATGCCAAATAAGGCCTTGATTGGAAACTGATGTCGCTGTGCAACAACACGGCCATCGAGGCGTCTGGTTACAGTTGTACGCTTCACCTCCACAACATCACCATCATCCAGCTCCACACTGATTAATCCATCACCAAATCCAACAGCTATTCCTCGTGTTCCATTGACCACCTTCCTAGACTGGTTTGTCAATACCATGACAGGAACATTGGCTTTCAGGCCCAGTAAGCCTGGGATGATGGTATGTCACAAATGAACTGGATCACCTTAAAACAGTGTATTGTACACATAAAGACTTTATGTTATAACTTGAACTTGACTTGAGATAGTGGGACATATGTTATATGCATGTTATATTTTGCATAATGTGACTTCTTGAAGTGTACACAAACAGGTCTATATGTTTATGCATATGTTTCTTATTACAGTCCCACTGGTTTATTTACAATTGTGCCCATGCGTGACCTATCTCTATGAATGTAGTAACTTCTGAGATGCTTATATTCAAATATATTATATATCATATCATAGATATGTGTTGTATTCATTTATGTTTATATACATATATAATATATTTTATATCCTAGAATATGTATTGAAATATGAATATCATTAGGCAGTTTTCATATGGCTAACCAGGAATGCCAATACATAGCGGAAGGAAATGCCTGTCTTTGCACAAGTATATAAAATATTGGCTCCTAGTATATGTATCATAATATGTAATGGGTAAAAAAAAATTGATGTAGCCACAACATATAATGAGGCTATTGTGTTCATTTGTAAAACTCCATGCTATTAGTAAATACAAATTGTAAATAAAAAATTGTTGAGCATGCAAACCCACAACTTAATTATCACTTTTTGTACCGGTTACTTTGAACAGTTAATAAGTATGGCCTGCTTCAATGATCTTGCAGGAATATTTACTTTTTGGTCATTGTCACCAAGGTGAAATATTGAAACAATCCTTTGCGGAACAGGAACAATCTGCTTCGTTTTCCTTAGATAAAGTCAGAACTATGCCTTCATCTATGGCTTCAAAGATTTGCCAGGTCCCAGGCATATCAGCCATGCGATCTGCATTGATCATGTCCACTGCCAAATTGGTGCCAAAAATCTCAATTGGTAATGTTGAGCGTGGGTACTGTAGTGGGCGGCTCAAGCGTGCCAGCAAGTTTGCATTTTTCTTCTGTAGGCAGCCACGCGAGGCCTCACTTATGGCATCAATGAAACCCTTCGCTTTTTGCCGATGTACTTCGGTGAGCTTCACAACATGAATGTTGTTGAAGAGTTGGCTGGTGAAGCAGACTTCCCCTAAGTCACCGTACAATGTGTCAGGCACTGGGGGCAACTGGTAGAAATCTCCGGATAGTATAACTTGCATACCTCCAAGTGGCTGCTCATTATGCCTTACTGCACGAGCTAGCCTTTCTACCTGATTCAGAGTTTTGAGGCTGACCTGTTATATTGATAATAATGGGAAATATTTGTTGACAACTTTGCAAGAACAAATTCCATACATAGTCTACATAAAAGCGTCTTCATAAACTATATAATATATTTTTTTAACATTTTTATATATTAATATACACATATGGCATAATAAAAGAACAATATAAGGCAGATAATTTAATAAAAAATGTGTAGTATCTCATGGATAGATGTTGTCTTTAATTCTATTATTAATAAATAGATATCTAGGGAACATTATACTAATAAAAAATATGACATCTGCAAATTAATTTAAAAATTAATTCTCTCAATTAATTGTAGCCATGACAATTTTCTTCTTCGCATGATATAATTACCATTGATATTTCATCAATCATGACGACATCACACTGCTCAATTCTGTGTCTCATTTGACTGAGAGACTCATCCTCCATCACCATTTTACAAAGCTCTTTATCTGTATAACAGCCATCCTAAAATTTAGTAAATATAACCAAATAATTATATAAAGTTAATTGCTTGATATATATTATATTCCTAAAGCTTATTTATACTTGTATATAATTAGACGTCTATGTATTCATACAATTTGTTTCGTCGCTTGTGGAGAAATAATTGCAAAGAGTGACCGGGCCCTTTAATTTATGTCTACCTTTAAGCCAAACCAGGCATGAAGAGTCATTGACCCGGGGGGACGAGACAGGGTAGCGATTCCAGTAGCAGCAAGGGTAGCAACAGTTTTTCCTTCGCGTGACAGCAGTGAGTGCAACTGCGTCAACAGGTAGGTCTTCCCGACACCAGCTTGCCCAGTGATTAGAATATTGTGCCCACTGGGAGCCAAATGCGTCGCGTCTTCCATCGGTTCCATCTTCTTTTACGTTTCGATCATGCGGTCTTGTTTTCATAGTGTCCAGAACACTATGAAAAATGTTTAATGAACGATTCAGGAAGACAAATAGATCATTAACAGCCGTTGGCAAGGTCGGTAACGTAGGATATGAGAGATTGAAGCGGGTGCCGGTCGGCGCGCGGTTGGTGGAGTTGGATACCTTCTCTTGTTTATAAGGGTACCCCCCTCCCCCCCCCTCCGCTTATATACGGCGCTTGTGAAACGTACTGACTTGTGGCTAACGAGTGCGAAAAGCCAGCTGCACTACTAGTCACCACTGAACGTGTTGAGACTCGTCTCTTTTTTGTGGGCTTGAAGGTGAAGCGGGAGGGGCTATGATATGAGTGTGTGAAGTTCACAAATAGAAGCCATCATAACGATATGGCTTATTGTGTAGTTTTGTAGTAAAATTACTAAATGTTAGATAAATCATTAACGTAGGAAAACCATTTCACTGTTTTTAGCTTAATTGAAAGGAATAGTTTACCAACGATGTTAGTCATCGTAATCAAGCCACTATCTCTTTTGTTTTCGCGAAATATTCATGAGAGGTGGAAGAGAAAAGGAAGTTTAAATGTATTACTAGTCAAAGGAAGTCTAATCAGGAGGTATTTCTAAATGTATTTTATGTATTCCAGAAAAAGTGACTTGTATAGTGATTGAATAATTTATCGAAGATCATGCACGTTGGAGTTCGTGGATGAGAGTAGAGTGGTTATGCACGTATGGTCTATTTTTAGTGATGACGTGATGAGGAAAGAACTAGATGGTTGGAGAGAAGCCCTGGTACATGCCTCTCTTACCACGCCCGTAAATGGAGCAAGGGTGAGAGCCATGCCGTTCACCAGGCCTAAAATTAGAAATCGCGGACCGGTGGCTCAAGTTGAAGGTCCTAACAGAATAAATATGCAGTGCTTACGCGTCGAGTTGCTCCATTAGATTCCTGAAGCTTTCATGACTTTCGTCGGACGGTCATTTCTTTGGTCGGTAGTGTATTTTCTTGTAATCCGGGCGACTTTTGTCACCTCTCGCTTCGTTTTGAATGCTCCGCCATTTGCCGGACGTCAACAAACGCCGCTTGGCAGCGAGTGTTCACGCTAAGTTTGTTTATATAACACCCTTGCTCCACGGCCACCGCGGCGCATCACATAGCGTAATGATCCTCGAGTAGGGCCTGAACGGATACACCAGAAAGTCCCCTGGATACCCCATACAACCATAGGAGACGATTTTACCGCAGATCAAGGGTGTTTATACGGGTGAGGCTACACCAGAAGGCAACCGAATCAAACGTGGTCACTCCATTATCTGACAGATTAAGAAGTTGCACTTTGATCAAACCGTCAAAGGCAAATTCGTCTATTCGTTGTAGATGCAGCCTGCTCAGGTCCAGATATTCAAGACGGGGTCGGTCAAAAAGAGTATGTGACTGGAATATAACGACCGGATTTCCGCCTAGGTCCATAGCTCCAAGATTCACGAGGCCATTGAAACTTCCAAAATCGATGGCACTAAGTCTGTTATTTCTTAGATTCAACCACCTTAGATTTCGTAGAGCTGATAACTCCCCGGGCCGGATGGCTAAGAGTCGATTGCCAGATAAATCTAACTGAATCAAGCCATTGCCACTAGCAAACGACATTTGATTTAATGTGGACAGCATCATTTCCAGCTTAAGGTAAGCCACCCATAATAGCAAGGTAAAAGAACTCTGTATTTGTGATTATTTTATGAAAGTATACCCAATTACACACCTTCTGGTGAATTTTTAGGTTACTTTACCATTTCGTTAAAAAAATATTCTCCATTTTCCAAGTATACCCCCATTTCACAAAATGACCAACTTGACACCTACCACGAATATGTTATTTTGCTACAATTCAGCTCAATATTAAGTCATTATCATCAGTAATAGCTCTTTGGAAAGCTTAAACCTAGTGCAATACAGGAATGATATTCAACAATGTACATAGTAGCCACAAAAATAACAGAATGGCAAAAATAAAGTGCAGTTATGCAAAAACATGACCGTTTTTGCCAAAATTCGAAATCACCACCTTCACAAACTTGGCTATAATTTCATCAAAAATGAAAATCTTGACACCATCCACGTTTAAAAACTTCTGAAAACATAGTTCTTGTAATAAAAATTAAGAAAAATATAGGTAGCCGTGCAAATTTCCCGAGAAACACGTCCTGAAACTTGAAAATGTTATTTCAGAAATATTTTTTGGAGCAGCTTATTTCACACCAATTATCAGTAATTTACGCCTTGTGCTCACATTTTAATAAATCTGGTTATATATAATGGTCTCCGATATAATTTTGATCTATCCGAATGTTTTCTGAACTATTTACACGTTTTCTCTATGTTTTTTTCTTGAATATTCGGAATTTATCACGAAGAGCCATTCTCGGGGTAATACTCTGTGAATGACGTCACGAATTGGGGATTCCCTGTGAATGACGTAACGAGTTAGGGATTCCCCTTTCACTGACACCCGCCAATGTTTGTCGATGCTTACCGAGGTCTTCTCTAAATCGCAGAAGCTTATTATACGATGTTCTATTTATTTTACCTATGTCACCACTTCTTTTGCTGTGTTCTATTCGTGCTTTGTTTCATTAAGACTGCTTAAAATATCAGGGCTACAGCCCCCCGATGTTTGCCGATGTTTACCGAGGTCTGCTCAAAATCGCCGAGGCTCATTATGGATGGCTTACCTTAAGGCTCTTCGTGCTTTTCGCTACTGTGTGCGCTGCGTCAACGGCCAAAACACATACGACGGTCTGTCCCTTAACGATGCACCAATCAGGCAGATTACCCGCTTGGCACAACCGCTCATCATCCCAGGAAAGGAGACAGTACAGCTACACTCGAACGAGGCGGAACTGCTGCCACAGACAAAGATATTAAAACAGAAGGCAACCGAATCCAGCGTGCTGACTCCATTATCTGACCGATTCCCCTTTTCGTTGCAGATATTCAAGAAGGAGGCAATCGAGATGAGTATGCGAATCGAAGGTGATGACCGGATTTCCGGGAGATACATAGCTCGAGAAGATTAAAACTGCCCAAATCTATGGCTCTCAGTGGTTTATGCCTTAGATTGTGCAACCTCAGATTTAGTAGTGTTGATCACCTGATCTCTCACCGGGGTAGATGGCTAAAAGTTAATTGCTATATTAATCTAAACGAGTCAAACTATTATTACGATATGGTGTTAAGGTATTACGTAAGATCACTGTGGCACTACCTAGCCAATGCAATTTATATGTGACCGTTTTTCGACTTTACGAGCATTTTTTCTCTTCGAAATCTCGATATTAATACAATGTACATAACAGGAAATAATATAATCTAAAAATATCAGGATCCTTGGCCAATTGCTTTTTTTTATCCCCGAAATTCCGTAAGTGACAATGCTGAGTTTCCATAGGGGGTTCGGGTGGGACGGTTCAAGCTCACATTGCAAAGAAATAAACTAGCCTGAAAACCTTGTCTCGTAAGTATATAACAAAGGATGCCTTGCGCAAAAATCAGGATATTTTACCGTCTTGGTTCTTTTCAGTTTAAAATAAGTGAAAATACCCGAAACTCCCATAGGCCGCCATGTTAAAGTGTAATAGGAGGGTAGTGGGCTTCTACCTCACTTTTTGAACCAGTAGCCTGAAAGAACTTTTTTATTATTGCGTTGTAATAAGCATATAAAAAGATGTATCTGGTGAAAATTTCTCAATTTTGCACCGTAAGTACAAGGTAATATAAGACCGCTAAAATCCTGCAATCTGACCCAAACCGCCCCTTCAATAACACATCTTGGCGATCGTTACATGACGTAGAACAATGAAACACGACCCAATAAGTGTGGTTACTTCAAACTTTGTATGCGAAAAGTTAAACGAAAGAAGTAAGGAGACATTTTAACTCCCAACACATTTGTGACTCGTAATAGGCCTAATAGTAAGAGCTCGAGTTTTTGCATAACTCGCGCCATTGTTATAAGGCCCCAAAGTCAAATTCATAAATGCCGTAGAGCGAAGTTTCGGCCTATGTTTTCCCCGAATTTGCCACGATCGTTCTAAAAATCAATGAAGATAGTAAGCAACACAATACCAATGAAATTCTAATGATACAAATCTTACCAATGGCATTGGTTTTAGTAAACAATCGACAATGAAATGATCTAGTTGTCATGGCATGCTCGTATTACTCGTACACGGAGCGTCATGGCAACTGAATAATTTTATGACGTGTGGTATGTTTGCGAAAGTTCGCCTGCTGCCCCTGCCTGGCGCCCGTCACACAGGGCTAAACAATACGAACCCTTATACTTCAAGGTTTCTAGGCGCGTAAATGAAGAGCAGCTGGGCAGGTGGGCGCCGTTCCTACAAGGAATCAAATGCTAGTGACCACGAGCGCTTAACTTCTTCGTTCATTATTAGTCCCCACGCGGTCATCTGCACTAAGCCCCAACTCTCATAGTCTATATATAGCAGATAGACGGAACACGCATTGTTGACAATCGAACGACGCAGGCGAGCTGTGACTGGACGAAACGACACAAGATACGGAATCGCACGCGCGTGTTGGGAAATGGACTGTTCCTTTCAAATCCGCAGGGGAGCAATAGATGTGGAAAATTTCATAGACTTCCAACAAAACAAAAGGCACTCGCTTAAAAAAGCTCATCTTACGAGTATCTTGGTTCGATTGAGATTTATCCATTTCTCTTGGATTAGAGAGAATAAAATAAATAATTCGCGCATTTTATTTCAATACTATAAAATGCTCCCCCCCTCCCCCTCCTTAAGCTATTCCGATGATAAATTACAAGTCCTTAAATTTCATCATCCACAATGCGCGTTCCAGCTATCGCGATCTCTCTGTGAAAAGTGGGATTGTGTGGTGTTCTGCACAAATGGGTCATTTTGCCGTAGTAACTCCGAATATTATGATCTAAAGTAAGTTTAGTTAAGAAGATAAACTATTTGTGATGGTGGAAATGGAGACGTATGGTGGGATAATGGCATTTTAGCTTGCCGAGGGACTTGGAAGTTGAGGCGGTATTGGCAGCGCCGGTTTTTTGTTGCATACTCTTTGCTATATGTCTATATATAGACTATGAGAGGTGGGGCTTAGTGCAGATGACCGCGTGGGGACTAATAATGAACGAAGAAGTTAAGCGCTCGTGCTAGTGACGGTCCTCATCGAAAACACACGAAAGAGAAGCCGCATAACAAACAGTTAAGGGTTCCGACCATGCAGGAGATAAAGTTCGAACGTGTACTTCTGTCCGTCACCGGCACTCCAATCGTTAACAGATCGACTACCTCTGATATAAATGGCTCTTTAACCTTAAAAATGACAACCTGGAACGAGATAATTGAAGGCTGTATTGCCAGTGTTTCGACAACCAAAATGAAGAGAACAGTCCTTATGGGACAGCCCAAGACCCAAATTTTTTTTTTCAAAAACTGAGTAAAAATTGGCTAAGGCTATTGTTAAAATTGTATAATTCCCTATTCAGTAGCCCTAACGGTCTCCAAGAAGTTACGTATCGTAAATCGTTTCCAGTTTTATGGGATCAACGTAATGAAACCTCTTCTTCGTGCTAACTTAGTGACTTTTTATCAAGAGTATAAAATAAGGCTACCTAGTACACGATATTGTACTAGATATGAATGTGAATGCATATGAAAATGAAAAAAGATCCGAAAAAGGCTCAGAAGGCGTGGAAAAGTTTGTGATTTTCAGATCATTGAACCAATGTCAATAGCGTGAGTTGGCCCGACATTCCATGGCCTCACTTTTTCGCGCATTGTGGCATTGAGTTGCCCAACATCGCTTGAAAATATATATTTTCTCTGAGCTTGTTTTATACTGGATTTGTGACTCTTATTTGTTGCCAGAATTAACCTTATAACGATGTCGCCGTTTTAAGTCATGCCCGGAATGTCAGAAGGCCAGAGTTTGTATTGTGTACTCTGTTCGTGGTTTTTTGATTCTATGTATAAAACCAAGTACCAGTGTATTAAAATCGTTGATAATACTAGCCAGAGTTGATTTTTATGCTACGTCGTACTTTATTGTGATACTCAATGTAATCATGGCAACAACTATGTTACATGTTAGATCAAAAATAATGTACACAAACACATAGTTAACACGACCATAAACCCCTAATAATAAAGATAGCTTATTCGGCGTTGCTGATATATAGTTTGATTAGTCTGTTACCACCACAGTGATTCCTACATACGGAAAAAGAATCAGCCCCCCCCCCCTCCCCCACCCCCTCGAAACTTTTAGTATCGGGAAAAATCTAAGCTAACATACTATTCCCACCAAAAAGCAGCTCTCAAAACCCAACATTAGCGGAAAGGCAAAAAACGGGTTTTTGCGACCTAGATCTTGCTGTGACCTTGGCTTTCGATGCATGATCTTTGATCAATACGTTATGCTCGCCCAAATACAAATTTTTTGTTATACACAAGGTGTTATTTATCTGACTTCATGAAGAAAGTGTGAGGTCATATTCCCACCAAATAGCTCTCATAGGGTTCAATGTTAAAGTTCGGAAATTTTTGGCAGAAAAAATAGACCCGCGATTTGCAAAGTTTAAGTACGGCATCTAAGCCACATATAGGCCAATAAGTCCTACATATTTCAGCTTGATAAAAAGGAAAGTATGATTTTCCCGATTGTTTAATTGTTAGGGGAATTTCGAGAAGAAAAACTGTGACCTTGACCAAAGTCTCCCGTCATTGGTCTGTCTAGTACACCTCGAGGTAAGGCGGTTCCTCGTTCCATCCGTCGATGACTGCCGAAATGCTGTCGTATGTATTCTCTGTGGGCAGTGATGTGATCAGGTAGACGTCCGGCATGGGCGGGTATTCCTGTTCTTGTGTTGGGCCCATCTGCATGGGCATCGGGGCAGCAGTAGGCCGGGCGGCAAGCCTGACAACATAGAGAGTAACTAATAACGCCAGCAGTGGGTGTTATCGACGTGTTATCGGCATGATCCATACGGGCATTTCTATTTGGGCATGATCCATATGGGCATTTCTATTTGGGCATTGGCCATATGGACATTTCTATTTGGGCATTGGCCATATGGGCATTTCTATTTGGGCATGGGTCATATGGGCATTTCTATTTGGGCATGGGCCATATGGGCATTTCTATTTGGGCATGGGCCATATGGGCATTTCTATGTGTGCATAGATTATCCGTATCGTGATTTCAATGTGTATCGAAAGGAAGATCCGAGTCAGTCTTTCAAAATTTCCTTCACTCTTTACATTATAACATAATTCCGATGAAGTTTAGTATTGCAATATAGGTAATACAAAGGTTCACCATGAAAATCAATGGAATGTTAGTAATTGTCCCTGCGTTACGACGACACCGAACATCCAGTGGCCCAATTACCTCTTCTTGGCCACTACTACGCTGATGGCGATGATAAGGACAGTGAGGGTGACACCACCGCTGACGACACCGATGATTATGATAGTCATGGTATCTAAACCTGGAGAACACGGCATGGTAATTGGGTACTTAAAAATTACACACATTGATTAAATGGTCCTATTTGACGTATAATTACCAATTTGCCATACGTAATACGTAAATCCATATTTGTTGCATACTAGTATGATTATTTCGCATCTTTATACAATTATTAATCAGATAGGGCAAAATGTGTATGACTATGTCAATATGGGAAATATGTGTATGCAATTGCAACAGTTGTTGCAATTTATAAATATCACACAGAGCAAGTGACTTAAGTCACTTACCCGAGCTTTCAATCGCCGTTTGCGTTGTAAGACCCTCTGTTAACATGCAAACAAAATGAACCATATAGAAGAATATTATTGTTAAAGCTTCTGATACAGCAATTTGCTGCATTATGAATTTAAAAATTTGTCAGGGAAATGTTTTGGACATTTTATCTGCCTGTGTGAATTTCAACTCAATGCCAAATATAATGTTATTATTTTTAAACACGCAAAAGCGGGCAGCTCGCATTTTCAGGACGTAGTAAGAAAGCCATACTTTCCCACACAAGATACATCATGTTTCCAAAAAAAATTAGAAACATAACTAAAGTGACTTACCCGAGCTTTCAATCGGCGTTTGCGTTGTGAGACCCTCTGTTAACATGCAGACAAAACGAAACATATAACAGAAGGGAATCGTAAAAGCTATACTGATACAGCGATTTGCTACATTATGCTTTTCAAAATATGTTAAGGAAATGTCTTGGACATTTTATCTGCCTGTGTGAATTTCAATTCAATATGAAATAGAAAATTATCTGTTTTAAACACGCAAAAATGGCAGCTGTGGCCGCAATTTCAGAAGGTAGTAAGAAAGCCATACTTTCCCAAACAAGATACACCAGCTTTCCCAAAAAATCAGAAACGTAAAGCACTTAAAGCGGGTGTGCAATTTAATCTAATCGCGATCTGCACCGGAAGTTTAACACCCTAAAATTACTTTGATGAGTGTTGACGCTTCGTTTTGGCCGACGTGTAAGGAGAAAAAAAAATAAGCCAAGCCGCCCGGAGCAAGTGACGCATATTGTGACCCTTCATGTGGCGCCTCCTTACGTTAGAACTAGAAGTTATCTCGAGGAGGGAACTCTTCACAGTGGAGATACCGTTCAGGGGAAAGGCGTGAAGCGAGAGTGCAGGGTCACATTACCGGTTTGAATATAATTAGAGTATCGCCTCCTCATTGGTCAATCGTGGACATACTTCCAAAAAGGGCTGCCGCCTGGTTAAGCTGCCAAATCATGGCTGGCGGTCACTTTTAAATTTTATTGTGAGCTACAGACAAGACGGAAAATTATGTAATTTGGAAGATAAGACACTTGGATATTATATGAATCGGTAAAGCAGCGTTAGAGGCCAGGCTTGTGGTTTCCTTTAAGCCACTTACCCGAGCTTTCAATCGGCGTTTCCGTCGTGAAACCTTCTGTTAACATGCAAAGACAAAATGAAACATATAAAAGAAGGGATTCGTTCAAGATGCTGGAACAGCACTTCGCTGCATTATGAATTTCAAAATGTGTTAAGTGAATGTCTTCGACATTTTATCGGCCTGTGTGAATTTTAACTCAATGCGAAATATAACGTTATCATTGTTAAACACGCAAAAACTAGCAGCTATGGCCCCATTTCAGTACGTAGTACGAAAGCCATACCTTCCCACGCAAGATATACCAGCTTTCCCAAAAATCAAAAACTTCACTTAAGCTACTCACCCGAGCTTTCGATCGGCGTTTCCGTTGTGGAACCCACTGTTAACATGCAAAGACAAATGAAACTTATACAAGAACGGAATCGTTAAAGCTGTTGATACAGCAATTTGCTGCATAATGAATTTCAAAAAATATTAACAAAATGTCTTGGAACTCAATACGAAATAGAATGTGATCATTTTTATACACGCAAAAACGGGCAGCTATGGCCGCATTTTCAGAATGTAGTAAGAAAGCCATACCTTCACACACTGGGTACACAAGTCTAGTCACTGAACTTTCCTGTTATTTACTGCGTACAAAATGTGTGTTCTCATACAATAAGAACATAAATGGCCAAATATATCCCAATAATTTCAACTCAAAGCGTTTTATGAGTTGCTCTGTAATAAAACAGTATGTTTTTATATTCGTCCCAGCGATAATGCTAATATCGACACAGCAAGTCAATTTGTGTCGACTGATTAAAACGGAAGCTGCATCAAGTTACCGGGTTTACTTGGTTGTTGGCTGGGATCGTCTGAAAAAAGTAAAAAATAGATCGGAAACAATTAGAACATTTAGACACTTGTATTGTCACAGATTAAAACAGGGGCGGATCCAGCTTATCTGGATCTGACCCTAAAACCGGCCCCCCTATCCAGATTTTCTGAATCCGCCACTGTAAAATATACTGCTTTAATTAGTCTTCGATATTTACTAAATAATAATTGAACTAAACAGGGTGTACAAGAGATGGTATATGAGAGTTAGGTTGATACCCAAGTGGGTGTATAGTCATCTGCACCTGCATGATTAGTAAATACTTACTGTTCCAGGATGTGGAGTAAACGTGTATGTTCTCCATGCGGCCAAAGAACGCAGGCTTCACGCCGGAAGTGACCTTTGTCGTCCTGTGTACACGCGTGACGTACCTGGAATTGACCCGCGATATGCGTCATGGACGTACAGATAACGGACAGGGAATTAGGCAGATTAAATGGTTGTGTTGCAATAACGGTCCATTAACCTGAAGCGGGTGTCCAACCTAATTTAATCGCGATCCGCACCGAAAGTTTACATCTTAAAGTTAAATTGGCGAGTGTTAACGCTTCGTTTCGGCCGACTGGTAAGGAGAACAAAATTAAGGCAACCCGCCCCCAGCAATGTCAAGCAGAGCGCCATTTTGCCGGGAGCAGTGACGCGTATTGTGACTATTCATGTGGCACCGTCTTATGTTATCATTCGCGGAGAGAGGTCAGGGCCGCGATTTACAGATGAACAGCGACAGTTCCAAGCTGCGCAGTAGACCATGATCTTAGTGTTTTATGGAAATGTACCATCCAAACAAATTGATACACGTCTTGCGACGATTGACCCCGCAACAATGCCATGATTGGAGTTAGAATCGCAGCTCTTTATATTAGTGATGATCACGCGCTCTTGTTTTGCTCACACAATAGGCGCAATTTCCGGTTTGAATAAATTTGAGTGTCGCCTCCTGATTGGTCAATCGCGGACACACCTCCAGAAAGGGCTGCCGCCTGGGTAGGCGGCGAAATCGTGCAGGGCTGTCACTTCTAAATTGTATTGGGAGCTAATAGAAACAAAATTATGTAATTTGGAAGATAGACAATTGGGTATTATGTGAATCGGCAAAGCAGCGTTAGAGGCCAGGCTGGCGGTTCCCTTTAAATCGATGATTACTCCACAATATTTATGGTAAGTGGTCGTAGCGGGGGAACATTGTGGCATGAAAACATCCGTGTGGCATATAGGTGTTGGTTTATTGCGAGTTTGCGTAACCACATATAACAATAATTCCATTGACTAAACAGGCTTTGGTGGCAACATTCCAAGACTGATTTTATCTAGGTCACATTGGCCTAATGTTAGGCGAGTCTACATAACAACTGACTAAACAGTATGTATATTTACTAAATGAGCATAACTTGCACCGTTGCCTGACTGAGTTAAAATTGATAAACTGGTATAGTGTTATGTAAGTATACGTAACAACGCCCGTGAAAGGCGTGCAACTGACACAGGCCCGATAAAGACACACTGGAACAGGATACTAAATGCCCGTAGAGAAGACGCCAAAGAGAGCGTGTCCTGCTAGGCCAGTGCTCCTCGCTAGAAAGGTCACGGCGTCCGTTGCGCATTTGCATTTTACCGCTAAAACGCACGCGGGCACGATTTATGTAGAAATAACCAATGGCCAGCGGCCGGGGGAAGAGTTCGCCCATACGCCCGGGTCCCATAAATCAGTCTACAGATTGGGCCGTTGGCTCGATTATTAGATTCTACAATGATTGTAGATTTCATGTATAATTCCGTATCTAAGATTGTTAGCAACAGCGTGTGATTCACCAATTTACTATTTCCCCAGCATAACAACTGGGATCAAATCATACGTCCACTATGAGTAGCAAGGGCACTAGGACAAGAATGTCATCACAGATAAATTACGCGAAGGTATATGTGAATGTTAACCTGGGCTTGACGTTGGTACAAGATTAAAACTGCAGACATCGATTTATTATAATATCGTTTAAAATGCAAATTATAATTGCCTGTACATAACAGCCAGCGTTTCACTGTCAGGTGACTGATAGGACGCGAATCGATGCCAATAATCATACCTTTTGAACCAGTCGAGGACGTAGAGGTACTCAGCATTCATGGAGATCCCCAGCAGGTAACTGTCGCCCACGAACTCGACGACGACCTCGCGACCAGAACCGTCCAACTTGGCCTTCTCGATCCGTTGTCTGGTGGCATCACACCAGTAAACAACTTGATCTGGAGCAGAAATATGGATTGATTGATTGAACGCGATTCAACCCGTGTAGTAATATCGCGATGATGGCAAAGGTCAAGGCACAAGACCATGATTATAAATCAGTGTCTGTCAACCGGTTTGTTTCCAGATAAGGGAAAAATCGCAAATATAGTGCCAGTGTATAAAAAGGGGAGCGAAGGTTAGATTGAACACTTTCGTCCTATATCTATTCGTCCACCTTTCTTTTGCTAAAAAAGTCATCGCAGACCAGCTTTATAATTATTTCATGCAAAATAAATAAATACATAAGAGCCAACACCATTCAACGGACCCAGCTGTAATGGAACTCGTAAACTTAATATTACAATCAATGGATCAAGGGGATATTCCTGTTGGTATATTTTCAGATCTGTCCAAGGCGTTTGACACCATCAAGCATAATGTCCTTATATCTCAATTATATCATTATGTGGTATGCGTTATTTCTCTCGAATTACTAAAAAATTATGTGATGAATCATAAGCAATATGTTCACATCAAAACTGTTCAATCTGACCTATCTGAATATAGAACAGGGATTCCGCAAAGGTCTATCATTGGTCCCATACTGTTTATTATCTACATAAATGATGTATCCCCAGCAAGCGATCTTTTCAAATTTATTTTATATGCGGATACTATGCTATTAAGTACTGTGACTCCTGTCCTTAATGAGTCCAGTCGTGTAATAAGTTGCGAATTGATTAAAATTAACGAGTGGCTCTATGCAAACAAACTGGCTCTGAACGTGACAAATTCCAAGTTTTAGATCTTTCATGCATTTGGTCATTAACATTACACAAATAGAATGCGTTGACAGTTGACTGATATGCTTGGTATCGTACTTGACAAACATAACAAATGGAGCAAACATGGTGATAAGATCACGAATACAATCTCTAAAGTTGTTGGAAATCTAAATAGATTGAAATAGACCCTTCCTCGACATATTTTGCGCACAATTTATAATACCCTTATCATTCATATATGGGGGTATAAGGCAGAACGTGTCTCTAGACTGCAGAAAAAAACTATTACTCTAAGTGGACATAACGCCCACACGGAACCAATATCTAAAGAACTTAAATCGTTGAAGTTGAATTATATGCGCACATTGCAAACACTAAAGTTTTATTATAAGCTCAAGCATAATATATTACTATATTACTTCTCACATTACCGATTGCTCATGGGCATCATATCCATCACCATGATACGAGATTCAAATCGTGATTGTCAACTACTATGGTATTTCAAGACTTTGCCACAAATTGTATTTGACATGGCCTCCTTAAGGTTGTAAATGAAACTCCAACAATTATTTTAAGCAAAATTTATACAACATTGTTATATTTGCCGTTAGTTGAAAAATTATCTAAACAAACCTAGGTACGTAGTGAAGCTGTTTATGTGAGATGTGTTTGACTTTCTTTTGAATACCTAACGTTTTTATGTATATATATTGCTGTTATCATGTGGCTGGTACTATGTTATTTTATAGGTAAAAATCACAATGATGGGTGGCTCTAGCGCCAGCGACCTTTAATGTTTTAGCTTGAATCTCCTTGCCAGGTTATCTATTTGTCATAATCTTGAATCTTGAATCTTATACATGTCCGCCGATGTCGGAGTAATGGAGGGTAAAGCGGGTGGACGTACCTTGGAAGTCGACTGTCAGTCCCGTGGGTGAGATTAGGTCATCGGCGACCAGCGAGAAGCGGTCGCTGCCGTCATCCATGTGTGCTCGCTCCACCGAAGGTCGCGGACCCCCGATCGTCCAGTACATCAGTCTGGGGAACGAACGACTCTGGTAAGGTACATCAACATGGGAAAGGAGAAACTCTGATCAGGATCCGCTAGAAGTCATTCTTCAGTCAGTTTTAAAATTTCACGCCACTTCATGCCACTTCACATTTTCGTCGGAGAAGATTGTTCGAACTGTTCGAATTGGCTTTCTGTAAATCCCCACTTGCAATAGTATTAATACAAACACTATTATTATATCACCATTTGACAGTACATAACACTAAGTAACAGAACGTCATTACAGAAGCACTAACCGGAAGTGAGAGTCGAGGACGATGTCATAGGGTTGTTCGCCCTCTTCCATAGTGAGTACAACCACTTCAACCTCGTCCTGAAAGTAGGCCACAAGATGGCGGCCGGCGTCCGTGTAGTAGACTCGGTCTGTCAGTGTGTCCAGGGCCAGGCCGTAGGGGTCAGATTCTGGAACAACAATTGGTGTTTTAAGCCTTTTTTATGCGCAAAAGGATCCAATTGGGCCCCAAAACGACACGATGGTTGGATAAAACGGGCCTCAGAATGTTTTTATTCGTTAAGTGTAGCTCCGTTCATCGGGGCATGGAGGGTTCTTGAAATACTCCAATGTATTTGTTATTGGTATAGTCATTTACATTAATGGATAATAGAAATAACGAGCCTTGAGTACTTAATGCAGCCAATTATTGGGTGTAACATTTAGAAACAGCGGTGACAGAGAACTAATATCTTTCTTCGTTCGTATGATACCTTATACCAAAACGGGATTACATTTCTTGGTCTCATCAATCCTGCAGCCATGGTGGGCGAGACTCACCTACAGGCAGGGAATGTAGCACCTCGCTCTGCCCTTCCATCCGGGTTCTCATCAGCAACCTGCTACCGGCGTCCACCCAGTACACCTTGCCCTCGGCGCGGTGGTAGTCCAGCCCTCGAGGGGTGGTGTGAGAGGCAGTGTCCAAGGCGCTGACCCCGCCCAGGGAAAGGTCAAACTGGTACACCCCCCCGGCCGTGACGATGGCGAAATTATCGTCCACCAGTTCTGGGTTTAATAATAATGAATGAATGCTTGTGTTGGAATATCATTCATGCAGACTGTAACTGCACATTGGATGGGGTGGTGGAGTGGACAAGGAACTGAACGGAAGCTGCGAAATGTTGCTGAGGAAATGTTTGCCATCTTGGGAAAAAGCATGACAGGCGTAAAGAGTTCGGGGGAATATTTTAGTTATCTTGAATTTGGTGTAGACCGATGCAATATTTCCAAGGATGGACTTACGAGAGCAAGAGGATGGACTTGCAGAAGCGAAGGACTTTCGAGAACGTCACGATGGACTTACGGGAGCACAGGGTGGACTTACAGGAGCACAGGATGGATGTATGGGAGCACAGGATGGATTTACAGGAGCACAGGATGAACTCACAGGAGCACAGGATGGACTTAGAGGAGCGACAGGATGGACTTACGGCAGCATAGGATAGACTTACAGGAGCACATGATGGACTTACAGGAGCACAGGATGGACTTACGGGAGCACAGGATGAACTTACGGCAGCACAGGATGGACTTAGAGGAACGACACGATGGACTTACGGCAGCACAGGATGGACTTACAGGAGCGACACGATGGACTTACAGGAGCACAGGATGGATGTATGGGAGCACAGAATGGACTTACAGGAGCACAGGATGGACTTACAGGAGCGACAGGATGGACTTACGGGAGCACAGGATGGACTTACAGGAGCGACACGATGGACTTACGGGAGCACAGGATGGATGTATGGGGCACAGGATGGACTTACAGGAGCACAGGATGGACTTGCAGGAGCGACAGGATGGACTTACGGGAGCACAGGATGAACTTACGGCAGCACAGGATGGACTTAGAGGAACGACACGATGGACTTACGGCAGCACAGGATGGACTTACAGGAGCACAGGATGGACTTACGGGAGCACAGGATGAACTTACGGCAGCACAGGATGGACTTAGAGGAACGACACGATGGACTTACGGCAGCACAGGATGGACTTACAGGAGCGACACGATGGACTTACAGGAGCACAGGATGGATGTATGGGAGCACAGAATGGACTTACAGGAGCACAGGATGGACTTACAGGAGCGACAGGATGGACTTACGGGAGCACAGGATGGACTTACAGGAGCGACACGATGGACTTACGGGAGCACAGGATGGATGTATGGGGCACAGGATGGACTTACAGGAGCACAGGATGGACTTGCAGGAGCGACAGGATGGACTTACGGGAGCACAGGATGGACTTACGGCAGCACAGGATGAACTTACAGGAGCGACACGACGGACTTACGGGAGCACAGGATGGATGTATGGGAGCACAGGATGGACTTACAGGAGCACAGGATGGACTTACAGGAGCACAGGATGGACTTACGGCAGCACAGGATGGACTTACAGGAGCACAGGATGGACTTACGGCAGCACAGGATGGACTTACAGGAGCGACACGATGGACTTACGGCAGCACAGGATGGATGTATGGGAGCACCGGATGGACTTACAGGAGCACAGGATGGACTTACAGGAGCACAGGATGGACTTACAGGACCGACAGGGTGGACTTACGGGAGCGACAGGATAGACGTACTGGGGCACAGGCTGGACATTCGAGAGCATTATGATGGACTTATGAGAGTGACAGAGGATTGCCTTACGGCAGACACAGGAGCAGAATCATACTTACGGGAGCTACAGGAAGTCCCGTCGGACTGCAGACTGTAGCCCAGCGAGCACACACATTGGACGTCAGTGCTCGTGCCGCCGACACAGATGTGGTCGCAGCCTCCATTGTGGTCTCTGCACAGACCTGCAAGTGACATACCAAACGCGTTAATGATGTCACTGACACGTCCACTAACAATTAAATTAATGCAAGCGATATCCCAACGACGTTAATGATGTCAATGACACGTCCACTAACAATTAAAGTAATGCAAGCGATGTCCCAAGGACGTTAAATTATCGTTACGTACAGACGTTGTACGACTGATTAGCGTAGCTTTTGAGGATTATATATGACTACCAATCGCCTTTCCCTTATTGGTTATTGTTGTCAGTATCACCTCTGTCCCGTTTGTAAGGGCCCCGAAACGAACCCATTTCAACCTTCTCCGCACCAAATTCGGTTATTAGGTTTAAAATATGTATAAATAATGAATAATGTTGACGTACTGGTCGAGTTGGGCTGGCGTTCTGCCGCCATCATTGCCAAGCCGTAACTTCTCACTTCACCAGGAAGTTCGTGGGCAAATTTGAAATCGAGGCTGACCATCTTTCTCCTCGTATCTTTGTGGAGAACGTACGTCTGACCATAATCGCCCTTAGCGAGTGCCAGGAAAATGTAGCTCTGACAAGAAAAGGAAACAGTGAGATCGATGTGGTTTTGAATTAGGAAAACAATTGACGCACAGAAATACGCTTCATTCATACATCTGTTGACTATAACGTTTAGTCATTTGTATCCTGAAATTTCCGAAAAATAGATTACCGTCCCATTTCGGGGCAAACAAGGATAATTTTCTCTCCAACCACGCTAGATTGCTGTGTGAATGAACTGATGCTTTAGGTCGGTTTTCTACACACAAGCCAGGGAACCGAACCCAGGACCGGCCTGATCTGCCGTCTAGTGCGCTAACCAAGCATTACACCACGAACGGTGACGTATGTGCGCTCAGTTTTGACGTAAAGCCAGATCTGTCGTAAAGCATAAGAACAAAATTCGCAGTTCATATGAATTGAGTGAGTCACGTGACGCAACTTTATTAGGAAATTAATAACTAAATCCTAAATACAGAATAGTGGAAGTTTATAATACGCATCGATTTGACAGAAAACACTAATGTAAAGTGTTACCAAGTAAGTGATAATTATCAAATTGCGACAGATGTCGCTTTGCGTCAAACCTGGAGCGCACGGGCGCGTGCATCTTTAAATACCTCATAGATTTCGATGGCAGAGAAGACTCCGGCTCCCGGGGTATCCACGGGCCATACCGTCCTCCTGTCCTGGCCCTCGTAACCCGATGTCTCCACCAGACCCGTGCCTTCGTCCAGCCAGACAAGCAGTTGGGGGTTCGAGTCCACCGTGAGCAGGGACGGCCTCAGTAGGTCTTGGTCTATAACGGACGTGACGTTATTCCCCTTCAAGTCGGATCGCTTGATGGCGTAGTTTTCGTTCCAGAAGAGAAATCTACAAAGTGACCAATTAGCAAAGTTATCATTAAACTATTTCTGATAAACTTGTATGTTCAACACACACGTGGTAGGTAGGTATGGGCTATGTCGCTATGTTAAATTCGCGGTATGTCATCTCTGTTTGACTGTTCAAGCTATTGATATCGTTATTTTATATCAGTTCAACAGCTGACGACAATGAAGTTAATGCCTCTGCCGCGTTCAACAGCATACAATGTAGTATTAGCTTACAAACATCAAATATCAATGGCATAATAATAACAATGTTCAACATAACTTAACATACACTGACGCTCCTTAAGTTCTTCGTAATGTCATTAATATAGGACCCACTTTGACTTCATCAAATTAATACAACTTGTCGCGGCCAAGAGATTCTGTATGTTTTAATGATATTTGTCGGTACCTTGATATATCAATGTATCTCATGACAATTAACAATATATGGTTGATCAATAGCTTGTTATCAGTAACCAGAGTACCCAGGATTATCTCTCGTTGTGTAAACATCATGATAAAGTTACAAACTGAATCAAATATATACGATAGGTTGGCCCATAAAGTTTTCACTATTTCAAATCTCCAATAGTTGGGTTAAAGTTTCAGGTGCTGTCGCGTGCAAAAAAGTGCACGCATTAGTTGCTCTCAGATTACACTGCACTAACCATGTGTTCACAAGCGTTACGGTTGACATGCGATATTTCAACGCTTTTTAGTTTATTTTGTACAGTATACTGATCGGGTAAAAAATATAATTTCCTAAAGGCGTTCTTACTTAAAAAGTAACACATTAACTATATGATTTTTTGGGGGTTTTATTGTTTAAATCACTGTGCGCACGGTCTTGTCTCGACCTGTGTATTGGATCCACAGCCACCGCTCTGACACCGGGTACGTCGGCGTGGACAATCGCTGTCCGCCGACTGCCTGCGTCATATGACAGAAGGGCGATGTGGTCGGCCTCATCCCCCGCGTCCACCCAGTACAAGTTCATGTTGACCCAGTCCAAGGCCAAGGACGTCACCTACGGACAGGTAGAACAAGAATTCAGTGAGACACTGACAAGGACGGAAATATTAACATTAAAAATAATCTCAATATTATTATCCGCCGCCCGCCAATTAAATGTCAGATAAGAACGATTCAGGGGCGATTCTGCTATATTATCGGTGCTATGAATTTTACCTTTTATTTAATATTTGTATTTGACGCAAGCCCGACATGATATTATAAAGTTTGTTCCCCGATCAGCACAACATTTCGACGCTAGTCGCATCTCTTTGCGATAAATATTAAGCAAACTACAGCTCTTTTACTATTGATTCTTTATCGGATGATCTTTGATCTTGGGAAATCTGAAAATTGTAGAGGCTCTGACAAACAACATTTCTATACATATTTTTTTACGTTAAATTAAAGGAACAACATAACATGGAACAAGCATCCAGTCCTCCTTGGGCTTATCAGTCACTTTTAACGAATAAACTTAATTGATACATAAACGTTAGTATATAACCGAAGACGTGATGTCGGACAGTTGTAGATTTTACGTGTAAAGGATACGTTTGCATCGAGACCAAGTTTTCTTCAATAAGCGGTTTCCATAAATATTTCATAATATAACTACATTTTTCTATAAAAGTCAATGAACGAAAAGAGGAAGACAAAATTTCAGCCGCACTAAGCAAACTGGACCTTTCGGCATTATACTCCGGACATACACAGACGCAATGACAATGACAATCACACAGCCACAGTGATCTAAGCTGGTTTGAAACAGGGCGTTTAATTGATCTTTAATGCATACTTCTGTTGTTTCCTCGGAGCCTTTTTTGGCAAGTGAGGGCCTGCGGACCATGAGCAGGTCATTATTTTCTCAGAGCGGGTCATTATAGTTCCGTCACAATAATGACCCCTCGCTCACATACTCCATGCCATCGCCGCCTCCTCAGAGGAAACAATATAAATAAACATTAAGTCAGATAAGGAATTAGTTGGAGGTCCTTATCTAATACCTACAGACCAGTTTCAATTCCTTATTGTAAGTCTGCAGTGCTAAGTTGAGCAAATAATGATCAGTCTTATACACAGCGCCTTTATTTCAAACGACCGGCTTCCCTTGCTGTGTTCCCTGTTCCACATAAATACGCTTTTTGTCAGTCTTGAATCATCCAGGGCTACAAGTCTGTTCCATATCATAACCATGGCTAACTGACTCCTATATTTGGGTGTAAGCCATCCCAGATCACTACACATAGCTGCACTAGTGGCAAATTGATGCAGAAAGTAATTTTCGGCTCTATAATCCCTAATGTCAACAACACCGCTTTCGAACAAGAAACTGTTGTAGGCCTATTCTGAACTGAAGGAAGCAGCGAGGGACCGGGGAAAGAGAACCTGTCTGCAGTATGACAAGCTGTTGATTGATTGCGCTCCGTACATAGTTGACGACAACGAGTAGGTGGCGCCCATGACGCGCGAGCCGTAGGACGATGGCCAGGGCCCTCGAATCAACACGCTGCCAGGGATTTCAAATTAGTCAGCTGGAACGGCCATAAACTGACAAATCTATGATCGGAAGGTATATCTAGCGTTGACAATTATGGGATATGAACATTATGGGATTCATTGCTTTGTGTGAAACTTGGACTTTGTGTAATGATTATTTCGATTAGTGTTCTGACCATACTACACTTATTTATGTAACAATGGTCTTCATTTTATGAAAACAATAATGTTAGAGGTGGTATAACAGTTTTTGAAGCGGCGTTAGCAGATGTGATTAGCCAATACAAAGATTCCGATGTAATTGTGGCAGGTGCGTACGGATTTTTCAACAGTAATGGATGATTGATTATAGTATATATGTTTCACGTTGTACTGTGAGTCTGAGGCCATTTGGTATAATACATTCTACTATATAATACAAAATAATAATAATGCACTACCTGTTTAGAGCAAGGCGTGATGTACGTTTGTGGTTGAACCGTGGAGAATCCAGTCAGGCTTGTGATCATGCCAAGGTGTGGATCACCGGCATCGAAGAAGAAGAGGCGCCGCGACTCCAACTCAGCGGCTAATGCCCGGATGTCGTGGGCCGTCAGGTTGGCCGTGTGGCTTCGGATGCCGCTGTAATCAGTGGTCACTGGCGAGTTGACCCACATGGCGGGATCGCCTTCGATTCTCATCGCCCGTGTTTCAAGGATAGAGGCTTTGCTTAAACTCCAATACAGGATTCGGTGACTGTCTGAACCAATGTTCACCCCTGATGAAGGGTAGATGAAATGAAAACAAAAATCACATCCGTAAAGTCAAACAAAAAGAAGCAATGCTATTATTAAACACGTATTTCGCTTAAATTAATCTTTAAATAATGCCTTGACGCAAATTGGAATCGTTTCATGCCAGGTTGGTTTTGTCTGCATGGGGAGTATGTGCGGCTTGAGGCACTGGAGCGGGAAGGGGGTGGGGGGGGGGGTTAATGCGGGTTTTGAATATGACGGGAGAGGGTGTGACAGCTACTAAAGCCGTATCCTTGGGCACTAGCTGTTCGATGTCGGTGTTTTTTAAGAATGTGTGAGACTATGGTATCGAAAGGCAAGTGACGCTTGTATTCCAATCATGTAGTTGGTCAGCGGCCATGTCAACCTCAGCTGTTTTTCGGTTACAGCAGTAACACGATGTATCAGTAATAAATCATCAACATCCAGTTTAGCCAAATCGGCTGTCCATGTTCAAGCTGATCGAAGTTTTGCTTAGTTTCGAAGTACTTCATCAATGTCTTGAGTTGCCCAGACGCCCAAACCACTTCAGTAAACACCGCCCTAACTGTGGCGGCCCGTCATTCCAACCACTTCAGGAAACACCACCCTAACTGTGGCGGCCCGTCATTCCAACCACTTCAGGAAACACCACCCTAACTGTGGCGGCCCGTCATTCCAACCACTTCAGGAAACACCACCCTAACTGTGGCGGCCCGTCATTCCAACCACTTCAGGAAACACCACCCTAACTGTGGCGGCCCGTCATTCCAACCACTTCCGTTCGACTTGAGCGGTGGACATATCAAAGACTAAAGGTTATAGGGCGGGCATGATGAGGCAGCAAATCGAAATGGGACTGAAGACGACACTTGAAATCCCCTTTACATAGACAGTCGGAGATTCCTTTACAATGGAAGCTAGGACCACCACTATGGTCTCCACTTGTCTGTTCTATATGACATAACCACATACTGTACTTGTACTTTTTAGGCCTTGGGCCCACGGTACAGTGAGATACAGTAATTGCCCGGTATTTACATATCGCAATAATGGTGGTCATGTGTTTTAAATGCATGAAACACAAATCCAGCAAGTATCTTAAGAACATCCTGGTCTTTACTCTTCATTAAATTTGTAAAAGCAAAGTTACTTTTAACAATTATTTAAAAGGAATATCTTCGAACGAAGGACACTACGTTGCAAAATGCATTTCATCTTTGAATTTAAATTCAGTTTCTGCAGTATCTATGATCTCTGGGGATGTTGCTCGCAGTTTCTCAATTGCCCGATGGTGAACAGAATATAGCCTAGTTAATGCAATTCTATATATTATAACGCGTACAGAGGATAAATACAGTTCTGGTTCCAGGAAAGATTAACAGGTACAAAGGAACATTTTTGAATGGTCAGCTACCGCTGTGTTCCATTCGTGCAATGCAATATCGATATTTGGCTGTTTTCATTTTAATGCATCTACGCGTCATGTTGCTCTACGTTGTTCTGCGCGCTTAAGGGTTTCCTCTGCCGCATTCGCCCAATACCGCGCAATTCGGTGTTTTCCATAGAACTTTTTTTCACAAGTTGATATGAAATTATTCAACTCGCTTCAATATTGATATTCCCATAGTTTACATCCATATAGAATGATGGGTAGGCTAATACTAATTTGGTAAATATATCTAGGCACATACTGTGGGGTATATCACCAAATTTGAGCATTATCATATCCTTCGTTGCCTTTTGGAGATTTCAAGGGCTGCGACGATCGACCATTTCAACGTTAGAAAGATCCAAGGTATTTATATGGCTACACTGTCTCGGTCGGCAGTCCATTTATAAACCTTTGCGGAAGACCATCATTTTTGATTTTGACAGATTTATATGTCACGACAAACTTCTACGAAACCTTCCGAATTCGTCCAGCTGTTTTGTATTCTCCTAAATACCGTTAAAGAGAGGTCATCTGCATACCGAAACAAAAACATTCATGGAAAAAACTTACTAATATACTATATATACATTAAAAAACATTGGCTTAGCATACATCCCTGTTCCACACCAGTAATAGAGAACTCAGTCTGTCAAGCGCCATGATGTCAATGTTGAATACATTGACTTTACAACTCTTAATATCCATGAACCATGAACACCTTCTGTAATAAGTCGTTCATATATTTATAAGGCGTGAAATATATAAACGCGCAATAAATTCAATACCTGTGTATGATACTGTACGAGGTAAACAACAGTGGTACTCAATCGATAGTCGTTACAAATTTACCGAGAACATTTTTAATAATGATATTCCAAGATAGTTCTGGACTTTTTTGTTCTGGGATTTTGGACCTTTTTTATGTATGAGGCTTTAATTTAAGTTTCGACCAGATTCAACACCACTTGGGCCTCCACTTCCCTGTTCTATCCATGCGATATCATACGAGTTCTTACCGTCACATCCGGGGTACAGGAACGGCGCCAGAATCCAGAATACGACGAACCACGAGAACGATCCAGACAGAATAAATCCACGTTGCGCATCCATATCGACTGTTCTTTATGAAAGCAACCTCAAGCATTCACAGACGTCGGGTCTATGGCAACGAGAAGACACCTCTCTCAGTTTGAATTCCTTAACACAACTGAGATTTCTATACGTATTTAAAGCGAAAGCGAATCGTGTTGAAAAATGTTCAGCTTATCTTTACACATGTTACATGCAGCTTATAATATTTGGCATATAATATAGTATATTTACTGCTGGGTGGGTGGGGGGGGGTGCTACTTCCTGGTCCTACTGGACCTGGCTAGAGCGGCGAGTGCGCAGCAAAGCGGAACGACACGGACCTTTTGTATTGTTGCCTTTTAGTGTCGCTGCTTGAGCTCACACCGGGCGCCAGGTTCCCCGCTTGGACTGGTGGGTGGGTGGGGGGGGGGGTGGTGGGGGCATTGGTTGTGTTATGGGTGTGGTGTAACACTAAACGGTAACTGGACCCATGCATACAACGACATTGATAGGGTCGCGGTTAAATCGGACCAGAAGCTGGTTTGATGTGAGGAAAAAGGAAACAAACCTGGGTGTAAAGTGAAATTGGTCAGCATTTTATTGACGGGTGAATGACTCGATCAGGAGTTCTCAAAGAGCCCGACCCCCATCAAAGACGCGCATTAGTGAACAGGGTAAAAGTATAGCTCATTATTATGAATCGGACCGGCTAATACATCGAGATCAAGGCTCAATTCAAGTAAGTGATAATTATCAAATTTCAAGCCGCCCCAAGCCACTCACCATGCCAGATAGTCTAATTTGCAAACCCAAAATATTGGGGGGCACAGATACCTGTGCGCCCCCCCCCCCCACCCCCTCACTCACTATAATTCACATACCACTTTCTGAACTAAAACATGGTATTTTTCCTTATTATCCTGGTAAGGCCTCACGATCCAGTTCAGAGATATTTGAATGAGCGCATCATATATATAATAGGTGAACATTAATATGTGAATCCGCTGTTGTGAACCTCGTAAAATAAATAAAGTTCACATAGAAATAAATATATATAATATAACCACGAATCCTCCTGTTATGGCGCTTGCTGAGCAACTCGCAGCGTGGTGTTAGTTTTGCGCGAGAAACACACACCATGAAGCCAAAAGAGAAGCCTTAAATCCCACGCTGCTCAATTTTGGGATTGCAAAACGGCCCCGAAGAACAGCAGATGAAGCCAGCCAGCCCTGATTTCGGCAATTTGAATTTGGACATTTGTTCCATATCAATTAGTGTAGATTTTCTGAACGGGAGGGGGGACTACCTTACTCTAATATGGATTTGGTGAGAGTGGGCCGAATAATATGGAGAGAAAAAATTTTGATCTAAAAATCATCGATACACATGTATGCATCATATATGCGCCGAAGACTACCCATAATTCAAAGTACTCGAAGAACTGGCGTGTTGATTTGAGCAAAGGAATGTAGTGATTGACATTGAATCCAGTGGCGGATCCAGAGGGGGGGCGGGGGGGCATTCTCTAAAAAAAGGAGGCACAGGCATTATTTTTCCTGCACAACACCAGCGCGCTGGATAATGACATAAAGTGGTTAAACCTAAATTGATTTTTTAATCGCATACTATGTGAGGACGAAATACCCAAACTTAATTGAACACAAGGGTATCTTTCTAGCAATGCTGTTAAGCCGACGTACGATACTTGTGTTCAAAGCTGTGCTTAAACTTGCATATCGAGAATCTTTGCCGCCATGAGGTCAAAATACAAATAAGAATCGGTCCTTCGCAAATTCCTAGATCCGCCCCTTGGCCGAGAAAGGGAGTGGCCATGCTCGGAGAAAGGGCGTTGTCATGCTCGAAGAAAGGGCGTTGTCAAGTTTGATTGCTCCTGAACATGAAGTACGCTCTAGGAACCCTGTTTATATTGCTTCTAGATCAATATCGAAGGATCGGGATACTATTCTCTTTCAATTTCTCTTTCCTAAGCGTCGATGCGTAAGGTATTTGATGCGACATATATCAGAGACAAGTTAAAGTTGGGGAGTGGAATTGGTCATTCAAGACACTCTGGTGGGGGGGGGGGGGCAGCCCAGTGTGTCGACATTGTGTGCTCAAAAACAGCATAATACTTAACATTATTGAACTTGCAATAGCGATCACGTACATTAATAGATTCCCGCCTGTTTGATAAACATAAACAGATTGGATGTATGCATATGCTTCCATTCCCAAATGCAGTTTTTTTGCCTGCACCAGACAGTGCTCTTGCACTTTCCGCCGAGAACGGACGTTCCACATCGGAGAAAGGGATGTTCACCACGAATTGCCGCCGAGAAAGGAATGAGCGATCACTCAATGTGACACTGCATGTATCATTATATGACTCATATTGACATGTAGCCTAACTTAAAACTATAAGTAGAGCGAAACAAATAATTGTACCCCTCGGGAATTGAACGTACGACCCTACTATCAAAACTAATATTGACCATTGACGGCAGGAGAGAAAGACTCTTGTGCCACACACCAGTGCCACACACCATATGCACTTGCCGTTCTCGCGCAAACTTGCGGGTATAGCCTCGTTTTCGCATGGGAATTCCCAACATGTGCATATTCACGGAATCGCCATATTGACGCCAAAACGAGGCTGTGCCTGCAAAAACAAACTGCGTGACTCGCCCAACGCGTGAAATCTAATGGGAGACATCGCTGCGAAATAGCTCCCGGGTGATTTTAGTAATAAAATGACCGATTTCAGGCAGATGAAAAGGGTGTGTGTGTTCTGGAGCAAGTACATGTGAAAAAGGAGGGTCTTTTGGGGCGAGTATATTTGAAAAACGTGGAGTATTTCCCGCGGCATGCAGCAAGGGTCAAATGACATGAAAGCCCCCCTATATTTTTTATCTCGCTTTCCACGTCAGCTAGGATCTTTGTGCTGTGACATATTAGTCTATGGACCTAATATTGTTGTTGCTTTTATTATGAGTATTTTTTATTGAGTATTGAGTGAATCCTATGACCCGGACATTCTTTGCCTAGAATACTACTAATATGATACCCCCACGTGAAAATGCACGATAGGCCTATAGCCTTACAGGCTGAAAGTGCCGTTAAACCCAAATCAAACCACGTGAAAACTTGTGTACACAAGCGTTGTTGAACCCCGTGTTTTACCCGGGGAGATATTATGCTGGGTATATGGAATTATGCTGACATATTTGATATCCTGAAATGACCAATGTGGCAATAATTCTACCCCCCCCCCCCTCCATGCATGTATTGATTGACCGTGCCTGTGCCGTTGCATGAACCAATCGGTCTAATCTTAAAACAGTGATGACCACCTTTATGGGAGACTGTGGTTGTTGCACGAAATGCAGGGGGAAAAAATAATTGCACCTCTCGAGAATTGAACGCACGACTCCAGTATCAAAAGGGAAACGCTCTACCGACTGAGCTACGCGTTTTTTAACGTTACGCAATGCGTTTCAGTGCGTCATATTGTACCTCCAGCAACCATTCCCTGCAAAGTTTGTAATAAAAACACCATTAACCCTTGATTTAATTTGCCGTTAACTTTCCAATGGACAAATCAACATATGGACCTTAGCTATCTTTCACTAAGCAGATATTAAGCTCTGTTGAAGTCATAGCATCCCACTGCTGGTCGGGGATTCCCCCCAGCTGGAAGGGGTCACCCGTTCCGTGTGGCATAGGCCTACACGTTCGGCTATTATCATATCGGCGGGAGAGAAAGGCCCTTGTGCTACTCACCAGGGTCACACATCATATGCACTAGCCGTTCGCGCGCAAACTTGCAGGTATAGCTTCGTTCTCGCGTGGGAATTACCAACATGTGAATAAGGCGAATATTGTCATAGCGCACTCAGCTGTCTTCGGTGCGTGGTCGGGAAAGTCCGTATAATGGCTCACAAAAAATCGATATTGCAACCCTAAGTCGGGGATTATTGTTAATACACCTATCCCGTCCGTGTTTGGTAGCCTCTAATAAAAATGACCCCCTCTGAGTTTTCAGGCACTTTAAAGTCACCCGTTTACGATCTGGGTGCTTGAGCTGGCCTGAGCAAAGCACAATACAAAAGACACTACCTGAAGGAAAATCAGTATTGCAGGTATTTTTTTCGAAAAGATGCTTCATGTGTGTTGTAGAACCGTTCCCCATTCCTACCGGACCTCCAAGCCACGATTTCTGGGCGACCTCACCCAAACATAGATTAACATATAGACCGTTCCAGCGGAAATTCTGGCAGGTGCGTGTTTCGGGTGAACTCTAGCTTGCTCTGCGCAGCATATCATGCAAAAAAGCGAATACTGACTTGTAGCTGCATACTTTTCAACAGTCAAAAACCCACTTTGTACCGATAAATATCTTGCCTATCAAATAATACCAGTTGAAGAACGAGATGGAGGCATAAAGGCCGAGTAAAGTGCTGATATAAATGCCAACCGGCGAATGTAAAGACTGTCACTACGTTGTACGTCGCAGGAAAGTGGCAATATTCCACGATTTGCTGATGTTGTTAGTGCGGAAATAATGATCGTTCTGGCGTCTATTTTGTCTAAACATAATAAAAATATGATAGAGGAATATATATTGTACAGAATACATAACTTGATACCAAATATGTACCGATTATAAGCGATGAATAGACCGTTATACACTGTCTTTTCAATACGAATAGCAACCAGGAATGGCGAACGGGTAGCCTAACATATAGGACTGTTAAACTGGTAAACTCTAGTGAAAAATAATCTGTGCTTCCATTATATTATGTAATACTTACCAGTGGCGGATCCAAGAAGTTGTGAAAGGGCCCCGTGTGAGAATAATTTACATAAAAACATAATTTTTTCCTCATAAATCCGACGTTAACGGTGCTTGGCTCGTCCCTGCCTTCGGCGCCCCCCCCCCCCCCCCCCCCGATAGATGTCGCCTGGAACGGTCTTTGTCGTCTGTTCCTTGTACATTTGGGTCCAGGTACCGCTTGACACGTCAAATCTACTTACACCGCACCGCTCCGTCCGAACCACACCACACTAGACACCCATGACATAAATGCCCTCTTCACCCACTCAACAAACCAGGCGGCGAAACAGGCTACCGGGGTAACCCCCCGTGAACCTGCGGTCCTATTTATAAAGCCGCAATAAAAGATAGACCATGCCTCCCAGGTCACTTTTCGTCACGCTCTGGCTGCGCACTGTGCCGTCCAGCCAGGCCAATATTACCAGGAAGTTACATTGGTAACAGTTACGTGCAGATACCCTGAGCACATACATATACATGTTATTTGTATTAAGAAATACGTACTGAGTGGGGCAACTTTTCCGTCCCATAGCCGTCCCATCTGTAAATGATTGAAGCTGATTTCATGAAGACACGTCGATATGGATGCGCCACGTGGGTTTAGTCTGTCCGGATCGTTCTCGTGGTTCGTCGTATTCTGGATTCTGGCGCCGTTCCTGTACCCCGGATGTGACGGTAAGAACCCGTATGATATCCCATGGGTAGAACAGGGAAGTGGAGGCCATAGTGATGCTGAACACTGGGCAGTTTCCAGAAGTCTAGTCAAAATCTATTAAAGCCCCATACATAAGAAAGGTTCAAAATCAAAAGTACAGAACTACATGTATTTGGAGTATAATTTTCATATAATGTACATAGTCGTGTTCAGTCCACCTTAAATTTGTTGACTTACCTTTCGTTGCTACGGCTACCCCCTAAGTCGAACGACTGGTTGCCAGATATATCGAAACGACCGGTATAGGCAGGAGGGAGGAGTTATCGTGTATAAAAAGAAATGATATTGCGGTTAGCCGCCGCTTTGATTTAGAACGTCATCATATCGAATCTATTTGGCTTGAGTTTACTGCTACTGTTGGCAAAGTACTCTTATGAATATATTACCGGTCACCCAATGCGGGTGTAGATGCAGCACCTGCATGTCATATGACAAAGCCACAACAGAAAATGATAACTCCATTACCCTAGTTGGTGATTTCAATGATAGATTAAAATTACTTCATATGTCAATGTCTTCAGGGTATGAACAGCAGACTGCCGCATAAACGTTATTCACGATAACATTTAAACCGTGTGTTTCCTTCATTATACGCGAGTAAAAAGTTATGACATCAACTTGTATTATCATTATTGCACAAAATATTCTGTGACATTGACGGATGTCACACGAAAATGTAAGATGAAATAAGACACATAACGAAGTTCAAACATGTCCAAGCCAGAGCACGGTACCGATCCAAATGGCGCTCTATTTGGGTTACAACGGAGTCTATCGGAGCAGCATCGACCACGCGAAGCAAAACTCAAGGTAGGGGACAATGTTTGGATGAAATTCGACTAAAGTATTCGTTGCGATCTGATGCATCAACTTGTATTATCATTATTGCACAAAATATTCTGTGACACAAAATTCACACGATACGCCAGACGTATCGGGTAATACGGTTGATAGCAAGTGAAAAGTTATGGCATCTAATTTTATTATCATTGACGGGTGTTACACGAAAATTAAATCAGATGAAATAAAACGACACATTTTTAACCTTAACTTGTTTCAATCATATTATCATACGCCACTAAATCGGATCTCTAGACAAACTATCCGAGTAATCGTATAAACTCCAACATTCCCGAAAAAAGTCATAAGTCGAACGAGCCCTACATCCCCTACAACACACACCCAAAAAATACAATATCAAATGGATTCCATATTTGTATAGATACATCTATCCCAGCCGCCAATGGGCCACTTTAATCACCCGTCAACAACATTAATCCTTTTACATTCACGCTAAACCCAAGCCTCCCTTATGTACCATATATATGTACGTCACCCTCAACTCCCTTGTAATACACAAACGAAGTTCAAACATGCCCAAATCAGAGGGGAGGGATGGAGGATATGTGTGTTGGGGTGGTGAAATGCAGTAAAGGGAGCCAGCCAGCGTCGGAGACTCTGATAGGTGCATGCTAATGTACACGCGTGCCCCTCACCGAAAGTTCAGTCAAGCATCACGGGGTTGACTAGCGGGGAGGGGCGGGGGGCATCATCCAGAGGAGGAGAGGATGGTGGCGGAAGGGGAGCGGGGTGATATGTTGCTTACAAGTGAATGCACGGGTACAGTTATTCATTGTGTGTGTGTGTGTGTACGTGGGAAGGGTATCCGCTGTACTTGCACTCTTCATGCCATTGACGTCACTCCTCAATAGTGCAATACCTCGTTATGATGCGTAGGTGTGGGGGGCAAAGGGGGGGGGGGAGGGTGATGCAAGGGAGAGGGGAGCATGGGGAAGGGTGGGGCGGTGGGCGAAGTACAATGGTTTAACGATTTAATACAATGGTTTTGCAGTTACTTGCGTCATGGAAGGCGTATCTTCTGACTGGAGAGGCATTAATGCACAGGGGGGTCCCACAAGGTTCTATTATAGGCCCACTTCTGTTTATTACCAATGTTAATGATCTCTTGTGGAAGGTCTGGAAAGTGAAATCCATATGTACGCTGATGATACTTCTCTGTTCCTTGTACTCGACAAGAATTATGACGCGTCAGCCATCAACAGTGATTTGCGTAAGGTATCTAATTGGGCATCACAATGGAGAGTAAGTTTCAATCAAAGTGAAAGTGTTTACATGATATTTCGCTAAAAAAAACAGGAGGCCAGACGACATGCTATTGTCACTTGTTTCAACGCCAAATAAAAGGGTTTACACGCATTGCCATCTGGGCGTTACTCTCGCTGCTTATCTCAATCCGAGGATAATGTTTATTTCTTACTTCATTGTTCAGCTTCTCGGAACCTCGCGATCGTACGATGTAGCATTTCTAGAAACGCGTAATTTTAACATCCACCCGGTTACAAATGTGAGCTTAATATCCTTTAGGATGTCCTAAAAATGATTTAGGTAAACAGCAACCTGCTAATATTTCACCAATAAAAGTTTTGAGTATGGGTTGTTTATTTTGTCATCATATTGTGGTCAGTAACTCCTGCCCTGCGTTCTTGGCTTATGCTGCAGTCGTTATGTAACATTTGTTTGTGGAATCTTTGCTGACTTGTGTCTTATTATATGATGTAGTTATTAATTTGAATTTTTAATCCGTTTAGTTCACAAATGTTTGATATCGTATTGGTGTTTACACATAGGAAAATAAAAGATGAACAATTTGTGCTCGCAACACCCCTTTGGCACGAGCAAGTTTAAATTAGACGGGAATTTCAAAGTTATCAAACTAGCGTCAGTGATACCGCAAATACCTCCATTAACTCAATATAATACCCCCTCAATTAATCTTTTCTCCTTTAATCCAGCCCCACTAGTCCGCTGAAATATATACCCGTGCCTTTCCAATTATAGCGAGCGCAAGCAAGCTCTTAAGGTAACATGCATGCATATTCAAAGTCCATTTCAGGCATAGGCTTCAGACTTTCATTTCGCGTAACATCCCCCATGAGACGTTTTCGGATTCGGAGTAAATATCAGCTGTACATAAATAAATTCAACCAAAGAGAGGTCGAAGCCTATTATGTCATGTCTTTAATAATTAAATCAGCTGCCCCACAAAATTAACGAATAAATTATTCAATGTTAACATTGGATGTATACTTCAAATTAAAGTTAATTTATAAGTTACGCGCTAAATGTCTGTTGCCAAGCAGAGCGCTCTTGGTGACCGCCCATCGGCTGCTGTCCTAGTGAGCAGTTGTGACGTCAAAGTATTATAAACATGACGTCACAATGGGAGTTCCTAAGCAACCGAATGATATGCCACAAGCACGTGCATAATATACGTCATCCCGCCAAAGATATTCTTTATGGCAAGCCAAAGTGAGATTAATTTTGAATATTAGGGGAATAGTATCCCCTCGGAATATCTGAATTAACAAATATACGCTCGCATTTTTTAGGTAGCACATATCCATATTATGTGTTTTATTACAGGTATACTATGTAGCAGCTATATGTTTACTGTTCGATTTAACGTAAGGATTGACATCTAGATGTGTCCCCATTACACTTTACATGTTGTTAGGTAGCTGTTGACTTTTTAAATGATTGGCAATGAAACCCCCAAAAAAACGTTATGCTTATTATTGACAACTGATACATCGTGTTACTGAGCGAAATCGGAAAGCTGCTGAGATTAACAAGGCCGCTGACCAACTACATGATTGCTTCGAATACCAGTAGAAGTACCAGTAGAACCCTCACATAGAAAAATTATAATTACATGATTTAAGGAGTAGTTTGAGCGAGATATATTTTTAACAATTTTTCTTTAGTTTTAAAACCATTCCGATATGATTTTTTTTAGTTCGCTTATTTTTCCCTCCATCAGGAGAGAACTTTGGGATAAACAGTGACCGAATTCTGTACTTGAGTGTGAGCAAAGCCTCTGTCAGCGCGACACGCGTGATGAGGATCCAGGGGGACCCTGCCGTGTTGGTCAACACGCTAGTTACCACTAGCTCCTGGGACGACGTCGAACAGTTCGAAGGCAACCTGACGCAACACGAGTTTCGAGCAATAGCCGCCGAGCTGGAGGCGCGTCGTCTCTTCTTCTTCGACGCCGTGGATCCACACCTTGGCATTATCAGCAGCCTGACATGGCTGAACAACGCGGTCCAAGCACTCACGTACACCGCGCCTTGCTCCAAACAGGTAGGGCATTATATCAGTTGCTTGTGTGTCGCCGGCCTCGCCCACTTCTGTAGGTCCTGTTTATAGCCTACGGGCGACTGCTTCTTGTCTTCACTTACATACAGTATTTTTTGCATTTGGTACTCTTCAGGCATAACCATTGCACAAATACTCTTCATTTTGTTCTACCTGTCCGTAGGTGACGTCCTTTGCCTTGGATTGGGTCAACAGGAACTTGTACTGGGTGGACGCGGGGGATGAGGCCGACCACATCGCCCTCCTGTCCTATAACGTCAGCATTCCTCGGACGACGATTATCCACGCCGACGTACCTGGTGTCGGAGCGATGGCTGTGGACCCAATACACAGGTCTGGATAGGACCGTGCGCAGTGATTAAAAAAAGTCATCCAGACGATTAGTTTTGGGGAGTGGCCTGTGGTATTTCCGTTGCACGATAATGGGCTGTTCATTTCACCGCGAACTGGGAATGAGGAAAATAATTAATTGCGAACTGGGAATGGGGTATTAGCCGACTGTCGTGATTAAGGATTTTCATTAATGGTGAAATGTGAATTTGAATATTAAATAACCGTGAATCGGGATATCTCCAATTTATATCATGTATCCGCCCCTTCCTTTGTATGCGGCGGGTTCTCCATTTAATTCATCGTGACCTGGGAATAAAGACATTATTCTTCGTGATATGGGAACACGAGCCCCCCCCCCCCACCCCTGGCCCCCCACCCCTGCCTTGGTTTTTAAAGTAACTTTGCTTATATATTGTTCATAGTGCATTTTTCTGTTGAACACGGCAGTGGGTGTTTAGGGGTACTAGACATGCCCCCTACCCAACCCCGCCGTTCGTAATCCGAACTTGGAAGGTAGTTTTCAGTGCAAAATTAGCACCAATTTAAATACCCAGTCAAAATCCCGGGGAAGGGTATCTCGATGTAATGAACCGCTGGGGACGTGCCGCTGGAAAGGGTGTGTTTTTCGTGCACACCACATAACTATATCAGTGACGTGAAGCAAAAGTTATATACATGTTAATATACCCACATAACACCTACATGTCCGTACGGTGCTTGCATAAGATTCAATTTAGTAAAGAATAATTGTGAATAACACGCCCGCGTTTGTCTGTTACTAGATTTCTCTTCTGGATCCAAAACTCCGCCATCAAGCGATCCGACTTGAAGGGGGATGACGTCACGAGCGTCATAGACCTACTGAGGCCGTCCCTGCTCACGGTGGACTCGAACCCCCAACTGCTTGTCTGGCTGGACGATGGCACAGGTCTGGTGGAGACATCGGGTTACGAGGGCCAGGACAGGAGGACAGTATGGCCGGTGGATATCAAGGGACTCGGCGTCTTCACTGCCATCGAAATCTATGAGGTATTTAGAGATACGCACTGCATCATGCGTGCAACTATTAACCATCTGGGAGGCCTCTCTGTTGCAATGCTTGGTTATCGCAATAGACCGCGTATCGATAGGTCGTGGGTTCGAAGCCGGTACCTAATGGGGAGCATGATTCCTCCATTCATCCTTTATCGTCCCTGAAGGTTACTTTTATCCATTATTTTCACCAGACCAGTTCATTCGCACCACAACATTCTAGATGTGGTCGGGCAGAATATTATCCTCCTTTGTCCAAAAATGAGAAGGTAAGTTGCTATCCAAAAACTCCAGGGACTTTTGCTGTGCGTCGATTGTTTTCACAAGATCCTCTAATTACACACCTATTTTGCATAAATCTCAGGTTTTCCTTTTCCCGACAGAGGTACATTTTCCTGGCTCGCGCAAAGAGCGATAAACCTCGCAACTACATCATCCACAAGGATACGGGGGTAAAGCTAACCGACCTCAACATCAACTTTAACGACGAAGGTCCTGGTGAAGTGAGAAGTTACGGCATGGCGATGATGGCACCAGAACGCCAGCCCAACTCGACCAGTACGTCTACATTAATCACTATCTATTGCCATTGCACACATAATAATACAGATGGATAATATGACTTACTGGTTTAAATAATTCCACGTAGTTTTACCCACATCGTACAGCTCGCGCGTCGTCTTTCGCTGGGCTTTACGACCCGTGGCGTCGATTATGATACGTTTTAACACATATGAGACAGTCGTGACCCTGTTTTTTCCGGGTCGATCGCCTCGTCGGTGAGACAATCACGATATGACAAACATGTAATGGATGATGCCCATAATAACAGTACGTGTGTGTCTTCCAGGTTTAATGATCTGGTGCGCCGCATTACTTCGAGCTTTAGGGGACGCGCCATTGACATCATTAACGTCATTAGGATATCGCTTGCATTACTTCAAGATGTAGGGGACGCGTCACTGACATCATTAACGTCACTAGGATATCGCTTGCATTACTCAGAGTGTTAATGGACTTGTCACTGACATCATTAACGCCATTGGGATATCGCTTGCATTACTTCAAGCTTTAGGGGACGCGTCACTGACATCATTAACGCCATTAGGATATCGCTTGCATTACTCAAAGTGTTAATGGACTTGTCACTGACATCATTAACGCCATTGGGATATCGCTTGCAGGTCTGTGCAGAGACCACAACGGAGGCTGCGACCACATATGTGTCGGCGGCACGAGCACTGACATCCAATGTGTGTGTTCATTCGGATACAGTCTGCAGTCCGACGAGACTTCCTGTAGCTCCCGTAAGTTAGATCCTGCTCCCGTAAGTTCATTCTGTCTCTGCCGTAAGTTCGTTTGTTCCCGTAAGTTCGTTTGTTCCCGTAAGTTCATTCTTTCGCTGCCGTAAGTTCGTTTGTTCCCGTAAGTTTATTGAGTCTCTGCCGTAAGTTCGTTTGTTGCCGTTATTCCACCCTGTCACTGTGTCAGTTCATCATACCGCCCCCGTTATTCCACCCTGTCACTGTGTCAGTTCATCATACCGCCCCCGTTATTCCACACCGTCGCTGTGTCAGTTCATCATACCGCCCCCGTTATTCCACCCTGTCGATGTGTTAGTTCATCATACCGCCCCCGTTATTCCACCCTGTCACTGTGTCAGTTCATCATACCGCCCCCGTTATTCTACCCTGTCACTGTGTCAGTTCATCATACCGCCCCCGTTATTCCACCCTGTCACTGTGTCAGTTCATCATACCGCCCCCGTTATTCCACCCTGTCACTGTGTCAGTTCATCATACCGCCCCCGTTATTCCACCCTGTCACTGTGTCACTTCGTCATACCGCCCCCGTTATTCCATCCTGTCGATGTGTTAGTTCATCATACCGCCCCCGTTATTCCACCCTGTCACTGTGTCATTTCATCATACCGCCCCCGTTATTCCACCCTGTCGATGTGTTAGTTCATCATACCGCCCTCGTTATTCCACCCTGTCACTGTGAGTTCATCATACAGCCCCCGTTATTCCACCCTGTCGCTGTGTCAGTTCATCATACCGCCCCCGTTATTCCACCCTGTCACTGTGAGTTCATCATACCGCCCAGGTTATTCCACCCTGTCACTGTGTCAGTTCACCATACCGCCCCCGTTATTCCACCCTGTCACTGCGTCAGTTCATCATACCGCCCCCGTTATTCCACCCTGTCACTGTGTCAGTTCATCATACCGCCCCCGTTATTCCACCCTGTCGATGTGTTAGTTCATCATACCGCCCCCGTTATTCCACCCTGTCACTGTGTCAGTTCATCATACCGCCCCCGTTATTCCACCCTGTCACTGTGTCAGTTCATCATACCGCCCCCGTTATTCCACCCTGTCACTGTGTCAGTTCATCATACCGCCCCCGTTATTCCACCCTGTCACTGTGTCAGTTCATCATACCGCCCCCGTTATTCCACCCTGTCACTGTGTCAGTTCATCATACCGCCCCCGTTATTCCACCCTGTCGATGTGTTAGTTCATCATACCGCCCCCGTTATTCCACCCTGTCACTGTGCCAGTTCATCATACCGCCCCCGTTATTCCACCCTGTCACTGTGTCAGTTCATCATACCGCCCCCGTTATTCCACACCGTCGCTGTGTCAGTTCATCATACCGCCCCCGTTATTCCACCCTGTCGATGTGTTAGTTCATCATACCGCCCCCGTTATTCCACCCTGTCACTGTGTCAGTTCATCATACCGCCCCCGTTATTCTACCCTGTCACTGTGTCAGTTCATCATACCGCCCCCGTTATTCCACCCTGTCACTGTGTCAGTTCATCATACCGCCCCCGTTATTCCACCCTGTCACTGTGTCAGTTCATCATACCGCCCCCGTTATTCCACCCTGTCACTGTGTCACTTCGTCATACCGCCCCCGTTATTCCACCCTGTCGATGTGTTAGTTCATCATACCGCCCCCGTTATTCCACCCTGTCACTGTGTCATTTCATCATACCGCCCCCGTTATTCCACCCTGTCGATGTGTTAGTTCATCATACCGCCCCCGTTATTCCACCCTGTCACTGTGAGTTCATCATACAGCCCCCGTTATTCCACCCTGTCGCTGTGTCAGTTCATCATACCGCCCCCGTTATTCCACCCTGTCACTGTGAGTTCATCATACCGCCCAGGTTATTCCACCCTGTCACTGTGTCAGTTCACCATACCGCCCCCGTTATTCCACCCTGTCACTGCGTCAGTTCATCATACCGCCCCCGTTATTCCACCCTGTCACTGTGTCAGTTCATCATACCGCCCCCGTTATTCCACCCTGTCGATGTGTTAGTTCATCATACCGCCCCCGTTATTCCACCCTGTCACTGTGTCAGTTCATCATACCGCCCCCGTTATTCCACCCTGTCACTGTGTCAGTTCATCATACCGCCCCCGTTATTCCACCCTGTCCCTGTGTCAGTTCATCATACCGCCCCCGTTATTCCACCCTGTCACTGTGTTAGTTCATCATACCGCCTCCGTTATTCCACCCTGTCACTGTGTCAGTTCATCATACCGCCCCCGTTATTCCACCCTGTCACTGTGTCAGTTCATCATACCGCCCCCGTTATTCCACCCTGTCACTGTGTCAGTTCATCATACCGCCCCCGTTATTCCACCCTGTCACTGTGTTAGTTCATCATACCGCCTCCGTTATTCCACCCTGTCACTGTGTCAGTTCATCATACCGCCCCCGTTATTCCACCCTGTCACTGTGTCAGTTCATCATGCCGCCCCCGTTATTCCACCCTGTCACTGTGTCAGTTCATCATACCGCCCCCGTTATTCCACCCTGTCGATGTGTTAGTTCATCATACCGCCCCCGTTATTCCACCCTGTCACTGTGTCAGTTCATCATACCGCCCCCGTTATTCCACCCTGTCGATGTGTTAGTTCATCATACCGCCCCCGTTATTCCACCCTGTCACTGTGTCAGTTCATCATACCGCCCCCGTTATTCCACCCTGTCACTGTGTCACTTCATCATACCGCCCCCGTTATTCCACCCTGTCACTGTGTCAGTTCATCATACCGCCCCCGTTATTCCACCCTGTCACTGTGTCAGTTCATCATACCGCCCCCGTTATTCCACCCTGTCACTGTGTCAGTTCATCATACCGCCCCCGTTATTCCACCCTGTCGATGTGTTAGTTCATCATACCGCCTCCGTTATTCCACCCTGTCACTGTGTCAGTTCATCATACCGCCCCCGTTATTCCACCCTGTCACTGTGTCAGTTCATCATACCGCCCCCGTTATTCCACCCTGTCACTGTGTCAGTTCATCATACCGCCCCCGTTATTCCACCCTGTCACTGTGTCAGTTCATCATACCGCCCCCGTTATTCCACCCTGTCACTGTGTCAGTTCATCATACCGCCCCCGTTATTCCACCCTGTCGATGTGTCAGTTCATCATACCGCCCCCGTTATTCCACTCTGTCACTGTGTCAGTTCATCATACCACCCCCGTTATTCCACCTTGTCAGTGTGTCAGTTCATCCTACCACCCCCGTTATTGCACCCTGTCCCTGTGTTAGTTCTTCATACCGCCCCGTTATTCCACCCTGTCCCTGTGTCAGTTCATCATACCGCCCCTGTCATTCCACCCTGTCACTGTGTCAGTTCATCATACCGCCCCCGTTATTCCACCCTGTCGATGTGTTAGTTCATCATACCGCCCCCGTTATTCCACCCTGTCACTGTGTCAGTTCATCATACCGCCCCCGTTATTCCAGCCTGTCACTGTGTCAGTTCATCATACCGCCCCCGTTATTCCACCCTGTCACTGTGTCAGTTCATCATACCGCCCCCGTTATTCCACCCTGTCGCTGTGTTAGTTCATCATACCGCCCCCGTTATTGTGTCAGTTCATCATACCGCCCCCGTTATTCCACCCTGTCACTATGTCAGTTCATCATACCGCCCCCGTTATTCCACCCTGTCACTATGTCAGTTCATCATACCGCCCCCGTTATTCCACCCTGTCGCTGTGTTAGTTCATCATACCGCCCCCGTTATTGTGTCAGTTCATCATACCGCCCCCGTTATTCCACCCTGTCGATGTGTTAGTTCATCATACCGCCCCCGTTATTCCACCCTGTCACTGTGTCAGTTCATCATACCGCCCCCGTTATTCCACCCTGTCACTGTGTCAGTTCATCATACCGCCCCCGTTATTCCACCCTGTCACTGTGTCAGTTCATCATACCGCCCCCGTTATTCCACCCTGTCACTGTGTCAGTTCATCATACCGCCCCCGTTATTCCACCCTGTCACTGTGTCAGTTCATCATACCGCCCCCGTTATTCCACCCTGTCACTGTGTCAGTTCATCATACCGCCCCCGTTATTCCACCCTGTCGATGTGTCAGTTCATCATACCGCCCCCGTTATTCCACCCTGTCACTGTGTCAGTTCATCATACCGCCCCCGTTATTCCACCCTGTCACTGTGTCAGTTCATCATACCGCCCCCGTTATTCCACCCTGTCGATGTGTTAGTTCATCATACCGCCCCCGTTATTCCACCCTGTCACTGTGTCAGTTCATCATACCGCCCCCGTTATTCCACCCTGTCACTGTGTCAGTTCATCATACCGCCCCCGTTATTCCACCCTGTCCCTGTGTCAGTTCATCATACCGCCCCCGTTATTCCACCCTGTCACTGTGTTAGTTCATCATACCGCCTCCGTTATTCCACCCTGTCACTGTGTCAGTTCATCATACCGCCCCCGTTATTCCACCCTGTCACTGTGTCAGTTCATCATGCCGCCCCCGTTATTCCACCCTGTCACTGTGTCAGTTCATCATACCGCCCCCGTTATTCCACCCTGTCGATGTGTTAGTTCATCATACCGCCCCCGTTATTCCACCCTGTCACTGTGTCAGTTCATCATACCGCCCCCGTTATTCCACCCTGTCGATGTGTTAGTTCATCATACCGCCCCCGTTATTCCACCCTGTCACTGTGTCAGTTCATCATACCGCCCCCGTTATTCCACCCTGTCACTGTGTCACTTCATCATACCGCCCCCGTTATTCCACCCTGTCACTGTGTCAGTTCATCATACCGCCCCCGTTATTCCACCCTGTCACTGTGTCAGTTTATCATACCGCCCCCGTTATTCCACCCTGTCACTGTGTCAGTTCATCATACCGCCCCCGTTATTCCACCCTGTCGATGTGTTAGTTCATCATACCGCCTCCGTTATTCCACCCTGTCACTGTGTCAGTTCATCATACCGCCCCCGTTATTCCACCCTGTCACTGTGTCAGTTCATCATACCGCCCCCGTTATTCCACCCTGTCACTGTGTCAGTTCATCATACCGCCCCCGTTATTCCACCCTGTCACTGTGTCAGTTCATCATACCGCCCCCGTTATTCCACCCTGTCACTGTGTCAGTTCATCATACCGCCCCCGTTATTCCACCCTGTCACTGTGTCAGTTCATCATACCGCCCCCGTTATTCCACCCTGTCACTGTGTCAGTTCATCATACCGCCCCCGTTATTCCACCCTGTCCCTGTGTCAGTTCATCATACCGCCCCCGTTATTCCACCCTGTCACTGTGTTAGTTCATCATACCGCCTCCGTTATTCCACCCTGTCACTGTGTCAGTTCATCATACCGCCCCCGTTATTCCACCCTGTCACTGTGTCAGTTCATCATGCCGCCCCCGTTATTCCACCCTGTCACTGTGTCAGTTCATCATACCGCCCCCGTTATTCCACCCTGTCGATGTGTTAGTTCATCATACCGCCCCCGTTATTCCACCCTGTCACTGTGTCAGTTCATCATACCGCCCCCGTTATTCCACCCTGTCGATGTGTTAGTTCATCATACCGCCCCCGTTATTCCACCCTGTCACTGTGTCAGTTCATCATACCGCCCCCGTTATCCCACCCTGTCACTGTGTCACTTCATCATACCGCCCCCGTTATTCCACCCTGTCACTGTGTCAGTTCATCATACCGCCCCCGTTATTCCACCCTGTCACTGTGTCAGTTCATCATACCGCCCCCGTTATTCCACCCTGTCACTGTGTCAGTTCATCATACCGCCCCCGTTATTCCACCCTGTCGATGTGTTAGTTCATCATACCGCCTCCGTTATTCCACCCTGTCACTGTGTCAGTTCATCATACCGCCCCCGTTATTCCACCCTGTCACTGTGTCAGTTCATCATACCGCCCCCGTTATTCCACCCTGTCACTGTGTCAGTTCATCATACCGCCCCCGTTATTCCACCCTGTCACTGTGTCAGTTCATCATACCGCCCCCGTTATTCCACCCTGTCACTGTGTCAGTTCATCATACCGCCCCCGTTATTCCACCCTGTCACTGTGTCAGTTCATCATACCGCCCCCGTTATTCCACTCTGTCACTGTGTCAGTTCATCATACCACCCCCGTTATTCCACCTTGTCAGTGTGTCAGTTCATCCTACCACCCCCGTTATTGCACCCTGTCCCTGTGTTAGTTCTTCATACCGCCCCGTTATTCCACCCTGTCCCTGTGTCAGTTCATCATACCGCCCCTGTCATTCCACCCTGTCACTGTGTCAGTTCATCATACCGCCCCCGTTATTCCACCCTGTCGATGTGTTAGTTCATCATACCGCCCCCGTTATTCCACCCTGTCACTGTGTCAGTTCATCATACCGCCCCCGTTATTCCAGCCTGTCACTGTGTCAGTTCATCATACCGCCCCCGTTATTCCACCCTGTCACTGTGTCAGTTCATCATACCGCCCCCGTTATTCCACCCTGTCGCTGTGTTAGTTCATCATACCGCCCCCGTTATTGTGTCAGTTCATCATACCGCCCCCGTTATTCCACCCTGTCACTATGTCATTTCATCATACCGCCCCCGTTATTCCACCCTGTCACTATGTCAGTTCATCATACCGCCCCCGTTATTCCACCCTGTCGCTGTGTTAGTTCATCATACCGCCCCCGTTATTGTGTCAGTTCATCATACCGCCCCCGTTATTCCACCCTGTCGATGTGTTAGTTCATCATACCGCCCCCGTTATTCCACCCTGTCACTGTGTCAGTTCATCATACCGCCCCCGTTATTCCACCCTGTCACTGTGTCAGTTCATCATACCGCCCCCGTTATTCCACCCTGTCACTGTGTCAGTTCATCATACCGCCCCCGTTATTCCACCCTGTCACTGTGTCAGTTCATCATACCGCCCCCGTTATTCCACCCTGTCACTGTGTCAGTTCATCATACCGCCCCCGTTATTCCACCCTGTCGATGTGTTAGTTCATCATACCGCCCCCGTTATTCCACCCTGTCACTGTGTCAGTTCATCATACCGCCCCCGTTATTCCACCCTGTCACTGTGTCAGTTCATCATACCGCCCCCGTTATTCCACCCTGTCACTGTGTCAGTTCATCATACCGCCCCCGTTATTCCACCCTGTCGATGTGTTAGTTCATCATACCGCCCCCGTTATTCCACCCTGTCACTGTGTCAGTTCATCATACCGCCCCCGTTATTCCACCCTGTCACTGTGTCAGTTCATCATACCGCCCCCGTTATTCCACCCTGTCCCTGTGTCAGTTCATCATACCGCCCCCGTTATTCCACCCTGTCACTGTGTTAGTTCATCATACCGCCTCCGTTATTCCACCCTGTCACTGTGTCAGTTCATCATACCGCCCCCGTTATTCCACCCTGTCACTGTGTCAGTTCATCATGCCGCCCCCGTTATTCCACCCTGTCACTGTGTCAGTTCATCATACCGCCCCCGTTATTCCACCCTGTCACTGTGTTAGTTCATCATACCGAGCCCCGTTATTCCACTCTGTCGCTGTGTCAGTTCATCATACCGCCCCGTTATTCCACCCTCTCACTGTTTCAGTTCATCATACCGCCCCCGTTATTCCACCCTGTCGCTGTGAGTTCATCATACCGCCCCGTTATTCCACCCTGTCACTGTGTCAGTTCATCATACCGCCCCCGTTATTCCACCCTGTCGCTGTGTTAGTTCATCATACCGCCCCCGTTATTCCACCCTGTCGCTGTGTTAGTTCATCATACCGCCCCCGTTATTCCACCCTGTCGCTGTGTTAGTTCAGCATACCGCCCCCGTTATTCCACCCTGTCGCTGTGTTAGTTCATCATACTGCCCCCGTTATTCCACTCTGTCGCTGTGTCAGTTCATCATACCGCCCCCGTTATTCCACCCTGTCACTGTGTCAGTTCATCATACCGCCCCCGTTATTCCACCCTGTCGCTGTGTCAGTTCATCATACCGCCCCCGTTATTCCACCCTGTCACTGTGTCAGTTCATCATACCGCCCCCGTTATTCCACCCTGTCGATGTGTTAGTTCATCATACCGCCCCCGTTATTCCACCCTGTCACTGTGCCAGTTCATCATACCGCCCCCGTTATTCCACCCTGTCACTGTGTCAGTTCATCATACCGCCCCCGTTATTCCACACCGTCGCTGTGTCAGTTCATCATACCGCCCCCGTTATTCCACCCTGTCGATGTGTTAGTTCATCATACCGCCCCCGTTATTCCACCCTGTCACTGTGTCAGTTCATCATACCGCCCCCGTTATTCTACCCTGTCACTGTGTCAGTTCATCATACCGCCCCCGTTATTCCACCCTGTCACTGTGTCAGTTCATCATACCGCCCCCGTTATTCCACCCTGTCACTGTGTCAGTTCATCATACCGCCCCCGTTATTCCACCCTGTCACTGTGTCACTTCGTCATACCGCCCCCGTTATTCCACCCTGTCGATGTGTTAGTTCATCATACCGCCCCCGTTATTCCACCCTGTCACTGTGTCATTTCATCATACCGCCCCCGTTATTCCACCCTGTCGATGTGTTAGTTCATCATACCGCCCCCGTTATTCCACCCTGTCACTGTGAGTTCATCATACAGCCCCCGTTATTCCACCCTGTCGCTGTGTCAGTTCATCATACCGCCCCCGTTATTCCACCCTGTCACTGTGAGTTCATCATACCGCCCAGGTTATTCCACCCTGTCACTGTGTCAGTTCACCATACCGCCCCCGTTATTCCACCCTGTCACTGCGTCAGTTCATCATACCGCCCCCGTTATTCCACCCTGTCACTGTGTCAGTTCATCATACCGCCCCCGTTATTCCACCCTGTCGATGTGTTAGTTCATCATACCGCCCCCGTTATTCCACCCTGTCACTGTGTCAGTTCATCATACCGCCCCCGTTATTCCACCCTGTCACTGTGTCAGTTCATCATACCGCCCCCGTTATTCCACCCTGTCACTGTGTCAGTTCATCATACCGCCCCCGTTATTCCACCCTGTCACTGTGTCAGTTCATCATACCGCCCCCGTTATTCCACCCTGTCGATGTGTTAGTTCATCATACCGCCCCCGTTATTCCACCCTGTCACTGTGTCAGTTCATCATACCGCCCCCGTTATTCCACCCTGTCACTGTGTCAGTTCATCATACCGCCCCCGTTATTCCACCCTGTCCCTGTGTCAGTTCATCATACCGCCCCCGTTATTCCACCCTGTCACTGTGTTAGTTCATCATACCGCCTCCGTTATTCCATCCTGTCACTGTGTCAGTTCATCATACCGCCCCCGTTATTCCACCCTGTCACTGTGTCAGTTCATCATACCGCCCCCGTTATTCCACCCTGTCACTGTGTCAGTTCATCATACCGCCCCCGTTATTCCACCCTGTCGATGTGTTAGTTCATCATACCGCCCCCGTTATTCCACCCTGTCACTGTGTCAGTTCATCATACCGCCCCCGTTATTCCACCCTGTCGATGTGTTAGTTCATCATACCGCCCCCGTTATTCCACCCTGTCACTGTGTCAGTTCATCATACCGCCCCCGTTATTCCACCCTGTCACTGTGTCACTTCATCATACCGCCCCCGTTATTCCACCCTGTCACTGTGTCAGTTCATCATACCGCCCCCGTTATTCCACCCTGTCACTGTGTCAGTTCATCATACCGCCCCCGTTATTCCACCCTGTCACTGTGTCAGTTCATCATACCGCCCCCGTTATTCCACCCTGTCGATGTGTTAGTTCATCATACCGCCTCCGTTATTCCACCCTGTCACTGTGTCAGTTCATCATACCGCCCCCGTTATTCCACCCTGTCACTGTGTCAGTTCATCATACCGCCCCCGTTATTCCACCCTGTCACTGTGTCAGTTCATCATACCGCCCCCGTTATTCCACCCTGTCACTGTGTCAGTTCATCATACCGCCCCCGTTATTCCACCCTGTCACTGTGTCAGTTCATCATACCGCCCCCGTTATTCCACCCTGTCACTGTGTCAGTTCATCATACCGCCCCCGTTATTCCACTCTGTCACTGTGTCAGTTCATCATACCACCCCCGTTATTCCACCTTGTCAGTGTGTCAGTTCATCCTACCACCCCCGTTATTGCACCCTGTCCCTGTGTTAGTTCTTCATACCGCCCCGTTATTCCACCCTGTCCCTGTGTCAGTTCATCATACCGCCCCTGTCATTCCACCCTGTCACTGTGTCAGTTCATCATACCGCCCCCGTTATTCCACCCTGTCGATGTGTTAGTTCATCATACCGCCCCCGTTATTCCACCCTGTCACTGTGTCAGTTCATCATACCGCCCCCGTTATTCCAGCCTGTCACTGTGTCAGTTCATCATACCGCCCCCGTTATTCCACCCTGTCACTGTGTCAGTTCATCATACCGCCCCCGTTATTCCACCCTGTCGCTGTGTCAGTTCATCATACCGCCCCCGTTATTCCACCCTGTCACTGTGTCAGTTCATCATACCGCCCCCGTTATTCCACCCTGTCACTGTGTCAGTTCATCATACCGCCCCCGTTATTCCACCCTGTCGCTGTGTCAGTTCATCATACCGCCCCCGTTATTCCACCCTGTCACTGTGTCAGTTCATCATACCGCCCCCGTTATTCCACCCTGTCGCTGTGTCAGTTCATCATACCGCCTCCGTTATTCCACCCTGTCACTGTGTCAGTTCATCATACCGCCCCCGTTATTCCACCCTGTCGATGTGTTAGTTCATCATACCGCCCCCGTTATTCCACCCTGTCACTGTGTCAGTTCATCATACCGCCCCCGTTATTCCAGCCTGTCACTGTGTCAGTTCATCATACCGCCCCCGTTATTCCACCCTGTCACTGTGTCAGTTCATCATACCGCCCCCGTTATTCCACCCTGTCGCTGTGTCAGTTCATCATACCGCCCCCGTTATTCCACCCTGTCACTGTGTCAGTTCATCATACCGCCCCCGTTATTCCACCCTGTCACTGTGTCAGTTCATCATACCGCCCCCGTTATTCCACCCTGTCACTGTGTCAGTTCATCATACCGCCCCCGTTATTCCACCCTGTCACTGTGTCAGTTCATCATACCGCCCCCGTTATTCCACTCTGTCACTGTGTCAGTTCATCATACCACCCCCGTTATTCCACCTTGTCAGTGTGTCAGTTCATCCTACCACCCCCGTTATTGCACCCTGTCCCTGTGTTAGTTCTTCATACCGCCCCGTTATTCCACCCTGTCCCTGTGTCAGTTCATCATACCGCCCCTGTCATTCCACCCTGTCACTGTGTCAGTTCATCATACCGCCCCCGTTATTCCACCCTGTCGATGTGTTAGTTCATCATACCGCCCCCGTTATTCCACCCTGTCACTGTGTCAGTTCATCATACCGCCCCCGTTATTCCAGCCTGTCACTGTGTCAGTTCATCATACCGCCCCCGTTATTCCACCCTGTCACTGTGTCAGTTCATCATACCGCCCCCGTTATTCCACCCTGTCGCTGTGTTAGTTCATCATACCGCCCCCGTTATTGTGTCAGTTCATCATACCGCCCCCGTTATTCCACCCTGTCACTATGTCAGTTCATCATACCGCCCCCGTTATTCCACCCTGTCACTGTGTCAGTTCATCATACCGCCCCCGTTATTCCACCCTGTCACTGTGTCAGTTCATCATACCGCCCCCGTTATTCCACCCTGTCACTGTGTCAGTTCATCATACCGCCCCCGTTATTCCACTCTGTCACTGTGTCAGTTCATCATACCACCCCCGTTATTCCACCTTGTCAGTGTGTCAGTTCATCCTACCACCCCCGTTATTGCACCCTGTCCCTGTGTTAGTTCTTCATACCGCCCCGTTATTCCACCCTGTCCCTGTGTCAGTTCATCATACCGCCCCTGTCATTCCACCCTGTCACTGTGTCAGTTCATCATACCGCCCCCGTTATTCCACCCTGTCGATGTGTTAGTTCATCATACCGCCCCCGTTATTCCACCCTGTCACTGTGTCAGTTCATCATACCGCCCCCGTTATTCCAGCCTGTCACTGTGTCAGTTCATCATACCGCCCCCGTTATTCCACCCTGTCACTGTGTCAGTTCATCATACCGCCCCCGTTATTCCACCCTGTCGCTGTGTCAGTTCATCATACCGCCCCCGTTATTCCACCCTGTCACTGTGTCAGTTCATCATACCGCCCCCGTTATTCCACCCTGTCACTGTGTCAGTTCATCATACCGCCCCCGTTATTCCACCCTGTCGCTGTGTCAGTTCATCATACCGCCCCCGTTATTCCACCCTGTCACTGTGTCAGTTCATCATACCGCCCCCGTTATTCCACCCTGTCGCTGTGTCAGTTCATCATACCGCCTCCGTTATTCCACCCTGTCACTGTGTCAGTTCATCATACCGCCCCCGTTATTCCACCCTGTCGATGTGTTAGTTCATCATACCGCCCCCGTTATTCCACCCTGTCACTGTGTCAGTTCATCATACCGCCCCCGTTATTCCAGCCTGTCACTGTGTCAGTTCATCATACCGCCCCCGTTATTCCACCCTGTCACTGTGTCAGTTCATCATACCGCCCCCGTTATTCCAGCCTGTCACTGTGTCAGTTCATCATACCGCCCCCGTTATTCCACCCTGTCACTGTGTCAGTTCATCATACCGCCCCCGTTATTCCACCCTGTCGCTGTGTCAGTTCATCATACCGCCCCCGTTATTCCACCCTGTCACTGTGTCAGTTCATCATACCGCCCCCGTTATTCCACCCTGTCACTGTGTCAGTTCATCATACCGCCCCCGTTATTCCACCCTGTCACTGTGTCAGTTCATCATACCGCCCCCGTTATTCCACCCTGTCACTGTGTCAGTTCATCATACCGCCCCCGTTATTCCACTCTGTCACTGTGTCAGTTCATCATACCACCCCCGTTATTCCACCTTGTCAGTGTGTCAGTTCATCCTACCACCCCCGTTATTGCACCCTGTCCCTGTGTTAGTTCTTCATACCGCCCCGTTATTCCACCCTGTCCCTGTGTCAGTTCATCATACCGCCCCTGTCATTCCACCCTGTCACTGTGTCAGTTCATCATACCGCCCCCGTTATTCCACCCTGTCGATGTGTTAGTTCATCATACCGCCCCCGTTATTCCACCCTGTCACTGTGTCAGTTCATCATACCGCCCCCGTTATTCCAGCCTGTCACTGTGTCAGTTCATCATACCGCCCCCGTTATTCCACCCTGTCACTGTGTCAGTTCATCATACCGCCCCCGTTATTCCACCCTGTCGCTGTGTTAGTTCATCATACCGCCCCCGTTATTGTGTCAGTTCATCATACCGCCCCCGTTATTCCACCCTGTCACTATGTCAGTTCATCATACCGCCCCCGTTATTCCACCCTGTCACTGTGTCAGTTCATCATACCGCCCCCGTTATTCCACCCTGTCACTGTGTCAGTTCATCATACCGCCCCCGTTATTCCACCCTGTCACTGTGTCAGTTCATCATACCGCCCCCGTTATTCCACTCTGTCACTGTGTCAGTTCATCATACCACCCCCGTTATTCCACCTTGTCAGTGTGTCAGTTCATCCTACCACCCCCGTTATTGCACCCTGTCCCTGTGTTAGTTCTTCATACCGCCCCGTTATTCCACCCTGTCCCTGTGTCAGTTCATCATACCGCCCCTGTCATTCCACCCTGTCACTGTGTCAGTTCATCATACCGCCCCCGTTATTCCACCCTGTCGATGTGTTAGTTCATCATACCGCCCCCGTTATTCCACCCTGTCACTGTGTCAGTTCATCATACCGCCCCCGTTATTCCAGCCTGTCACTGTGTCAGTTCATCATACCGCCCCCGTTATTCCACCCTGTCACTGTGTCAGTTCATCATACCGCCCCCGTTATTCCACCCTGTCGCTGTGTCAGTTCATCATACCGCCCCCGTTATTCCACCCTGTCACTGTGTCAGTTCATCATACCGCCCCCGTTATTCCACCCTGTCACTGTGTCAGTTCATCATACCGCCCCCGTTATTCCACCCTGTCGCTGTGTCAGTTCATCATACCGCCCCCGTTATTCCACCCTGTCACTGTGTCAGTTCATCATACCGCCCCCGTTATTCCACCCTGTCGCTGTGTCAGTTCATCATACCGCCTCCGTTATTCCACCCTGTCACTGTGTCAGTTCATCATACCGCCCCCGTTATTCCACCCTGTCGATGTGTTAGTTCATCATACCGCCCCCGTTATTCCACCCTGTCACTGTGTCAGTTCATCATACCGCCCCCGTTATTCCAGCCTGTCACTGTGTCAGTTCATCATACCGCCCCCGTTATTCCACCCTGTCACTGTGTCAGTTCATCATACCGCCCCCGTTATTCCACCCTGTCGCTGTGTCAGTTCATCATACCGCCCCCGTTATTCCACCCTGTCACTGTGTCAGTTCATCATACCGCCCCCGTTATTCCACCCTGTCACTGTGTCAGTTCATCATACCGCCCCCGTTATTCCACCCTGTCACTGTGTCAGTTCATCATACCGCCCCCGTTATTCCACCCTGTCACTGTGTCAGTTCATCATACCGCCCCCGTTATTCCACTCTGTCACTGTGTCAGTTCATCATACCACCCCCGTTATTCCACCTTGTCAGTGTGTCAGTTCATCCTACCACCCCCGTTATTGCACCCTGTCCCTGTGTTAGTTCTTCATACCGCCCCGTTATTCCACCCTGTCCCTGTGTCAGTTCATCATACCGCCCCTGTCATTCCACCCTGTCACTGTGTCAGTTCATCATACCGCCCCCGTTATTCCACCCTGTCGATGTGTTAGTTCATCATACCGCCCCCGTTATTCCACCCTGTCACTGTGTCAGTTCATCATACCGCCCCCGTTATTCCAGCCTGTCACTGTGTCAGTTCATCATACCGCCCCCGTTATTCCACCCTGTCACTGTGTCAGTTCATCATACCGCCCCCGTTATTCCACCCTGTCGCTGTGTTAGTTCATCATACCGCCCCCGTTATTGTGTCAGTTCATCATACCGCCCCCGTTATTCCACCCTGTCACTATGTCAGTTCATCATACCGCCCCCGTTATTCCACCCTGTCACTATGTCAGTTCATCATACCGCCCCCGTTATTCCACCCTGTCGCTGTGTTAGTTCATCATACCGCCCCCGTTATTGTGTCAGTTCATCATACCGCCCCCGTTATTCCACCCTGTCGATGTGTTAGTTCATCATACCGCCCCCGTTATTCCACCCTGTCACTGTGTCAGTTCATCATACCGCCCCCGTTATTCCACCCTGTCACTGTGTCAGTTCATCATACCGCCCCCGTTATTCCACCCTGTCACTGTGTCAGTTCATCATACCGCCCCCGTTATTCCACCCTGTCACTGTGTCAGTTCATCATACCGCCCCCGTTATTCCACCCTGTCACTGTGTCAGTTCATCATACCGCCCCCGTTATTCCACCCTGTCGATGTGTTAGTTCATCATACCGCCCCCGTTATTCCACCCTGTCACTGTGTCAGTTCATCATACCGCCCCCGTTATTCCACCCTGTCACTGTGTCAGTTCATCATACCGCCCCCGTTATTCCACCCTGTCCCTGTGTCAGTTCATCATACCGCCCCCGTTATTCCACCCTGTCACTGTGTTAGTTCATCATACCGCCTCCGTTATTCCACCCTGTCACTGTGTCAGTTCATCATACCGCCCCCGTTATTCCACCCTGTCACTGTGTCAGTTCATCATACCGCCCCCGTTATTCCACCCTGTCACTGTGTCAGTTCATCATACCGCCCCCGTTATTCCACCCTGTCGATGTGTTAGTTCATCATACCGCCCCCGTTATTCCACCCTGTCACTGTGTCAGTTCATCATACCGCCCCCGTTATTCCACCCTGTCGATGTGTTAGTTCATCATACCGCCCCCGTTATTCCACCCTGTCACTGTGTCAGTTCATCATACCGCCCCCGTTATTCCACCCTGTCACTGTGTCACTTCATCATACCGCCCCCGTTATTCCACCCTGTCACTGTGTCAGTTCATCATACCGCCCCCGTTATTCCACCCTGTCACTGTGTCAGTTCATCATACCGCCCCCGTTATTCCACCCTGTCACTGTGTCAGTTCATCATACCGCCCCCGTTATTCCACCCTGTCGATGTGTTAGTTCATCATACCGCCTCCGTTATTCCACCCTGTCACTGTGTCAGTTCATCATACCGCCCCCGTTATTCCACCCTGTCACTGTGTCAGTTCATCATACCGCCCCCGTTATTCCACCCTGTCACTGTGTCAGTTCATCATACCGCCCCCGTTATTCCACCCTGTCACTGTGTCAGTTCATCATACCGCCCCCGTTATTCCACCCTGTCACTGTGTCAGTTCATCATACCGCCCCCGTTATTCCACCCTGTCACTGTGTCAGTTCATCATACCGCCCCCGTTATTCCACTCTGTCACTGTGTCAGTTCATCATACCACCCCCGTTATTCCACCTTGTCAGTGTGTCAGTTCATCCTACCACCCCCGTTATTGCACCCTGTCCCTGTGTTAGTTCTTCATACCGCCCCGTTATTCCACCCTGTCCCTGTGTCAGTTCATCATACCGCCCCTGTCATTCCACCCTGTCACTGTGTCAGTTCATCATACCGCCCCCGTTATTCCACCCTGTCGATGTGTTAGTTCATCATACCGCCCCCGTTATTCCACCCTGTCACTGTGTCAGTTCATCATACCGCCCCCGTTATTCCAGCCTGTCACTGTGTCAGTTCATCATACCGCCCCCGTTATTCCACCCTGTCACTGTGTCAGTTCATCATACCGCCCCCGTTATTCCACCCTGTCGCTGTGATAGTTCATCATACCGCCCCCGTTATTGTGTCAGTTCATCATACCGCCCCCGTTATTCCACCCTGTCACTATGTCAGTTCATCATACCGCCCCCGTTATTCCACCCTGTCACTATGTCAGTTCATCATACCGCCCCCGTTATTCCACCCTGTCGCTGTGTTAGTTCATCATACTGCCCCCGTTATTCCACTCTGTCGCTGTGTCAGTTCATCATACCGCCCCGTTATTCCACCCTGTCGATGTGTCAGTTCATCATACCGCCCCCGTTATTCCACCCTGTCGCTGTGAGTTCATCATACCGCCCCGTTATTCCACCCTGTCACTGTGTCAGTTCATCATACCGCCCCCGTTATTCCACCCTGTCGCTGTGTTAGTTCATCATACCGCCCCCGTTATTCCACCCTGTCACTGTGTTAGTTCATCATACCGAGCCCCGTTATTCCACTCTGTCGCTGTGTCAGTTCATCATACCGCCCCGTTATTCCACCCTCTCACTGTTTCAGTTCATCATACCGCCCCCGTTATTCCACCCTGTCGCTGTGAGTTCATCATACCGCCCCGTTATTCCACCCTGTCACTGTGTCAGTTCATCATACCGCCCCCGTTATTCCACCCTGTCGCTGTGTTAGTTCATCATACCGCCCCCGTTATTCCACCCTGTCGCTGTGTTAGTTCATCATACCGCCCCCGTTATTCCACCCTGTCGCTGTGTTAGTTCAGCATACCGCCCCCGTTATTCCACCCTGTCGCTGTGTTAGTTCATCATACTGCCCCCGTTATTCCACTCTGTCGCTGTGTCAGTTCATCATACCGCCCCCGTTATTCCACCCTGTCACTGTGTCAGTTCATCATACCGCCCCCGTTATTCCACCCTGTCGCTGTGTCAGTTCATCATACCGCCCCCGTTATTCCACCCTGTCACTGTGTCAGTTCATCATACCGCCCCCGTTATTCCACCCTGTCGATGTGTTAGTTCATCATACCGCCCCCGTTATTCCACCCTGTCACTGTGCCAGTTCATCATACCGCCCCCGTTATTCCACCCTGTCACTGTGTCAGTTCATCATACCGCCCCCGTTATTCCACACCGTCGCTGTGTCAGTTCATCATACCGCCCCCGTTATTCCACCCTGTCGATGTGTTAGTTCATCATACCGCCCCCGTTATTCCACCCTGTCACTGTGTCAGTTCATCATACCGCCCCCGTTATTCTACCCTGTCACTGTGTCAGTTCATCATACCGCCCCCGTTATTCCACCCTGTCACTGTGTCAGTTCATCATACCGCCCCCGTTATTCCACCCTGTCACTGTGTCAGTTCATCATACCGCCCCCGTTATTCCACCCTGTCACTGTGTCACTTCGTCATACCGCCCCCGTTATTCCACCCTGTCGATGTGTTAGTTCATCATACCGCCCCCGTTATTCCACCCTGTCACTGTGTCATTTCATCATACCGCCCCCGTTATTCCACCCTGTCGATGTGTTAGTTCATCATACCGCCCCCGTTATTCCACCCTGTCACTGTGAGTTCATCATACAGCCCCCGTTATTCCACCCTGTCGCTGTGTCAGTTCATCATACCGCCCCCGTTATTCCACCCTGTCACTGTGAGTTCATCATACCGCCCAGGTTATTCCACCCTGTCACTGTGTCAGTTCACCATACCGCCCCCGTTATTCCACCCTGTCACTGCGTCAGTTCATCATACCGCCCCCGTTATTCCACCCTGTCACTGTGTCAGTTCATCATACCGCCCCCGTTATTCCACCCTGTCGATGTGTTAGTTCATCATACCGCCCCCGTTATTCCACCCTGTCACTGTGTCAGTTCATCATACCGCCCCCGTTATTCCACCCTGTCACTGTGTCAGTTCATCATACCGCCCCCGTTATTCCACCCTGTCACTGTGTCAGTTCATCATACCGCCCCCGTTATTCCACCCTGTCACTGTGTCAGTTCATCATACCGCCCCCGTTATTCCACCCTGTCGATGTGTTAGTTCATCATACCGCCCCCGTTATTCCACCCTGTCACTGTGTCAGTTCATCATACCGCCCCCGTTATTCCACCCTGTCACTGTGTCAGTTCATCATACCGCCCCCGTTATTCCACCCTGTCCCTGTGTCAGTTCATCATACCGCCCCCGTTATTCCACCCTGTCACTGTGTTAGTTCATCATACCGCCTCCGTTATTCCACCCTGTCACTGTGTCAGTTCATCATACCGCCCCCGTTATTCCACCCTGTCACTGTGTCAGTTCATCATACCGCCCCCGTTATTCCACCCTGTCACTGTGTCAGTTCATCATACCGCCCCCGTTATTCCACCCTGTCGATGTGTTAGTTCATCATACCGCCCCCGTTATTCCACCCTGTCACTGTGTCAGTTCATCATACCGCCCCCGTTATTCCACCCTGTCGATGTGTTAGTTCATCATACCGCCCCCGTTATTCCACCCTGTCACTGTGTCAGTTCATCATACCGCCCCCGTTATTCCACCCTGTCACTGTGTCACTTCATCATACCGCCCCCGTTATTCCACCCTGTCACTGTGTCAGTTCATCATACCGCCCCCGTTATTCCACCCTGTCACTGTGTCAGTTCATCATACCGCCCCCGTTATTCCACCCTGTCACTGTGTCAGTTCATCATACCGCCCCCGTTATTCCACCCTGTCGATGTGTTAGTTCATCATACCGCCTCCGTTATTCCACCCTGTCACTGTGTCAGTTCATCATACCGCCCCCGTTATTCCACCCTGTCACTGTGTCAGTTCATCATACCGCCCCCGTTATTCCACCCTGTCACTGTGTCAGTTCATCATACCGCCCCCGTTATTCCACCCTGTCACTGTGTCAGTTCATCATACCGCCCCCGTTATTCCACCCTGTCACTGTGTCAGTTCATCATACCGCCCCCGTTATTCCACCCTGTCACTGTGTCAGTTCATCATACCACCCCCGTTATTCCACCTTGTCAGTGTGTCAGTTCATCCTACCACCCCCGTTATTGCACCCTGTCCCTGTGTTAGTTCTTCATACCGCCCCGTTATTCCACCCTGTCCCTGTGTCAGTTCATCATACCGCCCCTGTCATTCCACCCTGTCACTGTGTCAGTTCATCATACCGCCCCCGTTATTCCACCCTGTCGATGTGTTAGTTCATCATACCGCCCCCGTTATTCCACCCTGTCACTGTGTCAGTTCATCATACCGCCCCCGTTATTCCAGCCTGTCACTGTGTCAGTTCATCATACCGCCCCCGTTATTCCACCCTGTCACTGTGTCAGTTCATCATACCGCCCCCGTTATTCCACCCTGTCGCTGTGTTAGTTCATCATACCGCCCCCGTTATTGTGTCAGTTCATCATACCGCCCCCGTTATTCCACCCTGTCACTATGTCAGTTCATCATACCGCCCCCGTTATTCCACCCTGTCACTATGTCAGTTCATCATACCGCCCCCGTTATTCCACCCTGTCGCTGTGTTAGTTCATCATACTGCCCCCGTTATTCCACTCTGTCGCTGTGTCAGTTCATCATACCGCCCCGTTATTCCACCCTGTCGATGTGTCAGTTCATCATACCGCCCCCGTTATTCCACCCTGTCGCTGTGAGTTCATCATACCGCCCCGTTATTCCACCCTGTCACTGTGTCAGTTCATCATACCGCCCCCGTTATTCCACCCTGTCGCTGTGTTAGTTCATCATACCGCCCCCGTTATTCCACCCTGTCACTGTGTTAGTTCATCATACCGCCCCCGTTATTCCACTCTGTCGCTGTGTCAGTTCATCATACCGCCCCGTTATTCCACCCTCTCACTGTTTCAGTTCATCATACCGCCCCCGTTATTCCACCCTGTCGCTGTGAGTTCATCATACCGCCCCGTTATTCCACCCTGTCACTGTGTCAGTTCATCATACCGCCCCCGTTATTCCACCCTGTCGCTGTGTTAGTTCATCATACCGCCCCCGTTATTCCACCCTGTCGCTGTGTTAGTTCATCATACCGCCCCCGTTATTCCACCCTGTCGCTGTGTTAGTTCATCATACCGCCCCCGTTATTCCACCCTGTCGCTGTGTTAGTTCATCATACTGCCCCCGTTATTCCACTCTGTCGCTGTGTCAGTTCATCATACCGCCCCGTTATTCCACCCTGTCACTGTGTCAGTTCATCATACCGCCCCCGTTATTCCACCCTGTCGCTGTGAGTTCATCATACCGCCCCGTTATTCCACCCTGTCACTGTGTCAGTTCATCATACCGCCCCGTTATTCCACCCTGTCACTGTGTCAGTTCATCATACCGCCCCGTTATTCCACCCTGTCACTGTGTCAGTTCATCATACCGCCTCCGTTATTCCACCCTGTCGCTGTGAGTTCATCATACCGCCCCGTTATTCCACCCTGTCGCTGTGTTAGTTCATCATACCGCCCCCGTTATTCCACCCTGTCGCTGTGTTAGTTCATCATACCGCCCCCGTTATTCCACCCTGTCGCTGTGTTAGTTCATCATACCGCCCCCGTTATTCCACCCTGTCGCTGTGTTAGTTCATCATACCGCCCCCGTTATTCCACCCTGTCGCTGTGTTAGTGCATCATACCGCCCCCGTTATTCCACCCTGTCGCTGTGTTAGTTCATCTTACCGCCCCCGTTATTCCACCCTGTCGCTGTGTCAGTTCATCATACCGCCCCCGTTATTCCACCCTGTCGCTGTGTTAGTTCATCATACCGCCCCCGTTATTCCACCCTGTCGCTGTGTTAGTTCATCATACCGACCCCGTTATTCCACCCTGTCGCTGTGTTAGTTCATCATACCGCCCCCGTTATTCCACCCTGTCGCTGTGTTAGTTCATCATACCGCCCCCGTTATTCCACCCTGTCGCTGTGTTAGTTCATCATACCGCCCCCGTTATTCCACCCTGTCGCTGTGTTAGTTCATCATACCGCCCCCGTTATTCCACCCTGTCCCTGTGTCAGTTCATCATACCGCCCCCGTTATTCCACCCTGTCGCTGTGTTAGTTCATCATACCGCCCCCGTTATTCCACCCTGTCGCTGTGTTAGTTCATCATACCGCCCCCGTTATTCCACCTAGTCGCTGTGTTAGTTCATCATACCGCCCCTGTTATTCCACCCTGACACTGTGTCAGTTCATCATACCGCCCCCGTTATTCCACCCTGTCGCTGTGTTAGTTCATCATACCGCCCCCGTTATGCCACCCTGTCGCTGTGAGTTCATCATAGCGCGGCGGTTATTCCACCATGTTACTGTGGCAGTTCATCATACCGCCCGCTCAGAAAAGTTAAAAATGTTTTCGATGTAAAAATAGCAGAATTCAATTTTAAGGTACTTCACGAAATACTTGCTTGTCCGTCAAATCTGTACAAATGGAAACTACGCAACAATAATATATGTGATTTCTGAAAAAAATTGTGTGATGTCAAACATCTGTTGTTCGAATGTAAGCATGCCAAAGATATCTGGTCAAAGGTTGAACCAGTCCTTAAACTAGTCATAACTTTAGAAGATGTAATCTTAACAGGATTAACCTGATATCTTACCTGATCTATAAGGAATTTCTGTTGTTAAGAGATGTAAATGCATCATCGACTAGAAGAACATTTTATATGACAGAACTACGTTCCAGAAGAACTGTTTACAAGTTAATTAAAAAAGATCGAATATGCGGTCTCATTGATGCCTTACTTCCAAATAAGGTACTTTAGTACTGTCTAATCACATTGCCGATGTTATATTGTATAAACTGTCCGCTGTAACTTGTAGGCTTTCTTAAATAAAGCATTTTATTAAAAAAAACAAAAAAAACACCGCCCCCGTTATTCCACCTTGTCACCCTGTCGCTGTGTCATTTTTTGTTTCAATTCTGCTGCAGCACTCACGAAAGTTAAAAGATTGGCGCAAGTTAGTAATATGTACAAGTTCATTGGCCCATGATAGTATTAGGTACAAGTTTATGAACTTGATACATCTTTTGCAAATACCCCGAAAGAAATTGTATTGATTTCCTTACAACGACAAAAAAAATCCCTGAAATCGCATTGCGTCAGTCAGGTTTTTTTCAAAACATTTCGCAGCTACCGTTCGGTTCATCGTGCAGTTACAGTGTGCATGGATGGATTAGACATTCCCACACAAGCGTTCATTTATTATTATTACATCCAGAACTGGTGGACGATAATTTCGCCTTCGTCACGGCCGGGGGTTTATACCAGTTTGACCTTTTGCGGGGCGGGGTCAGCACCTTGGACACAGCCTTTCACGCCATCCCTCGAGGGCTGGACTACCACCCCGCTGAGGGAAAAGTGTACTGGATGGACGCCGGTAGCAGGTTGCTGAGGCGGGCTCACCTGGACGGGCAGAGCGAGTTGCTATATTCCTTGCCTTCAGGTGGGTCTCGCTAAGCAAATTAACAAAAAAGGACAAATGCGCCTCGGATTTCCAAGAAATGCAATATCGCTTACTGTATAAGGTTTATTACAAAAGAAAATATTTGTTTTCACTTACCACTGTTTTCAAATGTTACACCGAGTAATTTGCTGTATTAAGTACACAAGGCTCGTTATTTCTATTATTAATTCCTGTAAATGGTTATACTGATTTAAATTATATCTGAATATTTCAAGAACCCCCCCACTCCACGGCTGACAGCACCTGTCAGCAGATGAACGGAGCTCCGCTCAGAGAAAAGGAAGCAATCTGGGGCACCATCCATCTAATCATCGTTCTTCGTCTCAGGTCGTTCCTGGGCCCAATTTAATCCTTGTATGCATACACCTATTTTTGTTTCAGAATCCGACCCCTACGGCCTAGCCCTGGACACACAGACAGATCGAGTTTACTACACGGACGCCGGTCGCCATCTTGTGGCCTACATTAAGGACGGGATTGAAGTGGTTCTCCTGACCCTGGAAGAAGGAGATCAACCTTATGACATCGTCCTCGACTCTCACTTCCGGTCAGTGCTTCTGTAATGGCGTCCTGGTAATTGGCAGTATGTACTGTCAAATGGTGATATGGTAAGGTGATATATGCCTTACCGGATTTGCTCTTTTCCCATACGGATGTACCTTACCAGAGTTGTTGTTTCCCCACGTTGATGTACTTTACCAGAGTTGTTCTTTCCTCATGCTGATGTACCTTACTTAAGGTGCTCTTTCCCCATGTTTATGTGCTTCACCAGAGTGGTTCTTTCCCCATGTTGATGTACCTTATCAGAGTCGTTCTTTCCCCAGACTGATGTACTGGACGACCGGGGGTCCGCGACCCTCGGTGGAGCGGGCAGACATGGATGACGGCAGCGACCGCTTCTTGCTGGTTGTCGATGACCTTGGCTCACCCACGGGACTGACAGTAGACTTCCAAGGTACGTCCACCCGCTTTACCCGCCATTACTCCGTCATGGGCGGACGTGTATACCTGATATGTCTGGCGAAACTTTCGAATCGTACACACAGTTTGATCACCGATGAACGCGATGCATTATACGTGGCGCAGCTCTATGATTTCTGTATAGCTCATGTATTGCTCACACCCAACATACCAATCGACTGGTGCGTGGTTCGAATCTCATCCGAATCCCATAAAGATCTCATGTTTTTGCATCTTTGCAAAGATTAGTGAGTTATTCAGGGAGAGAGCACTATATTTGACCCTTGCCGCCATCGCGATAAGACCTAAACGGATTAAATGGCGTCCTGCTTCAATCCGGCACCAGGGATGCGTTGTTACGGAACCATAGATACCGCGCGCAAACACGCGCTTCATGATGATTATCACGTCATACGACATGGAAAGCCCCGCGCAGCACAGTAGATCGCCTGACACTGACAGTCAATCATGAGACAACCGCATTCTGGTTTATCAACTGCCTAACCGCTCATACATTACATAAATCTACTCGGACGGTTATACTTCGGATATGCACAGAACTTCAGTGGTTAGTTGTGCTTCCAATGACAGCTTTAGCCGATTTTGTGTGTGAGGCGAGTTAAGACAAACAACCGGAAGGTAGGCAGCTCGTACAGGCCGTTGATGCTAGGCATTGACGCAGAGCATAGGTATCCCTGTCTCGTGGGGTCTCGATAAGATCCCGAAGTGACTGTACAGCCCTATTTGATCGAGACCTTACGAGACAGTGATACTTATGATCTACGTCAATGCCTGACGCAGAGCATAGGTATCCCTGTCTCATGGGGTCTCGATAAGATCCCGAAGTGACTATACAGCCCTATTTGATCGAGACCTTACGAGAGCGTGATACTTATGATCTACGTCAATGCCTAGCATCAACGGCCTGTACGCGCTGTCTACCTTCCGGTTGTTTGCCTTCACTCGCTTGACACAAAATCGGCTAAAGCTGTCCTACAATTTAATGCGTTTATCAGAATTATAACCATCAGAGTATGTTTATGTAATATGAGCGGTTGGACAGTTGGTAAACCAGTATGCAATTGTTTCATGAGCGACTATCAATGTCAGGCGAACTAATGTGTTGTGCGGGGTTCTACGTGAGTCGTATGACGTAATAATCATTATGACTCTCATGTCCGCGGGGTATCTATGGTTACGTAAAAATGCTTATATTGACTGAGCAGGCGACGACATAGCCTCAGGAGACCACTCCGTTGGCAACGGAGGAACGGAGTGGGTCTCCCCAAGTTAGCGAGAACACTGATGCTCTGTTTGTCGCCGAAATGTAAACATCGATGATTTGCCTCAAGAAACAACTCTTCCAACAGTCTCATCAAACGGACCACATGCATTATGGAGAGATAAATGTATAATCTCCAATTATATCATGATTTTATAGTTAGCAATGTCTGGACCAATGCAAACCAAGAATAGTTTCATAATAAATAAATCATCTGAGCTTCCACGTTACTGTAAGAACTGCCCTCGCAGCTTGACTCAGAGTGGTGTCCTGGCGTGGTTGTGTTCTGTGGGTGTTCTTCGTCATGAATTGCCGCTCATGGTCTCGATTAAAGGACGCTGGCATCACGCTGTTTTTTCGACTGGCTACTTTAATCGCATGTAACACATAGGGGAGGGGGGGGGATACCCCCTCTAAATCGCAAATCCCCAAGAACAGCGAGAGCACGTTTTTTTTTTGATTCCTAAAAGACCTGAACCGGAAATAGAACCCACGAGAACGGTACAGCCCTATCCATCTATAGGGCTATACAGTTGTGGCGATCGGGGCGCGAGACTTCAGTTCTGGCCCCAAACAAATACACGTGCTTTATCTTGAAGTATAGGCAGCTATGAGTCAATTTTTTTCCAAGTTTATTCTAAAGACTACGAGTCCCATTTCACTAAGCATGGCCATGGGAGTTACGCGTTAAAATATTGGGAGGCGATGGACCGAAGAATTTTGGGAATATGCAGGGAAAAATCCGTCTTCAAAACACTCGAAAGCTAAAAATAGCGTTCTAAATTTTGCCCTGTATCTGGGCTTTCGCGAATTCCCCAAACAGCGAGCGACGTCACAGTTTCTCGTTTTCGTAGGAAATGCACAAAAGCGCTAGTTTCTCAGCCGTGTTATCCCGTCGTAGCAAATATTTGTCATTGTGATAGCGCAAAAGAAGGAAAACTATGTTGTTTATCCGTTTTGTGCAGCAATAATTCTTAGTATTCTTAATCGTATCGCTAGGCGTTCCGCAATGGACCCACCCCTCGGCGTTTGGCTCTTGCGCAGGTAGTTTGGTTCCCTGTCTCTTTCTTTGCGTAACATATACGTCACGCATACGTCACAGATAGTCAGGATACCAGTGTGCGCAGAGATTCTAAACTCGTTCCGAACACGTGCTTCGTTTGTTTGTCCCCAAAATAAGTAAACCGGAAGTCTTGGCGAACGGGATTTTATAGCCCTGATATCTGCTCCAGCTCAAGTTGTGTACTGGTGTGATGCCACCAGACAACGGATCGAAATGGCCAAGTTGGACGGTTCTGGTCGCGAGGTCGTCGTCGAGTTCGTGGGCGACAGTTACCTGCTGGGGATCTCCATGAATGCTGAGTACCTCTACATCCTCGACTGGTTCAAAAGGTGTGATTATTGGTATCGATTCGTGTCTTACCTATCATCTGTCAGTGAAAAGCTGGATTATGTTTACAGGCCATTATAGATCGTATTTTAAACGATATGCATGTCATTGATTCCAAAGTATTATATAACATGTCAGTTTTAACCCTGTGCCAACGTAAAATGCCGCCCAAGCATGTTCACGTTACAGACATATATAGCGTAAAAGACCCATGTAACGTCGGGGTAATGTAACGTTGTGGGCTAACCATTGCAAGCGTCGAATGTAATGTCAGGAGATCGGATGTCCATGTTAACGTCACGCATTTGTATCCGCTAGTTCTTAATTCACTGTCCAGCCTGTGTAGGTCCATGACACATATCGGGGGTCGATTCCAGGTACGTCACGCGTGTACACAGGACGACAAATGTCACTTCCGGTCTGAAGCCTGCGTTCTTTGGCCGCATGGAGAACATACACGTTTACTCCGCATCCTGGAACAGTAAGTACTCGCTAATCATCCCGGAACAGATGACTATACACCCACATATCCACAGCTATTTAACTCTCGTACCCTGTATTTATACAACCTGTTTAGTCGAACGTATGTTTCGTTTTTGGCGTCATAAGTCTTCATCATTCATTTGGATTGCAACGTAGTTTTAATATTTTAAGGGACGGCATCATACTTCGAAGACTAATTAAATCAGAATACGTTAATCCGTGACAATTTATGTGTTTTAATGTTCTAATTGTATCCGATCTACGATTTTATTTTCAGACGATCCCAGCCAACAACCAAGTAGACCCGGTAACGTGATGCAGCCTTCATTTCAATCAGTCGACACAAATTGATTTGCTATTTCGAAATTAACATTATCGCTGAAACGAATATGAAAACTCACTGATTGTTTTACTACAGAGAAACTGAAAACGTTTTGCATGAAAATTATTTGATTTATTTAGCTATTTAGAATGGTAGTGTGTATAAAAACATACTTGTTGTATGCCATAAATAACAGGGCATTGTTGTGGCTTTCTTACGTCATAAAAATGTGGGCATCGCTGCCTGTTTTTTGACGGTTTGAAAATGATAACATTATGTTTCGTACTGATATGAAATTAGTACAGTTAGATAACATGTCCAAGACATTTCTTCGTTATCGTTATCTGCATCCTTAATGCCTTGTGTTGCAATTTTTGGGTGCCATCATTAGTATTTAATTCCAGGATCATGCATAATCGACGATAATCAGCAACTTTAACTCTTTCACTTTGCCTTACTTTCAGGCAGGCCTAAGGATTCCACAGAGCAAACGCCAAATGGTGGATCCGGTAAGTAACTTAATTAATTAACTTCCGTGCTTTACACACGGCTATTGTTATCTGCATCCTTAATGCCTTGTGTTGCAATTTTTGGGTGCCATCATTAGTATTTAATTCCAGGATCATGCATAATCGACGATAATCAGCAACTTTAACTCTTTCACTTTGCCTTACTTTCAGGCAGGCCTAAGGATTCCACAGAGCAAACGCCAAATGGTGGATCCGGTAAGTAACTTAATTAATTAACTTCAGTGCTTTACACACGGCTATTGTTATCTGCATCCTTAATGCCTTGTGTTGCAATTTTTGGGTGCCATCATTAGTATTTAATTCTAGGATCATGAATTCAGATTGCACCATAGTTGTAGTATTTCCAGTAACCGCGTCATACTTGGAAGCATAATTACATCTAAATATGTTGACAGCAAAGGGTAAACTCCATGGTAAAATCCAAATTAGTATTTTCTTCTTCGACTAAAAAATAGATGTTTAGTATGGATGCCACGTAATAGAGGCCGGACTTTTTGTTTACGTCATTATTGGAAAGTTTTGCTATGCATGGTATTTCTAAATTTGAACAATTGTTTAAACATACTGAACGTATACCTATTGCTTAACTTGCGCATAGTATGGTATATCTTAATTGTGCCACAGCACTATAGTGTCACGTTCGTCTAGGGGTAAATTATAACGTATCAATAAAACAATGGACAAAATTGAGGGCGAAAGATTGTATTTACATGATACAATAAAATTCTTCTATCTTTCCTCCTCTTTCTTTCTCGTTTTCGTCATACATGGCAGCTAGAATTCTTTCGTACAAGTCCGCTTCTCTCAGCATTCACAGCTATAATTAAATATAAACACGTCATAATTATTGGGCAAGGTATATACATATACATTGGTGGCAATACATGTTTGAACTTATGAAATATAAACAAATAAGTACACTTGAGACACTTACGTGAACATTTACCATTTCCGTTAACATATCTGGCACCCAGGTATATGGACTGCAATTGCTGCAAAATTAGGAACAAATTTCCGAAAATATCAGATAAGACCCAAGAACGACCTCACTTGTCGCTTCGTCACAGGGCGAGGGGCTTCCATTATCTCAACCACTTTATCCTTTACTGAACTCAATCTTGGTGAAGTATACATCTCCATGCAATTTGGTAAAGATATCTTCAGCTAAAGGCATAGGTTCTGTATCAAACACAGTAATCCGATTGAGTTTCCGAAAGTCAATACACACTCTGTTGCTTCCATCTTTCTTTTTGACCATAACAATATTTGATGAATAGGGAGAGTTACATTTCTCGATAACACCAAGCTTTAACATGTCATCAATTTCACTCTTAATCGTTTCACGTATTGAATAAGGTAACGGGTAAGGTTTCGACTTCACTGGTTCATCAGAAGTCAGACACTTTGTGTTCCACATGATGAGTAGTACCTGGTAAATCAGTGAATATGTGTCTAAATTCCAACTCGGTTTTCTATCTCGTTTCTTTGTTCATCAGTCAAATCAGGATTTATCACGACCTCTCTATAAGTCTCTTTTCCTTTTACATTCGGTAAGTCTAAGAGATTATCATCTTCAACATCTTCACCACATTCGATTATCGCGGTAGCAGCATACTCTGTTGTGGTTACATCAGGTCGTTTGTTATACAATCTCAACATATTCGCATGAAATGTCTTCGTTTTATCATGGATTCTGATTTGATAGTCATTCAGAGCTACACATTGCTCTACCAAATATGGTCGTTTCCACTGAAGTAACAACTTATTGTTTGAAGTTGGCAGCATTACTAAAACATGATCACCTACTTTGAAGGGTTTTTTCTTTGCTCCACGATCGTATGGTCGTTTTTGTCGCACTCTGGCTTTAGTCAACTTGCGATGAGCCAGTTTACATGTATCTTCAAGTAGAGTTTTCAGATCTAGGACATACTGATAAGTAGTTTTCACGTCGTCACATTCAACATCTTTAGTCCCCAGTTGTTTCAATATCTGCATAGGGCCACGCACAGTTCGCCATACAACATTTCAAATGGGGAAAATCATAGGCTTTCCTGAGTAGCTTCACGATAAGCAAACAAAACTGCTGACAAGTATCTGTCCCAATCCTTGGGGTTTTCGTTACAGAGACGCTTTAAAATCTGCTTCATGGTACCGTTAAATTTTTCAACCAATCCATTACAAATGGGATGGTAGGAGTTGTAAGCTGTTTGAAAGAGACTAGTCTGCAAATTTCTCTCATCAAGTCTGATGTAAACTGAGAACCTAAGTCACTGAGCACTTCGTCAGGGAAACCAACTCTGCTATATATAGTCAAAATTGCCTCGGCAACAGTCTCCGTATCAATTTTTTTCAAGGGAACAGCTTCAGGGTACCTGGTGGCATAATCTATGACAGTCAAGATATATCGGTGACCTCTGTCAGATGAAGGTTGAATAGGACCAAATAAGTCGACAGCACCACGTCTGAATGGTCTGTCAATCAATGGAAGTTGAACCAAAGAAGCTTTACCAGATCTGCCTTTGGGAATAGTGCGTTGACAAATGTCGCAGGATCGACAGAATCGCGTGACGTCACCATGTACATTTGGCCAATAGAATTGAGTCAATATCTTATCACTGGTCTTCCTGATGCCTAAATGACCACCAATGAGTGATTCATGAGCCAAAGCGAGAACATGAGGACGATACGAACTGGGAACTACAAACTGTCTTATCGCGTCGCGACCTGGTTTCAGCGGTTCAATGACCTTGTAAAGAAGTCCTTTCCGAATTTTAAAGGCAGAAGTATTTGAGTTGTGAATTTTGGGTGGAGCGTCGGCGTGAGCAATTAACTTTGTTCTGTACCCGTCTATGGTCAACTGATATCTGTGTAGTAAAGCGCTTTTAACTTTATCATAATCACTGTGGTCTTCTATTGACATCCTGAAGTAGGTGTCCAAAGCCCGTCCAGTAAGTAGTGCACTAAGAGCAGTTGCCCAGTCATCCGCATGCCAATCCTGAGAATTAGAAAACCTTTCAAATCGATTCAAATAGGCGTCAATATTGTCTTTACCGTCTTGGAATGTAGGTAACTTAGGGACCGGAACATGTCGGTGATGAGTAGTACTATCATTAGAAATACTTTCTGTTTCGGTGTCTTTCTTAACCTTTTCTAATTAAGTCTCTTTTTCGAGTTTAGTTATTTCAAACTCTCGTTTCATACGCCTCTCATCTGGTTCTCTCTCCAAGTCCCATCTACGAGTTTCCAACCTTTCTTTCTCTTTTTTTTCCACGCAGTCTCTTTATCGGCATAACCCAATCCTTGCCAAGCTCTATTAACTCTTTCAACTCTACGTTATCCATTTCCACAACTTGACAACTAAGAATCTATGAATGAGTAATTAACAGGATCACGTGAACTGGTGTCGGGGTTTCGTTTGAGTGAATAAACTGGATTAGCGATCTCAGTCAAAAACAATATGTAGATTTCACTCACCCCACAAGAGATATAAAGGCCAACTGCTTCGGTCCACTGCTTGATATTCCACAAAACGCCTCCAAACTGACAACATGAGAAGTACACTCCACGTGCGGTTCCGTATATAAACTAGTGACACTCCAAGTGATAAGCAGCTGAAACATCTGAGCACGAGTTTAAACATAAATCGACATGGTGGTACAATTGACACGTTTGACATAAATTATTGGCTTAGTGTAATCATACGGAAAAAATAAGCCAACCGCAATACGTATGCGCGAGAAAGGAGTTATACAATCAGCTATACATTTTAGATACATCCCGGACGAGCCCCCATTGTCACGTTCGTCTAGGGGTAATTTATAACGTATCAACAAAACAATGGAAAAAATTGAAGGCGAAAGATTGTATTTACATGATACAATAAAATTCTTCTTTCTTTCCTCCTCTTTCTTTCTCGTTTTCGTCATACATGGTAGCTAGAATTCTTTCGTACAAGTCCGCTTCTCTCAGCATTCACAGCTATAATTAAATATAAGCACGTCATAATTATTGGGCAAGGTATATACATATACATTGGTGGCAAGGCATGTTTGAAATATAAACAAATATGTACACTTGAGACACTTACGTGAACATTCACCATTTCCGTTAACATATCTGGCACCCAGCTCTCACAACATCTTCTCAGTTTGTCACCTTGGCACACAGCCGCACAATATACAAAACCTGGCACACAGCCTCACAATATCATGGCACACAGCCTCACAATATCATGGCACACAGCCTCACAATATCATGGCACACAGCCTCACAATATCGTGGCACACAGCCTAACAAATCGATGGCACACAGCCTAACAACGCTCTGGCGCACAGCCTAACAACAACGCTTCGGCACACAGCCTCACCACAGTAACCTCATCTGTCATCTGTCTCGCTTTTTACTGCGGTTCTATATATACCGGCTACTGCCACTTCCATCTCTACTGCAATTAACCAAAGACACTAAAATTAACCCGTACACAGTCACGCAATTAGACCTTTCCATATGCTGACATCTAGAACGCTCACACAACTTAATTACTTGGCCAACTGTGGCACTCCTTCACACAGATGAAACTGACATCGATAACTCAAAACCATAACTCGAAAAACCATGAATCCCTGACATATAGTCACATCTAAACTAAGCATTAACAAATGCAATCGATATCAATCTAGTTGGCCGTATAACACCCCCATGTATCATACATAAGTCATACACCTATAGCTTTATCTGATAATTGTATAATTGTATAAAGATGCGAAATAATCAGAATAAACAAATATGAATTTACTTATTGGTGAATTGGTGACTGTTTAAATAGTGTGTGTGATTACCCGATTACCATGCCGAGTTTATACTCCAGGTTCACTTACCATTATGATCGGTGCCGTCAGCGGTGGTGTCATCCTCACTGTCCTCATCATCGCCATCGGCGTAATAGTGGCCAAGAAGAGGTAATGGAGCCATTGGATGTTCACTGGCGTCGTAACGCAGAGGCAATTACTTACATTCCACTGGGGTATAATTTCTGCAGTGGAAGTGATTTTGGCACGCCAGTTTGAGATTACAGTGATTATTAGCATATAACTGCGCACACAGAAACTGACGGCGCAGCGTTTGACATTTGCACAGGTGGGAATCGAACTACGCACTGGCCTTTGGGACTGGCCTAACAGAACACACTCAGCTAGGCCCGGAGTCGTACAGAATCTATATCCAATATCATGATACTTAAAATACAAACAGCAATGCCGATATGGATCATGCATATTAGGTTCTTTGGCGTTCTTTGGCCGCATGGAGAACATACACGTTTACTCCGTTCTATCACCATGTGTCTATTTGCCGGTATTATATATTGACCCTTACTATTTATGTCGTCAGGCGTGCCGCCCAGCCCACTGCTGCCCCGACAACCATTCAGACGGGCCCGATACCCGAACAGGAATACCCTCCCATGAATACCTACGACATGATTCCGTCAGTTAACGAAAGACGGGACCAAGAACGGCCTTACCTGACCCTTCAGGAGACAGATCAATAGACCGATCCAGGCTGTCTGTCAAAGGTCTTCCACGCGCGTTATGTCGGACAAACAAAGCAGCATGTCAGTTTCCGAGATGAGCACTTCTCACTTGTACCTATCATTATCTATGAATGCCAATTTCATACTCACGATTAAATAAAAAGGACTCAAGCGTGGGCGGGGCTTAATGTCGGAGCCTGGATCGGTAAATTATGGGAGCCGTGCCTGTACACTATAGTTGTCATGTATAGTCATACAACTGCAGCCTTCACCGATCACACGTGTGTGGTTGTAATTGAAATCTAGTAATATATATTTGCGATGAAATGGAGCGATTACGGGGTTACATAATGACATATTGTTGTAGGAGTTGAGTAGTATCTGATCGGGATTCAGACATGTAATGATTTCGATTGCCATGGTGAATCATATATATCGTCTTTAGTTGACACTGATTTGTAATAGGCACTCATACACTATATAACAGAAAGCAAATACTCATGCTGAACATAGAAATAATCCGATGTTTTTCTACATAGATATGCCTGTCTTATGATCAAATGGTCAATTAACGATGTCATGAATTAATTGCTGGTTGGTTGCAAACGTTTGCAGTTTATATACTGAATGATGAATGGGACCAATGATGGTAGAAATTACTAATAAGGATGTGTTTCAAGGGGAGTTTACAGTTCTTATTCCACGAAATCGCTATAAACGCGTTCGTTTAAATTCGTTCGTTCGTTTAGGTGCGATTATTTGGGGCGTCATAGCTCAGGAACATAAGTGAGGAAACACAGAGAAATGATCGTTGTTTTAGCGTGGCACCAACTGTTTAAGCGCTATGCAGATGTCACAGTATATGACTTTCATAATCTATAGCAGCTTATATCATTATATTACGCTACTAGGCCCTTATTGTTTAATATCACCAGCGATCTAACGGCAAAGAATTAACTTGCAGTTACATATATTTGCTTATCGATGTGCGGGTTTTTAATATCAAAGGCACGTAAGATACGTCAATGTACAATGTACTATACAAAAGAGCTTCTCGCCAGGTATGAAGTCAAACGAGTCAATATCACAAAAGCTGTTCATTATCGAGATAATGTAGTTTTGTCCTTTATGATTTAAATTACGCACACTTACGTTATTAAAACACGACTAGGTCTGTTTCCCGGTGCATTCTTCTGGATAATGAACGCAAAGGCATGACGTCACCCAATTGTTTTAATGTAGAAGCAAGAAACCACGAAGCCGCTTATCTATTTTATTGGCGCTGCATGCACCCCTTCCTTTTCATTATCCGCCCGAGGCCGTAAGAATGAAAATAGCGGACTGCTACAGATTGATGTCAGTACCACCGACCGATGCATTTATTATTTTATCGCCTTCATGCAAGTTACTCGTTATTTGATTGTCTGTTGTGACATTATTATTCCAGTGCAGTATTTTATTCTTAAATAAACCCCCAAAACATGGTTCAATGTTGTGTGTTTGCTGTAAGCCTGTATATTTACATTTACAATGGTCAAACGGATATCAAACGCACACATACGCACCAAGAAACATAGTTTGGATGGAAGATGTGTAGAGGCATTAGAGGCGTGGGTTTTCATAGTTGATCTAAAGTTACGTAAATGTCTCGGTGACCTGTGAAGTTATGATGAGGACGTCTTCGATGGGGTTGCAAAGACTTGAGCAATGGCATACGATTTATTCTTTTTGTTTTTGAAAATTATGATGTAAGAAATGACACCTGATTTGACTTTTTTCCAAGAATCTTGAAATTTGCCCCCGGCTGACAGCAGCGGTGAAAGCGGGACTTGCGTAGCGCCACCATGCGGGGAGTTTGGGGTGGAGACAGAGGTGACTCACAATATAGGGTCGGTGTGAAAATGGATTAATCTGATAACAATTAAGTTAACCCGAAAAAGACCATCTGATGATTTTTCAGTGCAATATTTTATAGACTTTACAAGTCATGCCTTATATGCGATCTGATGATTCCAATTCAAAGCCCCCCCCCTCCCCCACATATATTCCTCCACCCATATTAGGAAGAACATGGGGAGACCATACGGCCGTTCTGGTAATACGGCCGTCCTGTCTATAGACTCTTCAAACATCAGCCACAGAGGCGGATCTAGAAAATCTGGATAGGGGAGACCGGTTTCAGGGTCGGATCCAGATATGCTGGATAGGGGGGGGGGGCGGTTTCGGTTTTCATATGTTAGATGGTATAAATTTCGCCCACGGGGGGTCGTCCTTAGTACCTAATACGAGGAAACACATGCTACACATGCTGCACATAATTCAGTAAAGGATCCCAGTACCCCCCTATTTGTGGTTCGACCCCGACCCCGACCCCTAATAGAAGGTCAGGGCGGCCATTTTGGCGGCCAATATCTCAAAATATGGGAAGTGTCCCCTCCGTTATATTTCATTAAATCAACCATAGGGGACCCTAGAGTACGGATAAAGCTTCAAACCGGCCGAAATAATTCAGTAAAGAACCTCAGTACCCCCCTATTTGGATTCATATTTGGGGTCCTACCGACACTTCCCAGATTTTGAGTTTTGAGGGGGGGGGAGGCTAGCTTAGTGCATGGGGGACATTTCCGCATGGGACACCGGCTCCAGGGGCGGATCTAGGAAAAAGTGGAGGGGGCTGGGTTGCGACCGGGAGGATGCGGGGGTAAAATCATGCCAACAATTTTTTGACAACCGATAGGGGGGGGGGGGGGGCTGGGGTATGGGTCCTCACTAAGGGTAGGCCTAATTGAAAAAAGTTTGACTTAAATTTTCTTGAGAGGAGGCCCGGGGGGGGGGGCGAGGGGGAGCGGTTTTTTACGTTTGTGAATGGAGTCGATAGTCGTTGCTGGGTACCTTCTTACACAACGTAAATTATTATGGGACTGTTTGAAGAAGGTACTTGTAAAGTATTCGAGAAGATGTCGCCGTAATGATGAAAGATTGAAGGTTTTAACGGGGGGGGGGAGGGAGGAGTCCCACACGGAATTTTCCGCTGGAACCCGAAGTACGATAGGAACAGTATTTTTATGTTACAGACTAACTGAGGACCACATTTACCAGATAATGACGCAATTCGTCCATTTTTGTATGTTGTTCTGATTTCACATAATATAGTCTCATTCATATTGTCATAACCAGGGCGATATCTTCAACTTGAATAGGTCAAACCACAAACAAAATGTTCAGGGTATTCTTTCTTTCGTTAACTAAAACAAACATAACACGTCATTTTGCTCGAAAATGAGTGTGACGCGAGAAAAAGTGAACAATAGGGCATGCAAGTGAATCTCGTTTTATGTGTGCGATACCTCACGAGATCAGATTTTGGTGACAACGACTTTATATGCGACCTTAATGTTTCACTGCGCAGCTCGCTCGCTCCCTGCTTGACGAATCAAAACGCTGTCATTCTAGTCACGATTTGGGACGTGGAACCAGGCAACGTGCGCGGCGGGCTCGGCGAGAAAAGGGTGGGTCCCTTCTGGACCTCTACACAAGTTAAATAAACATCTGTTAACTATCTAGTGACAATATATTGTTGAACGACACTTTTAACTTGTATTTTGCCGTATCAATAACTACGGTCAGTAAACTTGGCGCACTACAGCCCGCTGAAGACCCAATATTTGCGCTGGCCTGACGGTGTTGCCGACGGCCGAATGACAGATGACAAGCGGAATAAACCATAATTCGCGAAAATAGTGAGACGGCTATTGTTTCGACATATCGATTTATATTTTTCAAAGTAGGTAATTGACGAACACATATCGAATGTTTCTTATAATCATACTGCTGACGCATATGGGTGATTTTATGAGCAGATATGATAGAGCCACTTGAGCTCAATAATACTTATAATTGTTATTTTACCGCAAATGATTTTATTACAGTTTTGTCCAAACCAAGAAATCAATCCTGAAGGTTTTGACAAATTATAACTAACCTTTATTTAAATAAAGCTTTGATTTTGAATAGCAATAACATTATGAAATTTAAGAAACACTTGACTGTATTACCTTAAATATTGTGACATTATAAAAATCCTCAATCATGCCCTTTGTATTTAGCAAATATTTGCTGTCAAATAATATGTACAATGTACCTACATTTTTGACAGATATATATTACACATAGATATAGATCTAAGAATATGGGATATGATATGTCCTTACATACGTTTTTATCTTTGATTAATTTTTCTTCAATTTGTCAAATGTTAGTTTCAAGTGAACATACCAATAAAACATTGCAAAGTATGTAACTATAAATTAGAGTACAAGAGTACAAAGTATGTGGATGCAAATGTCAACTAAATCTATGAAGAAATGTAAAAGTTCACAGCCTGCATAAAACTCCATTTAAAGAAAATTGATGAATTTGCCAATGTCATGAATAATGTTTGTCACAGAAAGCAGAAAATTGATTATTATAGCCTACTGAACTGTAATGTCTAGTTATATTTTAAATGTTGTAAACTGGTCTTTTCAAATAATGGAACACAATATAATATATACTATAGCCACCGAGCAGAAGTCTGAAAAAGTGATTATACGACACCAGTTTATATATTACAACACACAGGATTTAGTAGCAAAGCAATATCTTGCTTCTCTTGTCATAACTGTAGCTAAATGTTAGAGAAAACAATGAAAGTAACAACATGTTCCATATATATTGATGATTAGTATCATTTTATTGTTATTTGTGATGTTTATATATGCTGGTTAAATGAAAATATATATATATAAACCTGCCAAAAATGTTTAATGTTACTCGTGTCCTTATGTGCTACTTAATTTTTGTTATTATGGATATTTTTTTTAGTTTGCAGTTTTCTTGTTTTATTAATATATATCATATATATAGACCTTATGACAACAGTACCAGAAAGGTGTAATTTAATCAAAATTAGGTCGGACACTCTAAAAAGGACGTCTTATCATTACAGAGTTATGCATCATTAATTCCACTGTAGACGTCAGTGCATTGCAGGTGAAAAGGTCACTTAATATATCTTTCAACAAAATAAAAAAGTCGACTGCATTACAACCCTAACAGAAGCACCATTTAAATAAAATTGTCTCAAGTTGCAAATGTCATGAACAATATTTGTTACCCAGGGCTGACATAATGTAGAACAAAGTTGATGATTATTATATCCTATTAAACCATATAATGTCCCATTTTATTTTAAATGTCACAAATTTATCTTTTTTACATTCTAATTGATGGAACACAATTTAATACAATATACCTGTATCAACTGAGAGGTTTGAAAAAGCTTATATGTTATGTTTATTATGGTACTCAGGATTTATTAACCAATTAAGGAATGTGCCCTTGTCATTACTGTAGTTGAATGCAAGAGAAATAAGAGATGAAATTGATCTAACAGAATGTAACATATATATTGATGATCCCTTTATTGGGATTTTTTATGTTTATGGTGGTTAAATAGAAATGTCTCTATATATAAACCAGCCACAATTTCATTATATTATTGAATTTCTTATGGGTTTAGTGCTATCAATATTTTTAATAGTTTGTTGTTCTCTTGTTTCTTTATTATATGTTTCATGTATATATCAGGACAAAAGTAGCTATGAAAGGTGTAATGTGGACAACCTTAAAAGGAAATGTTATGAATTTGATGAAGTACCGGTATGAAAAAGATATACTTATATATATAAGGGTGTCTTATGTTTTGTATCTTAACTTAGTTTTTGTACTGCTACATTTGAAATACCTGCAGATTTTATTTTATACCATATGTTGTTAACCCAATTAAACTGATATGATAGAAGCAAACCCAATGCAAAAAGACAAATAGAAACTTGGATTTATTATCATCATGTTTATGCAATGTATGAGAAAAAAAGTAGTGAATCATGAAGGTTATACACTGAATTATTATTGATTCTGTATGTTTTACATTGCAGAATCTTGATGAAAATCTTCATATATTTAAAGATGCCACAATTTTAAAATAGTAGCAAAAGAAAGGGTAATTTAATTAATCAAAATTGAAAGGAAATGTTGAAAAGGAAATTAAAGATTTATGCAGTAAAGCTATCAGTAAGCTGAACGTAGACACATCAGCTATACAAATTAATATTTTTCATCAACACAAGTGTCTACCTATAAACATCTAAAAACTTGTTGTTTTATAAATTAAGGCTTAATTCCACCAATCCCATATAGAGGAAGCAAAGATTATCTATTTTTGCTAGCTTATGTGAAAGGACCCGTTAAACTGAGGTATGACTGTAGTCAACTACATACATGTACATACGGTACTTCTTTGATAGTAAGTTTGCCGCACCAGGTTAAATTAGAAATGCTACACAATCTATCTGATCCAAAGCATTATACCGGCAAGCCGCTAAGTACATGTAAGCTGGCTCACTCTGTGGAAATGGAAAAGTGACAGTACTGCTCTATTTTGTGGTTCTCATGAAACCGTTTGTCAAAATACCCATCACAACTATGAATGTAACAAAACTGAAGCAATTTAGAAAGATAATGTTAGCACAGTAAATTTACAACATTGTTCCTTTGAAATTTGCAAATTTGCCTATTTAAATGGTAGTTGCATTCAGGATAGAAAAAAACTGTAATTTTGACGGCAAAGGCTGTCCATACCTGTCACCCGATCACTCCAGATCAGTATAAACATTGGGAAATCATCTACCTGTTGTGCGCCTAGTTTGCTGAATGTGGCCAGTATTATGAAAAATGACATGCGCAAAGTGTCATCTGCCAACATATCGACACGAAAAAGTTAACAGTTCCTTATATAAGTCGCACGAAAGACGAATTGCGACCCACCCCTTGTTTGCCTCGCCGGCCGCGCACCTTGCCTGGTTCCACGTCTTCTGTCGTAACTAGTATGACAGCCCTCTGCGCGCGGTATCCATTGTTACGCAGGGGGCGAGTCAGGCTGCGCACTGAACAAAAAGCACGTGTTCGTTTGTTTGTCACCAAACTGCCAGGCCGGAAGTAGAAGCCGCGAGAACTGACATGCCCTATACACACGAAAGATACGTAATATGGGATAGAACATTCTGAAACAAACTGGACCTCCCTAACACACATGCTTCATGTTGAAGTATAGGCAACTAAAAGTCAATTATTGTCCTGGTTTATTTTAAGTTCATAGCTTTAAGACTATGGGTCTCATATCACTAAACATGGTTCTGGGAGGTATGCTTTAAAATATTTGGAGGCGATGAATCGCACACATTTTAGAACAAGCAAGAAAAAATGTCTTCAACACCTTCGAAGGCTAACATTAGCCTTCGAAATTTAGCTCTTTATCCGGGGTTTCGCTGGTTCCCCGAACAGCTAGTGACGTCACAGAATCCCACGCGCCGCCGCGTTAACATAAATCCGGCGAGGACAAGTGGTGTGCCATATGGCATGGACCATTGCCTACAAAGGGACGGGTGTGCCATATGACAGGGACCACTGCTTACAAAGGGAATGGTGTTCCCTCTGACATGGACCACAACCTACAAAGGGACGGGTGTGCCACATGACATAGACCACAGCCTACAACGAGACAGGACTGCCCTCTGACAGTGTAGTTCCTAAGTGTCGTTACCTTTGCCTTGCATGAAACATACAATCAAAACTTGCGGATTGTGAGCGAAACACACATAATAAATAAATGTAAAATCTGATGGAAATTTATTTGGATTTATTTCTGAAAACAAATGGAACATAACATAATAATAACGGAACCATTCTCAATTATTCCATATCCCTAATCTGCTTGAAAAGGACGTTGTGCGCCCTCTGTCGGATAATCGGAATACGACTATTATAAACAAAGTGGAAAAAAAGACACCTACCCCCCCCCCCCCCCACCACACACACACACCTGCCGACATCACACCCTCTTTTGGTGAGCTGCATCATATACCAATGCATATAGCATATGTACATATAAAAAACAGGTGCACAAAAAATATATATATGTCGCAGTGACTCGCGACGACAGATCGACCCTAGACACTCTCAGTGTGTCATTGTGGGGTCAGTAGATGGAGCGGACGTCCCAAAAAGCCTTTAGACAGATTTATATAACTAGCCTAACCCGACAGGACTACCCCGCGCACGTGGAAAAACTGTTTGGGGAGACCGGAGTCACCGAACTCACGTGTTACCACAGAGACACAGTAACCAATGAGGTCCCCATTGAGGTAACCAATGAGGTCCCCAATGAGGTGGTGTACGATGGCGGTATGGTCACCAACTCGTTGTACTTCCCGCCGGAATTAAGCTTCCGCGTGCGTGACTTCACCATGGGGACGGAGGATGTGCTGATCGTCACCTACCCGAAAGCAGGTCAGTGACTCCCACACGGCGACAGGCCTCAGACACACTGGCATATGTGACATGTGTCTTGATTGAAGGAAATTCATGCCATCTATAGATGTATGTCCCGTGAGGTCTGTCCCATGAGGTCTGTCCCATGAGGTCTGTCCAGTGAGTTCTGTGCCGTGAGATCTGTCCAGTGAGATCTGTCCAGTGAGGTCTGTCCCGTGAGGTTTGTCCCGTGAGATCTGTCCAGTGAGATCTGTCCAGTGAGGTCTGTCCCGTGAGGTCTGTCCCGTGAGGTCTGTCCAGTGAGGTCTGTCCCGTGAGGTATGTCCCGTGAGGTCTGTCCTGTGAGGTCTGTCCCGTTAGGTCTGTCCCGTGAGGTCTGTCCCGCGAGGTCTGTCCCGTGAGGTCTGTCCCGTGAGGTCTGTCCCGTGAGGTCCGTACCCCGTAGAACCGTTAGTTCTAAGGACCCTTCGGGAGGGGGGCCTAGGGAGTCCGATATTGAATATTTATATTTCAGGCCAGATTTATATAACTAGCCTAACCAATTTCTCTATGTCTAATTAACAAAATAAATTAGAAATAAATGTTGGGGCCTGGCATCTCTTAATTACAGAAAATGTGCATGACTGCATGACTAGACGTTGGCTTGGAAATAAATTCATATATTTAAGACGTTATATACACTCCTGTTCATTTATCTGTATTGATAACTTGATACCTATTTAATGACAACATATTTATGTATGGCCCACAGTGGCGGACCCCGTGTAGGGGTCCTGGGGGCTTATCGAGCGAGGAGGCCGTTTTTGTGCCCAATGTTCGCCATCCCAGTTGTATTTTCGTTGTATTGTTTCGATTGTTGTCCCATCCTTTATATAGGCCTACAGGGTCCCCTAATGTTTCGCTCCACCCCAAACCCCCGGTAGTGAGAGTTTTGGAGAACTGACTCTACTTCTACAAAGTGGTGCTATATTCATTGAGGAATTTTATATTCACTGGATGATAAATATATTCATGCGTTTATGACACCATGCCGAGATAACAGTACTAATAGTCATAAGAATAGGGTTTCCTGTGATATGTTCCAGGCACCACATGGGTGCAGGAGCTGACCTACCTGGTGAACAACGAGGCTGATGTTGACAAGGCCATGTCCGCCCCGATCTTCGTACGATCCAAATTCCTCGAGATGAACATATCTGGTTTGGGGGCAGGGGTGGACATAATCCCCCAAGACCCCCACCGCTGGGTCATGAAAAGTCACCTCCCAGTCCCAATGGACAACCCGGATTAAGAAAACGAAATCTCACACCGAAATGTTTGTACCAAATAAGATGTCTTGGAGGTCATAGCGTATTTTTATTCTTAACATATATTCGAACCAAGTATACACTTCTTGCCAAAATTGTTCTGTTACTTTGCATTCAATAACACCATGCATAACTATATCTATGTTTTCTTCGCCGAATTAACATAATTCAGTGTTCTCATAACCCCATTTATACACCATGTCATTAGTACATGTGTCGAATGTCCTGCAATCTGGATAGGGGTGGAGGGTTCGGGGGGGGGGTGGTTTCGAGAGATGTTAAAGCTATCGGTTTTCATATGTTAAATGGTATAAATTTCGGCCCTAAAAGGAGGGCCGGGGCCGGATCGCCCCTCCCCCCTGGATCCGCCCCTGAGGGAGTGCTGCAATGTTGTTGTCGGTTGCCATCTTTGAATCAAAAAGTGACACCTTTACCCTTAATGCCGGGAGCGCGCGGAATACTGCCACGCGCACGTATCGTGTCAAAGGGTGAGAACGTGCTATATACAATGGTTATATAATTTTATGCTCGGCTTCATGAGCCACTCACTTATGTGAGTAAAATAATATTCAGTTGTGTTACGAACCGAAGTCATACGTGTGTAGTAGGCCTACTTGCTATTATTACGAGTTGAATTTAGATTCAATTTTACCTTACATAAATTGAGCGTTAACATGTCTCTTTGCTTCTTCCGTTTAACTTTCGCATACAACGTTTCAAGTAAAATATTAAGCGCTCCCAAGCCTACCCACCGCTTGTGAGCCAGTCGTTTTTTTTTACACCATATCAGTATATAGCAGTATATCGAGACCAATAAGTGTGGTCCCCCGTACGAAAATATCAGATATAAATTCTATTTAAAAAATCTAAAGGTTTCTATCGATTTTTCTTTGAAAATTCTAAACATTTTTTAATAGAGTTTCCATAGAATTTCTATAGAGTTTCCATAGAGTTTCCATAGTTTCCATAGAGTTTTCATAGAATGTCTATAGAGTTTCCATGGAATTTCCATAGAGTTTCCATAGCTTCCGGGGGGCTTCCCTATTGTAGTGATTAGCGCAGTCGACCGCAGATCAATAGGTCCTGGGTTCGAATCCGGGCTCGGGCACATAATCTGGGACATGTTTCATCCTTTCATCCTTCATCGTCCCGAAGGTTCCTTGGCCCGATTTAGCCTTCATGTGCACTAAAGTGGCCTAAGCCGCCAACATTTCATAGAATTTCCATAGAGTTTCCAAAGAAAGCGCACGTCGCGGCAGTGCATGGTACAGAGTTCAAGGTCGCCCTGGGTGAGTCCAACATCAGCGCCGTCTCGGCTGAACTGGCACGGCCGTTGGGCAGATCTGCACATCTCATGCTGCTAATGTTATTGTTCAAAGGATTGGCTCCGCCGCTACTTTCACTTCGCAGCAGGCAACCGGTGCGAAATTCAAATACCGGCGAGGGTTCCAAAGTTCCTTAAATGCGAAGTTTTAAATCTTCGAATATCACCTTATATAGTGCCGTGCCGTCGGTATCCCTTCATATATCGCTTGCAGGAGTCTTCTTACACAATATATTCCATAACTCGTCACTCTCGTTCGCTTGTCGGTATGGAAACTATTCAACTCGATGGAGACTATGGAAACTCCATAGAAATTCTATGAAAACTCTATGGAAATTCTATGAAAACTCTATGGAAATTCTATGAAAACTCTATGGAAATTCTATGAAAACTCTATGGAAATTCTATGAAAACTCTATGGAAATTATTAAAAGCTCTATAGGAAAACGTTCAGAATGTTCATAGAAAAATCGATAGAAACCTTTAGAATGGTTTTTAGTGAAATTCTTTACGATATTTGCCTACGGGGTGTAATGATGTCTGATAAACTTAATGCCATGATTCGCGTAATAAATCTAGGAAGATAGAATTACCTTCACGTATCTTTTCACATAAAGAGTACTTCTAAAAACCTGCAAACGTACCTGATCATAATCGGCTACGAGAGGAAAAAAAATGGCTCTGTCGAAATATTATCTCTATATACGTTCTATAGAAACCAATTGCTCTATAGAAGCATCCCTACATCTTCTATAGAAATAATGTCTTCTATAGAAATATCTGTATATGTTCTATAGAAAATAATTGTTCTATAGAATTATGTACAAACGTTCTATTGAAAATCACATTTCTATAGATTCTTCTATAGAAATTCTATGCAGTTCTATAAATGGCGGTTTAGGTCCCCAAATAAACCACTCGACGCTATCGCGTCTCGTGCTTTATTTTGGCGAATGCACTCCAGCTCGTTCTTTAACTAGTACATAACATACCTCGTCATCATCTTGCCGGTGCAGTCCAATGAACAAGAGTACAAATCCACCATGCGACATGAATTCTTTCTTCCAGTCACGGAACATGATGTCTCGCAAAGTACTCAGTCGATCCGCGTCCAGCGCCGCCACGAGCTCCCCCTGGTGGGTACGACACGCACTTCTGGCGTTCAGCCAACTGCTGGTATTGTGAGTAGAAGCAGAAGAATGGCGACCCAGGTGAAAACAATGGCGTCCGTCGTCGTCACACAACAGCTGATCGTTACAATTGCCCAGTACCCAGGAATGTGATTGACTTGTTTTCTCGATGTGCAATGTTACGCCGCAGTCATTCTCCGAGGAAATGGCTCTGGATTGAGCGGTTTGACTTAAAGCGATCACAACGCGCTTCTCAGCGTTCCACATGTGCCACGTCACTTCCGATTTGGTTATGTTCATCCACAGCCAGCGTAGCGCGGACGATGGGGGCGAACGTGGCGGGGACGACAGGTGACATTTTGTCTCACGACAACGACGATATCGGAGAAGCAGTCTTCCGGTTGCTGTACCACTTGTGTCGCTTCATGCCCCAGGGGCCCAATTTAGCCTGTATGTGCACAAAAGTGGCCTAAAACACCAACATTCCATTCCTCATGCCCCAGGAATACGATGTCGTAATGCCCCATTTCATAGGGTATTTCCACGTCGGCGCAGCTTGTGGCTATCGTTGCCACTACAGATCTTTTAGCTGACACCTCACGTGGGAGACCCTCATGGAAAACGCCGCCTCCAGAACTGAATAGGTCGGGTAATATTCAAGGTTGATGTTTCCCTCTTCACGCCTCTCCATCTCCTGATCCTCATCAATAAAAAGCGAATGAACAAAACTATATATTCCCCGCATGCTGGGCACAATTCCGTTTTTGTCGTGTTAGCGAAAATGGCTGTTCGTAGGGGGTGATACACATTAGATTGTAAGTGGGACTCCCCATCAGTTTCCGACCGAGCGGCTAATAGTAATCTCGTGCACCAACATGCCCTTTTTGTCTTCAGAGAAAACAGTTGGACCTGGGCAGAAACAAGTTAAACGTGGATGACACGTGTATATACATGCTGCGATTTAAAGCAATATACTTACATGCGCCGCCTAAATTTAAGACAGAATATACTTATTTGACATGGGGAAGAGGTTGGTAATACAAAAGAATACAGAATAGATTGCTTTTAAACGTAACGCGTAACGATGTTGCGAGTAGGGTCATCACTGGTACATAGTGATTTTGGTATTTATTATGATACCGTGTGGTTTAGACATTGCGAGCAGCGACGTCACTGATATTTATCAATGATTGAATGCGATATTTAGCATGATAACGCGTGGCGCAGACATTGCGAGCCCTGACGACACTGATACTTATTACTGATTCGATATTTGATGAGGATGGGATTTGGGGACATCATAGAAGACCATGTAACATCATAAAATATTATTATTCTATAATGGATAACGTGGACTACATACATGGCGGCAACGTGCACGGCACCATCATTCGGGCACACTGCTCATTGTTGGCATTGTAGTCGTCATACAGGGAGCACGTCATGTAGAAGGCGTGATCCCAGCCACACGTCATACAGGGAGCACGTCATGTAGAAGGCGTGATCCCAGCCGCACGTCCTCTTGCAGGATGAAGATATTTTCTTGTACACTGGCAAAGAGTCCCACACATGACATGATAGATGCAGCAGCTGTGGCCTTTTCAGATCGCTCACTACGTTTACAAAGTCAAAATGTCCATGCCACACCTTAGAAATCTGTGTCGTGTTATTGAAGTACGTTTCGGATTACCAATTAGAGCGGAGCAGTAATTGCGATATTTTTCACCCTAAAGTCGCTATATCTTTCCTGTTCCGATGGTGAAAAATGACCCTTGATCAATTATCTCATCATGATATAAACTGCATAATTAATTCGATGAAGACCGCTCTAAAGTGGCAACAATGAACTAGTTTATCTCAAACTAAGGAAGTAACAGAACACGGAATAACAAACAACAATTTGTGAAAAATCTCAACGGTTAAAATTATAGTAAAAACAAGTGACGTCATACCATAATAGCGTTGGACATCTTTGTTCTGATAACACTGTATGGCTCCTCGGTCAGCATAACAACATCCTTGTATCTCACACTCAGTTCGCTTAATGCCGGGGAAACCGCAGTCCACAACGTTATGCCCCAGGTTGTCACAGTAGGCTGCAAGGAAGGCGAAAATTTGTGTTGTATAAAGTAAAACCTCTCTAAGTCGACCGACGATGGGACTGCCAATGATCGATCGACTTAGGGAGGTGGTCGGGCTACAACCCGTAGCAAAACATTTTATAGAACTCCATAGAATTTCTATAGACAAATCTATGGAAATATGATTTTCTATAGAACGTTTGTATAGAATTTTATAGAACAAATATTTTCTATAGAACGTAAACAGATATTTCTATAGAAAACATTATTTCTATAGAAGATGTAGGGATACTTCTATAGAGCAATTGGTTGCTATAGAACGTATGTAGAGATAATATTTCGACAGAGCCATTTTTTTCCTCTCGTAGCCGGTTATGAGCAGGTACGTTTGCAGGTTTGTAGAAGTACTCTTTATAGCCTTTAATAAATCTTCATCACCTTTAAAATCTATTCATTGGAACTCTTACGCGGGTAGTTTACCCTACCCCAGTAACACCAGAATGGATTACGTATTTGTCCGAGCACGAAGTGGCAGAAAAGCGTTGTAATTATTGAGACCCCAACTACGAATTTAGACCTGCGTACCCTTCGCCTACTATATTAAATGGAGTGTTATTTCGTCTATTAAATACAACAAACAAAAATAAAATATCTTTAATATTAAAGTTTCTACATGTTTTTTTAACGAGGGACCCGTCTCCTGGTTTTCCGATTGTCGGCAGACACCCTGTTTTTGCACAGCGCTCCGGATGGGACTCAAGTGTGACAGTCAGTAACTTTCAATAAATTATCCGATGTCCACAATTTAATCGACTATATATGTGTCTTATATTTGGGTAGATTTGCCGCCATACCGGTCTAGATAGGCATGGTAAATTTTTGTTTGTTAAAAAGTTATAATTGAGGGGGGATGGGGTAGTGCCTCGATCGATAGATCATCATTTGCAGTTTCACCCGTCACCAATACCGGTTTGATTCATCTCTATCTACAACGTTTCACTTTGAATAAGTGAAACGTCTACGCAAATCAAGGGTGCCTCATCCCCAACATGGTGTGTCTCCCTCCCCTAACTTGGGGTTTCTCCCCTCCCCTAACTGGGGAGTCTCCTCACCCCTAACTTGGGGTGTCTACCTTCCCGTAACTTTGGGTATCACTCAAGCTTTTGAGTGTCGCCCCTCCCCTAAATTGAGGTGTCTCCCCCATTTTGGGGCACCACCCCAACTTGGGCTGTGTTCCCTCCCCTAAACTAGGGTGTCTCCCCTCTCCTAACTTGGGAGAACTTGCTAGAACTTGGCTTGTGCACCACCCCTCCCGAACGTGTCGGCCTACGACCCCCCCTAACAGATCGCTTTGCAGTAGTAGGGGCGGATCTAGGAATTTGAAAACGAGGGTTGGGTGTTCATGGGACACCACTACTAACTTAGGGGATGTCCCCTCCCCTAAATTGAGGCGTCTCCCCTCCTCTATCTTGGCGTACCATCCGAATATTGAATCTCTCCCTACCCACTAAGTTAGGCTACCACCCCAACTTTAAGTGTCTTCCCTCCCCTAATTCGCGGTGTCTAACCTTCCATAACTTGGGGTGTCTCCCGTTTCGTAGCTTGGGGTAGAGCCCCAATTTGAAGTGTCTCTGCTCCCGTATCTTAGGGCATCACCCGAATGTTGAATGTCTTCTCTCCCTTAATTTGGGGTACCGCCCCGACTTGGGGTGTCTATCCTCCAATAACACCGGGATTACCATTAAAATTTGGAGTGTCTGCCCTCCCCTATCTTGGAGTGTGTCCCTTCTACTTACTCCTTAAACTCCCTACCCCCCTCCCTTCCCCCTTGAAATTTCACATTTGATAGAGATGAAATATACATTGATGGTCGTGGAGTCATTTCTTACCCCCCCCCCCCCCCCCGGCCCCTCCCCCACCTCTTCCTTAAAACTTTAATATACAAGATATTTTATCTATGTTTGTTGAAGTTTGTAGATTAAATAACTCTCCATCATACACACTGGAAATATGGGTATGCAGGTCACAATTCGTAGTGCGGGTCTCAGCTGCCTCGCGTACCTATCATTTCATCATCAGACGCCCCAATTTAGGGGAGGGGACACCCCCTAAGTTAGGAGTTGTGTCCCATGAACACCCAACCCCCGTTTTTAAATTCCTAGATCCGCCCCTACTACTGCAAAGAGATCCGTTAGTGGGGGTCGTAGGCCGACACGTTCGGGAGGGGTGGGGCACAAGCCAAGTTCTGTCAAGTTCTCCCAAGTTAGGAGAGGGGAGACACCCTAGGTTAGGGGAGGAAACACACCCCAAGTTGGGGTGGTGACCCAAAATGGGGGAGACACCTCAAGTTAGGGGAGGGGAGATAACTTAAGTTAAGGTAGGGGGGAAACCCCAAGTTCGGGTAGTACCCCAAGTTTGGGGAGGGGAGACACTCGAACTTAGGGAAGGGGAGACACTCCAATATTAGGGGAGGGGAGGCACCACAAATTAGGAAAGGGGAGGCAACCCAAATTGGGGTGGTACTCTACGTTAGGAGAGGGGAAATACGCCAATATAGGGGTCGCGAGACACCCCAAGTAGGGGCGGTGCTTCAAGTTTGGAGAGTGGAGATACCCCAAGTTAGGGGAGGGGAGATACCCCAAGTTAGGGGAGGGAGAGGCCCCAAATTAGGGGCGGGAAGACACCCCAGGTTGAGGTGGTATCCTACCCCAACTTGGGGTGGGACCCCAAGTTAGGGTGGTATCCTTAAGTAAGGGTAGGGTAGACACTCTAAGTTAGAGCAAGGGAGACAACCAGAGTTAGAAGAGGGTAGACACCATAAATCAGAAGCGGGGGGACAGCACAAGTTAGGGGAGGGGCGACACTCAAAGCTTGAATGATACCCAAAGTTACGGGAAGGTAGACACCCCAAGTTAGGGGTGAAGAGACTCCCCAGTTAGGGGAGGGGAGAAACTCCAAGTTGGGGTGGTAGCCCAAGTTAGGGGAGGGAGACACATCATGTTGGGGGTGAGGCACCCTTGATTTGCGTAGACGTTTCACTTATTAAAAGTTAAACGTTGTAGATAGAGATGAATCAAACCGGTATTGGTGACGGATGAAATTGCAAATGATGATCGATCGATCGAGGCACCCGCCCACCCCCCCTCAATTATAGCTTTTTAACAAACAAAAAATTACCATGCTTATCTAGACCGGTATGGCGGTGTATTTATCCAAATATAAGACACATATATAGTCCATGAAATTGTGGAAATCCGATAATTCATTGAAAAGTTACAGACTGTCACACTTGAGTCCCATCCGGCGCGTTATGCAAAAACACGAGTACGCAGGTCTAAATTCGTAGTTGGGGTCTCAATAATTACAACGCTTCTCTGCCACTTCTTGTTCGGACACATACGTAATCCATTCTGGTGTTACGGGGGTAGGGTAAACTACCCGCGTAAAAGTTCCAATGAATAGATTTTGGTAGATTTTGAAAATGATATTTACATACATAAGGATTGAGAACAAATAGGTTTGATTACTATTGCAAATTGTTTTGGGTTGACCCCTGATTCAGCACAGGTTGCCCGGGCTATATAGAGTACTTCTACAAACCTGCAAACGTACCTGATCATAACCGGCTACGAGAGGTAAAAAAATTACTCTGTCGAAATATTATCTCTATATACGTGCAAAAGCAACCAATTGCTCTAGATCTATAGAAGTATCCCTACATCTTCTATAGAAATAATGTTTTCTATAGAAATATCTGTTTACGTTCTATAGAAAATAATTGTTCTATAGAATTATGTACAAACGTTCTATAGAAAATCATATTTCTATAGATTTTTCTATAGAAATTCTATGAAGTTCTATGCAACGTTTTGCTACGGGGCAGGCGTTATCATCTGAATGTTTGTGTTCTGCTAATTGCAATCAGCCCGTGACACTAATCCTTCCGCTAGCCGACGACCGATCGACTTAGGGAATATGAAATGGGGCGTTGGGACCAAAATGATCGATCGACTTACAGAGTAGGGAGGTGATCGGGTTAGAGAATTAATGTTACAATGCTAAAATATAGGCCGACCGTCGGGAGGCGATCGGGTTAGGGAAGGGTTTCCGGCAGGGAGGTTTTACTGTACAACGAAATGTACTAGTTTTAACAATACATAATCAACTGACTTTGGAGAAACGGCGCACGCGCAGCTAGGCAAATGGGCAGATAGGCGGGTCATTTAAATCTATAACCACCATTATTACGAGTTGATGGTCGTGTTAACTAGTACGATAGCATTAAATCTGAAGGCGGCCCAAATCCTGTAACCTGGCCCAAACCGCCCTTCAGCTCTTTCAAAAGACAAACGTTGCCATAGTTACATGGCGCACAAAAGAACTGTAGTTATTGATTTAAATGGCCCGCCTGGCCGCCTAGTTGCCTTGCTACGCGTGCCGTTTCTTGGTCACCATATACATACACATATAGATACGTCTTATACTTATATGGTGTAAAGAAGGCGACTGGCTCACAAAATATGGGAAGGCTTGTAAGCGCTAAACATTTTAATTCGAACGTTGTATGCGAATGGGCCCATTAAACCAAAGATGCAAAGAGACATGTTAACGCCCAGCACACATGTGAGGCAAACTAGAACTTAAATTCAACTCGTAATAATAGTAGCGCGAGGTTTGTGTGGCGTTAGACACTTCATTGGCCTTTCGTCAACCTGTAGCAGCCCTTCACTTTTATTATCCTCCCTTGGTCTCGCGGCCTCGGGCGAATAATAAAAATTGGCGGGCTGCTACAGCTTGATGTCCGGTCAATAAAATTGCCCAACGCCCCGCTAACTCGCGCTATTGTTATATTCTTTTGTGCATGACGTCATGTTTGATTTTTCTACGCTATGTAACTATGATAACTATTGATTATTGAAGGGGCCACAGGTCGGTTTGGGTCAGATTACAGGATTTTAGCCGCCTTCAAATTTAATGCTATGGTACTGGTTAATTAACACGTAGTTAAAAAGACGTCCTACTGATATTGTCTTCTGTGTTTAAGTTAACATGCATACTGCTTGGTGAAAAAGCTGAGTAATATGCCGGAGCAATGCCGAATATTGTGTCGGGCCAATGCCGCATACTGTACTGACAAATACCGCATACAGCCACTTTGTCGCAAATAGACTAAATCACACACAATGAAATGCTCTATAGTTGCCATGGCGCGCGTGGCTGGTACAAATATAAAGAGCATCTATTGTTCAGAGCACGTTCTGCGCCATGGCAACTACGTCATCTTATGACGTGTGCTTTAGTATATTTGCGGAACTGCGTTTGCTGCCAATGGAGTGTCAGCATGGAGAAATATTGTTTGTATCTTAAAAAAGGATAACATCGCAGTACACAAGTAAGTTTGGTATCATTAAAATTGCACGGTGTTGCTTTCGCACGTCAGTGATTTTTAGAGCGAACGCGACAAATTCGTGGAAAATATGGGCTGAAACGACACGCTACGGCATTTATGATATTTAATATAATATCTGGCATTTGGTTTATGCATCTTGCAACGCAATATCTCAAACACTGTTCGGCAAACTTATGCTTTACAGGTGTAACTAACAGATCATCCTTGTGACTTGTGTTGTAATTATGAACATCCGACAATTTGGAAACAGACAAATCAGTTAAAAAATAATCTGGCAGATCACCGTGAAGATACTTGTAATAAGATTTTAGTTGGTGGTAAATCATTATGTCCGCCAACTTCAATATGCTCAATTGTCTAAATAATGGCTATGATACGAAACGCCTTTTTTTGCAATAGACTTATACGATCAGCTTGGTAACCCCATGCTAGAACATTATAATGTAAATGGGGTAGAATTAAAGAGTTGTATGTCAGCTTCAGAACATTGGAATAGTACGGTATGTTTTAACTTGCACACAACTCCAATAACCTTAGATATTTTAGAAGATATCTTATTAATGTGACCGTTCCACTTGAGATCCTTCTGGACTGTCAGTCCCAAAAAGTCAAACTCATCTACGCAATCAAGAGGTATGTTATTTATAGACAAGTGCGGAATTCTAACAACTTTGCGCGGCATACAAAATATCATAAATTTGGTTTTCGAAACGTTAAGCGATAACTCTTTGGCATCTAGCCAACAGTGTATCTTAGAGAGTTCATGATGATTTGTTAGATAACACTTTAGCAAAGAAATAGCTGGTTCAGATATACCATAGTGTTTAGTTTATGGATAAGAATATCATGATTCAAAGTGTCAAAAGCCTTCGACAGATATAAATATATACTGAGAGGAACCTCGCCCTCATCCAGCAAGTTCGATCAACTAATTCAAGCGCGGCAAGCTGAGTGGAAGGTTTCTTTCTGAAACCATATTGACCCTTGTAAAAGAGTTTTTCTTTCTGAAAATAGTCATAGATTTGATCATAAATAATCTTTTCAAATACCTTTGAAATTACAGGAAGAACAGAGATAAGTCTATAATTGTCGATATTGGAAGCATCTCCTTTCTTAAAAACCGGAGTTATCTTTGCAAGTTTCAATTTGTCGGGGAATATTCCTATGGATAGCGATTGATTAATGATTAAAGTCAATGATTCACTTAGATTTAATGTTAACACCTTAAGTAGTTAGTTTTTTCTACTGTTGCTTTAGTTATAAGCTTAAAGTTCATTGTTGTCTTCAGTTTGAAGTCCATCACAGGCTGTCGAACCAACAGAAGAGAAGAATGTGTTAGAAGTATTTGTTACGACTATTTGTCACTAATAAGTTCTCCGTTTATGCTAAATTCCTCAGGCAATTCATTCTTCGCCCTAGTGTTATTCAGGACTGTGCTAATCGCTTGCCACGTTCTTTTTATATCCCCTTTACACTTATCGAAGTAATTATAATAGTAGTCTTTTTTTTGGAGTACAGATACATTGTTTAAAATACTATTATACGTTTTAAAATTTATCATCAACTTGTTACAACGAAACGTACTGCCTACGAATATAAGTTCTATTATTCTTAGGAAATATTGGTGTCACCCACGACATGGCTAGATCAATAGATATATCAAATTGTTACAACGAAACGTATTGCCTGCCAAAATATGTTCTATTTTTCTTAGGAAACATTGTGCCAGTCACTCCATTACTGAATCAACAGTTACATTAACTTGTTACCACGAAACGGCACAACCTCACAACATGTTCTCTATCATTATTCATCCTTACATGAAAAGCATTGTGTCGGCCACGGCTTTGCTATATGAACAGCTGCATAACCATTTTGTAACCCCATATTCAAGACGGAGCAGTCAAGAGTGCCCGCACCACGCTGTTTGAATGTAGTCTAATTGTGGCAGGGAAGCTCTAACTCTGATGCTTATTTCGGTTAACATTACCGCATGACGAATATTTGCCACATGTAGATCTAGGGCCTAGATAGACCTAAATTATCTGGAGGCAAACTGATGCTAAATATCACATTTCTGTATAGCTTAATCTTTTAGCTATCTAATTATTCCAAACAGTCAAAAAGATTGATCACCTCTATCGGTGTTTGTGTTAATAAATCGATAAACGTCTTGCGACGATTGACTCTGCAACAATGCCATGATTGGAGTTAGAATCGCAGCTATTTATATTAGCGATTAACACGCGCTCTTGTTTTGCTCACACAATAGGCGCAATTTCCGGTTTGAATAAATTAGAGTATCGCCTCCTGATTGGTCAATCACAGACACGCCACCAAAAAGGGCTGCTGCCTGGGTAGGCGGCGAAATTGTGCCTGGCGGTCACTTCTAAATTTTATTGTGAGCTACAGATAGAACGTAAACTTCTGTAATTTGGGGGATATACAATTAGGTATTATATGAATCGGTACAGTAGCGTTAGAGGCCAAGCTGGCGGTTCCCTTTAAAAGAAAATATCGGGGGGCTGCAATGTGATATAAAAGTTAAAGTCTGTTGGTAAAGAATATCTTTGCCGTTAATCGTTTTGTTTAAAAAGAAACCATCATCGAGAAAGTCGCACGTCAACAGTATAAAACAATGATTTTCGCCCATCAGGCGGGTGTCGACATGTTCTGAGCACGTGACCAGCTAGCTAATCACACGCAAGGCGTTGACGTCACTGACGACGACCCTCCGCTGAACTAAAAATGTGCTTACATGCGTGGAGCGGTGCGTCTTTCGAAATAAATAATGACAAGCGAACTTGACTTATAAAATTTGAACCATCGATGCATGTAGAACAAAATGATGTACTGTTCTTCTGTTGGCTGTAACAATTCAAGCGTAAACAAAAGACAGCAAACATAGGATATATTTCAACCACGTATGTTTCGACCACTTTCAGCAAAATTGTTTTGAGGAAGATATGTAAGCTGCTAAGTAGGTAGACAAAGGACCAAACGAACTTATAAAGCTGAGGCTGGAGCCTGAAGCTGTTCCAACCATATTTTGCCATCGCCATCCCCTGCCTCCACCCCCTGCTGCACAGTATGCACATGGCCCGCCAATCGACCATGCTGCCAGCTTCACGCACCTCTCCTCCCTCCATCCCTCCCCACCACCGCCATATAGACCGCCACCCCACCCGCCCTAACCCATAGTAGGGCCGTCAGTGACAGTCAGTATCTAAGAGAGCAGCTGTATCAAGTTACACAATCGACTGCCGATTCCCGAACCATGGCCCGCAACTCTATGAGTCAAATCAAAGTTGGGCACCCTGCCAACGATGACAATGAACCCCTGACTCCACTCCCAACTCAACCGCTTCGATATTATAGCTTCCGGTGGTAGTAGTCTTCTAGACCTACTGGTCGCTTTATCGCCGGTGACGTCATCATCAGCGCGCTAAGGCGGGTGTCCATGGCAAGTGATCGTGCAAAAATGCTCAACTCTTCACTAATGTATGATTTAAAAAAAAAACATTTTGTGTAATGTTTAGTTTATTCTCTATGGTTTAACTGGAAATGTAAATGATATAGTCCCGGCATTTCCCTTTAAAAACAGGCAGCTCCAAAATGGTGGTTTCCCAAAGGTGCTCGCTTTAGTTAAGAACAGGCTGCTCCAAAGTGGTGGTTTCCCACAGGTGCTCGCTTTAGTTAAGAACCGGGCAAAGGTGGAGTTTCCCTGAGCCTGTGGTGGTTAAAACATTCAGTGCCAATGTGGTGCTTTTCCACAGGTGCTAACGTTATTTAAGTTCCTGGCTAGATGGGCGGTTTCCTTGAGCCTGTGGTTTAATTGGTCAGTAGATGAGGAGCGTTCTGTACCGACGGTGGTCCTAATTTTCCCGGAGACTGTTGAATCTCTGCTTGGTTTGGCCCACTACAGATGTTCATTCATTCATGCAAGCCGAACAGATTTCAATACGACCCTGGGTGTTTAATAAATTTTCCTAAGTACACTTACTGGCTACTATAGATGTTGCATTCCTAGGGCGATGTACAGAGTACCAAGGGCGCAGATTTATTTATCGAATTGTAGTGACTGACATAAAACGTGGGCGTTAAGATTTAGGGTGATTTTCCCGAGTTGGCGGTGTCAAAGGAGTGTTATCCCGACGAGGTTGAGTTTCCCCGAGTCGGCGGTGTGAATAGTGTGTTATCTCGACGAGGGAGAGTTTTCCGGGGTCGGCGGTGTGAATGGTGCGTTATCCCGACGAGGGTGAGTTTCCGCGAGTCGGCGGTGTGAATGGTGTGTAATCCCGACGAGGGTGAGTTTCCCCAAGTTGGCGGTGTGAATGGTGTGTTATCCCGACGAGGGTGAGTTTCCCTAAGTTGGCGGTGTGAATGGTGTGTTAGTTATCTCGAGGAGGGTGAGATCCAGGCTGTCAAACATTGACTGACGTCACTGTTGCTTTTATCCAATCATGTGGTGACAAAAGGTCTTCCGCGTGCGTTACGTCGGACAAACAAAGCAGCATGTCACTTCGTTGTCAGTTTCAGAGATGAGTACTTCTAACTTGTACCTACATTCAGCAAGGATTGTTAATGTCATACTCACGATTAAGGAAAAAGGACTCAAACGTGGGCGGGGTTTAATGTCGGAGTGTGGATATGTCTAGTATGGGAGACGTACACTGTAGTTGTCATGTATAGTCATACAACTGCAGCCTTTACCGATCAAGCATACGTGATTGTAATTGAAATCTAGTAATATCTGATTCTTATTTTTCGGCGTTCGGATGCTAATAGGCGTTGACGGTTTGTGCGATAAAAATCGTTGAGGATTGCGATGAAACAGAGCGATTACGGGATTACATAATGACATATTGTTATAGGAGTTGAGTAGTATCTGATCAGGATTCAGACACGTAATGATTTCGATTGCCATGGTGATTCAGATCGTCTTTAGTTGACACTGATCTGTAATAGGCACTCATTCACTATATAACAGAAAGTAAATATACATACTAAACATAGAATTAATCCGATTTTTTTTCTACATAGATATCCCTGTCTTATGATCAAATGGTCAATTAACGATCTCATTAATTAATTGCGGGTTGGTTGCAAACGTTTGCAGTTTGTATGCTGAAAGATAAATGAGACCAAGGATGGTAGAAATTACTATCCGGTGTAATAACCATGGACTGTTATTTCTGCTCAATTCCAAAATCGGACTAATATAATAACTTTTAAACCGCCGTTGCGTCTTCATGCGTATCGCCTTGCTGGTCCCTGGATGCCAGCGGTCTGAGCACCCTAGAGCAGCCAGTGCGTGCTAAAGCGTCTCAAAAACAGGCCACAAGGCGGGTTTCTGGAGCCTGCATATGCACACGGCATGAACACGGTCGTTCTACGCTAGTCTAGGTCTGGTGTTTAAAACGGCATACCGTATATAGTGTTGCATGTGTATAAATTGTTCAGTTCCTCCAAACGATTGGGCATTCGTTTGTCGACATTATTGATGAATGTAGTGATTATCCCAATCCAATGTCACAATCTCGTATATCAAGTATATCCGGATCCCCTTTTTTATATTCAATTAACTTTAATGCTTTACTCGAGACTAATAATATATGCATCCTTAATGGCTTTCCTTACAATTTTGCTTAAAGTGTTGGTGCTCATATATTATTTTAGCTCAAAGTTAACTTTGTATATGGCAGGAGAACAAATAAGGATGTGTTTCAAGGGGAGTTTACAGTTCTTATTCCATGAAATCGTCCAAAACGGACGCGTTTTTGTTGCGTTCAAGCCAAGAATCTGACTTTAAATGTAAAAGCATATATGCGTTTGTATTACCCGTTGACGTCACTCTCCTCGCTTTAGAAATTTAAATTGGTAGGTGCGATTATTTGGGGCGTTATAGCTCATGAACATCAGTGAGGAAACACAAGAATGATCCGAGTTAACGTACGTTGTTTTAGCGTGGCACCAACTGTTTAAGCGCTATGCATGTCACAGTATATGACATGTAATATTCCATAGTAGCCTAATATCAATATATTACACTACCCTCATTGTTTAATATCGCCTTGCATAGTTACATGTATTTGCTTATATCAGTCGATGTGCGGGTTTTTAATATCAAGGACACGGGAGATACATCATTTTACAATGTAATATACGAGAGAGCTTCTCGCCAGGTACGAAGTCAAGCGAATCAAAATCACAACAGCTGTTCATTGTCGATATAATGTAGTTTTGTCGTTTATGATTTAATTTACGCACACTTACCACGTGCTTGCGTTAATAAAACACCACTAGATCAGTTTCCCGGTGCATTCTTCTACATAATGAACACTTAACACAAAGGCGTGACGTCACACAATTGTTTAAATATAGAAGCAAGAAACCACGAAGCCGTTTATCTATGTTATTGGCGCTGCATGCACCCATTTTCATTTTCATTATCCGCCCGAGGCCGCAAGAATGAAAAAATCTGGCTGCTATACAGATTGATGTCGGTACCACCGACCGATGCATTTATTATTTTATCGCCTTCACGCAAGTTTCTCGTTATTTGATTGTCTGTGGTGATATTATTATTCCAGTGCAGTATTTTAATCTTAAATAAAGCCAAAAAATATGATAATGTTGTGTGTTTGTTGTAAGCCTGTGTATTTACGTTTTACAATGGTCAAACGGATATCAAACGCACACATATGCACCAATTTAAGAAACATATAGTTTGGATGGAAGATGTGTAGGTGCATTAATGATGTTTTTCATAGTTTATCTAAAGTTACCCAAATGTCTTGGTGACTTGCGAGGTTATGATGAGGATGTCTTCGGTGGGGTTGCGAAGACTTGAACAATGACATAAGATTTATTATTTTTGTTTTCGAAAATTATGATGTTGTAAGAATTTACACCTGATTTGACCGTTTTTCAAGAATCTTGATATTTGCCCCCGGTTGACAGCAGCGGTAATAGCGGGGCTTGCGTAGCGCCACCGTGCGGGAAGCTTTGGGTGGAGGCAGAGGTGACGCACAATATAGGGTCGGTGTGAAAATTGATTAATCTGATAACAATTAAGTTAACCCGAAAAAGACCATCCAAGGATTTTTCAATGCAATATTTTATAGACATTTACAAGTCATGCCTTTATGCCATCTGATGATTCCAATTTGAAGCCCCTCCCCCCCCCCACCTATATTAGGGAGAACATCGGGAGACCATACGGCCGTTCTGGTAATACGGCCGTCCTGTCTATAGACCCTTGAAACACTATGACCAGCCCCAGGGGCGGATCCAGGCAATCTGGATAGTGGAGGCCGGTTTTAGGGTCGGATCCAGATATGCTGGATAGGGGGCCGGTTTCGGTTTTTATATATGTTAAATGGCATAAATCCCCCCTCGGGCATCCTTCCCTGAGATCAACACGGGGGGGTCGTCCTTAGTACGTAATACAATGAAACATATGCTCTGCCTCTGAGGACCACCGGAATCTGGCGCACCGGATGCGCGCGAACCCCGCACAAAATTAACATAAACAAAATAAATGCCGAAAACCCGCTCAGACTACCCGGCATACAAAAGTTCATATTTGAGTATGTTTTTAAACACTGAACATATACGCACGACAATAGACAAAAAGTGGCTATCGTGCCCCCGATGGACCATGTGCCAACTATAGGTGTCATATTTTCGACCCTTATATGCATCGCCTACAAACAACATGTAGCAGATTATGACTTTTAGCTACGCATATTAGCCGGGTACTTCGATAGGCCTACTTGTTATTTGTGGACATAAGAGTCTGTACAACTGAATAATGCAACCCCTGTCTTTTTTTTGTTGTTGTACCTAACTGTATGTAAACTACACGTGGATAATATATAGAGTGTATAGGGGATACTATCGTTAATAGTAACGTGACATATGTGGAGAGAACGAGTTTGCCAATAGGTCTAGATATTGTCGACTAATATTATAGTCAAAGATTTATGAGAGTAAATCTTTGCACTATATTTTGTCCCGCTGACTCCCCCACTTTCATTTTTCTTCCATCCGACGAGCCTGCACACAAATAAAAGTGTTTCCAAACCACGAATATATTTCTTTATCCCCAGCTAAAGGAAATACCCCCCCTCCCACCACCGGGGAACATTTATGGGAGGTGGGGAGGGGCATTCTACGATAGATATTTCTCGGCGTTAGTCGGCGGTCAACGAAGGAACTAGTTAGCCCTGGGTATTTTTCGGTGTTTAGCCCACGCACTTCCTGTTTGTCAACACTGGCCGGGAAAAGGCGCCCAAGTTCAAATATTTACCTCATTTATATCTGGTTTCTACTTCTTGTGTTCAAACAAAGAGAAAGAACAATGTTCGAGGGTAGTGAAGAGGAGGAGAAGCACATTATGTCCATGCATTTTGAGTGTCAAAGATTGAAGAGCTTTAGTAAATGGCCATTCGACAGCGAATGCAAATGTACCCCCGAAAAGGTAAGTTTGGCCAAAAGTCAAATTCATTAAAGCGGGTAGATCTAAAAACGTTCATATAAGCGTGAGACCTTAGTAATGTTTTGGTCCTGAAAGCAACTTTGCAAAACACGACACGTTTTAGAGAACAACAGGTTCAAAGAAATAAATTTGCAATCCTGTCCACAGTGAATTCAAGCGCTACGCCATTTTGCCACAGAGCATGACGTCCAGGATGATCATACATGTGGCGAGCACATGCAGTTGAATTTGGGTTTATCTCGCTTGTCGAGGGGTGAGTGGAAACGTGTGAAAAGATATACTGTGGTCTCACTTCACTCTGGAATTGTTAAAATTCCTTCAAAGGTTAACACCTTCAAACATCGCCTATTTCGCTATTTCCGGTTTGAGTCTCGCTCTCTGATTAGCTAGCAGGCTAGCACCAGCCACATCCACCAAGAGGGCTGCGCACAGGAAAGCTGCATTTTCTCAACAGGCAGTCACTTAAAAAATCTGCGTTTTGTAGGGCTGACACATGGATAGCAAATAAATGCTTGGGTCGGCTACAAAGGTAACCTGAATGTTCAGACTGTACAGTCTTGACACTTGTTCTTGTGACTGTACAGTCTTGACACTTGTTCTTGTGACTGTACAGTCTTGACACTTGTTCTTGTGACTGTACAGTAAGTATCAGACTGTCAAACTGTAATGTCTGAACATTCAGGCTACTACAAAGGTAGCCCTGTTGCATGCCCCTCCCTGGCTTATCCGCTCTGGGGAGCGGGCCAGAGGGCCATGAAGCCAGTGTCAGTTGCGATTGTTGATTTAAAAATCAGCGCCCTTCGGCCGTCGATTGCAGAAAGTGCAGAAATAAACGGTCCTGATCAATTTGTCAAGTTGTTCTTCATACCTTTATAGTTCTAAGGGCAATGAGATTGAAAACAAACAAAATCTACCACTTTTTGTACTGGTGAAACTTTTCAACAACAATTTTCAACAACTCTCCCCGCCACCATGTTGCTGTTACGTCACAGTTCTCGTCGATCTCCCGGCAGAGGGCGTTATGCTTACGCCATAGTCCTACGAAAAAGTGTGATGCGAGGAACGAGCTCTGTCTGCCGGGAGATGCCGGGAAAAATATCATTGATAGTGTTTCTATATATTAGTTCTTTATTTAGGTCAGCGTGTATAATTAATTATAATGTTACACTACAAACTTAACATGAAAGATGAGCAAATTTGGCTACTTGTGCAACACACTGTCTTGCAGACATGTTTGTGTGGAACATTTTGTAAGGGCATAAACTGTTGCACAAAAGTTAGTTAAAGGCGCCAAAAATATATTTACACTTGCCAGTAGTTTAAACCATATTTAATTAATTATATTTTCCGGAATTTGACTTTATGTGCGGTTATGTCTCAATCTTATTTAGTAGACCCCTATCCTATTGGCAATTCAATTTCTTTACATGCGATTTCTTTCACTTTAAACGGTACTTGTCCATGTAAGATATTTATTTCTATAACAGAGAGGATAAATCATGTAGATAATTGTGTGTAAAGTTAAAATTGGTTACTTCACGCATCCAGAATCTGCCTGGTGACCCATGATGCTGAAATGTTATGTGCACCCTATGGTGGTGTCAGTTGTTACTCCAATTGAAGTAACTTCATTAAGGTCTGGTATGTAACTACATTAAAGTCTGGTACTCAAACTGAAGTAAAATGGCTAAAAATACATGAAGTACTAGAACTGAAGTGTAAATTATAGAAGTGCCTTCAGTTGAAGGAAAACTGGTTATTAAATTTGAGTATGCATTTCAACCTGATTAAAGATTTGAATAAGCTTTTCAGTGCCGCTGTGACATATGGAAGTGTCCCACCCATCCGTGGTTGTCCCCCTTATTTAAAATTCCTCCTCACACCAGCTTTGCTTCATCTGCTCAATCCCTTAATCTGGTTCCTGCATACCAGTTTTCAAGCATCTTATTCCAGAAATACCATGTCTGTCATGACAGTTCACATGCAGGTTATATGATTCCTTAGAGATGTTACCATCTAGCATGCATTCTTGTTTTGGTCGGTTAGCCCTAAGGCAACCATCATGATCACTTGTTCTTTGCTGAAACACTGCAGGTCATAAACGTACACAGGTCTAATACCCTGTTGTCCCATCAAATGGATTACATTGTGAGGATGGGAAATTGTTCAGAGGTACCTGAGGCACAAATCTTTAACACTAGGTTTGTTGCAGCTGAATACTCAGTCACAATAACTTCTATATTTAACCTATAATGATCATATGTGGGTGACTTTATAACAGAAGGAAGAGATGGAGTACTTTCATTTGTTGGATCCTATGGTAAGGGTGGTTAATTCCCTGGGAAAGTATGATTATAGCTAAGCATTAATGAGTGTTCAATGTTTTGTTCTCCCTGAAAGAAATTGTCACAGAAACCTTGCATATCAGTGGTTATGAATCATTGGTTCATATATTTTTTCATTTCTATTAGATGGCAGAAGCTGGTTTCTTCCATTGCCCTACAAACCAGGAACCGGACTTAGTGAAATGCTTTGCCTGCCACAAAGAACTTGATGGTTGGGAGCCAGACGATGACCCATGGTAACTTTGTACTGAAGTATCAATTCTTTAATGTAATAAAGCTGCTTACAAACAGCTTGCTTTCTCAATGACAAGACTTTATAAATATTCCAGGTCTCAAAATTCTGTTATTAATACATGGCTATGTGTGGATCTATCTGTTTTCTGTTTAAATTTTTTTTTCTTTCAATGGCAAGAGGGCTGTTTATCTAACACAGTACTATGTTTACATTTGAAGGTTGGAACATCGTAGCCACTCTGGGAACTGCCCATTCCTGCAGCTGCCCAACCCGAAAGAGATGAGCGTATGTGAATTGACAAAGCTGGTTGTTCAGCGGCTGGATCTGGAAGTTGTAAGAACAATACACATTTATCAATTTCATTAACAAAAAGCAAAACAAACAAAAATAGCGGCAATAATTTGTGGAAGTGATAGTGAAGATCAATACGAATGGTTATACAGTGAAGTCAGGCTGAACGATCCGTAGGTATTCCAGTTATGAAAGTTATTCATACAGCAACATTCTTCCTGAGAAACTTCAAACGTATTTTGAATGTAAATTATGTATCTTTATACAATAAATAACATGGCATGTTGTTAAGCCACTATTTGAGCCAAAATTGTGCATCTCACACGAGCAAGTGTGGCTGTCTTGTGTACTAAGTACGTCATCAACATTCAGGCATCGCTGCCATTTCTTGCCTTCTTTACATATGATAAACTATCTATCGACATTTCGTATATAGTTAACATTTACAATCACAGTCAGGTTTAGAAAATCATAATTTAACTAGAAAATTGCCGTACGAGTAGATTTATTTTACAGCGAGAGGGATACATTTTCTAAATTCCTGTATTCATAATCATGTTCTGATACCTTGTTTGTTTTTTTTGCAGAGAAAAATTGCAGATCGTCAGATCAAAGAATTTGAGGAGCATTGCAAGGAGGCGCGTGCTCAGTTTGACGCCCTGCTGTAAATTCTGCAAACGTGTGCAAGGCTAATATTGAACTATCATCTTGTGATAAGTGGCGCTCACCGAACCCCGGGATAGCACCTTGTCATCGAGAAGACTTCTTGGGAGTACATGTATACCTTCGCTATTCGTGGTGGTGGGACATGTGTCTTTTTTCCTCATGGGAGCATGGGAGTCTTCGGCCCGTGAAGAGAACCTTCGAAGAGCTCGTTGTCATGGAAACATGTTCCCAAGAGAAGAAGTGAATCATCGAAGATTACTTTTAGTCATGACATCTTCATAGAAAGTCTAATGACACGAGAAAGGTGACAACTTCGCGCGAAACGCCCCAATCGGAGTCTGATTTTGATGTACAGGTATACATTTTTTTCAGAGGATGGGACCAGCGACAGCTTTTAATATACAATGATAAAGATAATCGATCTTTTGGTAAGAAGAGGTATCGATGTGAACCAACATTTGATGGCTTATGTACGAACGAAACCGGCGGTAAATATTGTCTAATTGTATGTAACAAAGGAGTTTTACGTTATAATAATTTAGCTTATTTAAATATGTTTCCTCGTTCGTTGCATTTTTGTTCCTCGGCGCTTAGTAATAGCTACTAAAGAGTAATCTAAAATGTACAGAATAGTAGTGTAATCTCTTGTATGCATGATGCAAGTCGTTCTGCGAGTATCTAATAAAAATAGCAAATTCATATCCGTTGTCGAATATTCGATGGAACAGATTTTCCATTTGACCCGATCAGCGAGTAAACAATATTTTGTAATTCATATCTTTATTTTGTTGAAATAAATTCATAGACCTATGTTAAAAGTATTTTTATTGGATGACGGACGTTTCATATTTACAATACTTCACAAAGGACAACTAAGGAAGCTGGTAAAACAGCAATTTTCCACCCGTCTGATCACTATTTTGCCAGTGTCAACTCTCAGTCCTTTCAGCATACTTGAAACCTTTCTCAAGACCTAAATGGCTATAATCAAATTTGCTTTCGCACCAGAGGTGCCTATGACAGTTGACCGTATTTAGCAGCGGACTCTTTGACGACAGTCTCACTGCTGACCACCGTTGGCTTGGTCGATCTTTCGACGGACGCCGTTTAAGTTCAAGGTGAGCTCAGCGTGTTCCATTTTCAAACGTTCCAGCTTGTCGTGGAGCTCCTCTCCTTCGTCCTTTCGTTCTTCGAAGTCTCGCAGCAGCGATTCGTTACCCAGCAACCCGCAGTTCTGTCGCAGCTTCTGGTTGTCTATTCTCAGGGCATCCCGGGCCTGTTTTGTACGCGATAGGATGTCCCGCTTCTGCAAACACGAAGGCCAATTAAATAGTCCAGTATTGATGTTCTGGTCATAAAATAAGACATTATGCATCCGTTTGCCGGGTAAAGTAGGTATTCAGATAACAAATTCAAGGTTGACCTCCTTTCTGACCCTGAACCTAGCCCACTCCACCCGAATTTTCGCCTTTTCCTGATGGTCTAACAAGATGGGTTGTTTTTTATTCTGGACAGCCTCTGTAATCCACGCGCAGCCGTAGCCGTAACGTTGGGAGAATTGGAGATGTCGCTTGAGTCAGATGCTTAGCCTTCCTTCCCGCGCCTCAGCCCTCACCCCTCATTAGGTTTGGTTGACCCCGTTTATCCCATAATTACTGAGATGTCAGCCCATCTTACCCTCGCTGCCTTTTCCTCCACCTCCCTAAGTGTCCCTCGCTGAACCTGATTCTCAGCCTGCACGAACTGGAGTTTCTCCTTCAGGTGGGTCAGCACCTCCACCGTGCTGGTGATCTTCTTCCGTAGCTTCATCAGCTCCTGTAGGCGACAAGACATATTTTACATTATGTTGAACACTTCCCACCAAACCTCAAATCACTCCACACATGTAGCCCAGTTTGGATACTTTCATGCGCCCCAAGATGTCGTAAAACTCCCAACATTTCGTTTCACTCCATGAATGTATCACAATATATATGAACTTGAGGTCAAACCACACCCCTATTCACCATGTTGGGCATCTTACCTCCAAGGTGTTTTTTTTTATAACAGCCGAATTACACAACGAATAATTATATAAGTATATTTTAGTCACACTTTGGCATTACAGTACATATGCTATTTGTTGGTATATAACTGTAAACAATGGCGCGTTCTGATATCAGCCTAAGACGACAGGGCTGCACGAAAAAAACATACCTCGTTTCTTTCTTCAATTTTTTCATTGTACGTTTGGTTTTCAATCTTTAGCTGCTCGAAGTCTATTAAATGTAATCCCTCTGCCAACTCCTCCTGAAAACAAAATTAAAGAGGAATAATGTATCTATTACCTGTAGTATATATATGTATTCACGAACAGACGTGACCCAATAAGTAAACGAAATCTTTAACAATACTTAGATATTTTCTGGCAGACATTTACTACTGAGTAAACACTAAGAATGTCTAAATAAAGTCCTTACATAGGTAAGAAAGTGGCTGCCTTAACACTTTAATATATATTTCCATTTTTGTCAAATACTATACGCAGTAACTGTGGTCACCCATTTAAAGACATTCATGGTATCGGCGCTCCTTAAAAAAAATCTTACCTTTGATTTGAGTTGATTTTCTTTCTTTTTCAATTTATTTTTCAGCTTGATGTTCTCCAGCCGCACGTTAACCACCTCAGCCTCCTTCCTGTTCATCGTCCCAAGATACTGCTCAGTATCCTGCATGATACCATCAATCACAGTAAACTGACAGGAAGCCATGGATTTTATTGACTTTTCGGGTACAAAATAATGACTTTAATTTTATGAAGGACATTTATTATATAGGCGCAGGAAATATATTTTCTAGGAGTTAAATACAAACAAACCTTAGGAAGTATTGATTTTCCCGATCGACTGTTGACAGCACCCAGAGCAACTTGTCGTTGGATTTCCATGAATTTCTGGCGCTCGTCGTCCACTCTACTTTGCTTGTCCTGACAGCGATCCTTTAAGTCCTCAATCTGCACTTTGAAAATTTCCCTCTCTTCGGTATCTTGACGCCTAAGGTTCTCTAGATTTGCTGAATAAAATGTCAAAAATATTACTTATATCTGCAAAACAATATTGAATCCCCTAAAAACAAAGCAGTGTGTATTAAAATATGGCTGATCGCAATACACCAATAAGTACAACATTATAATCTGGGGATAATATAACAGTTAAAGCTGCTCATGCAGAAGTTTGTCACCTACATCATGATTTTCTAAATCTTTCGGAGAAATGTTTTCAACACATTTTTCTGATTGTGTCAATGTTAAATGTACGAAATAGATATGTTATCATATTTCATAAACGCAAAAAATTGCAGCGATGCCAGAATCTTGATGACGTAGTACACAAGCCACACACGATGCACCGGTCACAACACCGTAAACAAACCGATGACTACAATGCGCCGGTCACCTTCTAAAATCGCGGCATAACACAGATACGTGCGAAGTGCAACTATTCCAGTCTGGCGCCTTCCAGCCTCTACTACCTTAATAGTATGTCTCCGGGTGATTTAATATCATGCAGCACGCATGCCGCATTATAGAAACAACAATGAGGATATCACTCACCCATATATTTGAGATATCTTTGTTCCTGATCTGCCACATTCTTATCCGCATCCCTCTGCGTCTCATCAGACTTCTTCTTTCTAAAGTGATCCGCTAGTTTATGCTGCAGCTGGTAATTTTGTTCCTGCAGTTGTTGTCGCTCGGTTAATGATTGCTGATGGAAAATAACACGGTTGATATGAAGAATAACACATAATGCATGGCAAGATGCAAACGATGCGGTTTCCGTTTAATAGTAAACTCACAAACAGTTGTGGGACAATATATATATATGATTGCCGAATGGGACAATATCTCGCTTTTCATAGTCCTAATAGTAAACGTTTGTTCAACATGTAAGGGACAATTTCATTATCTGATGAACATTGTAGATCACAGGTTACAACTCACATGATATCTCTCTATCAGCACTTCTCGGTCAAACTGAGTCTGATCTGCCTCTTCTTCTTCCTCCTCCTCCTCTTCCTCATCTGGCTCCTCCTCGGAGCCTGTTAAAATTAAAATACTAAAATTGAACATGACGACTGACTTTGGCACACATTGTTGGTATATAAAAAGATAACCGTGTAACGCAGAGTGTGCGGCCCGTAATGTTTTATAATGCAGAGTACGTGTCGTTAGCCAGCATACCTCCTGCAAGAGCGACTATAGTTGTCCATGTCGCACCAAATAATATTCATATTAACCCTTAAATTCATCTTGCGTACGTAAACAAATTCTCGTCTTAAATGGACTGACGTCCGGCTTACCAAGTTCCGGAGTCTCTGGAACCGGTGGACTCTCTGAACGGTCATCCTCGACGTTAAGCTCCTCCGGTGTCCCTTCTCGTGAAAGCTTCTCTCCGATTGCAACAGGACTTTCTGGTCTCTCTCCATCAGCAAATGTATCACTCTGTAAGGGAACAAGTCCATTTGTATTACACTACCGAAAACTAGTTATTCCATTACGGTTATTTCACTGTTACCAAGATCTATGCATAAAACTTGCCAGGGACATTAACTTTGAATGTCGCCTGTCCTGTTGGGCATGTGGTGTCGAATGACGTGCTCCCCTGAAAATGTACCTGTCCTATCAAATTAAGAAACAACAATGTGGATACAACTAAAAAACTAATGTCATTTACTGTCTTATTTGCAAGGATTTCGACGATTCTGCAACGTCATGTTCTGAAAAGTGAGTGCCTATGAGTGAGCGCAGTCCCGGGCAGTCGGTTATGTCTCTCCCTGCTAGCTAGATGCAGTTCAAGGTGCAACTAAATAGCATTTTTTTACCTGGGGTACAGGAGACAACAGCTTCTCCTCTGCCTCATTATTTTCTTCCGCATCAACCTCAGCCTCTACTTCTGTCATCTCCTGTCCCTCAGGCTCTGTAGGTTTATCTCCTCCATCTGTGTCACCTGCTGCATCACTGGCATCAGCCTGACCTTCTGTTTCTCCAACAGCTTCTATTGTATCATCATCTTGTGCAACTACAAAAAATACAATAATTCCATAAGCACATCATACCAGTACTAAATATATATCAAAACAAAGTAAAATAAAAGCTAAAAAAATTCAATTCAAAGCAATTACACTCAATGAAAAATTCAACATGTTCAATTTGTCATGTGGAGATAACAGTGAAAACAAACCAGTCATAGTATTACCTTGCAAAGTGTCTTCCCCATCTGGCTTCTCTTCAACTGTATCTGCCTGTTCCCTATCGTCAGGCGTGGTTGGTTCTTGCTCCCCTCCGCCATCTCCAACTGAAGAATTTTCTTTCTCTGCAGGTTCTTCTTGATTATCACCTGCAAGTTAAGAGGGAGGTTTATCTCTATCCAGTACATGGGTACACGCAATGAGCACAGACAGAATCATACTGTGAAAAAGAGGCTATTCATTTAAAAGGGTTAAGGATGAAACATTTATTGTTTTGTTCAAGGAGTTCAAGAAAAACACTTGGCACACCTGATGTTTGGTCCTCTTGTGTATTCAAATCTGTTTCATTTGTATCTCCTTGAGGTTCTTGCTCAGGGGTGTTCTCCACCTCATCTGATTTGTTTTCAGTTTCCTCTGCTTGGACTGGGTTATCAGCAACCTCATTGCCATCAATAGGCTGATCACTGTTCTCAACAGTAGTATTTTCTACTTCTATTTCCTGGGTATCAGATGTACTGACTGGATCAACAGTATTATTTTCCTCTGTCTGCAAGTCCTGTTGATCTTTACTCTGAAATATATCAAATAATAAGACATTAAGTCATCTGTGTTATATGATAATACATAATATGCTTCAGCTTACATATGTTTATGAGTATATTGAGACTGGCAACAGATTCTTATTTTCAAAATATACTGGAAAAACTACCCCTAATCCATTGTCTGAATGTGTAACAAAAATATATCATTTCCATTCAAAAATATTATCAGGAAAAATATTACTATGTGAGTAAATTTAATATCAGAACAAAACAACTTCTTGAAAAAGAACTAAATTCTCAATAAAAATGGTGGAGTTCATTAAAAGGTGGAAATAAAGTATCTACATCAATTGTAATCAAAGGCCAGATTTGGGCTATAAGGGTCAGGTCTCAAGAATGAAGTCAATACTTAGTTGGACTGATGTTTTAACCTCTTTAATTTGTATTAATGAAACAGCTAGGTCAAGATATATAGTCATTTCATAGATGTAACACCATCTATTCTGCCATAGGTCTAGCTAGTAGCTGAATATTATAAGTGTCTTGCCTGATCACTTATCTGGAAGTAACCTAGCTAGGCTTATTTGATGTTATTAATGGCAGGAGAGTAAATAAACAGTTACCCCATAGACTGGGGCAAGTAAAAGATAGGTTAGGGCGAATGAATATGGCTGAGCAAGTGCTTTCCATCAGGCTAATCCTGCTAATATTCTTGCATCTTTCTGAAGAAAACAATTTTTATTATCAGACTGGGCCAAACAATCTATGTCTCAGTACGTACCGCTGATGATCCCAAGCAAACTTACGATTGTACTACAATTTTATCTCTTTTATGATAAGCTTATATACAAATTACAATATTTTTCATTTGCGACACTGTGTCTGCTGCCAATGCCATGGTGAATTGAGCTTTAGCATGAAGAAATAATCTGTCTGCAATACATATTGGCATTAATGTATAATTTTGCTATCAAGTAAAACAAATGTATAGGCAAGCATATAATAAGATAATTATGTCTGTTCATGGTGCCTATAGTGTTTATCTTAATTATTTGAGACAGTGGAACCTTACCGCTGCTGCCTTTGCGCAAGTGCCCCCATGCAAGCCCGAGAAGCGGGCATGGCTGGGGGTAGGGGCACTTGCGCCAAGCTGCTGTCGACGTGTCGTGCCCGTCGCCCGTGCTGGACGTGGCGCCAGGGCAGAGGTTTTTCGTTCAACGCAGACGAAGAGTTAAGCCATCAGATAAATGAGAATGAGGGTGCGCTACTATGATTACCAGTATAATTTCAATGTTTCAAACATTTGAAGCAATATCAAGTGCGTGATTTTACTAGATTTACGCCGCTTTTTGATGACGTAGTGAACCCAGAGACTGCTTACCTCGTCGTCCGCCATGTTTGTTGTCATGTAAACAATGAGGGCAAACTCGTTCGCCAGATGGCGCACTGTCAGGTTTAGTGCACGCTGATTTAGGCAAGCTCCGTGCGGGGGCACGGTGGCGCTACGCAAGCTAGCTTTTACCGCTATAATGGAGCCCTAGCGGAGTGAGTCGAAGGCAGAGAGTGTGACTTAGGCCCTTGTTGATTTCGGCCCTTGTTGATTTCGGTACCGTGACTTCAAGTTCGGCCCCCCATCGGGCTACCCGGGGAGAACGTAGCACCGATTTGAACTGTGATGCCGCGGGCCGTGAAACAACGGACCCACGAACATCCTCCCAGGTTTGATTAAGTAGGGTGTTGTAGGAGGCAGTAATGGAGGGCGATTTTAACGATGCGTTGCGGGATTGTATATATTTTGCTGGAACGCGGTACTTTTCGAAGTATGCATGGTAACTTATTAATTCGATTAACATTACTGCCTCAGGGGCGGATCTAGGGCGGGGCGGGGGGGGGGGCGGTAGTCTGCCCCACCCCCTAATTTTTTTTAGGAAGAATGCCTTTTCTCAATGCAAGGCGTCCCCCCCCCCCTCTCCCCCCGTTTGAGGAAGAATTAATGCGGGGCGTGGAGCCCCCACCCCCTAATTTTTATTTTGATTCGTCCCTTCTGCCAAGCTTCTATGTGCCGGGGATCAGAGGCGAGAACTACACAAAAATTTGTATTTAAACTAATGAAACCTTTATGCAGCACACGAGTATAGACACACGACAGCAATTAAGTGCACACCCTGAACATCAGCAGGCTTATAATATATATATGTGTATACCTCCAAATTCGACAAGTCATAACAATTATCTCAAAATAAAATGCTAGTCTGAAAAGCCAGGGGCCGGTTCACCAAGCGGTCGTAAAATTTACGCCGGTCGTATCGTGGTCGTATACGATACGCCCGCCATACGTCAGTTGCACGACGTGGTCGCAAATCGTACGCGGTCGCAAAAGGGGGCGTAAATATACGACAACTACGGGGTAGGCGTACCGTGGTCGTATATATTAGTAAAGCCACCAATACCATCTTATTGCTACGCCTAATTTACTTACGTTTAAACTCAATATTTACATGAGTAAATATTTTTAAACTTAACTTGTATCATTTGCGCATCGACTAAAGCATATTTAAAGAATTATTTTAAACATGAATATATTGTGAAATAATTTTTCTCGAATATTTATGCAACTGTTATTTCGTACTTTTTGTGTGCACAATTTATCAATTACTCAGTGTTATCGGTTGACCAATCCTTTCTTTGGTATTACTCTACAGAACTGAGAAAGCAATATATCACTCGTAGAAGGAGCAGTTTCATTGCAACAGCTGCCACAGTACGAAATTAAAGCAGTATTCTACTAATTTATTGAATATCTAGGCCAGTAAGGTCCATAAATCATCCATACATAGATATTTTACATAATAAGGGTTTCCACCAATAGTGAAATATTGTGATAAGCACATTTTAAGATCACTGAATACCATAAGATATTATAGTCATGGTTTTGGGTAATGGTGCATAATGATAGCTTTGATTAACATTTTTTTTTCTATTAACAAGCATTTTCAACTACCCTATATTCATGTAACTTATAAACTAAAACTTTGATGTTAATACATTTTACTTGCTTAAAATGTCACTGTTACGGAAGCGTGAAAGTGTGTGCTAAAACAGGCTGTTTTGCGCGTCTATTCTGGCAACGGTAGTTCTTTGACTTTAATAAATGAGTTTGCACCGATGTGGAACCGTCTCCTGCGCGGGAGCCGTTCCCCTGCGAACGACACGGAGTCAGTGATGACAGACATGACACATTCCAACGGGGAAAACCCGAAACTTTTCGGCTGGCGGGCGTTAGCAAGGACGTACGTGCGACCGCCTAAATTGTGGTTTGTACGTTCGGCGTTTCAGATTTGCGACCACCGTTTGCGACCGCTTGGTGCAACCGGCCCCAGGTGCATGCATCCGTGGGTTTCAGCAGCGATCGAACAGCCCCGATCGCCAGAAGCTTGCCCTGCGCGTAGAATTTCGTCGCTCTGCGCGGTAAATTTCTCCGCTCTGGGCGGTGAATTTCTCCGCCTTGCATTATGATTTTCTCTGTTCCTCGCGATTCATCGTTTACCGTCCTTCACACAGTTCATTTTGTGCAACACACGTCTCGAACAAGGCGTGGAACGTACGGGAGACTTGCTTGCTACTGAAGCAGCTAGGTAGGACAAAAATAGCTAGGAAATCTAAATCAAATAATATTTGCACTATTAGTAAACGTTCATTCTTGTTTGTAAGTTATCTGAATGATGACTGGGGTAAAAACGGCATAATCCGCACTCAGCATGTATATAGTCAAGCCGCTGAAAAGCTTCTTAGCTTTTACCTCTTAAAATTTGCGGGTGTGTTATGCGGGATTGTCCCCTCTGTATATATCATAATGACACCGTACGAACACATGGAGCGGAGAGGGTTTTAATATCATGTATTTTATGTAGGGGACAGATGTGCATGGGGGGACACTTCCGCATGTCACACCGGCGCGGTGCCGTCGCGGCTCCGCATTGAGCATGTTCCATTTTTCGGTCGTCGGTGGGCCAGCCGTCGACATTTCAGCGAATCAGAATAAAATATCATTTAGCACGAGGCACCGCATGATCTTCAACCCGCGCGAGAGGGTCTCGTCCAATGGGCGTTGGCCACCACGTCCGAGCCGCGTCGCCTCGGTTTCGCCGCCGTTTCGGTTTCGTAGCCGTCCGGATCGATTCCGCCGTCGCTTCGTGTAGGGCTTCGGAACCGCATCGCCTCAGTTCCGTCGCCGTTCAGTTCTGCCGCCGCTCCGCGTACCGTCAGCATTATGTTAGAACGCGCGCACGGTCCGTACCTAGACCAAGAGGCTGTACGCACTGGGAGTGCTGATCTCGTCGCTTTCCATGTGGCTGCTCGAAGTCTATGAAGAAGCGTCTATCCTTCAGTGCCTCGAATACTGCCTTTGAATATTGTGCTGAATGAATGTGATTTCTGGTCCCACGAATGAACACACAGTCACTCTGGCGAGCAGTTGCAGGATATTGTATGGTCTTGTTCCTGACGCTACAGCGCCAGAGGAACAATCTGTCCTTTTCTTCAAGGTGTATGAGCTGTTGAAGAGGTTATAATTGTCGCCGCCGCGTTTCGACGCAGCATGCAGCGACAAACTCATAAGGAGGCTGGTCGAGGAGGTCGGCTGGTCGATTGGACACGCTATATATAATGTCTAGCACGCCAGCATCACAGCAGCACTATTAAATAAATCTGGTGGTGGGGGGGGGGGGGGGGTCCCTGGCTGTCCCGTGATGCATGAGTGCGCGGACTTTTCTGATGAAAATGATACCCCTATAGAGCGGACATTCATAATAAAAATGATACTTTAGCGGAAAAGAGGGGGGGGGGGCTGAAAATGGGCGTTTATAAAGCGCGGAAAAAAAAGAATGAACTGAGCGATGAGATAGAACGGGTCAATGGAAAACAGATACCCCTTCCGACCAGAAGTGTCTTGTGCTCTTCCTTCTTCTTGCAACAGTATGCTTGAATATCCTTGTAGCCATAGTGTACTTATCTATTTCTTTCAGGTCTAAACCGGTGAGGTGCGATGTTCTTCCTTCTTTACCTAATTCACACTCCTTATCCCACCACTCACGGTTAACCCTATCGTGCTCAAATGACACGGCGGCAGACGCTCGTGAACAGGGAATTCATCCCGGGGGGTCGGATGCTTAATACATTGTTGGGTTTTGGTGGGTTCCACGCTTAATCCCCCAGCCCCCCTTCCTTTTTCACCTCGAAAATCCGCTCGGAAGGGTATTTCTTTCCGTTGACCCGCTCGATATATGTCGCAGTTCCATTCAGAACCGCTCGGTTTATTCTTTTTTCCCGGCAAACCAGCTCTAATTTCAGCTCCCCCCACCCCCGCCTTGCCTCCTTGTAAGAATTTTAATCTTTGTGATTTGGGAAGACGACCCCCACCTCTACCCCCTGCTCCCGCCGGGCGGACAACCGCCACCAAGCACGCAGCAAGAGGCTGGCCGGGACCCATATAGCATGGGGCCGAGGCCGAAATGGGGGCCGAAATCAACGAGGGCCGAACTCAATGGGTACAGTTTGACCTAGATATGTAAGTAAACTAACAACTTTCGCGGGAAAATCGTAACAAGCTGTCTCACTGAAGAACCGTTTTCCGACATTTCAGGTCATTTCAGTCATCCGAATCAACAACCAAACGTAGTCTATCAAAATGATGGCTTGTGTAACAACTCCGGAAATTTTGCCCCCAAGATCTTCTGGACAGATCCAGGTGAGAGAAATATTTCAGAATATTAGGAAGTCCGAAGCCAGGCGAAGTAGCTAGCGAGGTCAAAGGATTTCGCTTACCTTCTGCTAACATGGGCGATAGGCAGTATGAAACAATTCCTCTTATGCACTTCATGTGTAGGTTATGAGATTAATCTCTGCACATTTTGACTCACAGATGTTTTTTCCTTTTAATTCAATAAAATCCTGCTGCATGAATCGACTGTTGACCGAGATATATAAGTTATATCAAAATAAATTACATTTTTAACTTTGCGTATGCGCCGGTTCGGCCATTTTGCAAATCGGTGTCACATGGTCTCTCATACAAATGGTGTTTTCTTCCTCCGTAGGGAGAGTTCCCAAACTATCAATGGCGCAAATGAAAGCCCAGACTTTAGAGCCAAATTGATAGAAAAATCTGAATAATTCGTCCAGTATTTCCCTGTTAAAATTGAAGTCTGAAATTGGTGTTTTTCACCGTGGTAGTTTGGCGCAAGTGCCCCCAGGCAAGCCCGCTTCTCTAGGGGCACAACGGTAACAATGTTAAAATCCTTCGACGTTAGTAGGGAATCGACTGTAGCTTTTATTATAATGCAGGCGCGTACAATAACAGTGCTTACGTATTCTATATACCTTGTTCTATCTTCTGACATCAAGAAAGTGTGTCAACACTAGATTGTTCCAGTCATATTTTCGCGAACAAATGTTAGAGCATGCGACTTTTCCCTACCAACCGCCATGTGTATGCAGCCCCACCTGGCGAATCCCGCCACCATTTGAACCATATGTAGCCTGGGTCCGAAACTTTGTAACAGTCAATGACTTGTGAAAGAGGGCGCTGCTGTTGTCCTTAAGTTCAAAGTAAGCGACTGACAAGGCCCTCTAGCGGAGAGTCATATGCTAACGAAGAGGAGGAACCAACTCGCATTCACAGGTACCGGCATCCGCCAAAAACAAATATGGCGGATGGCTGGTCGGGAACAGTTGTGTGCTCCAACATTTCTTCGCGAAAATATAATCGAAACAACCTAGTGTCGACACACTTTTTTTGAGGTATATAGAATACGTAAATACTATGATTGTTCGAGGAAACATTATAATAAAAGCTACAGTCGATTCCCTACTAACGTCAAAGGATTTTAACATTGTTACCGTTGTGCCCCTAGAGAAGCGGGCTTGCCTGGGGGCACTTGCGCCAACGTGGTAGTGTGCATTTATTTCAATGGGAATCAACGGGAATCATAGTACATTACTTCGAGGAATGTCTATTTATATCAGACAAACTGAGATTGTCCCCATAGAGTGGAGCGCAAAACAGCACAAGCGGCTTGAATGAGGCCCTAGTCCCAGAGCTGGTCACCATCTTGCCTTCATGTCCAAATGAGCCTCCAATTCGCGTTGCATGCTGGGCAATTTCTGTCCGAATGCAGGGATGAGTTTTTGCGCATTGTTGTGAACTCGTGCAGAAATCGGCCGTTATCGATGCCTGATGATTATGTCAACTCTAGAAATGGAAGCATTTTGATGGCCAATAGTGTGTTTGACATAAATAGTATCGCTTGACGATGTTATCTTTACCTCTAACTGCGTAACGGTGGGAGGTTGTTAACCGAGGTATAGTTTCATGTCAGTTTGTGTGTTTCATGTGACTGTATGCAAATTACATTGCAGGCTGTTCCAATCATCACACTCCCGCCCCAAGTACTTGTATTGGCCAACATGTAGTACACGTGTTTGCAGGGGGAGTTACAGCAGTAGAATAAGTAACACTGATCCAGCTGTGCCTCACATGGTTTCTTCACCGATGTCAATGTGTATCGGGCATTGATAAAGCTTGTTAAACAAAAAAAAATTCCCTTACCAATCTGTATCAATTATATTGAGTTGTAGCAATATTTTCAAGCCGCTTAATGAAAAACACCTCGCAAGTTAATCTATCTTCACCGGGGCATTACTCCACCCTCACAAACTGGCTGTGTTGTAACATGGCCCACCGGCCAAAACGCGGTCCGCCTTTATTCATGTCCCCCTGTGCGACTAATATTGCATGTAACTTTACTTCCATTCACTCTACAATACTCAATCAAGTACCATTCTCTTGTCCAGAACAAGACCTATCCAGTGATATATACATTGCATGACTGGGCTCGCGTTAGCATTCGCCAATAGCCATTTGGCGAGAAAATTCGGGATTTGGCGATAAGAACTTCCTGGACACTCGCCAAAATGGCGAATATAAAATTTCAACTACAAACACATTTTTATTCATGTTTTATAAGTGTTTAACCCCATTTATCAACTGTTCCTCTGGCTATCGAGGCATAGATGTGCCTGGAAAACACATTACATGGTAGTTCTACTACATTCATCTCCAATTATGAGATTTATAACCAATTGATAACCAATATATTTGGCTAATTTTGGCTAATGCTTTTCCACGGAATTAGCCAAATTGGCTAATGAAAAAAATATCTTAGCGCGAGCCCAGCATGATTAGATAGTCATCCAGACCCAAATTAGGCCAGGAATGGGACCTCTATAAACATGCCTCAAAACCGGCAGAAAAGTTAGCCCAAAATTGGTTTTTAAAGCATCACAACTTTGTTAATACTCATCGTAGATCGCTAAAACTAGGACCAATCATTTTCTCTGGACGAGATCGTTCAAATGATATATATTTTGCTTGGCATTTCTAACAATATAAAAATGGTCTGACCTAACTATAACCTGTCCTTGACTTGACTCAAGGCGTCAAGCTCAAGCCTAGCCTGAAAGTTCAGACGTTACAATCCTGACACTTGTTCAGTGTCAGGACTGTAACGTCTGAACTTTCAGGCTAGCTCAAGCCTTGAGCAGTGTTGAGAACTTGAGTAAGCTTAGCCAGAACTTAGCCAGAACGGCAGACGCCTGAGACAACACAAAACTCAACAAAAGTCGATTCCCGACTGGCGTCTAAATAATTTAGCATGGACACTGTTCAGTCTGTTGTGTTGTGCCCCTAGAGAAAGGGCTTGCCTGGGGGCACTTGTGCCAAAGCTGGAACAAGATACAGACTGTACTATTAAAAAAAATAGGGGTCGTTTGAACTTTCAGGCGAAGCTAGGTGAAGTGGTGCTTGCTTAGCGAGACCTGGCCTTTAATTCTTCAGTGCACAGGCACATGGGATGGAAGTATCAGTAAGCGTATACACCTGTACACAGGTCTTCCAGCCTTCTTTATACCTTCATAAATTAAAGTTGCATGTCAAGCTCTTTCCCGCCAAAACTAATGAGGTCAAAATACATATAAGAATCAGTCCTTGAATCATTCAAGACTTCTTTTATCTATACTCCACCCATACCAGACTGCCAAATAGTGTCTCTTAGCCTTGTCCGTGATATCAATTTACCACAAGTTTTCATTTTAGTGGTAAACGTCATCAGTTTGTGTGCTTCGCGATGCCTTGGTATAAGTAGCAGTGCCGCGACCGAGTTCTGTGGCGTCCAGGGATAGACACGTTTTCCACACCACAGCCGAAACGGCGATGTTGATCAGGTTTCTAAATTTATGGAATGAAACAATCGAGTTTTCTGCAAATTTTGATATAAATTTCGCCTTGGCTTAGTTTTGGCGGGAAACAATTCCACATGCAACTTTAATATCGCTATACTAACCATCAAAATGGTCTAGTATGCTGACATTGTTTCATTCATTCAAGCGTCAGGTATTACACTTTCGCTGGGGGTGTTAGATATACAAGTCTGTAGATATTTCATGAAATAGTCTTAGTATTGTTTACATTATCATCCATCAGGGTGAGGGGGCTGAGGGTAAAAGGCATAGTCAGGATCATGGCTGAAGGTAAGAGGTGCCGTCGAAATCAGGGCTGAGGGTAAGAGGTGCCATTGGAATCGGGGCTGAGGGTAAGAGGCGTGGCTGGGATCGGGGTTAAGAGTAAGAGTGCGGCCGGTTTCGGGGCTGAAAGTAGGACTGGATCAAGTTGCGGTTGGGATCGGGGATGAGGGTTAGAGGTGCGGTTGGGATCGGGGATGAGGGTTAGAGGGGCGGTCGGAAGCTCTGTTATCGATCCTGGCTTTCGGCTGGATTGGAGTCTTTTAGCAATATTGTGCATTTGAGATTCCATGGCACTGTAAACTTTATGTGCACAAAACCCCAAAACACAAAATTCAATTAAACATCAATGGACTAGCCTGCTTCTCCAATGAGCCGAAATCTTGTGTTGATATATATTACCATACTTCTTGTATTTCTTTACTTTGCAGATTATATTTGGGCCAATGTTTTCTGGGAAAACGTAAGTTGAAATGATTAAGTTATGTACTGTTATTGCTAATAACATTGAAACAAAGCTTGTCATTTAGCTACCCTCCTTATTGAATTAAGTCTTACTGTAATCAAATTACCATAAAATCTTGAAGCCAGATTTCATGGCTCAAAAGTTAAATTCTTGTTATTTATAATCTGTACTTGTAATCTGCAGCTCTAATAATGTATGAGGCTTATAAATTAATATTTATAAATGTGGGTTAGACTGGGTTATTGGGAAATCAAATTGCATGCTGTTTAAATTAGGCACTGACATAGCTTGCAAAAATGGACAGGAATTTTATAAAATACTTTTGCTGTATACAATTGTATGTTTAAAGTATTTTCTGCAAAGGTGTCCTGATTATTTTTTGCCATATATATTTCTTAATATAGGACAGAACTTGTGCGAAGATGCAGGAGGTTCCTGATTGCCAACTATAAATGCCTCATCATCAAATACTCAAAAGATGATCGCTATGACCAAAATGGTGTTGCCACTCACGATAAGTAAGTACCGATACACCTGGTATGTAGTTATTTGCTTATTCATCATGGTAAGATTGACAAATTACCAGGCCGGCTATATATCTCTTAGTGTACAGTGGTTTTAAGTGATGCTGAACAAAGTTTAACATTGCACTGTTTGACCTTTAACTATACTGAACCAATTTTGTCAAGTATATTTGTATTTTTTTTTTTTTTTTAATTGTGGCGGTGATGCTTAATATTTTTTTTATTTCTTAGACAAATATTGCCAGCCAAGGGGACTACAAAACTGTACGACCTTTATGAGGAAGCATTAGAATATGACGTTGTTGGCGTTGACGAGGGCCAATTTGTAAGTGACATGATGAGTGCAATACCATTGAAATAAGGTGTGCTAAACTATTTGCTGCAAATGAAGTTGTTTCAACGAAGGTACTAGTAGTACAATTATTATTGACGTTTCCGAGCTAGTGTTGTTGGTTTACTGGTTGGCAGTTAATTGTTAGTTAGAAGATCGATTGTTCATCGAATTATGAATCATATCATTCTTAAGTAGTTAAAAGCATTTGATGTGCCTGCTAATTTGAATAACTCACTGCCGTTCTACCTGGAATTTCTTTTCATGGGGTTGGTAAATTTGTACCATGTTCAATAGGCCTCAAAATGCATTGGCTCGTTCATTTGTGTTGCTTCAGTTTCCTGACACCGTGCAGTTTTGTGAAGCTCTGGCCAACAAAGGCAAGACTGTGGTAGTTGCTGCTTTGGACGGAACATTTCAGCGGGAGGTAAAGGTCAAGCACAGGTCAAACCATGTACTTACCGATGAAGGTTCATTTAGTGAAACATTTCACACATGACAACGTGGCAGTAATAAGAAAAGATCTATTTAATCTCTGTTGTTTTCTTTGTTTTGGATAGCCTTTTGAGACGTGCTTTTAAGATATTCTTTCTTCGCTGTTCGACACAGTCCTTTGACTTCACTGATTTTGCTATGCTTTCTATTATCGTTTACCAGGGCTTTGGAGACATCCTGCAACTAGTTCCCTTGGCGGAGAATGTCCTTAAATTGACCGCGGTGTGTATGATGTGTTACGGGGAAGCCTCGTTTACCAAGCGGAAAGGAAGTGAAAAAGAGGTAAAGTGTAGTAATGCATATTTCTTTGTCTCGGAAATCAAATGGCAAATGCTGAACTGATACATCATGAACTGAAAAAACACATGTGGCCTCTAACCTCCCCTCAAAGCCGCACCAACACCCCCAGATAATTGCCCTTAAATGTTAAACGATAGCAAAAAGGAGTTTAATGTCATACGTGCTATTGCATAAGTGTACACGATCAGGGGTCATTTGCCGGTATATGTTGCATCTCTACATCACGAGCTACATATTATATCTTTACATCATGAGATTATATATATTATATCTTTACATCATAAGCTATACATTATATCTTTACATCAAGAGATCTATATATTATATCTTTACATCAGGAGATATATATATCATATCTTTACATTATGAGCTATATATATTATATCTTTACATCATGAGCTATATATATTATATCTTTACATTATGAGCTATATATATCTTTACATCATGAGCTGTATATATCTTGACATCATGAGCTATATATTACATCTTAACATCATGAGCTATATATATTATATCTTTAAATCATGACTTACATATATTATATCTTCACATCATGAGCTATATATATTATAGCTTTACACCATTTAGCTGTATCGTATCAACACGTTTACAATCCCTGCCATTCATCTGCAGGTGGAGGTGATCGGGGGCGCCGAGAAGTACCTGGCCGTGTGCAGAGCCTGCCATCAGTCCCCGAAGAAAGTGTGTCCGATGTGCTCCCCGAGCTCCAAGGCGTCCGTCCCCCGCGCGGTCGCCATGGGTGACAAGACGGCGGCCGGCCGGCGACTGTTCCTCAGCAACACTATGGAGATCTCCTAGCCTTCCCGGCCACTGGCTAACATATGTACTTACCCCATGTTCAATCCTCCATTTGTGTGTCAGACGATGTTTTGGCAATCACATTTTTGTAATGTGTACTTTTTTTTTAAATGTATATGAAATATATTTGCTTGTATCGGTATATTTTCTTTTAAATTACTCCTTTTTTTCTTTCATTAAATGTGTTAAACAATTATTGTGCAATTATAAACTAATAATAATACGTATTTATGCATTTGTCGTGCGGTAATCAATGTTTATGTTCGGTTTAACGAGGATACAGACTTCTCAGTTCCATTTTTGTACAAACAAATTTTAATCTTTTTGTAATTTAGTGTACTACCGTATATATACTTAACGAGAATGGAACAATATTGCCGACTTTATATTAAGGGTCGAGTCCTCTTGAAAGGTTAACTCTTCTGAAGGACTCTCTTTAACCATTATTTATTATGTACTTCGAATGTTTATTGGAATCACTCCGTGAGTGCTTCAATGACCAATGTATGGCTTGAATTTGGATAGTTTAGTAAGATTATCATTTTCTGTGTTCAATATCCAGGTAATCAAAGTGTTAAACTTATGTAACCAATACGGACTGTATTCGAAGCTTTTAAATAAAACTTGTGGTGACGTACGTTTTTTGTCAAAGGCAGGACTCTGATCTCTTACACGGATATGGGAATTCGATTCCGAACCCAGATGAAGTAAACAAAATATGCACATCTGGCGCTTGCCCTTCGGCCAACAACTTCTGATATGGACTTAATGCGTACACATAATGGATCAGTATCATAACAGAACTGAAGTTCAGTGCTGATTAAGAAATTTAGTAAGTTATCAATACTAGTAGCAATGGCATGCGCGAAGACAATGAAACTCTTGTGCCACTGGATTGTCCCAAACATTTTTGGCGACATTTATCTATATACTGGTCTAGAATATGAACCATGAAATTGGTCCCCTGTTTTATCCTGTTTCTTTTACCTGTGAATCTTCTGTTCTATATTTATTGGACATATGAATATATACCACAATCACTGGCCCAGCCTTTGGTTTCTGTGTGTCGAGGCTGATGTTCTGAATATACTGTTTAGCACAACAAATAAATACACTACCGGGAATACAAATATAATATTTATTCCATCAGAAACCTGCATTAAAAAAAGCGTATCACGAGCACTAGCGAATCGCATGGAAGATTTAACCTTTACTTTCTGTTCTAACTATTAATATCAACGTCACGTCGTTGGCTGTATGTTAACATGGTTAATATCACAAACCGTACTGAAATCGCATTTGTCGATATATAAAGAGCACCAGAATTCCGATCCTATCATCGATGGAAGAATATATTGATATCAGTCACATAAAAACATATCTATGACTAAACGTGGCCTCAAAACAAAAACTTCAATAGTTTCATTTCACATTGAATGGCCGCACTTACTACTTTTTCAGGAGAAAGTATTTGAATTATCAAACACCAACGATTTCTGTTGCTAGGAATATTGACTGCAAAAAAAACCCCACACAGAATAGCACCAGTAATTTATTTACGATCACGCACTGCAGTATATGGAGTCTAAAGTGTTGGTAGTACCTATAACGGAAAACTCGCAGAACATGTGGTAAGAGAAAGTAAAGGGGGATGCGTTCAACAAAAACGCGCTTTTGTCGAATTATAAAAACTGAACGTTCCTCTACCGTGATAGCTCCCTTTTGGTGTATCAATCCAGCCTTGAATGAACTTTAATAGATGGTGGTGTGCCAATGATTTTGATTGAGCTGTCACTGCTCTCGAGGCGGTAATATTTCGTGCTAGCCGTTAAGGGAATATGACATGCAAAGACCAAAATGGTGGATTGTAAACAAATTTAGGGAGTATTTTCAGGTTCTCAGCCAGTTCTATATCACGGGTATGAATTTGTTTTAGAATAATGTTCAGATGGAAGACAACAGGTGTAGCAATCGTTATAATCAACTTCTCATGCAACACAGCTGTTTTCCCCATGGAAAGTACTCTCATAACTTTTTTCATAAAATTCATACCCTAAATCTATTAGTGTATAAAGGAAAAATAGCATAATTATTACTTTCTCAAGCAATGTTGACGGTCAGAAATCTCGGTAGGCACGTCCGATTTCTCTCAACATGAGTCAACAGTTAATCACGGCATCGGTCTGTCCATGTAAAACACTAGGAGTCGACAATTGCTGAATCACAGCATATTATGTTTGACTATATATGACTCTGGGAGTCGACAATTAATGAATCACGGCATATTATGTCTGATTATATATGACACTGGGAGTCGACAATTACTGGATAAAGACACATAATTTCTGTCTATATATGACACTAGGAGTCGACAATTACTGAATCACGGCACATAATTTCTGTCTATATATGACTCTGGGAGTCGACAATTACTGAATCACGGAACATAATTTCTGTCTATATATGACACTAGGGGTCGACAACTGCTGAATCACGGCACATAATTTCTGTCTATATATGACACTGGGAGTCGACAAATACTGAATCACGGCATATAATCTATATCCCTGTAAAACATTGGGGATACCACTGGAATGGACGGGTGACAAAGTGCAGTTGAAGTTGAATAATGCCCCACAACATGCGTGCGCACATTGTCACGACAGGGTCAACAACAACGGTATCACATGGCGGTTGGCATCCGTCCGTTCGCGAAAGACGATGGATTTGCAGCTTTAATTTTTTTGGTTTAAGTAACATATACATCACATATTTCATCACATATTTCATCACATATTTCATCGCATATTTCACACAAAATCATATATTGATGACGACAACTCATTGCAGATTTATTGGCGTTAGTGCCAGTTACGTCAAAGTCAAAAGACGTGACGTCACAACGGGATTGCACGACCTACGACCTATCCAGTTCCTGGACGACGTACCGACACTTCTTCAGGGTCCGTTGAATGTCTTCTGTGCTGATATCGGAATAGGTCACGAGACGAGAGACGTACTTGTAGAATGGTAATGACTTCACCACGATGGACTCCCCAAGAGCCCGAGACTCCTCCTCGGTCACCTGGGGATAAATACCAAAGGAAATACGTGTTTTAGGCCACAATTGCGCCCACATTGGCTAAAACGGATCGGTATAAGGTGGGTTGGTTTAACCGCTATAGGTCGTATTGCGATATTGAGGAGGATTAAGGCAGAGAGGAGTCACGTCTCCGAGATTAGCGGGGACGGCCCGTTAGCTCAGTGGGTTAGCGCGCTCGCCTTGAGTGCTCTGGCCACCTGAGAACCTAACAGCACGTGGATCGGTGGTTCGGGCCACGCTGTGGTCGCAGGATAAAGATCCCATGTCCTTCTTCGCAAAGAGTAGGGGGCTACCCACGGTGATATGGCTCCATTTTCCCTTCCTTCTCCCATTATCGTGATGTAACCAAAAGTGGTTAAAGCGTCCTGAATATACAACGAACCAACCGAGACTAGCCCCCTACTATTTGCGCAAAAAAGACATGGAATCTTTATCCTGCACAACATAGGCATTTGCTCAGGGAACGAACCACGAGCCCAAAACTTGGACAGGCCCACCATAGCACACTCGACAACAGCCCAACCCCCTACATGCTAGGCCACTATCTGACAGTTTTCATACGTCCAGATTAGATATATTATCGTGAAAATGTGATCAAACAATCGGAACGCATATGAGAGCCAAATTAACCCGATAAGTCTATTCAATGTAAAGTGCCACCTATGATCACACATCGATAGAAAATACACGCTCACCCTCTGATTTGCATATTTAAATCTATCTGTTAGGATTTAATATAACATGATCGGAGATTTTCTTTTTACTGCCACGTGTACATGTATTACCGTCCTTAGTCTGTCACAGAATTGGGCGGCGGTTAGTCCATGCTTGACGACGTCCACCATGACGATGTTGCTGTGAACGCCTTCGACATCTACACTGACCACGCCATCACCGTGCTCCGCGATACCTGGCGAACACCATATCAATAATAACAATATATTGGAGATTTGCACACAATGAAACGACTCCATGTCAGGCGGTGACACGGTATGCATACATGCATTACGGTCAAATGGGGATGATCACATCCTTCTATTTTCTCCCCGGATTCCGTATATTGTCCAACACAATCAGAGGTTTGTAGTTATGACGCGAGGGGGGATTCCTCGGCCATGTAGCGCTACTGTTGCAGGTGGTTTTGTACGGAATTCGTCACCGAACTGAAACTCTTGCCCCCATTACTTTCTGGGCCTCACCATATTCGTTACCGTTATATTGGGATTCTTCTCTTTTGCTAATTAATAATTCGTCAACGAGATTTATAATGATACGTAATTTCCAATTCGGACTCTTGGGAAGTGAAGGCTGCCAAATGAGCAATGGGCCATAATAATGAGCACTGGCTCGAGACATTGTACACGAGACATCATAGACCAAGAGACCTAGCGTTTCTTAATCAAGAATAAACACCAGGACATCGATGTGATGACTGTGACCAGCTCTGGCAACAAGTACAAATGTCGCAGAATCAATGATAATATTTAAGTTACAGAATTAGCTGTAAATCCATCGTCGTACGTATAGACAGACGAATGCCAGCCAAACACAAGGGACACGGCAAGAGCAGAGTCCTGTAGTGACTCCCGCGATCCATCTGGCCATTCGATGTGGGATGCCTACCGTCGGCCAGCATTTTGGCGTGTTGGTGGTCTCGCTGTATGCGGGGTCGCCAGTCCTGGAGGGCCGTCAGGGCGGCGGCAGCCAGAGGTCCGGGCTGCCTCCACCCGCCGCCCAGGACCTTGCGCATCCTCCGCGCTCTGGAAACCACAACAAACACATATAAACCTCACTCGAGTCTTTGCCATCTCCGCGATACGTGGCTTACACAATACATTTGTAATGCTACATTCAGGAAAGCCAAGACCAGTGATTAATGTTTTTTTATTGAAACTATGAAACCAAAGGCGTTCATCCCCAGAATTACATATTTTTTATGAGTCTGATAACGTAGTAACCATTGATTAAACGCTAACCACTGCCCCAGTTCTAGAGGTAGCGCATTGCAGCTGATGATGACGTCACGGTAGCGGTCGGATATTTTCCGTCTCGCCCGCCCGCTGTTGCAGCCCGTTACCAGGCATCAATTATTTGACTCCTCAGTTCAAAACAACTCACAGACCGTATTAATGTATTAGATGCCAGGGGTATGGTTTATGTCATGCCAATTAAGCGTATGGGCTGGATCGTGTAACGTGAGAACAAAGGTCTTCGTGGCGCTACCATGTACGAGTAGGCCTACATATCACACGTAAAACGGTGTGCCCCCCGCTCCCCCCTCCCCGCCCCCCCCCCCATACACACGCCATCCTCAACCCACCGCAACCCAGTCATTAGTTTAAAGTTCCTAACGTAAGTTTAGATGGTAAGTCAGTTGACACTTCATAACTCCTTACCCAGATCTAAGTATATATCAAGAAAAGACCTCCAATATTGCAACCTTGTAGATTTTGGTAATTTAATGTCTTCAAATGATAAAGGAAAACTTCATAACCTAGCCCTATTTGTTAAATGTGCAATTCAACTGTATGAAGAAGCATATTTACCTTGAGATTTCACTTAATGGCTTTTGGGTTTTCTATTGTCAAAATGTTGTGCTTTGTCGCAAATTAAATGTTTCTATTTTTGTACCATGGGCCTGGTGCCTACAGTTTGAAACAAACATTATTATTATTATTACCCAGTGTGGCGGTCAATGATGAAGGCATTACCATGTTAAACAGTTCACGGCTGCAAAATACATTATTTGACCAGGGACGTCCCCTTCTCTTTTCCAGAACCACATATGCACGTTCCACAGGTGAATTCATCATAAAAACACCCTTATTTTTACTGTACTAGTCTATATTCTCTGCAGTTATGCAATGGCAATTACGCCTATTTCCATGGCAACCACGCCTACATAGAAGCGGCTAGCTGTCACATTCCTACGACGTTTCTTCTCGCTGCGAGCCGACAATAAATATGACAAGCGGACACATCATACTCACTGATCCACAAGTGCTGATGTTCCGCTAATAATTGATCCAATGGGTGCCCCAAAACCCTAGGAAAAAAAGGAAAAGTTTTATAATTCATACAGGAGAAATACTATGTTCCGCGAGTAAGTGGCAGTTAGGAGTTAACAACGACGTACCTCGTACGTGAATGACCAATTTTTCGAACGTAAAAAGAACGGTTGTCAGTGTTCCGAGCTGCTCGCGATCTTGTTAAATAGAAGCAATGATTGAATTTACCTTCTCATTGTAACTTATTCTAGACAGATAAAATAAAGGAAACCGCCACCCTGGCCTCTAACGCTGCTTTACCGATTCATATAATACCCAAGTGTCTATCCTCCAAATTACAAAATTGTTCGTCCTGTCTGTAGCTCACAATAAAATTTAGAAGTGCCCGCCAGCCACGATTTCGTCACTTAAACAGGCGGCAGCCCTTTTTGGAGGTGTGTCCGCGATTGACCAATCGGGAGGCGATACTCTAATTATATTCAAACCGGAAATAACGCCTACTGTGTGAACAAAACAGGAGCGCGTGATGATCGCAAATATAAATAGCTGCGATTCTATCTCCAATCATGGCTTTTATACGGAGAAAATGTTTGGATGCTATTTTCCCATGAAACACTAAGATCATGGTCTACTGTGCGGCTTGAAACTGCCGCAATTCATCCGTAAATCGCGGCCCTGATCTCTCGTTTCACGCGTTTCCCCTGAAGGGTACCTTTACTGTGAAGAGTTCCCTCCGCGAGATAACTTCCAGTTCTAACGTAAGGCGGAGCCACATGAAGGGTCACAATATACGTCACTTACTCCGGCGAAATGGCGCGGTGCTCGACATTGGTGGGGGCGAGTTGGCTTAATTTTTTTCTGCTTACCAGTCGGCCGAAACGAAGCCATAACACTCGCCAAAATAATTTGAAGAGGTAAAGCTTCGGTGCAGATCGCGATTAGATTAGGTTGGACACCCGCTTTAAAGCTTAAAGCGTCATTGAAGGATATTGCATATCACCATAATCCCCAACTACATCAATAGGGCAAACGACGTTTGTTACCTTGGACAAGCAAACGCTGACGGAGTCGACATGTTGCAGAATTTCCTTTGGGGCGATGTCTAAAGTTACCGCAGCATTCATCACTCGCGCTCCATCCATGTGCACCGGGATCCCATAGGTACCGACCTTCTCCTTCAGCTGTAGGATATTTAAAGTTAGTCATGGAGCAAAATTATTCCTGAGGACAAAGTTTAATGTGTTTAATGGATATGATATATTGAGGTCTTTAGCGTGTAAGAACATGTAAATTTTATGCAATAACTAACAGGGCACGTTGTTCAGCCAATGTTTTGGACAAACTGGTCCATCACGTGTGGCTTTCTTGTGCACTACGTCATCAAAATTCGGACGTCGTTGCCGTTTTCTGCTCTTTCGTTATATAACACATGTTGGGATCATCGAATACATCGCTACAGTTTTATATCAATCATCGATCGAAAGGTATGAAATTTGCGCAACATCGGCGTATAGTTATTCCTCTGTGGTGTGGATCTATAATTAAACGCCACAGGTCAATCAATGAATTTTGCAACGCCAAATGGTCCAAATATTTTAAACCAGCCAGGTTGGTTCACATTAGGTTTGTGAAGAAGCAGAATGAGCGCCGTGAACTAACCAACCTTAGCAAGAAAGTCCAGTGGAAGAACTTTCCCCCCGAAATTATTATGCGTGTCCTCGACAGCCACTAGCGCAGTCCAGGGCTGATGCGGGTCATCTCGGGGTCTGACGTAATCGTCCAGCCGGTCAAGGTCAAAGGTACCGTCTTTCTTATTTGGCATCGTCCTTGGGTGAATACCTCCCACCTACAAAGGCATTTATAGGAAACACCCTGTTTGATTGCGAGACATTTGTACCGTAATAAAATGCTCCTCGGATAAATTTTAAATGATACAGACTCATTATGTTCAATGCATTGTTCCAGTCGGCATAAATGTGGAATAAAATACATATCCATCCCTTCATCTCAGCTGAAATAAATCTCTAATGCCATCACCACGTTGGAAACCTATCATAAGCATCGGTGTATAATAAATGTAATAGCATCTGCTTTTGTTAACAATAGATGAATACCTAATTTTGTAAACATATATTAGCTGGAATAAATCAAAAGATATACAAGATACATTTGTATCAAAAAATATTCCTACAAGAACAAAGCATCGTAATACCAACTTCGTTAAGAAAATGACCCATTCCAAATTACGTCATAATATTATATGTGTAGTTATCATGGTTAATCTGGACCAAAACAAAATCCTTTTACGACCCAGTGGAGGCCTAAGATTAGGTTGAATCTCACCTGTGCCAGCCCCCCTTGTTCATACATGATCAGGTGACTCTGATCACCCAATAGGGCCTCAAGACCTCGCCCGTTACAGTGACACATTACTGAAAGCGTTAGAGCTTGTGTGTTAAGGCATGGACAACAATAAGTTATGAAAATCCCTACATTTAAAGTCAGTGTTGTTAGCAAAGATCCGACACCAAAATGATGAAAATTGAATACTAAAAGTTATGTTTCTGTTAGGGTACAGAAAAGGGTTCCATGTCAAAAGCATCTTCAAGGTTCTCTTAGAAAATTACTGGTAGTAATATGTATTATTCCCATGCTAAAGAAAAAAATAGGATAAAATGTTCTTCAATTTGCTTTCTTGCCTGCCAGCAAATTTCCCATTGTACCACTCGGCACAAACATGGAGTCTTCCATGCCAAACATGTTAGCCATGAGATCTTGTAGTTCTGAAATCACAAAGCACATTTCCATCCTTAAATGAGGTAGCAAGCCCAAACAGTTAGAAGGGTAGCTACGGTAGCATTGAAATTTTAATACCTTCAAAAATTGATCTCAACATAAGACATTTTAGCCAATGTCCACACACATCTATTGGTAGCTAGTACCGGTAATCACATTTAAGTGCTTGTATCTTAATCTTATCAGTAGTGTGCATGCTTATTTTGTTACATGTAATGCACTTACCCGCGACTGTTGGATCCTCGCAAAAGACATCATCATTAAAGGTGGCATTGGCCATCGCTTGCCTCATGATGGGAGTGGGTTTCGTCAAAACATCACTCCTTAAGTCCACAATGACACCTCCATCAGATGAACTGGTGGATGATACATCATGATAGGCACGGGTAGTAAGACTTTTGCAATGTAATTGTGCTGGTTGTGCTTGAGACAGCTTGTATCTGCATATGTTTCCAGCCACTCTTGAAATTCTACAGCACGCCATTGTATCTTGCAAATAACTGAAACAAGAGATTAAAGTTGACACGCTTTGTAAAAACTGATATATGACATTACAAAGATGTGCCCAATACACTCCATCACTATTGGCATGTAGAATAACAGCATACACTCCATCATTATTGGCATTTAGAATGACATCATACACTCCATCACTATTGGCATGCAGAATGACATCATACACTCCATCACAATTGGCATTTAGAATGACATCATACCCTCCATTACCATTGGCATGCAGAATGACATCATACACTCCATCACAATTGGCATTTAGAATGACATCATACCCTCCATTACTATTGGCATGTAGAATGATATCATACTCTCCATGTCGTAATGATAAATAGCACAACATAGTCTTCGATAAGGTGTACGGCCGTAAAGGCCGCGCGGCATGAGGGCCGCGCGATTTCCCCACCCCCTACAAGGGGTGGGGGAGCGCGGGGGGGAGGGGTAGGGGGGCGTGCGTCGGGTAGGCGGGTGCGGCAGGGGATTAGCGGCTGGGCAGATAAGGCAGATAAGGCAGAGTCGGGTGCAGGGGTGCAGATTCGGCAGACAGACTGATTGATTGCGATTAAGCAATTAGTCACGAAGGCGCAATACGGTAGAGTCATATTTATTGACAACTACTGACAACTAGTTCAAACAAAACAAAACGGTAGATACAAATGTAGACAATGTCCTACGGGACCTCCGCTCTCGGCAGCCTCCTCGGGCCTGATGTCGCTCCGGGTCGGCCTCTACTTTACTCCATGGCCGCTCCGGGTACGGCAGCCTCCGGGACCTCCACTCCGGGTCCGGCAGCCTCCGGGACCTCCACTCCGGGTCCGGCAGCCTCCGGGACCTCCACTCCGGGTCCGGCAGCCTCCGGGACCTCTGCTCCGGGTACGGTAGCCTCCGGGACCTCTGCTCCGAGTACGGCAGCCTCCGGGACCTCCACTCCGGGTCCGGCAGCCTCCGGGACCTCTCCGGGTCCGGCAGCCTCCGGGACCTCCGGCAGGGAGGTCGGCGGGAAGTCCGGCAAGGAGGTCGGCGGGAAGTCCGGCAGGGAGGTCGGCAGGGAGGTCGGCGGGAAGGCCGGCAGGGAGGTCGGCGGGAAGGCCGGCAGGGAGGCCGGCAGGGAGGTCGGCAGGGAGGTCGGCGGGAAGTCCGGCAGGGAGGTCGGCAGGGAGGTCGGCGGGAAGGCCGGCAGGGAGGTCGGCGGGAAGTCCGGCAGGGAGGTCGGGGGCCCGAAAATCGGCACCATCAGGGAGGTCTGCGGCTAGAAGTTCGGCCGGGCGAGGGACATCGGCGGCAAAATCAGCAGCTTGAGGTCGGTCGGCGGCGGGAGGGAGGTCGGCACAGACGACGCACGTCCATTCGATGTGGCTAACACGAACTGCCTCACGATAAAGACGGCAATTAATGCCAGTACCAGAAGCCGCGCATCATATAAAGTGTGATCGAGCAATGAATACCAAATCAAAGGAAGATAACAGAGGCTACAAATTAATTGACTCGCTACTGCGCCCCAGTCCCAGACCCGACACGGAAGCCGATAAGAGACTACAAGTTGCAATTCACACCTTGCGTCCGCCGCCACGGTACTTGGCCACGGCACACTGCGTCCGCACACATCCCCCTCCGCACACACACACCACCACCCCGCTCCCCCCCCCCCCCCCCCCCACCACACCCCCGTCCTCCTCAACCCCCGAACATCCGCGCGGCCCTTGTGCCATGCGGCCCTTATGCCTGACATCCTTTGATAAACTTCAACTTGCGAATGTGTCAACAGATATTTCAAGACATTCTTGAAAGAAGTGGAAATTCGACTGCACGCCATTTTCAAGTTAAGACAGAAATTCAGAGTAAGCTTAGATCTAGATCCTAACAAAAATAAGTAAAAAAAACACAACGTCCGCCCCTTTTCGCTTTTTTGACAATGACAGGTCAGTGCCCCGTAGGCCTAGGCCTAATTGCCGTGAACGCCCTCATCTGCTCACTTCGCTGTTAAGTGGTGCAAGGGCTATGATAAAGTGCAGTTATTATTCTTAATTTGTATGGGTGCCAAGAACAACAAAGACTTCACAGTGGCTTACCGAAACCTTTTTGTGATAGAAGCCGACCCGCATCAGCTGAAAAATCGTCTGCCCAGTGCTGCTGGTACGCTGTCACAGCTTTTATGATTGGCTAGATCTTGGCAGCATTATCCAATCATACGGCTTCTAACAAATTTGCCACCCACTTCCGTCAAAACAATAGTGTTGAACAAAAGTCTAATGGCGACGGGTGACAGATAACACACATGGAAATTAAATCACTTATTTCTCAGTATTTATGCCCAAAGAGCGTTTTACACCTGTTTTAGTAATCCATTTTGGATGATTACTTAGCGATGTTTTCTAGGCAAAAAAACTGGATCTCTGGAGGCATGTGGAAGCCAAAGAACCCGCATTCCCTGGAACATTTGAAGTGAGTAAAAATTGGGCTGGGCTAAAAACCCGAAAACTATGACACAGATTCTAGCAGTAAGTTTCTTAAGTCTCGTTGTAGCGTGAGGTATTATTCACCTCTATCTAAAGAGCAGAGTGAGTGCTGTACAAATATAGTCTGACGTATTATTCATATAAGGAATATTCATTTCTATATAGAGCAGAGTGTATTCTGTATGAATAGTCTGCTGTATTATTCGGACGTAGATCTATGTGAGAAATTATTCACTTTGATATATCAAGAGCAGAGTGAGTGCTGCATAAACAGATAAATATCGTCTGCTGTACTGTGTTATTCATATGTGAGAACTCTACTAAATAGAGCCGAGTGCGGTATGAATTTGTAGAGCACTCCCTGGGCTCAGTCAGCCGGGCCGATAGGGGGTAGGAGTGTCACATGACATAGGGGGGTGGTGGAACCGTTACATGACATAGGGGGGTGGTGGAACCGTTACATAACATAGGGGGAGGAGGCGGAACTGTTACATGACATGGCCCTGATTTGCTATGTAGCAGTTAGCCCAGAATCTTAGGCTGTGTGGGCTGAAATACAGCCTTGTCGCATTCCTAATAAAATTCTGGTCTGGAATAACCCCATTTCAGGGTTGTTTGACTTTGACCAAGTGTAGCTCTGATTCTCCTTTGCTGTGGTAACAGTTTTATAACAGAAACAAACCCTAATCCTTTTCTTTTTACTTCCTGACAAGTAAGGCAAAAATAGTCCAGTCTGTCACCAGAAATTCACATGAAAACATATGTTTTTACTGACCCAATGACTGGGTCGCCCTGAACAATGAACCAATTAGTATGGCTTATAATATCATGTGATGACCTTGCACATGTGCAATGAACAACTTCCTGTAAAAAAAATGGTGACATGTTGTCCATTTTTATGCCAGTAGGCAATTATAGCTCCTTTTGAAGACCTTAACAACTTTGGAAGAGTTTATACATCAGTAATTATATATAGAAAAGGACTTTTACATTGTTGAAACAAATTGTGACAGCTATACGTAAACAATTCAATTTGTCATGTGAAGTTGATTTTTCACTATAGAATGCTACATGGCTATGATTCTTCAGGTGTACATCCATGAAGGCTGTGCGGCGTAAGGGCCATGCGATCTCCCCACCCCTTACATGTGGGTGGAGGGGGCGGGGGTGGGTAGGGCGTCGATGCGTCGCGGCTGTGGGGGGGGGGGGGAGGCGCTGATGCGTCGCGGCTGTGGGTGAGGTGTGAATTGAGTCTGCAGGAGATTATGCCAGATATGTAAACAGTGAGGCTTTGTCCTATTGTTCAGTTGTTACACCATGATTAGCTCTGATATCAAAACATCCACCTTGGTGGTGGTCTTGATGTCTGAGCTACACCAGGATATACTTGATTCTTTAAGATTTTGTAAAGATACTTTAAAGATTAACTACCAGACTTTGCAGCCAAAGATTTACTGCCAATTTTGGAGCATGATAACATGTCCTAGACAATGAACTTTAATGCAAATGAAATACATGTATTGCAAATCTGCTTAGCTAACAGTTTTATCAAACTATCTCTGACCTTAAGCCTCTCACCCCCCCTGTAATGTCAGTCACTAATTACAGGGTGATAGAGCAAGTGAAAAATGCTTTTGATATGGATTTTACAGAACTACATGAGTTTGCAGCATTTCTTACAAATGGTAAAAAGTATTTACGTTTGATGTTATTGTCAATTCTCTTGCTTCAAGGTTGATATCAAGATAACATGGATAACAGGTGATCAACATCAAACCTTTTTTTTCCACCTGATTAAAACTACCAGTACTAAAAATAATTTATCTGAATTTTGGAACTACATGTAAGGTGATGTAAACTGTTAACAACTTAGAACAGCAAGTTTTCCCATGAGCAACCTTTGAATTATTCAAGTGATAGTGATGTATTTTATTGTGTAGTAATTCTGTGGCTCACAAAGACATCCGCTCGATCCCCGGCAAACAGGCCCAAACCAGATGGGTGAAAACAACACACCAGCTCAAAATGAGCTCACCACCATGTATATAACCAGCTAGATCAACTGCCAGATAACTCAAAACTCAACTCAAGTGTGCATACTATGATTGGATCAAACCACATATTTAGTGTGAAATAAATAAGAGATACTTAGATGCTTAGATACTTTATGCATCTGGCATAGCAAATGAATAAATATTATAATATAACCCTTTATCATACCATCAAAATTTAAGTAAATTAAGGTAAGTTTAATATAACTATTTAATCTCATGAAGAGAGAGAAGACTGTGAGAAGACTTAATTGTTTCAAGTATTAGCTATAATAATGATACCATGTACAAGCTGATACAAGTTTATAGAAAATTAAAGCTATATCTAAAGAGGTTTTTACTCTCAAATCAAGCCAAATTGGCAATATTTCATTGTTTGATTGCATTGTTTGAATAATGCATTCTTGTCACTAAACTTCATTCTCTAAAACTGTGTCATAAATTGTTAGAGTGTAAAGTAATTTAACTTATAAATTGTCTACAATTTCTAACATTAAGTTGTTTTGGCTAAAAGTATTTAAATGAAATGTCAGAGACATATAAGTTTAAAGGTTTAAGTTTGAAATGCATGCACAATCTTCTATCTCCTAACCATATTATAGGCCTAAATCATTACTATCTATTGCTATTGCATGATAAATCAGATACCTAAACATGTAACACCTAGCTATTTCAATGTATAGACAGGTCAGCCAAGTCAGACAACTTAGCAGGCACCGCCCCACTCTCCCCATCCCCCAGATATTAATTACAGACCTAGATTCTATAACAACACTATCATAAACTGGCCTAACAAGATCCCCTCCACCTGCAGCTGCTGTCTGGAACTGGGACCTTTGTCTAGACTTGATGTGAAGCTGCAAAGCTGATAACAACCATCCCCCCCACCTCCGCTACGCATCGCGCCGCCCCACCCTCCCCACCACCCCTATCCTTCATCCACACCACCCCCAAACATCCACGCCGCCCTCACGGCACGCGGCCCTTATGCCTGACATCCATTCTTCAACCATAGCCATACATTCATGGCTATGTAGCAGTTAGGTGTCTGCAGATGGGGGTGGAGTTGCTGGTACATGATCAGTGTCAGTTGAATAGCATAGCAGCTTATTGGTACAGGCCTGTATGAATAGTTATAGCCTATATATATTCTTATATCTAAACTGGTATCTACAATGATTTTTCAGCCAATTTAATGAATAACAACAACTGATCTAGCTATCTCAATCCCTTTTCACACACCTCTATACCTAGCAGCTATTTATCTTAATCAGTTAATTCTCCCTACCTGGGCATGCCTCCACCCCTGCAAATATTACCGACCCTCCACTGGCCTCCAGGCCACATCATATCTGTGGTATCAATACAAGCTATCCCACATCCCATCCCTCACAATGGTTAAATGGGCCAGCAGTCAAACCATATAGAAGTCCAATTTGGTGTAAGCTGCTGAGACTGCTCACTATCACTGACACTGGCTGAGACTGGAATGAGCATGACAGGTAGAACCCTCAGTGGTTCTGAGACAGAGTAGTCCTGATCTGAGGATGTCTCAGAAAAAGGTGGGAATTAGCAGCAGTGAGTCAAACCATTCCTACTAGCCTTGGCTAGAGGGATCAATCCTTTACCCAAAGAGTTAGAGTGGCTCACTCAAGATTGGGAGATTGGGAGTTTGACTCCAGCTGGGGACCAAACCGGTCCCTGCTGCTACAATTACAAAACAACTGTTATGCTTGTCTTAGCTTTAGGCTTACGTTAAGGCACCTGTTCAGCATGTTTAGTACTGTGAACATGGTGAACTGCCTTTTTGAAGATATATACATGTTTTCATATGATTACATTGCCTGTTCTCAATGACAATATTTGCGACCTGGCAGTATTTTATAACCCTTCACAACCGTCTTGATATCATTACTCTGCAGCAATATTTTAGGGGGAAGAGTAAATCCTTACCATGCTTACAGCGGATTTACCCGGCTATAGTAATCAGATTTAGATAGCAAATTATAGCTTGGATTTATTTGCTGCATAGGGGTCAATTATGCTGAACTTTGAATTGGCAAAGATGTATAATTGGAAATTTTGAACCTGGAGCTGAATGCCATAAATTTTCTGCTGTTCTGGGTGGGGGCCCTTGGGGTTGGGGGAGTGGGGATACTCAATACTCACATGACATTAGCTATAAGCAGTCAACATAGTAGTCATTAAAATTGTTTAAAAAAAAAATGTCATTGATAGAATTATGATAATAATATTGTATGAAACATTGTAATCCATAGCAATAATTTACAATTACTGATTATGATTGCCTCATGTCTGTCACCAATACAAGGTCAAATAAATGTAGTTATGTCTTTTTACTCTGCAGATACTTGTATGGGGTTGTATGTAAAAACCAGACTGTGACTGAACAAAACAAGAATCTCTTAGTTGAGATGATGAGGAGCATAGCAGAAATACTCATCTGGGGGGACCAGAATGACAGCTCTGTCTTTGAGTAAGTACTGTAACAATTGATCTTTTGATTACTATCTTGATCTCTTTGTATATCGTTTGTAATGCATTATAATGACCATTCACAGTAAAAACTTTTTTTAACTTGCCACAGCATGCATTAAAATATCTTTTGCTGTATCAGACATGTGTGGCTTTACATTTTTACATGTTTATGTTTACAATGTTTGAAGAAGCTTTAACATAACATAATGATCAGTAACATCTGGTTTAGCTAGAATCATGTAGGTTACCAGTAATTATAGTTAAATTTCCTTTTAATTTATTTCAGCTTCTTTTTGGAAAAGAATATGCTGTCATTCTTCTTGCGATATATGAGACAGAAATCTGGCCGTTATATTTGTGTTCAGTTGCTGCAGACACTAAATATTCTCTTTGATAATATTAGCAATGAGACGTCTGTATGTAAGTATCTATTAAGCATGCTAAACCACCAAAGTGCATGTGAATATTTGCCCAGTTTAAAAAACTGAAGTTCAATGTGACATGTACCAGTATATGTAATAGTCAATCCTCTTTTGTTACCGTACTTTTTGGTATGTTACAAGGTAAAAAAATCTTCATTGTAGATAATATGTGCATGTTCAATATCAATTTAATAAGTAATTAAAACATATTAAAAATCTTGTAAGCATTTTTATTGATATTTGTTATACAACAGGCTGTGTGCCTGCAATTAATGCATGTTATCAATATGTGAACACATTGTGGTTGTTGTAGGCTCTAACTTGTCATACAGATATAACTATAGCTTTCATATTTTTCTTATTTGCAGATTATCTACTATCAAACAATCACATAAACTCTATAATTGTGCACAAGTTCGATTTCTCAGACGAAGAGGTTGGTGTTATTTTCTTTTTGAATTATATGTTACATATACAAACCAGAAACCTTACCAGTAAATGTACTTCTAAAAATATGGTAAGATTTATAGTGATTTTTTATGTACCAAAGCCTATATATACATAAAGTCAAAAAGTAAGAACTATCTAGCGATGGGTAGGATGTGAAGTGTCGAATCTAGAATTGGAGTCTATTCCACTAGACATTAGCAGTAGATTAATTACCATCTTATAACCATTCCCATCTTGCAAATGATTGGTCAGCACTTCTCTTTAACCTAGCTGGACAATCCATAAGATCTTACCGCAAGTTTAAGGTGGAAGCAATCTTAATTCCTAACAACATTGTCGCCATATTTGATTTTTACATTACTGAATTATATGTGTTGGTTGATTTTACAAACAAACATTTGTTTTGTTCTTGATATCTAGGTGATGGCGTATTACATATCATTTTTGAAAACGCTATCCTTGAAGTTGAACAAACACACCATCCACTTCTTCTATAATGAGGTAAGTGGTGTTTGATCTTGTCGCCGACTGACAATGCAATCAATCACAACACCAAATGAATATATTTATCGTTCACAGTTTTCTTTAGCTGCTCATGACAGAGATGTATATTAACTACATTACAGTAGTTAAATGTAAATTTTCAGGCCGAAAGTGAACCCCAATAAAATTTAACCTGAAGTAAGTCCAAACGGCCTCTCTTTAGATACCTAAATGTGAGTCAATGCTACAGTTCCTTTTTCTGTTCTACCGGCACTTTTAGTTAGTAAGGGTCACTATTTTGTGTTCAAGTTATTTATAGAAAGTTTACACTCAATTGGTAATTGACCATACATGTATTTATTACTGTACATATTAATTATACTATGTTGAGTTAACTGACTTTTATATTATAATATATACTATAATTATAATTGATACCATTCTCAGTAACAAAAATGCCACATCACAATCGTTTCACAGCGGACATGGATCACAAAATTAATAACTTTAATCAATAAATACCGGAATTCCGCAAAAAAAAGCAGAAAAGGGAAACATTATCTGCTGGGTGTCCACAAATGTACAGTATGTACACAAAATGGATCGCCCGCACAAAATTCATCATTTTCCTGGCTTTGAAGGGGTGTCTAAAAAAGTCATCAGCTTATGTCTATTTATCACTGTGTCATTCAATGGCACTTGTGCTTCTGTTTATTGTTAAATTTGATATAAAGATGGTAAATAGGCCTCTACTGTATGTTATCTTGGATTGGAATATGACACTTGTTTTGTTTTTTATTATGTAGCACACCAACGACTTCGCCTTATACACCGAGGCGATCAAGTTCTTTAACCACCCTGAGAGTATGGTTCGGATAGCCGTGCGGACAATCACATTAAATGTGTATAAAGGTATATATAACTGTTCTACTGACTCCGTTGAAAGAGCAACAAGCGTTTTTTTTTAGCTTACAGCATAGTGACTAACTAACTTGCATGCGGGAAAATCTCTCTTGTATGTATTCTATTCAACGCCTTAGCAGTTACACCTTTGTACAGCTTCGATTCATTTGATATATATATGAATCCCACATTAGTTTCTCTGCATGGTATCATGCTTGTACCCTAACAAGCGCGTAAGCTTATGGCTATTTGCTTTTTCTTCAAAAACATTCCAAATGATAACTTTACTGATCAAATCGCTTTATTGCTTTGTCACTATAGTGGCATTTAAGATTGATGTGAAAGTGTTTTTAACAGTTTTCGTGGCTTATATAAGGCTAAAATGATCTACCGAAGTTTCTCTGAGGTTTTGCTCATCAACGCCTATGTTGAATGATACAGTCATTCATTTCTGCGTTACTAAAGTGTGATATAATTACAGCATATGTCATGATTGATGAATTCTTAATGGTATTTGAGACATTCTCGAGGCGACTGACAGATAATTATATGCCCAGTTGTATTATATATATACATTTGTGATCTAATGCATCATGATCTATGCATATCCCTTATTTTTATGCATTTAATGATCTCTTCTAACAAATTATTTACTATTATGATGCATTTCTCCATCGGTATTGATACCTCTATGTATATATATATATATATCTTCTACTGTCTAGTTTAGCAACTGTTGAATGCTTTCTGTGCTACCTGGTATCAATTAATCACCAGCATTTAATGCATAATACAATTTATTCGTTAATTTGTCCAGTTAATACTGTTTTATTGTACTGAATATGGTCACAGAGAGCTCAAGTTATAAAGGATAACCGAAAAGTACTATGATATTTAATGAACTTAATATTTTGCTAACATGTTTGACACACACAAAATGATGCAACTGCTAACGGAGTTTTTTTTTCTTTGTTATGTTATTGAATTGACATTGAACTAAAATAATCGCTGCTGTTTTCCTTCCTTTAAAGCATGTCACTTTACCTCAAAGTTAGATGCCCAAGGGCAACCAATAGGTATGTGGGATGCTTATATGTCATGCTGAAACCAGTTTCCATGGTAATATCTTTGCCATGTTAGTGCTATATGCATGAGTCCCTCAAAGCGCTTTTGTCAGATTGGTGCTTTCTATATAGCATTCAAACCAAAGGGTCTTTAAGACAGAACCGGTTCAGCTGGCGTTCAAATTGCAATGAACAAGTGCTTGGAGATCTTCACACCGATAGTTCACGTGTAAATGATATAAAATATACAGCAAGTACTCAATATTTTAATATTAACTTTGTAGCAACACAATTTCGGATATATAAGTCGCACTTAAGCAATGAATTGTATTGAGTACTTTTCCACATTTTTCGGGCGACGCTCATCAACGAAAAAAATACGATTGCTTCGCTTGCTTCTCGCATGCTTGTTGGCCCAACATTAATGGCAGTAGCGCTTTAGTACCTTAGTATCATGGACATCATTGCAAGCATTGTATCAACAGCTGACGTATGTTTTTCAGCATATTATATGCGAAATATATAAGTTTATTTGTGACCCGCACTGTTTCACTTTTATAATGCTAATCGCACCTTTTAAACTTTTAACTAGATGTCTTCATGACTATTCTTTTAACTTACTCAACTCTTCGACAGATAGCTGGTTGATATTCTTTAGTTACGCCTGTTAAGTGCTTGTGCCCACGCGGATGCCTGTACTAGCTGATATTTGTGGAACAGTCAAGGATCGCGGCTAACACTTGGCCGACTGTTACCCAGCTGTTGTTAACTTGCATCACTAAATTCTCCGAGATTAAATCTCTTGTAAAGTTCCCTTTCCGTGTTATATTTTCGAAATGTTCCTTTCCTACATAAATATGTAGCATGTTAATCCGCAGATAATATATATCTCTATTTATACATAATTAATATTATTTAATTGGTATTATCAAAAAAACTTCTCGTCAAAAATCTTCATATAAATTGCTATGGGGGGGAGGGGGGGTAGTTTTTTATTGGGCTAATGCCTTTAGCATTATCTCGAAGGTGGAATATATATGCTCAGCATCGTTGGTTTCTATGACGAGTAGAACAATGTGGGATCAAGTCAATTTCTGGAGGCCTTAATCTCCATACAGCCTCGTAATGATGTAAAGGTTACGGCTACTGGTGCAGTACTGGTGTCTACTTTTGTCGCTGTTCCAGTTGAGGATCGCTCCATGCTGCGCTACATCAGGGACAGAACGGCCGCTCCGTACTTCTCAAACCTCGTCTGGTTCATCGGCAATCACGTCTTGGAGCTTGACACCTGCGTTCGCCAAGACATCGAGTAAGTCTCAGATGCCGACCCCTGTTATGGCCCCCACCCCCCCCACCCCCCCACCCCACATTACCACTATCTCCGGTCTCCATCATCAGTGGAGGGGCCTGCCCGGTAGCTCAGTGTGTTAGAGCGCTCGCCTTGAGTGCTCTGGCCTAACGGCACGTGGATCGTTTGTTCGAGCCCCGCTGTGGCCATGTCTGTGTGGTCGCCGGTTAAAGATCCCTTGTCCTTCTTCGTAAAAAGTATGGAGTTAACCCCGAGGACATGGCTCCACTCTCCCTTCCTTCTCCTGTTGACGCGATATGACCAAAAGTGGTTAAAGCGTCCTGAGTATACAACCAACCAACCATCGTCAGTGGCACGGGGGCCTCTTTGTTTCATCTGTTAAGCCAGTGCTGAGTTACAGATCAATCGGGTCATGGGTTTGCGCCCTTGTCCCTGCATCTAGGGCGTGTTTCGTCCAACCCCAATTCGTTGTCCCGGGAGATTTCTTGGCCCATTTTAGTCTTATGTGCACAAAATGGCCTAAAAACCCAGCAAGACCGATGAAGATCAAATGTTCTCAGCGCTAATTGAATGAGCGGCTCTTGTCGTTGGTTAGATTGATCGTGTCATGTGGCGTGCGGCGGGATATATCTAATATCCCATCTGATCTTAGCTTCTCATTTGGTGCAATCTAGCTTTTATATTTACTCTTGGGCACAGAATTTTTTTTTCCAACATGGCATATTTGTCGTTTTTTTTTATTTGACAATATATATTTGTTTTATGCCAAATTGGCATACGTTAAAGTGTGTAGAATCCCAAACTGACGAGTGATATAGTGGTAAAGCAGTGGATCTGTTTGTTGATGGGATGTTGTAACCTTGGATGTCGACAGCCACAATAGCCGCGACCGTCTCTCTGACCTCGTGGCCGAACACCTCGACCACCTGCACTACCTGAACGACATCCTCTCGCTCAACATCGACGCCCTGAACGAGGTTCTGACGGACCACCTGCTGAACCGGCTCCTCATCCCGCTCTACGTCTACTCGCTCACCAAGAGGAACAAATATGCCCCCCGTGTGGTGAGTGCCCCGCCCACACTGCCCGAGTACGCCCCTCGTGTGGTGAGTGCCCCGCCCACACTGCCCGAGTACGCCCCCCGTGTGGTGAGTGCCCCGCCCACACTCCCCGAGTACGCCCCTCGTGTGGTGAGTGCCCCGCCCACACTGGCCGAGTACGCCCCCCGTGTGGTGAGTGCCCCGCCCACACTCCCCGAGTGCGTCCCCCGTGTGGTGAGTGCCCCGCCCACACTGCCCGAGTACGCCCCCCGTGTGGTGAGTGCCCCGCCCACACTGCCCGAGTACGCCCCCCGTGTGGTGAGTGCCCCCGTGTGGTGAGTGCCCCGCCCACACTGCCCGAGTACGCCCCCCGTGTGGTGAGTGCCCCGCCCACACTGCCCGAGTACGCCCCCCGTGTGGTGAGTGCCCCGCCCACACTGCCCGAGTACGCCCCCCGTGTGGTGAGTGCCCCGCCCACACTGCCCGAGTACGCCCCCCGTGTGGTGAGTGCCCCGCCCACACTCCCCGAGTACGCCCCCCGTGTGGTGAGAGCCCCCGTGTGGTGAGTGCCCCGCCCACACTGCCCGAGTACGCCCCCCCGTGTGGTGAGTGCCCCGCCCACACTCCCCGAGTAGGCCCCCCGTGTGGTGAGTGCCCCGTCCACACTGCCCGAGTACGCCCCCCGTGTGGTGAGTGACCCGCCCACACTCGCCGAGTACGCCCCCCGTGTGGTGAGTGCCCCGCCCACACTGCCCGAGTACGCCCCCCCGTGTGGTGAGTGCCCCGCCCACACTGCCCGAGTACGCCCCCCGTTTGGTGAGTGCCCCGCCCACACACTCCCCGAGTACGCCCCCCGTGTGGTGAGTGCCCCGCCCACACTCCCCGAATTCGCCCCTTGTGTGGGTAAGGCCCCGCCCACACACTCCCCTAGGTACGCCCTTTGTTTGGGTAAGGCCCCGCCCTCATTGGGGATCTGATATTCATCATAAACCTTACCAGCATTTGGTGCATGATACAATGTTTCGTAGTGGAGACATAAAGTCTGTCGTATGAATAGTCCTTACTCGGTGTAGACACGAGACACAATGTTGTTTGGTGATGACACCCATCTTTGTGTCTTTTTAGGATGAGCGACCGCACGTCAGCTCTGTGGTGTCACTGTTCCTGCTGTCACAGGTAAGTGACTTCAGTCTACCTACAGTGTCACGATTCCATGCCTGATTACCTTGCCTGTCCTCCCGCTAAGAGATTCTATCCCTTTTGACGATGGCTTTCTACGAATGAAAGGCGCGTGGGTCCTTACATTTAAAGTTATATCGAATTTAACTAAATGAATTCAGAATTAGTTTGAAGTCTAGTTTGTGGTGGGTACGCCGCCATTTTAACTCTCTTTCTTTTCGTCACCAGGTGTTCCTTATCATGCACCACGCGCCGCTAGTCACTCAACTTGCCGACATCATCTTCAATGGAGACATTGGCGTCACCATGCAGGAGGCATCGGACTCCCCGCAAGCGGTAAGCCAGCCTATCACAGCGCCCCTATCGATAAACTACGCCATCACAGGATTAATTATGTAGTGGATACGCCCGCTACAAATGGAAATAGTTCGCTGTGACCAATGTCGCTCCAGGTTCAGACTGACCAAACTTGTACTGCGATGCGAAACTCAGCCCAGTGCGCGGTTATCATAACGCGCTCGTAGCAGGTTACGCGTCCAGTCGTCCTCCAGCACATGGCTCTGGTGTACATTGGGTCTATAACAATCAAACAAAAGACGAACCCATGTTATGATTTGCTGCCTGTGTCGTATGCCATATTGACATAGGACATATAATATGTTAAATTTATACTACTATTTGTTTTAATTATTTCTGATTATTTATTTAGTTCATCACTATTTATTTTTTAGCGTTATCTATTAGTGTCATTTAGAATGCTTTATTTGTATTATTTAGTATACTCAATTTGTATTATTTAGTATACTCAATTTGTATTATTTGGTATTACTTGTTAAGCATTATTTATTAAGTATCACTTGTTTAGTATTACTTGTTTAATAGTACTTATCAACTTATTATCCATACAATTAGTAATACATACAAGACATACATACAATTGCATTAGTAATCATAGTAATAATGTTTTTATTAACCGCAGGGACGGACCAAGAAGCTGGGCTTCGTCAAGCCGGACGAGCCTCTGGCGAAGACCTTGGACCAGGCCCGGGGCAAGGGCAAGCCCATGAAGAGGCCCAACTACAGGGACGAGGAGCAGGAGCAGGAGGAGGAGGCGGCGGCGGGGCGGCGGAGTGCCCAGGGCAGCCCCGCCCCCAGCCCGGGGGCCCCCAGCAGCCCGGCCCCCGGCCACGCCGCCGACCAGCCTCAGAAGGCTGGCCCATCGTCCGACTCGCCTCAGCATAAAGGTAGGGTTTTCTCTCGCCAGGAGGCGAGGGGGGGGGGGGGGGCTGCTCGGTGTTGAGGTGGGGGGGTCTGGTCCGGTGTGGGTTAGCGCGCTCGTCTTTGTCGAGTAATCTTGGTCAGGCCAGTCAACATGGCGGGGGAGTTGGGGGGTTCGCGCCCCGCGGTGCAAATGTTCATATTGTGCTGTGATAGGGGGCCTCCCTGGTGTAGTGGTGCGCACACTAGACCGCAGATCAATAGGGTCTGAGTTCGAATCCGGGCTCTGGGTACGTAATCTGGGGGTAAGTTTCATCCATTTATCATACTTGATCGTTCCGGGAGGTTCCTTGGACCAGTCTAGCCCGTGTGTGCACAAAAGCGGCATAAAATACAAATTCATTACATTTTGTGCTGTGATCCCATGATCCCATGTCCTCTTTTGAAAACAGTTGTTGCACACAGGGACCCATTAACCTGATGAAACCTCCTTGCAACCTTTCTTACCATGCGATGAGGGCTGAAGATGTCACATCAGTATTGTTACAAACTTAAGCCACATATTGTCAAGGTGCTATTGGACTTGAATTAACCGAGACATATGTAATGATGTAAAGTATTGGATTTTTTAGGGCCTCATTGGTTCCAGATACAGTCCGTTGCTTGCTTGATACACGCATCGTCCAGCCCTTCCCCCCACTCGCCCCTGACCGTACCCCACCCCTCCTATCCTAACGACAAGTCGTCAGCTTCGTTTCCAGTCGCACAAATTCACATGGTGTGCCCGTTGTTCCCTAGGTGGCAGCACTGAGAGCGATGTCGATGGCCTGGCTGAGCTGAACGCCAGCCAGAACTCGACAGACGAGGAGAAGCTGCTCCAGAGCGGGGCGGCCTTCCTGGAGCAGAGACAGGCCGAGTTCTCTCTGAAAAACAGGTCAGCGTCGATAGGGGCTTTTAGTTCAATGTCCAAAACGACAGAGGGCGCCACCTCTGATCGCCAGGTGGCGTGGCCGCAAGGATTTTAGAGATTGAACCAGCAGCGCATGCCTCAACGTATTTCACTACAGGAAACAAAAATAAGATCAATCACAGTATTGAAGCACCGGCTAGATCGATAATCGATAACTGTAGTGTTAACATACAATGATATATATATATTTTTTATTCTTATTTCTTAAGAAAAACATGATATATATACAAAACATCGTGGTTCACCAATTGATATTGCGTCATGCCAAGACGTGACTGTTGTATCTAGAACTCGTTATACGTTACACACCAATACGTCGTGTGTAGACAAGTCTATGGTGTCAAGAAAAACATCAAATATGATATGGTAAACTATATCTTTGACGTGTTTAATGATATCATATATCATGGGTATGGTTTTTATTGGTGGGTAACCTTTAGTGTAAAGGACGCTATGACAAAAATATGGTCAGGCAGTGGCAGACGCTGGTGTTTTGCCCGTGTCGCGGCTCGTCTGACACGACTTGTACGCGTGGTTTTCAGGCCGTACCTGGAGGCCTTGTTCACGGCGCTGGACTGCGCGGAGAACGACTACAGCGCCCTTTTCACGCTGTGCCTGCTGTACGCCATGGGCCAAAACAACGGTCAGTTTTGTTTTCGGTTTTATAAGTGCGCCGTCTGCCGCATGCCGGCGCCACTGCATGGGCGCTGTATAGCGCGGCGATGAGTGATGAGGAGATGTGGACTGCGTGAGCTGGTTGGTGGTGGAAGGAACCCTGGATAATATAGTGGGTGGGGAGGGCGGGGGGAGGTTAGTAGGAGGGGGTGGTTAGTAGAAGGGATCGGGGAGTTGATTTGGAGGACGGGGGAGACAGGCGTAGGAGGGGAGAGAGGGGGGGGGGGGCGCCTGAAGTCATGTTTGGCGTGTACGAGATGCTGAGCAGCGTTTGCGGATGAAGGTCAAGTGGGGCTATTAAGGTCAAGTACTCAATAACAAACAACGTGCGGCGTCTTGCATCAATGTCATTTTTATCACCACTACTTGCTGAATATTGACTATTGCGTTGGGAGGTGGGAGGCTAGCGACATAACACTTATCTTAGATGATGACAGTCTCCCGTTTGATTGCGATCGTAGACAATATAAATTCAATAGCCCCAGCATCTTGTCCCTGCTGGGATGTTTCTCTACTCAGTATATTATTGGATGTTGATGAATTTTGATGTCGTATACGCGTATGGTTGGGCATAATAATTAGGTGCGTGTTGACTGATGGTATTATTAAGGTGGCTTTGTGAGTTACCAGTTCGTCATCAACCTCTTGACGTATATGGCAGCTGTATATGGGAAAATGTCTTTCTCGTTACATCATTTTCTTCAAGGAAATAATATAGCGAAACGGACTGTCTGGAATTGGTTTCCTTGTGCTAACGTACTGGCTACTCAACATTTATATTGTGCTGGTTTTTTTGTGTATCTACATGCCGACATCGGGTTTGAGCCTGTGTTCTACTGTTAATACACAATGCGCAACTGTTTTAAAGTGTATAGGGTTATCATCTTCATCGGGAAGCAATGGTTTGACTTTCAGGTTGGTTCACCCAACCTTATTTCATTCTCCTGGCCCGGGAGGTCTCGTAGCCCAACTTTTCTTTCATGTTTGCTCAAATGCGGCCCGTGTATAACGTCCGCAGGTGCGTTGTTCGCAAGCTCAAATGGAGCTGGCGTAGATGTGTGGCTATGGCTTAGGTCTGGGCCCAGCATTGCTGCATCACAGGACGGCGAGCCAGGAGGTTGTTGTTCACCACATGCCGCAGAACGTTCCCGGCTGTCATCATTGCGCAAAACGACGACGCATGTCCTCATTGTGGGCCTCATCTCCGAGGGATGCGCGCGCCGGTGGGCGGGGAGCGCAGTGAGTCAGCCACGAGCCTCATTTCTTCTCGTCTTCTCTCTCTAACTAACTCCAAAGATCTTTAGAAGGAAGGCGCTCGATGTCCCAATTGTTGTGACGTAGTGCACAAGAACGTATAAGTAACTCCCAAAGGTCTAAAAAAGTGTACCCGCCGTGATGCCCCAATTGTTTTGACGTAGTGCACAAGAAACTCCCTCCTGGAGAAGTCCTGTCTTCTCCTGGATGACATATCTGTATTCTATTCTAGTCAACTCGAGGCTAATTTGAGGAGAGGGATGGTGGGGTGTGGGGGGGGGGGGGTTATGACCCCTGGTTGAGGATATATCGCCTGAGAACTAGGCTAACATGTCTCACGCGATAACGAAAGCTAAATATCGCGTATTTATCAACGACATGCCGCATGTCACATGCCGTCATACAGGTTTTTCAGTTTCAGTTTTGTTCGTGATTTATTAGCTGACGGCGAGGTCCCAGTTTGCGTCTGTACGTTTCGTGTCTGCAGGAACTAGAGAGGCGTCAGTTTGTCTTTTACTTTTTATTTTTTCCTTCTCCTTCTCCACGCTACCTCTTCTCCTTCGTTTGCGCGCCCTACCTCTGCAGATGTCTTCCACCGTCACTCGCTTATCTATATCAGTGACTTTAAATATACCATTCGGCATCTCTTACAAGTTTTTTTTTACAGTATCTGCCCGTATGCTTTACACGCTTCTTCTTCTGCTGTAGTGACGTGTACCTTACAGTATCTCTAAGTGTACCCTGCAGGATCTCTACTTGTACCCGACAAGGGTCGCTTCGCAAATACCCGCCATCTTGGAAAAGCATGACTGGCGCCAATATTCCCCAGAAATACTATGATGTTAACTTATATATATCCTGGTTAAGTGCAACATAAAATGAAGTACTTTGTCTAAATTACTTCCAGAAGATACAACTTAACCTTTGCAGATAGAAAAAATGTCGAATGTTTACTTGTCTACAGAAGATGTTGTCATGCGATGACGCCATCTTGACGTTTCGCAAAGACAAGAATTATACCCAGAATGTATTGCGCATGCGATGGCGCCTTTCAGTGCACTAATCTTAGGTATGATCTCATATGAAGTGGTCTGTGGGGCTGCCCAACGACAGCGTCATTGACAAATACTTCACCACATTCTGTGGTTTACCTACCCCGTGGAGACCGCCGGTTTCACTATCATGACGAAGATTTAATAGGTGATAATGTGCGTATGTGGGTGGTGCGACCTAAGAAACTGTTGCTCGTTACAGGGGTGAATAGGGGCATGTCTCTACTGCTAGTAATGTGGTTCTAATACTTTCTTATCTAGGTTTGCGGTTTCTGTGTGGAGTCCGCATTGCAGTTAGTGTTGAAGTACTATTAACACTCGGCTAACCTAAAAAAATACGTTATTTGTGTAACATACATAGATATTGAGCTTCTTGAACTATCACATGGTCGTATCGTTAAATTTAGTCGCAGGTGCATCAATTCAGGGCTAAAGAATCTTGTATTAAACATATTACCCCACCCTCGCCCACCCCACACACACACTTTATGGATTCGGTACGTGACTTTGTGAGATTCACTTTTTGCCATCCATCCAAAGGCCAAAGGCTTGGAGAGAAGCGAAGGCTTCCACCCTCCCCCCTTCGCTAGGGATGCCCGACTCCGATAGTAAGGTCATTCTCACCGCCTTGACCACTGTTGAAACAGAGATGTCAGTGTTTGCTTAGGTAGTAAAATAGCGTTAGTTTTATCTGTATACACGTTATGAAATCAGTGTCTAATGGGTGTGCTGCTGACGCCTCTTCCCGCAAACCCCTCACAGATGCCGTGGTAATAAGAATTATGTTGATGGAGTTTCCCGAACTTTGGCCAGAGTGGAAGATTTCCCCTTTTCCAACAAGGTTCGGACAGTCTTTTCTCAGAAAAGCTTAATTACCAGGCATGGTAGTAAATGTATCTACCTTCCTCCTCCCCCTCCTCCCTCCTCCCCCCCTCCCCCCTGCCTCCCTCTTACTCATCCGCCCATCCCTCCATCAGCGGACACGGGTGCCTGTACTATATTGCTTTGGTGCCAGGTGGCAAATCTGAGTGAAAGTGAAAGTATTTGTACGTAGTTCCTGCAGATTCTGATACCGATCCCCCACAGTGATACAGTAGGATATACATATAGTATAGTGTGCGTAGGATGGGCGTGGTAAGGGCACACTATGTGACCCCTACAGATAGCGAATGTAACGTTGTACCCTACCCGGACAAACCAACACAAGTACATTTACGTGAAGGGTTGTTTACAATGTGTAGTCTAACGTATTTTTGGTGCCTGGGGATTACTTAGTACAGGACCATATCATATTGTGTGACATTAGTACAAGTTCACGTCCTGGTCGAACCCTTTTTTATGATAACATGATCGCACCCTTTTGTTGTTTATGCCTTATAATTCCGTTTTTGTGACTCGATTATACATGATCACGCCATATTTGTGACTGGGTTATACATGATCACGCCGTCTTTGTGACTGTTATACATGATCACACCGTCTTTGTGACTGGGTTATACCTGATCACACCGTCTTTGTGACTGTTATACATAATCACACCGTCTTTGTGACTGGGTTTTACATGATCACGCCATATTTGTCACTCGATTATACATGATCACACTGTCTTTGTGACTGTTATACATAATCACACTGTCTTTGTGACTCGGTTATACATGATCACGCCATATTTGTGACTGTTATACATGATCACACCGTCTTTGTGACTCGGTTATACATGATCACGCCATATTTGTGACTGTTATACATGATCACACCGTCTTTGTGACTGGGTTGTACATGATCACGCCATATTTGTGACTGTTATACGTGATCACACCGTCTTTGTGACTAGGTTATACATGATCACGCCATATTTGTGACTGTTATACATGATCACACCGTCTTTGTGACTGGGTTGTACATGATCACGCCATCTTTGTGACTGTTATACGTGATCACACCGTCTTTGTGACTTGGTTATACATGATCACGCCATATTTGTGACTGTTATACATGATCACGCCATCTTTGTGACTGGGTTGTACATGATCACGCCATCTTTGTGACTGGGTTGTACATGATCACGCCATATTTGTGACTGTTATACGTGATCACACCGTCTTTGTGACTCGGTTATACATGATCACGCCATATTTGTGACTGTTATACATGATCACGCCATCTTTGTGACTGGGTTGTACATGATCACGCCATATTTGTGACTGTTATACGTGATCACACCGTCTTTGTGACTTGGTTATACATGATCACGCCATATTTGTGACTGTTATACGTGATCACACCGTCTTTGTGACTCGGTTATACATGATCACGCCATCTTTGTGACTGGGTTGTACATGATCACGCCATATTTGTGACTGTTATACATGATCACACCGTCTTTGTGACTCGGTTATACATGATCACGCCATCTTTGTGACTGTTATACATGATCACGCCATCTTTGTGACTGGGTTGTACATGATCACGCCATATTTGTGACTGTTATACGTGATCACACCGTCTTTGTGACTTGGTTATACATGATCACGCCATATTTGTGACTGTTATACGTGATCACACCGTCTTTGTGACTTGGTTATACATGATCACGCCATATTTGTGACTGTTATACGTGATCACACCGTCTTTGTGACTCGGTTATACATGATCACGCCATCTTTGTGACTGGGTTGTACATGATCACGCCATATTTGTGACTGTTATACATGATCACACCGTCTTTGTGACTCGGTTATACATGATCACGCCATCTTTGTGACTGTTATACATGATCACGCCATCTTTGTGACTGGGTTGTACATGATCACGCCATATTTGTGACTGTTATACGTGATCACACCGTCTTTGTGACTGGGTTGTACATGATCACGCCATATTTGTGACTGTTATACATGATCACACCGTCTTTGTGACTGTTATACATGATCACACCGTCTTTGTGACTGGGTTGTACATGATCACGCCATATTTGTGACTGTTATACGTGATCACACCGTCTTTGCGACTGGGTTGTACATGATCACGCCATCTTTGCGACTGGGTGTACATGATCACGCCATATTTGTGACTGAGTGTACATGATCACACCGTCTTTGTGACTGAGTGTACATGATCACGCCATATTTGTGACTGAGTGTACATGATCACACCGTCTTTGTGACTGAGTGTACATGATCACGCCATATTTGTGACTGAGTGTACATGATCACGCCATATTTGTGACTGAGTGTACATGATCACGCCATATTTGTGACTGAGTGTACATGATCACGCCATCTTTGTGACTGGGTGTACATGATCACGCCATATTTGTGACTGAGTGTACATGATCACGCCATATTTGTGACTGAGTGTACATGATCACACCGTCTTTGTGACTGAGTGTACATGATCACGCCATATTTGTGACTGAGTGTACATGATCACACCGTCTTTGTGACTGAGTGTACATGATCACGCCATATTTGTGACTGAGTGTACATGATCACGCCATATTTGTGACTGAGTGTACATGATCACGCCATATTTGTGACTGAGTGTACATGATCACGCCATATTTGTGACTGAGTGTACATGATCACGCCATATTTGTGACTGGGTGTACATGATCACACCGTCTTTGTGACTGAGTGTACATGATCACGCCATATTTGTGACTGAGTGTACATGATCACGCCATATTTGTGACTGAGTGTACATGATCACGCCATATTTGTGACTGAGTGTACATGATCACGCCATATTTGTGACTGAGTGTACATGATCACGCCATATTTGTGACTGAGTGTACATGATCACGCCATATTTGTGACTGAGTGTACATGATCACATGGTCTTATGAAGCGTTTGGACCCGAAATTAAACAGTATGATCCAATCTCATAGCGTTCCTGCTTGGAAATCGGTTGGCATCCGTCCGTCTGCGAAAGACGATGGATTTGCAGCTTTTGTTTTGGTTGAAGTAGTAAGAATTGTTTCGCGGCATTTGCGCTTATGACTAAATAAGCCTATCTGTGACCGACACAGCTTACCGCAGTCATGGCATCGACAACCTGTCGTTTGGTCTAGGTTTATGCTCACTGGATGCCTAGATTGGTGTTTCAAATCCAGTTTCTCAAACCCCCTCTTTTGAGACGCTAGATCCTCCCAAGAATGCGAATCGATCCCGAAAGCCTTTATGTCACGCTTACAAACATCCTTAAACATGAGCTTTGAGATCACAGTCGTCGATTCGTAACGTACTCGACTGCAAAGCTGACAGTTTGCGGGTTCAAACCTCAACTCTGAGGGTGGTGGGGGGGGAGGGGCGTCATCCAGTCATCCCCCTGTTTACCCCGTGTGTGCAGAAAGGTGGCCTAGAACACCCATCCATCGTGCTTTGAAATAATTCTATTTATTGTTTTTTTTTTTTATAATCATCATGCTTGTTTAAAAACCTGCCGCGATATGGCGGTGCGAGTCCCTCACATTCGACCTTGACCTTGTTGCAGGCATCTCCCAGGAGTTGATGGACACCGTGCTGATGCCGACCCAGAAGTCCCAGGCCAAGGACCACTACAACGTGGTCCTGATAGAGAAGCTCATCCGGATCATAACCTACAGCTGCCAGAATGGTATTCAATCCCGATGTCCTTGATCTGGATACCTGAGTTGTAGTCGATGCTGTCCGGTCCGCGCCGTGTGGGCTAGACTGGACCCCCCGTGTGTCGCGCCCCCGTTAGCGTTGTATTTGTAATTACGGTAGTTTCCGTATTCGTGGGCGCGTTTTTTGTTTTACGAATCTCGACAAGTTGATGTTTTATAGTTTATATTACGAACATTTTGCGGTGTAAAGCTGAAAGAAATTGCAATTCTAATGCGTAGTGTTTGTGACAAATTCCGTTGCGTCGTAAATACTATTGAATTGTGATAAAGGCCTAAGACTGCATGTTAAATTGAATTATATGTGAGCTGTGTTTGCGTCCTGTGATGATGAGGTATGTTGAAGGTGCACTGTGTTCAGAGAGCCGGACGGTGTCATTGTCTTTCATTGTACCCACGGGTTCCTCGACCCTTCTTCCTCAGCCTATGTGTCCATCAAACCATCCATCCATCCATCCGTGCATCCATGTATCCATCCAACCATTAATCCATCCATCCACCCATCCATCCATCAAACCATTCATCCAACCATTAATCTATCCATCCATCCATCCATCCATCCATCTATCCATTCATTCATCCATCCATCTATCTATCCATCCACCCACCCACCTACCCATCCATCCAACCATTAATCCATCCATCCACCCATCCATCCATCAAACCATTCATCCAACCATTAATCCATCCATCCATCCATCCATCCATCCATCTATCCATCCGTCCGTCCGTCCGTCCGTCCATCCATACATCCATCTATCCCTCCATTCATCCATCTATCCCTCCGTCCTTGCCCGCAGGGAGCCGCGTGCGGCTGGCCACCCTGGAGCTGACCATCCTGCTCCTGAAGATGATGGTGTACACGGAAGGCGAGCGCTGCTTCCTGCAGGACCGCCACCTGGCGGCGGTGGAGGGGGCGCGGGAGGAGGGCACGCTGGAACTGCGTAACTTCTACAAGGTATGGGAAAAGGTAGCGTATGGCGAGGCCAACACAGCCCCACCTTTTATTGTCCATTTGTCTGGGTTCTCCTTATGTCTGTAGGTGTCTCTTCGGTCGCCGCTGTCGCTTCTGGAGTCCGTCACTTAACCTATGCCTCCTCTATGCCCTGCCCCAGTACACCCCTACGGAATGCAGCACCACCCCCCCCCCACCCGATCCACTGCATCTTCGACCTGCTATACCCCCCCCCCTCTCCAGTTCCACCCCACTTCCCGGCACCCCATTCGCAGTCAACTTGCTCGCTTCGAGAATCCCCCTACCCCCACCACCCTACTCCACCACCCTACGCCTCCACCCTACCCCATCCCACTACACCCCTACTCTATCCCACCATCCTACCCCGTCATCCTACTCCACCACCCAACTCCATCCGACTTCACCACGACCCTACCCCACCACCCTACTCCACCACCCTACCCCACCACCCTACCCCACCACCCTATGCCTCCACTCTACCCCACCACCCTACCCAACCACCCTACTGCATCCCACTAGACCTCCACCCTACCCCACCACCCTACCCCACCACCTAACTCCATCCCACTAGACCTCCACCCTACCCCACCACCCTACCCCATCACCCAACTCCATCCCACTTCATCACCACCGTACCCCACTACCCTACCCCACCACCCTACCCCACCACCCTACTCCACCACCCTACTCCACCACCCTACTCCACCACCCTACTCCATCCCACTAGACCTCCACCCTACCCCACCACCCTACCCCACCACCCTACTCCACCACCCTACTCCACCACCCTACTCCATCCCACTAGACCTCCACCCTACCCCACCACCCAACTCCATCCCACTAGACCTCCACCCTACCCCACCACCCTACCACACCACCCTGCCCCATTCCACTACACCCCCACCCTACCCACCTCTTGACACCCCACTACATCCCCACCCATCCCAGCCGCCCCGTTCCCATTCGCAACGTACGGAACCGGTTCTTTTGGTTTTTCCCGTGCCTCTCTCTCTAAGGCTACACACGTGAGTCTCGAGTGTTCTCCTTCCGCTTGCATGCTGCCCGGGGCTTGGGCCGATTTTGGGTTTGGCCTACTATTCCTAACTCTGACCTATCTATGGAAGCTTAACTTCCATTCCTCTCCTGTTCGCTTCGAATCCTTCTCTCTGACTTGTAGATGTTGACAAAACGCATGGCTTGTACCATTTGCTCCCTTATATGATAACTCTTATGGCCGTACCCCCCTCTCCCGCCGTCTCACGGCCTGCTCGTGCCAGCGCGTGGAGAGATAACACCCTATCTCTTATGGCCGTACCCCCCTCTCCCGCCGTCTCACAGCCTGCTCGTGCTATCGTGGAGAGATAACACCCTATCTCTTATGGCCGTACCCCCCTCTCCCGCCGTCTCACAGCCTGCTCGTGCTATCGTGGAGAGATAACACCCTATCTCTTATGGCCGTACCCCCCTCTCCCGCCGTCTCACAGCCTGCTCGTGCTATCGTGGAGAGATAACACCCTATCTCTTATGGCCGTACCCCCCTCTCCCGCCGTCTCACAGCCTGCTCGTGCTATCGTGGAGAGATAACACCCTATCTCTTATGGCCGTACCCCCCTCTCCCGCCGTCTCACGGCCTGCTCGTGCCAGCGCGTGGAGAGATAACACCCTATCTCTTATGGCCGTACCCCCCTCTCCCGCCGTCTCACAGCCTGCTCGTGCTATCGTGGAGAGATAACACCCTATCTCTTATGGCCGTACCCCCCTCTCCCGCCGTCTCACAGCCTGCTCGTGCTATCGTGGAGAGATAACACCCTATCTCTTATGGCCGTACCCCCCTCTCCCTCCGTCTCACAGCCTGCTCGTGCTATCGTGGAGAGATAACACCCTATCTCTTATGGCCGTACCCCCGTCTCCCGTCGTCTCACGGCCTGCTCGTGCCAGCGCGTGGAGAGATAACACCCTATCTCTTATGACACAGAGCTCACTTTCGACTGGAGTACGGTTCCGGATACGCGTTGTATATAAATTTAAATCTTTAGCTTACATTAACAGCTTAACGTTAAGAGCATGTTATCAGGTTATCCTCAGCAAACTGTGAACACGACTACAGCCCATGGCTTTGTAATCACTAACTCACCTCAGGTGCCGCTTAACTACCATCGCAAGTGGCTCGTCGGAGGTTACCAGAAACGTTATTCGGTCGGCCTGGATATTTTACTTTGGCTTACAGGCGATTTAATGTGCAGTGTTTTGTGATCTTGTTCACTGTGTTTATTTGTTAAGGTGGCCTGGGCTGTTTTACACGACACGCTGTCACGATCCATTTACATATCATTATCATCTAAACAGCTTTTAATTGTATTTTCTGGGCGTATAACGATGCTCATCTGTAGAAGTGAGAGACATTTATATATACTTAACAGTAGAGTATCGTTGGTACTATAGACCTATAATGAATGCACGGTAAAGATATTTTAGGACGTTCTGAACGTCAATCATGCTTACGTAATAGTGCGTAATGTATGGGTAACTCCCACACCGTCATAATTGACGCAGTAAGTACTTTTCTTACTTCTAATATAGTTATTATGTATTGGTATATAACTACAATATTACGTATAGTTATCTGTGTATTACATTCTTGATATCATTAAGGCATTCAAGTCTCCAGGCATGATACTTCCGTCCCTCCACCTTTAATGTCACGGTCTCTTATTTCACGACATCTACAGAGTGAAGAAATCTTCCTTGACATGTTTGAAGACGAGTACAGAGAAATGAAGGTAACGGTTACAATACAGAATTGCCGATATAACGAACAATAAAATGACGTCCAAAATATTGAGTGATATATATTATTCCACCAAAGGATACTCTCAATTGCACACTTAACGCCAGCATGGGGACAAAGCTCAGGTTTAAATAAGTTGGCAAGAGGGACTTAAGGATGTTCAGTACCGATTCCTGTGTCCTGTGAGGATTTCGCGGCGTGTATCGGGAGGGTGGTGGGAACGGGAGATGTGGAATAGGCCACCACGGCCAGCTTTGGTTTGAGAAACTACACGTGAAACGTCAGCGACTATGAGACTCTGGAATAGGCAGGATGTTTATGTGATGACCGTGGCAAGCTCTGTCCTTCTCAGATAGACTCGGTAATAGGCAGGATGTCTATGTAATGACCGTGGCAAGTTCTGTCCTTCTCAGATAGACTCGGTAATAGGCAGGATGTTTATGTAATGACCGTGGCAAGCTCTGTCCTTCTCAGATAGACTCGGTAATAGGCAGGATGTTTATGTGATGACCGTGGCGAGCTCTGTCCTTCTCAGATAGACTCGGTAATAGGCAGGATGTCTATGTGATGACCGTGGCAAGCTCTGTCCTTCTCAGATAGACTAGGTAATAGGCAGGATGTCTATGTAATGACCGTGGCAAGCTCTGTCCTTCTCAGATAGACTCGGTAATAGGCAGGATGTTTATGTAATGACCGTGGCAAGCTCTGTCCTTCTCAGATAGACTCGGTAATAGGCAGGATGTTTATGTAATGACCGTGGCAAGCTCTGTCCTTCTCAGATAGACTCGGTAATAGGCAGGATGTTTATGTGATGACCGTGGCGAGCTCTGTCCTTCTCAGATAGACTCGGTAATAGGCAGGATGTTTATGTGATGACCGTGGCGAGCTCTGTCCTTCTCAGATAGACTCGGTAATAGGCAGGATGTCTATGTAATGACCGTGGCAAGTTCTGTCCTTCTCAGATAGACTCGGTAATAGGCAGGATGTTTATGTAATGACCGTGGCAAGCTCTGTCCTTCTCAGATAGACTCGGTAATAGGCAGGATGTCTATGTAATGACCGTGACGAGCTCTGTCCTTCTCAGATAGACTCGGTAATAGGCAGGATGTCTATGTAATGACCGTGGCAAGTTCTGTCCTTCTCAGATAGACTCGGTAATAGGCAGGATGTCTATGTAATGACCGTGGCAAGCTCTGTCCTTCTCAGATAGACTCGGTAATAGGCAGGATGTCTATGTAATGACCGTGACGAGCTCTGTCCTTCTCAGATAGACTCGGTAATAGGCAGGATGTCTATGTAATGACCGTGGCAAGCTCTGTCCTTCTCAGATAGACTCGGTAATAGGCAGGATGTTTATGTGATGACCGTGGCGAGCTCTGTCCTTCTCAGATAGACTCGGTAATAGGCAGGATGTCTATGTGATGACCGTGGCAAGCTCTGTCCTTCTCAGATAGACTAGGTAATAGGCAGGATGTCTATGTAATGACCGTGGCAATCTCTGTCCTTCTCAGATAGACTCGTTAATAGGCAGGATGTCTATGTAATGACCGTGACGAGCTCTGTCCTTCTCAGATAGACTCGTTAATAGGCAGGATGTCTATGTAATGACCGTGACGAGCTCTGTCCTTCTCAGATAGACTCGTTAATAGGCAGGATGTCTATGTAATGACCGTGACGAGCTCTGTCCTTCTCAGATAGACTCGGTAATAGGCAGGATGTCTATGTGATGACCGTGGCAAGCTCTGTCCTTCTCAGATAGACTCGGTAATAGGCAGGATGTCTATGTAATGACCGTGGCAAGCTCTGTCCTTCTCAGATAGACTCGGTAATAGGCAGGATGTCTATGTAATGACCGTGGCAAGCTCTGTCCTTCTCAGATAGACTCGGTAATAGGCAGGATGTCTATGTAATGACCGTGACGAGCTCTGTCCTTCTCAGATAGACTCGGTAATAGGCAGGATGTCTATGTAATGACCGTGGCAAGCTCTGTCCTTCTCAGATAGACTCGGTAATAGGCAGGATGTTTATGTAATGACCGTGGCAAGCTCTGTCCTTCTCAGATAGACTCGGTAATAGGCAGGATGTCTATGTAATGACCGTGGCAAGCTCTGTCCTTCTCAGATAGACTCGGTAATAGGCAGGATGTCTATGTAATGACCGTGGCAAGCTCTGTCCTTCTCAGATAGACTCGGTAATAGGCAGGATGTCTATGTAATGACCGTGGCAAGCTCTGTCCTTCTCAGATAGACTCGGTAATAGGCAGGATGTCTATGTAATGACCGTGACGAGCTCTGTCCTTCTCAGATAGACTCGGTAATAGGCAGGATGTCTATGTAATGACCGTGGCAAGCTCTGTCCTTCTCAGATAGACTCGTTAATAGGCAGGATGTCTATGTAATGACCGTGGCAAGCTGTCCTTCTCAGATAGACTCGGTAATAGGCAGGATGTCTATGTAATGACCGTGACGAGCTCTGTCCTTCTCAGATAGACTCGGTAATAGGCAGGATGTCTATGTAATGACCGTGGCAAGCTCTGTCCTTCTCAGATAGACTCGGTAATAGGCAGGATGTCTATGTAATGACCGTGGCAAGCTCTGTCCTTCTCAGATAAACTCGGTAATAGGCAGGATGTCTATGTAATGACCGTGACGAGCTCTGTCCTTCTCAGATAGACTCGTTAATAGGCAGGATGTCTATGTAATGACCGTGACGAGCTCTGTCCTTCTCAGATAGACTCGTTAATAGGCAGGATGTCTATGTAATGACCGTGGCAAGCTCTGTCCTTCTCAGATAAACTCGGTAATAGGCAGGATGTCTATGTAATGACCGTGACGAGCTCTGTCCTTCTCAGATAGACTCGTTAATAGGCAGGATGTCTATGTAATGACCGTGACGAGCTCTGTCCTTCTCAGATAGACTCGTTAATAGGCAGGATGTCTATGTAATGACCGTGGCAAGCTCTGTCCTTCTCAGATAAACTCGGTAATAGGCAGGATGTCTATGTAATGACCGTGACGAGCTCTGTCCTTCTCAGATAGACTCGTTAATAGGCAGGATGTCTATGTAATGACCGTGACGAGCTCTGTCCTTCTCAGATAGACTCGTTAATAGGCAGGATGTCTATGTAATGACCGTGACGAGCTCTGTCCTTCTCAGATAGACTCGGTAATAGGCAGGATGTCTATGTAATGACCGTGGCAAGCTCTGTCCTTCTCAGATAGACTCTGGAATAGGCAGGATGTTTATGTAATGACCGTGACGAGCTCTGTCCTTCTCAGATAGACTCGGTAATAGGCAGGATGTCTATGTAATGACCGTGGCAAGCTCTGTCCTTCTCAGATAGACTCGGTAATAGGCAGGATGTCTATGTAATGACCGTGGCAAGCTCTGTCCTTCTCAGATAGACTCGGTAATAGGCAGGATGTCTATGTAATGACCGTGGCAAGCTCTGTCCTTCTCAGATAGACTCGTTAATAGGCAGGATGTTTATGTAATGACCGTGGCAAGCTCTGTCCTTCTCAGATAGACTCGGTAATAGGCAGGATGTCTATGTAATGACCGTGGCAAGCTCTGTCCTTCTCAGATAGACTCGTTAATAGGCAGGATGTCTATGTAATGACCGTGGCAAGCTCTGTCCTTCTCAGATAGACTCGTTAATAGGCAGGATGTCTATGTAATGACCGTGACGAGCTCTGTCCTCAGATAAGCGTATTCTGTCCTAAGCGTAAATGTCACAAAATAAATGGAAATACTTAAGAATTGCCAGAAATAAGCTGTCAATCCATCGTTTTCTGCAGACGGACGAATACCAGCCTACGAACCCATATTTTCAATGGCTTCTGTAGGTAAAGGGCTTTATTGTCAACAGTGCGACTTTTGTGATTATGAAGTTGACTGGGTACTAATATATGTTGCGTCATTTTTAATTGTGTACTGACACTGTACTAATCTAGGATGCGTCGTTTTCAGAGCCGACCTCTCAACGTGGAGTACCTGACGATGGACGCGTCGATACTGCTGCCCCCTACCGGGACGCCGCTGACCGGTATCGAATTCAACAAACGCCTGCCGTGCGGGGAGGTGGAACGCGCGCGCAGGGTCAGTGTCTGGGCAGAAAGAAACACGCGGGGCACGTGGTCGACTGACCTCTCATCAACTCTCGTCAACTCTCGTCACCTTTCGTCAAATCTCGTCAAATTCGCCAAATCTCCATCACCTCTCGTCAACTCTTTTCACATCTTGTCACATCTGGTCAATTTTCGTCAACTCTCGTCTACTCATCAACTCGCGTAAATACTCGTTACTCATCACTTCTCGTTAACTCATCACTTCTCGTTAACTCGAGGTAATTCTCGTTAATTCTCATCACCTCTCGCTACCATTCGGAAACTCAATTCAATTTACCAATTTTTCAGTTTCTTATTGAAAACGCGATGAACTGATCTGTGACTGGATGACACGTTTTAAACAAAACATGCACAGAGGTCACGTGGTCACTTCCGATCTCCATATATAAAATGGGAAACACTAATAATGTGATTAACTTTATGTGACGATACGAACAATTGTCTTGAAAATATAAAGCGATAAAATTTGTTCAGGATATCGGCTAGATTGCTAATGACAGTCGATCCGCGACCATTAGCTCATCGTTAACCGTCACGAAGCGGACGTACATGGACAGGTCCTTCATGTGCAGTATTATTTCATGCCGCATCCTTATAACCCACTTTTCAAAAAATGTGTAATAGTAGACCTACTTATAGATACCATTTAGTAGTTGCCTTATCTACAGTGCACCGTGTACTATAGTGCCCCGCATCATTCCAGTGGGTCAAACGCCAGTCTAGATACAATTCCCCCCCCCCGGCCTACACACACGCCCCACCATCACTACCCTCGTGGTCAAGTTTTTATGGAGTTGGGGGTTTTTTTTGGTGGGGGGGGGGTGGGTTCTTGACCTTTTTATAGTTATAATTAATTCTCAGACTCATTACCCAGTTTAGATAACAAAGCGGAACCGTAGATTCCAATCACTCACGGAATGTGCCATGTGAATGTGCTTCTGCCATCATTTAATCCTCCTTGTCAACCTGAAGGAAGTCTGTACGATGACATAGTGGAATTCATCGAAGAGTATGCTCGTTGTAAATGGGTTACAATTTTGTAATACGCTCTCATACCAGGGTGGAATTGAAATATAAAAGCAAATTTTATTGTGTTTTGCTTAATAATAGTATCGATATTATAGATTTTAGTTAGAATTTGTTTTTGGCTGGGAAAAATATTATTGTTGTGTTTTACGTTATAAAATGTATTATTGTTGTGTTTTGCCGAATACTAAGTTGGTCTTGGTATATAATGCTATATATTAATACTGTGTGTTGCAGGCTATCCGCGTCTTCTTCTACCTTCGCGGCTTGTCGCTGTCACTGCGACAGGAGGCCGAGGTCCAGCTACCACTGACCAAGCAGGAAGAGTGCGTCAAGCTGGGCGACGTCCTCGACCTCAGTGAGTCCACAGGCTGGTTCCCGTCCTCTACTGGGGTCGTGGTTAACCCACTAGACTGGAGAACAATAGGTCCTGGGTTCACAGGCTGGTTCCCGTCCTCTAGTAAAGTAGTGGTTAGCGCACTAGACTGGAGAACAATAGGTCCTGGGTTCACAGGCTGGTTCCCGTCCTCTACTGGGGTCGTGGTTAGCGCACTAGACTGGAGAACAATAGGTCCTGGGTTCACAGGCTGGTTCCCGTCCTCTACTGGAGTAGTGGTTAGTGCACTAGACTGGAGAACAATAGGTCCTGGGTTCACAGGCTGGTTCCCATCCTCTACTGGGGTCGTGGTTAGCGCACTAGACTGGAGAACAATAGGTCCTGGGTTCACAGGCTGGTTCCCGTCCTCTACTGGAGTAGTGGTTAGTGCACTAGACTGGAGAACAATAGGTCCTGGGTTCACAGGCTGGTTCCCGTCCTCTACTGGGGTCGTGGTTAGCGCACTAGACTGGAGAACAATAGGTCCTGGGTTCACAGGCTGGTTCCCATCCTCTACTGGGGTCGTGGTTAGCGCACTAGACTGGAGAACAATAGGTCCTGGGTTCACAGGCTGGTTCCCGTCCTCTACTGGAGTAGTGGTTAGCGCACTAGACTGGAGAACAATAGGTCCTGGGTTCACAGGCTGGTTCCCGTCCTCTACTGGAGTAGTGGTCAGCGTTCTAGACTGGAGAACAATAGGACCTAGGTTCACAGCCTGGTTCCCGACCTCTGCTATTTCCCTAAAGGAGAATTAAACATGTCTACTTTGATGGACGACGGGCAATATTACTCGAGTCCGATTTTTTACCTACCCATCGCAGTCACCCCGTGGCCCAGTAGATAGCTAGTGGGTAGCACTTGCTGGCTAACCTCCCGAACGAAGTACCACTGCTGATCTTGAGCTGTGTGCCCCCCTCCATGTCTGCCTGAAAGCCGTTATCCCGTAGTCTGACCGTGTAATGTGCCCGATACCATATTGTTGGCAATAATAGCACTGAGTTGGACCGTCAAAAGACAAGCTTCGGATTGTTAAAACCATCTTCTTCTTTTTAATTTCCACATTACAGTCATCAAATATCAATGACATGGCAAGTACAATGCATGACGTACTTACGTACTTACGTACTTAGATTTATCGTATGCATTGGATGCGATCTTCAAGTAGTCGCCGCTAGCGTAATAATATGTTTGAGGGTCTCTTAAGCCCTGAGTTATGGACTAATGGAAGGGCTCTGTCGAAGTGTCTGTAGTCATGGCAGCGCCCTGGCATCTTAACCTGAATACATAGACATGAACACACTTATAACAACATGTCATCGTTACCAAGTGGCTCGCATGTGCCCGCGGGTGCTGCGGTGGTACTATATCATACAGAGCTGTTGGCGCATTATGCGATGGGCCCAAGCATACTGTGATACGCCGCGCGGTAGGTAGCCAGAGTAAAGCAGGACAAAGTGTGTCTTTATTTGCAGGCCATATGTATCATGAAGTGGCGGGAGTGTGTCCTGAATCTCTCCTCTCGTCCTTCGTCAGTTGTACAAAGTACCTGGCCATCTAGTCATGCAATGGACATTTCAGCACAAATTGTCGCTCGGTTTCCACCTCCATCAAGGAACCGACCCGGTAGCTAAGTGGGCTAGAGCGCTCGCTTTGGGTGTTCTGGCCACCTGAGAGCCTAACGGCACGTAGATCGATGGTTCTTCGTAAAGAGTAGGGGGCTACCCCCGGGGACATGGCTCCACTCTCCCTTCCTTCTTCCATTGACGCGGTATGACCAAAAGTGGTTAAAGCGTCCTGAATAACCAACCAACCATCTAGTCATCATAAAGTGGAGCTCGGTTTCCACCTCCATCAATGCCCAGTCCATGGCAATACATACATAGTCATTCGCGCTGGGGAATTTGCTATTTTTTCGATTAACAACGTATGCTTTCGGCGTATGAAACGGCCCCTTTCGCAAAGTATGTTCTACCACTGTCAATGATCTTTTTTAGGGATTTTATAGTGGCTAACTTGACCTGTCGGTATTGAAGTCCCCAAGTATACGACCTTCACACTAGCGACACGCGCTCACATACCGATTGTCTGCATACGTATCCTTCATCCGGAGCTTTAACTCGCTTCAACAGGGAGCTGCTTCGATTCCCTAAGCCTTGATAGATTCAGACCATACCATAGGCACTTATAAGCAACAGTCCTTCATAATGAGAAACCCAATTGCTTACTTGTTTTAACAAGGGTATCTAGATCTATATATCATTTTGTTTTATCATTTAACGTGCAGATTTTGTTAGCGCACTGCTGGGCAATTCTCTTGGTCTTTGCCAACATCTAATCAAAAGAATTACGCAGGAATATCTAATGGGACAGTCAACATATTTCGCCTGCTAGTAATAGCAATAATCGCCAATTGCCGTTTGTGAACTTTTTCTCCACGCGCTCCCCGTATCCCTGCGAGTGGTTAATCTTGATGGGGCCATCGTAGCAAACATATCGAGCAAGGAACGTGTTTGGTCCTTGGCCACCCTATTTGGGATCCACTCCATTTATATTTGGTAACAGCCTTATCAGCTTATCAGCTCGATCTGTTATTTTGCGTTTTGAGCCAGTGATAAATGTCGGTTTGAAAAGGGCACGCAAGTAATTATATACTGGAACCTTAGCTCAATATAGGATTTCCCCGTACATGTCCTTTTTTTAGTGTTGCGTCCACTATCGGATAATCTTTTTATTTACAGACACAACTCTTCTTAAGCAAGACTTATGTATCTTTAGTGCTGACTGATCGCTGTGTCCGCCAGGCCAGGAATGTCACCCGCGTACATCAGCGCTACCACGTTTGGAAATTATGCACTTGTGTAATATGTCTTATATTCATGTCGTAGAAATCAAAAGGCGGTGTTGTCTTGTCCCAATGAAACAGCTACAAGGGTCAGTTAAACCGCCATCGCCCACAGACCTGTGACCTCATAAATACGTGACCTCATACACATGTGACCTCAAACACATGTTGCCTGATACACATGTGACCTCAAACACATGTGACCTCATACACCTGTGATCTCATACACATGTGATCTCATACACATGTGATCTCATACACATGTGACCTCATACACATGTGACCTCATACACATGTCATCTCATACCCACACAAGTTCCACAAAAATGTCGCCCCGTCTCTCTACCGAAACGAAGCATTTTAAACTAGGATTATGTACTAACCAGGTACCTGTAACTGTAACGTATCCTGCCACTTCAGTGCTCTTGTGCTTACCACTCGATGAGTAAAAGCTATATATTAATTACAACTGATGTGGAGAGGTTTCGGTTGCCAGACTTTGTCCTCAATAGCCAGTATTCACAAAGGGGTAAACAGTTGTCTGCACTTTCGGTGAAGTTGACTCTTGGACCTTGAATATGATTAGTTCTGCTTCTCTCTTTCCATCTAGACTTGGGGGGGGGGGCGGCGCGATAGATCATTGGTTAGAGCGCTCGCCTTGAGTGCTCTGGCCACCTGAGAGCCTAACGGCACGTGGATCGATGGTTCAAGCCCTGCTGTTGCCATGTCTGTGTGGCCGCAGGATAAAGATCCCATGTCCTTCTTCGCAAAGAGTAGGGGGTTACCCCCGGGGACATGGCTCCACCCTCCCTTCCTTCTCCCCTTGACGCGATAAACCATCTAGACTTGGATTGATACCGTTCGCTTCTTACTCGATTCTCACGTGTTTTTTTGTCTGTTTTTTAATTCCAGACAATAGCGACTTGATCGCGTGCACGGTAATCACCAAGGAGAGGTGAGTCCGATAAAATTCGCTAAGGGCTATCAGTGTTGCGGTTAAGTTGTTCGGTAGCGGGTGGGGGAGGGGGGCATTTTGAAACTGGTGGGGTGGGGGCGGTCATTGTGTAGCTGTCGCTAAGGGGGGGTGCGGTAGGAAAGTGGTGCTGGAATGGGGTTCGACGTATAGCTGACGGTAAGTGAAGGGGGGTGTCACTGAAACTGGTGCTGTGGAGGGTCGTTGTATAGTTGTCGCTAAGGGGGGGGGGGGGGCGTATGAAAGTGGTGCTGGAGTGGGGGGGGGCGGATTGCGAAACTGGTGTTAGGGATCTTTCATTGTTTAGCTGGCGTTAGAGGTGTATCATTGTGTAGCAAGGGGAAGGGTCATTAGATAGCTTGGGGGTGACGAATACTTGACACTGGAAATAGTAATACCCATTTTTTAAAGGATAATACGGTAATTCTTACGAGCATTACCCGTAACTTCCAGTAAAAAAAATCCCTTCCCTCCCCCAACGTGTAAGTATAATGACCGATTGGTTCTTGCAGTCCCCGCGAGAGGCGTTTCCTGGTGATTGACGTGCTGCAGCTGATTCTGGTGGAGCCGGATGGGCGCCGCCTGGGGTGGGGAGTGGTCAAGTTCGTCGGCTTCCTGCAGGTTAGTATGTCACTGAGGTCCTCTCTCAGCGGTCAGTATGTCACTGAGGTCCTCTCTCAGCGGTCAGTATGTCACTGAGGTCCTCTTTCAGCGGTCAGTATGTCACTGAGGTCCTCTGTCAGCGGTCAGTATGTCACTGAGGGCCTCTGTCAGCGGTCAGTATGTCACTGAGGTCCTCTGTCAGCGGTCAGTATGTCACTGAGGTCCTCTGTCAACGGTCAGTATGTCACTGAGGTCCTCTCTCAGCGGTCAGTATGTCACTGAGGTCCTCTCTCAGCGGTCAGTATGTCACTGAGGTCCTCTCTCAGCGGTCAGTATGTCACTGAGGTCCTCTGTCAGCGGTCAGTATGTCACTGAGGTCCTCTCTCAGCGGTCAGTATGTCACTGAGGTCCTCTCTCAGCGGTCAGTATGTCACTGAGGTCTATCAGCGGTCAGTATGTCACTGAGGTCCTCTGTCAGCGGTCAGTATGTCACTGAGGTCCTCTCTCAGCGGTCAGTATGTCACTGAGGTCCTCTCTCAGCGGTCAGTATGTCACTGAGGTCCTCTCTCAGCGGTCAGTATGTCACTGAGGTCCTCTCTCAGCGGTCAGTATGTCACTGAGGTCCTCTCTCAGCGGTCAGTATGTCACTGAGGTCTATCAGCGGTCAGTATGTCACTGAGGTCCTCTCTCAGCGGTCAGTATGTCACTGAGGTCTGTCAGCGGTCAGTATGTCACTGAGGTCCTCTCTCAGCGGTCAGTATGTCACTGAGGTCCTCTCTCAGCGGTCAGTATGTCACTGAGGTCCTCTCTCAGCGGTCAGTATGTCACAGGTCCTCTCAGCGGTCAGTATGTCACTGAGGTCCTCTCTCAGCGGTCAGTATGTCACTGAGGTCCTCTCTCAGCGGTCAGTATGTCACTGAGGTCCTCTCTCAGCGGTCAGTATGTCACTGAGGTCCTCTCTCAGCGGTCAGTATGTCACTGAGGTCCTCTCTCAGCGGTCAGTATGTCACTGAGGTCCTCTCTCAGCGGTCAGTATGTCACTGAGGTCCTCTCTCAGCGGTCAGTATGTCACTGAGGTCCTCTCTCAGCGGTCAGTATGTCACTGAGGTCCTCTCTCAGCGGTCAGTATGTCACTGAGGTCTGTCAGCGGTCAGTATGTCACTGAGGTCCTCTCTCAGCGGTCAGTATGTCACTGAGGTCCTCTCTCAGCGGTCAGTATGTCACTGAGGTCCTCTCTCAGCGGTCAGTATGTCACTGAGGTCCTCTCTCAGCGGTCAGTATGTCACTGAGGTCCTCTCTCAGCGGTCAGTATGTCACTGAGGTCCTCTCTCAGCGGTCAGTATGTCACTGAGGTCCTCTCTCAGCGGTCAGGATGTCACTGAGGTCCTCTCTCAGCGGTCAGTGTGTCACTGAGGTCCTCTCTCAGCGGTCAGTATGTCACTGAGGTCCTCTCTCAGCGGTCAGTATGTCACTGAGGTCCTCTCTCAGCGGTCAGTATGTCACTGAGGTCCTCTGTCAGCGGTCAGTATGTCACTGAGGTCCTCTGTCAGCGGTCAGTATGTCACTGAGGGCCTCTCTCAGCGGTCAGTATGTCACTGAGGTCCTCTGTCAGCGGTCGGTATGTCACTGAGGGCCTCTCTCAGCGGTCAGTATGTCACTGAGGGCCTCTGTCAGCGGTCGGTATGTCACTGAGGTCCTCTCTCAGCGGTCAGTATGTCACTGAGGGCCTCTGTCAGCGGTCGGTATGTCACTGAGGTCCTCTCTCAGCGGTCAGTATGTCACTGAGGTCCTCTCTCAGCGGTCGGTATGTCCATGAGGTCCTCTCTCAGCGGTCAGTATATCAATGAGTACCTCTCTCAGCAATCGCTGTCACAGACCCCCCCCCCCCACCCTTCAGTGATGAAGGAATTGCACACGTAAAAAGTTATTTAATCGCTTGTTGTCATCCAATGGACTTACTATACTCGGTTACAGCTAAAGTAACTTATTTTGACAAGGGGCAGAGGGGGTGCCATGTCCCAATGAAAATCGCCTGCGAGGGGAGGGTATGGCAACCACCGGCGGAGGGGAGGTCAGCCACGAGGGGAGGGGGATGGGTGGAGGGAAGGGGGGGGGGTAATCCGCCAGAGGGCAGAGTATCCTGGATCTAGATAATGGTCAAGAGGAGGGAGGTCGTACAGGTCACCCCTAGTAACCTCCTTCAGCCCTCACTTAACAGCGCTATAACCCTGCCTAGGGCCATTAAGGTAACCAGCCACTCCCCCCCCCCTCCCCTCCCCACGTCCCCCTGTCCCCACCGCCCGCCCTGAGGGCTGGAGAGGCCAGCAGTTAAAGCTAACCAATGGGCCTTAACCACGTTGAGATGCCTACGATCCATCTCCATGTCCTGTGTCACATGGGAAAGGTCGCCCCCCCGCCCCCCCCCCCCCCCCCCCCACACACACACTCTTTATAAAGCCTCTTGTAGGTGGCTTGGCTAATCTTCGCTTCATGACCTGAACGCACTTTCGAAGAGCACTTTCGCGGTGGCAGTGGAGGGGTGTAGGTAGAAACCGGGCGGCCGTTTATAAGGGTATCGTGGCTGCGGTCAAAAAGGTCGACAGGCGACGGAGTCCCGGAGAGGTGTGAAAGTAAGGGGTAGGGTCACGTGGGGATGGGAGGTGGAGGGGGGGGGGGGAGGGGGGTTACAGGCAAGTTGTTCAGCCGTTGCCCGGGAACTGATTATCGTTGTAGTTAATGTGTAAGGGGGAGGGGGTGTAGGGGAGGGAAGAAGATAGGGAGGGGGGGGGGGAGTATTTGATTCTTGATTTGACTTTTCTGGATATTTGCAGTCTCTGGATAGGCTCGATTAAGTAAATAAGACTCTTACTGACTAACAAATAAGCCGACCGAAAATAGCCTTCGTGGGACCCATAATATGACCCGTGCTTGTCAAATGGGCCGGGGTTGGGGGGGAGGGGGGGTCCACCGGTGGCCTCGCAGGTAGCACGTTCACGTCTTGTCGAGTGTGCTCTGATAGGCCACAGCATAGGCAGAGCATAGCAGATTAAGATCCCAGTGTCGACGCGATATCACCTATTGACAGAGGATAGGGCGCTCTGTTTAAACCAGCAATCAGTGTCCCGGTTTAGCCACAATGTCTACAAATGTGGCATAAAACACATTTCATTAATTTTTCATTGTCCCGGGAGGTGTCCTGGCTGGCCCAGTTTGTACTTCATGTGCACTAAATGTGGCCTAAGAAAACAAAAGATGTCCTTTCGTCTTTCGTTTTGGCTGTCCCTTGTACAGAACAGTGGCACACAAGGCCACACACGTCTTGGCGAGCAGTTTATCTCTCTTGTACACGCACACGCACACCCTACATTATATTCATTTAATTTCATCAATTTCATTAAAAAAAATCCTAACATTTCGTACATTTTTTGATGCAATTGCATAAAGAAAATTCATACAAATATCATACAATTGCATAAAGAAAATTCATACAAATATCATACAATTTTATGCCATTTCATAAAAATCTCATAAAATCTCATGAAATTTCATTTCGCTTCATTCCTGGGCAGGACGTGGAGGTTGCCGGGGACAAGGAGGACAGTCGCTCGCTGCACATCACCATCCACAAGCCAGCCACCAACGTGCACGCCCGCCCCGTGCCCCTCCTCTCCGCCCGCTTCGTCTTCGACGACCACATCCGGTGTATGGCGGCCAAGCAGCGCCTCAGCAAGGGCCGTCTGCGGGCCCGCCAGCGCAAGATGGCCATGATCGCCCGGCTCCTGGAGCTCCCCGGGCACCTCGTCGACGCCATCTACCAGCCGGTGCCCAGCGGCGCGCAAGCCGGCGGCGGCGGCGGCGGGGGGGGAGGCGCGGGAGGGCAGTCGGCGGCCAGCCTCCGGACGCACGCGGCGGGGGGAGCGCCCATCCCAGGTAAGGGTTTGTGGTAGTTAATGTGAAAGCGCCCATCCCAAATGAGGGTTTGTGGTAGTTTTGTGGAAGCGCCCATCCCAGGTGAGGGTTTGATGGTACTTATGCGCCCATCTAAGCGCTTGTCATAGTTGTGGAGGCGCCGATCCCAGGTAAGCGCTTGTCATATAGTTATGGAAGCGCCCATCCCAGGTAAGCGCTTGTCATGGTTATGGAATGACCGATTCCAGGTAAGAGCTTGTCATAGTTGTGGAATGGCCGATCCCAGGTAAGCGCTTGTCATAGTTGTGGAATGGCCGATCCCAGGTAAGCGCTTGTCATAGATGTGGAGGCGCCGATCCCAGGTAAGCGCTTGTCATAGTTGTGGAAGCCCCGATCCCAGGTAAGCGCTTGTCATAGTTGTGGAATGGCCGATCACAGGTAAGCGCTTGTCATAGATGTGGAGGCGCCGATCCCAGGTAAGCGCTTGTCATAGTTGTGGAATGGCCGATCCCAGGTAAGCGCTTGTCATAGTTGTGGAGGCGCCGATCCCAGGTAAGCGCTTGTCATAGTTGTGGAATGGCCGATCCCAGGTAAGTGCCAGTTGTTGGTATCTGACATACTATGCGCTGACGTGAACAAGGACTCGAAAAATGGGGGTCATTTCAGTAAGATTTTGCTCGTAAATAAATAAAAAAATGTTCCGCCGAGCCGAAGAGAAACGAAAAAAGAAAAAGAAGAGGGTTGCACTTATTGCGGTGGCCTGTAAACTCGCTGCTTCAGTCGTAGCATTAGCATGTGACAGATGGGGTTACGACTTCCCCTGTAAGTTATGTCGTTGACAGACCCAGATCTGATGATTGTGCGGGAGTGATGGCGCCACGTGTGTGCCCCCTCAATGTACCATGGCACCCCCAGTACCGTCTCCACTCTAATCACCGTGTTTTGTCTTGTATTTTCGGCCCTCTCCCCCCCACACCCACGCTCTCTCATCGCCGTTTTAGGTTTCGCCGTCGCAATTCGCGTCCCCGATGAAAAGAACCAACCCCAGTTGAAGTCAAAAGCAGGCGCGCAGACTATTTGAGTCGCAGTATGTATGAGGCCACAGTGCCTTGGCGTGCAGTGCCCTGGCGTGCAGTGCCTTGGCGTGCAGTGCCTTGGCGTGCAGTGCCTTGGCGTGCAGTGCCTTGCTATGGCGTGTCCCCTGAATTAATCAATAAAGCTTGATATATACCCTCTCCTCATCCTCCCACTACCCCATACCCATCCCCACCCCCCACATTTTAGCATGGAACTACTGCACGATGATTGGTTTTGCCACCCCCCTCGTCGCCTTGGCCAACCCACCCTGTAGGGTGGCTTGGCCAACAGCACTCGGATTGAAGGTTGCACCACCCTGTAACAAATAAACCCCCCAATACCAGGAACGACGCTGGTATTCCTTCCGGTGCCTTGTCTTAATGCTCCGTATCGCGGCGAAGACAAAAACACCGAAAAAAGGATTAAAAACCGATAATACGGTCACGAACCGTATTCATCAGGACAACGGCGCGCGCTCTCTTGTCACGTAACTCGTCAAGTTGTCGTTCTTGGTGACGTCACGCGGCTGAAGACGCGCCCCATTTCGTCACGTGATCTATGACCGTTGACCCACGAGAGGCTGGTTCATACATCACACACGGGGAACCAGTCTGCTATGTGAATAAGGGTCGACTTCTTTGTCTAATCCTTGTGTATTTTACTTTTGTTACTACAGTTTACTTAGCCCATGCACTCCGCTATTGCTTCTAAAATCCCTTCACTTTCCCTTCACCTCTTTCATGTATTCTTTCCTCCGTTCCTTCCATTCCCGCCACCCCCGCCTGTATTCCCTCCCTCTTCCTCTCACTGTTCCTTCCACTATTTCTTGCTCCAGTTCCTCCCATCTTGCCATTCATCCCATTGGCTCCGGGGTTCATGAACCAGACTTACCCTATGTATGCGCCTAAACCTAAAACCTATGACCTAAAACATAAAGCAGCTCATTCGTGCCTCCACTATTCCCTCCTTCAGGCACCCCTCAGCTATGCCCTCTACTCCCGTGCCGAACTTTGCCGTCCTTGACTTGCTGTATTATTCTCAAGTGTCCGGCTATGGTTGCACCTACCCATATATACCCGAGGACAGACAGCCTTACGCGAGAACCGCGTTGTTTTTTTCCTCTTTTTTTTTACAGCTTTTTCATGAATCGTGAACGCATGAATCGTGAACGCATGAATCGTGAACGCATGAATCGTGAACGCAAGAATCGTGAACGCATGAATCGTGACATTTAGTGAATGTTCCACACATTTAGTCAGCGATCAGGATTTATCACAGTCAGCCAGCTATCAGAACTTCACAATCAGCCAGCTATCAGAACTTCACAGTCAGGCAGCTATCAGAACTTCACAGTCAGCCAGCTATCAGAACTTCACAGTCAGGCAGCTATCAGAACTCTCCGCATTCAGGCAGCTATCAAAACTCTCCGCATTCAGGCAGCTATCAAAATCTCCAAATTCAGTCAGTTGTCAGAACTCTTCATATCAGGACTGTCCCCTGTCTCATCCCTTGTCCCCGACCCCCCGACGTCAAGAGTACGTGAGCAACACGTTGACATAACGATTAGCCTTGAAACGGATGCTCCTTCGCTGAACAGAGCTGCGTATTTTTGTCTTTTCTGACTGTGATGCCGTAACGCACCCATTTCTCAAAGTTACTTGCAATATGGATTTTCCCCGTTCAGGTATCCTGTCTGTCTGTCTGTCTGTCTGTCTGTCTGTCTGTCTGTCTGTCTGTCTGTCTGTCCGTGTCCAAATATGGCCTTCTCTCTGATTCATCCTTGTGCCTGTCACTTCCTGATGGAAATGAGGAAAGCTAGACTGGACGCTAAGAGGGGTTATTACAGGTCGCAGGGACGCCCCCTTACCCAGGCCCTGTACTTCCTGTTCGCTGCAACGGGGAAGCCCCTCGACCCAGTTGGTAAGCCGGGTGTACCGAGTGGTACCACTGGTAGACCCGTACGTCATTGCCCAGGTTGGTTTAGCCTCCACGTGCACAAAAGCGGCATAAAACAAAAAAATGTCCTACGCTGGCACCTGCGTCTGGGGACCCGGTTTCACGGATCCCCATTCCATTGTCCTGGAAGATTTCTTGACCTGATAACAGCCTTCATGTGCCAAACGGTGGCGTAAAACTCCACTAAGTCACGCCAAAAGTTAATGATCCGTTTTACCCCACCTCCCCCCACTTCCTGCATATAACTGGCTTAGTTTTACGGTATTGGGCTTAGTGCGTTAGAGGCGTTTACTGTGTAGAGTCGAATTAACGGATCTTAAACAGTATTTAAGCTTATATATTTTGACAGTAGATATACGACCGTAGCGAGTCTTCCTAGCTCAGTTGGTAAGCAGGCTGGGTGGCAGATCAACAGGTCGTGGGTTCGAACCCTGCAACCACATCTCGGGCAAGCTGCATCCTACCCCTTTAGATAATTTGTTTATTTATTAGAGTGACATGGTACGTTACAGAATGAACAAAAACAAGCTAACAGGGTTATGTACCCATCCCTCCCTATCAGGCTCATCAGTTACCTTCAAGACTTTCAAGTAAATTTACCAAATACAATATGGACCGGTGTCGATTTCTTTTATTAAGGATACATTCACGACCACGTGACCACGCTGTCTTCACAAAGGCGAGGAGCAGTTTCCTATATATACTTCATAATGTAACTAACTTTCTCTGTACAAGTAATGAACTAAAAGTGGAAGACAAAATTTCTGCCGCACTAAGCAAAAGTAGTGCTAGTGAAAATATTAAATCTAGTGAAAGTATTAAATTCATTGAAAGTATTAAATTAAGATATTTGTAACTTCACTTTTTCTAAAATGTTACTTGGCCCAGTTTATCACCAAAGCGGCCTGAAGCACCACTTTCACTTCATGTCTGCCATAAAGAGTTGGTGCAAGCTCATTACTCAGAAGGATGGTTGCAATTGTTTTTTGGAAACAGAACGCCAGCATTTCTCCGAACGTCATATAATACGTATAATATAATATGTACTGGGATTGGCAGCTGCACGTCACTCGAGACCTGTGAAATGGCGAGTTCACCCAGAGACCTATTGGGTAGCGCCTTCGCCTATGGTTCAGTGTGCTATGCTGGGCCAGCCCGAGCGGCCGGTGCGTGGTTCGAATCCCACCTGTGCCAATACGCCTATATTTGTGCGGTTCTGATGAGAGATGCCGTTCTTCACAAACGGTACGGAATTGCTCTTGGAGACCTGACGCCTGTCTGCCCCGACCCTTCCCATCGTCGTCGCGATACTGTGTCAGTCCTACTGATAAACCATCCCATCGTATCCATTCGACGCCTCGTGTGACGTCATCAAACTGCCAGAGACGACTTTATGTGGCAATAATAACGGATATCATTGTAGCATAAACTCGTCGCGAAAAAAACATATTATAGATAAATTAGTTTTCGTTTTACAGTATTATCACGAGCTCCAAAAATACAAATATGCCTATTGTCTGGTTCATTCAGTTATGTCTGGTGAGTGGGCTAACGCCGTGGGCGAGGTTATTGTTAGTTAACCACGGGTGTTACCGCCTCGTCCGGTCGCCCCTCCCATGACCGGTGACGTCACCTGGGGGTAAACCGATATTGTAAACACGCACTCTAATGACGCGGTGCACTCACATTTTGTAAACAAGTCCCACTTGTTGACGCCCGACAGCGCTATGCAGAATTACGACTTGTCACAGCTGCATGTAACGTTACCACGTGACCTATGCTTATGAGTGCTGCTACCTGATTCACATATATATATATTGCACTCCTAGCCATTTTCTCGGAATGCGGATAATGTGTTTGTCGGGCCGGTTTTATCTGCATGTACTGAGTTGGTTGCCTCCACTTCCTGTCTATGTTTGTGTTCTGTGTGCCTCCTGTTTAACACTCACTATGTGGCCCTTGTGTGTGTTACTGTTTAGCCTTTCTGGTTATGTCCCCATGACTGCACGACTCACTGTCTCGACTCACACAAAATACGTACTAACACCAGATGTTTTTGTGTGTTTTTATTTCAATTTTGGTCTATGAAATGTCGACTGTGACATTTACCGTAATACCGTGGAAAAGTGCCCTGAGCTCCTCCTCCCTCTCAGGGGCCGCCTCGATAGCTCAGTGGGTTAGCGCGCTGGCATTCAGCACTCTGGCCACCTGAGAGCCTAACGGCACGTGGATCGGTGGTTCGCCCCCCGCTGTAGCCATGTCTGTGTGGTCGCAGGATAAAGATTTCCATGTCCTTCTTCGCAAAGAGTAGGGGGTTACCCCGAGGACATGGCTCCACCCTCCCATTCCTTCTCCCATTGACGCGATACGACCAACAGTGGTGATATCGTTATGCAACATAACTGTGTGTATTATGTATTCCTTTGAAATGTTATTAAAATGTATTATTGGCGAATTTCTTATTTATTCATTGATAAGTGTGGATAAGTTGTACGCCATTTATGCAATTTGCTATCGTTATTATTATTATTATATTATTATTATAATTAAATTAATAATATGTAGATCTACGTATTTGTTTTGTAAAAAAAATGTCATTATCTTGCTTTCTGTAGATTTGTTTTTATTACTGTGTTATCGATTGTTTTGTATGTATCAATATCTCCAAGGGACGGTCCAGTAATTGACTTGTGGACTACGCTGCAGACCAACAGGTCCGGAGTTCGCTCCCTGGTACCTGCACTGATCTGGGGCGTATTTTCTCCAACCCCGTTTCAATTGTCGGGAGAGTTATCCTTGTCCAACACAACCATTCAAATGCACAAAAGTGGCCCAAAACGCCAACATTTCATTTCATTTTATCTAACCCTCTTACATCGTCCCGGGCGGCATCTGGGTCCAGTGTAGCCTTTATGTGCACCAAACTGGACTGAAACACCGACATTTTGCATTGAGTGTTGAAAGCTTCCCGTCGGTGAGGGTGTGGCGAAAGGAACACGTGGTACACTGTAAGGCCCTGGTAAACACACGTAACGCCATGTTTACATGTGTCCACGAAGGACATTGTTGCAGTAAATACCAGCCGTGAGTAATACGTGAGATATTTGTAAACAATCGTTGGCGATGACATGGATATATTCCGTCGATAGTATTCTTTGGGTGAAAGAGAACGCGTGGGGAAGAGGGGGTGGGGGGTCGACGGTCGGGGAGAGGAGAGTGAGGGTGGTTCTGTAAAGGTCTGGGCTGGGTTTTATTTATGTTAGGACGACCGAGTACATCCACTTACAAGGTCACATGGTACATCCACTTACAAGGTCACATGGGTTCGAGAACCGGATATCTCATATATATCAGTGCAGGTCATACAGCGCAAAACCGAAACTGTCCCGAAAATTACTCCCCTTCCCCGCCACACTTTCCGGGTACCCCTACCGTTATCCCCACCATCTACCCACCCCATCACGCACACACCCATGCACACACCCACATCCACACACGCCTGAGATAAAAGGATTCCTCCCTCAATGAAACCTGACCGTTTCCCAATGGGGAAAGGCCCCGGTCACTGGGTGCTTTCGGGAAAGCGAGGAAGAGCCGGCCTCAACTCTGTTTTTATTTTAATAATAGCAGACTGGGCTATTTTTCCCTCCCCCCCCCCCCCCCCCCGTTAATAACCCCTCCCCTACGCCGCCCCTTTACCTATGCCCCCCCCCCCCTACTCCGCCCCTTTGCCGCTATTCTTTTGACGTAGCGCCCTCCAACCCCCGCTACCCTAGTAGAAACAAGCTCTCCTGACGGCAATAACGGCTGGTGTTTGAGGCTTGCGTTGCCAGCCAGGACAGACCGGCAGGCGCACTGCTCCTGTTCTGTTGATGTCATATCTGTTGGCTGGTAGCCACGGCGTTCGTTTCCCCCCAGTGGCCGCCAGAGTGCGCGGCGGCGGTATAACCATTCAGCGGATGGGGGCCTCCCTGGTGTAGTGGTTAGCGCACTAAACCGCAGATCAATAGGTCCTGGGTTCGAATCCGGGCTCGGGCACCTAATCTGGGGCATGTTTCATTCCTTCATTTCCTTCATCGTCTCGGGAGGTTCCTTGGCCCAATTTAGCCTGTATGTGCACAAAAGTGCCCTAAAACACCAACATTCCATTCCATTCAGCGGCGCCCCCTCTGACGAAGAGCGGTTTCCGACGTGTTCTGTTTCACCACGTTTGCCTAGTTCTCGTCTGATGCCGTGTAAACAAAAATGTTTCCGACCTACTCGCTGAGGACTGTCCCATCCACCTCCACCCCACCCCCCCCCCCCTGCCGTCCCGCGGCCTAGCACCATCTCACCACACCCACTACGGCAACCACCATACCCACCCACCTCACCCACCCACCCCTTGGCGTCCCGCGACGTAGCACCATCTCACCACACCCTCTACCACAACCACCACACCCCCCCCCCCTGCCGTCCCGCGACCTAGCACCATCTCACCACACCCACTATGGCAACCACCATACCCACCCACCTCACCCACCCACCCACCTCCTGGCGTCCCGCGACCTAGCACCATCTCACCACACCCGCTACCACAACCACCACACCCACCCACGTCACCCCCCACCCACCTACACCCACACAGCACGCGGTCCGCATTGAGTCCAAAGAGTTTTCCCGGAAATAGATCGGGGCGCGCTCTCAGGTGACCTGATTTGAACTACATAGTTATATGCGTTCTATGGCTGGCTGGCTAGTCTTATGAAGGCTGGAAACTCTGAAGTGTCTCACTCACCGAGCATGGCGTATGCTCGTCTTGTAGGCAAGTTTTGATAAGTGATAAAAAAAAAGTAGATCATACCAATATGCTCATAGCTTAATTGACGCAGGCCACCAAGCCAAGCCGAGTCAGACTATACAGTCTACAAACCGAGCCGGCTAGCCGTGTGGCGTGGTCAGAGATCCCGGTCTGTACAGGTATACCTGAAGGACTTGCGCCTGCGGTTGTAGTGGGTATTATTCCAGAACGTTTTCAGTGCTATATATGGGATCTCGCTCTACAGTCTCTAGGCCTCTCGCTCTACATTCTCTAGGCCTCCCGCTCTACAGTCTCTAGGCCTCTCACTACATTATCTAGGCCTCTCGCTCTACAGTCTCTAGGCCTCTCGCTCTACAGTCTCTAGGCCTCTGGCTCTACAGTCTCTAGGCCTCCCGCTCTACAGTCTCTAGGCCTCTCGCTCTACAGTCTAGGCCTCTCGCTCTACAGTCTCTAGGCCTCCCGCTCTACAGTCTCTAGGCCTCTCGCTCTACAGTCTCTAGGCCTCTCGCTCTACAGTCTCTAGGCCTCCCGCTCTACAGTCTCTAGGCCTCGCTCTACAGTCTAGGCCTCTCGCTCTACAGTCTCTAGGCCTCCTGTTCTACAGCCTCTAGGCCTCCCGTTCTACAGTCTCTAGGCCTCCGCTCTACAGTCTCTATGCCTCTCGCTCTACAGTCTCTAGGCCTCTCGCTCTACAGTCTCTAGGCCTCCCGCTCTACAGCCTCTAGGCCTCCCGCTCTACAGTCTAGGCCTCTCGCTCTACAGTCTCTAGGCCTCTCGCTCTACAGTCGCTAGGCCTCTCGCTCTACAGTCTCTAGGCCTCTCACTCCACAGTCTCTAGGCCTCCCGCTCTACAGTCTCTAGGTCTCTCACTCTACAGTCTCTAGGCCTCCCGCTCTACAGTCTCTAGGCCTCTCGCTCCACAGTCTCTAGGCCTCTCGCTCTACAGTCTCTAGGCCTCTCGCTCTACAGTCTAGGCCTCTCGCTCTACAGTTTCTAGGCCTCTCGCTCTACAGTATCTAGGCCTCCCGCTCTACAGTCTCTAGGCCTCCCGCTCTACAGTCTCCAGGCCTCTCGCTCTACAGTATCTAGGCCTCTCGCTCTACAGTCTCTAGGCCTCCCGCTCTACAGTCTCTAGGCCTCCCGCTCTACAGTCTCTAGGCCTCTCGCTCTACAGTCTCTAGGCCTCCCGGTCTTCAGTTTCTGGGCTTCTCGCTGTATAAGTTGTTTGTGCCCGACCTTTCCGTGTCGCCCTCAGTGAAGCCTTCCGTATTTGGCATTCTGGGAAGACGTCTTACTGGGGGCGGCGCTGGGGATTCCAAGAACGCTGCCCAACATGTCGAGCAAAGGGAAGGAAAGGGGACGAGCACCTGTGTCAGGTGCGTTGGCAGACGGGAAAAGGGGGGAGGGGGAGGGTGTGGCACCGACTGATTTCGTGGGAAATGAGAGGGGGGCATTGTGTGGTGTGGTGTGAGGGGAAGGGCATGGTTTGGTGGGGTGGGGTGAGGGTGAGGAGGGCGGAGGGGGGGGGGGTCGAAGAGGGATGTGACTCCCCCGGTAAAGCCGCCCAGGGGCAGGTTATTCGCAGAATCTCGTTAGCCCAGCATTTCGCTTGCACGAGGAGGACGTGAGGAGACTGGGAGCGACGCTGGGGTGGGGTGGGGGGGGGGGGGGGGGTGGGGTAATAATCAGTGGATGGAGGTGGGGGGGGGTAAATGCGCTGTTACTTCCCTGATTATTGCTCTAGTCAATAATACTGGTTGAGGCTGCGAAGGAGTGGGTGTCGGGGGGGGGGGGGGGGAGTGGTGGAGGAGGGGTGGACTCGTCAGCGTTGTGTCGGTTGATTTCACTGGAAATCCGTATCGATCCTCGCTGGCAACACGTGTCGATTTCCCTTTGGCCGGTTGTTTATTCACACATCCTACCTTTCTCTCCTGCCGCTGCCAACCCCTAACTACGAAACCCCTACCCTGCCCCGACTTCTCCCGGCCTCTCGCCACCCCTGCTCCACGCACTCTGCCATCCGGGTTGAGGCTATCTGGGGTGGATCCGGCGCGTCCTGGAGGCAGATCCTGGAGGCGGGTCCTGGAGGCGGATCCGGGATCTTGATCCAGGTCTATGTGGCCGGCCGGGGCGGACAGCTCGTTGTCGTTGTCAGCGGGCCCCATTGACGTTCTCAGAAAACAAAAGAAAACAGCACGAGGATCTATAATATCACTTTTACCAGGAAAAAAAATTGCGGCTGGTGACGTAGGGGATGCCCCACCGTGACAACTGTGACCCTGTCTACTCCCTCCAAGATCCTCCTGTCCCGTAGCCCCCCCCCCCCCCCCCACACACACACACACTGCCAGTCAATCTCCCCCTCCTCCACCCCCTCGCGAGTCCAAGACCCGCTAGCTCCTCCGCCGCCCCCCCCCTCCCCCTCCCCCCCCCACTCCTTCCTCCCCCTCACCCCTGCACCCGTTCTCGCCCTCACCCCTGAAACCCCGGCCGCGAGTCCATTGTCGCAGACACCACCACACCGCGCTGTACTGGCGCTTTTTATGTTTTGTGTATGTCGAGTACACATCAAAACATTCATTGAGTTGCTTGGCCTCTCGGTAGTAGCGATAGGATCGCTATGGGCACACTATAACATTAAATGAGTTGCTTGGCCTGTCGGTAGTCGCTATCGGACCGCTAGGTGCATAAAATATTGAATGACTTGCTTGGTCTGTCGGTCGTTGAACCGCTAGGAGGTTGAACCCAGGCAGGTGGCTGAAGGAGACGCCGCGTCGCCGGATGCGGGACAGAGATAACGCCTCCCGCCTGGGCAACCCCGGTACCTCTCTCCCTATCACCGAGAGTATTGGGGTCATGATGGGGAAGAGTGTTGGGGCCTGGGAGAATCGGATGGTGGGGGGGGGGGGGGGGTGCTAGTTGACAGAAAGTCGGGCAATGCGTAAAAAAAACCGAATCGGGTTATACAGTTATTTGTCTTTCGATGTAAACCTAAGAAATGTGTATGGTGTTATGTTTCGTTTTGGGGTTTTTTTTTCTTGAGAAAACTGTTGTTTGACGACGCCCGGTACCAACGCTCAGACAGACAGACAGACAGACCGACAGACAAATCCGTAGACGACTTGGCTCCTCCCGCGCGTTATGAAAAACAGGCAGAGGTTTGCCAAGCGATCCCGCCGCGCCGGTTTCACGCTCACGAGTTCCCGGAAACACCAGCCCCCCCCCTCCCACACCATGCATGTCCCCTTCCTTCTTCTCACTCCTCCCCCGTCTCCCTCTCTCCCCACTATCTCTCTTCACCTCCCCCCCCCCCCCTATGTCTTCTCTCCCCATTCCCCCACCATCTCTCTTCACCTCCTCCCCCTGTCTCCTCCCCATTCCCCCACCATCTCTCTTCACCTCCCCCTATGTCTCCTCTCCCCATTCCCCCACCATCTCTCTTCACCTCCTCCCCCTGTCTCCTCTCCCCATTCCCCCACCATCTCTCTTCACCTCCTCCCCCTGTCTCCTCCCCATTCCTCCACCATCTCTCTTCACCTCCTCCCCCTATGTCTCCTCCCCATTCCCCCACCATCTCTCTTCACCTCCTCCCCCTGTCTCCTCTCCCCATTCCCCCACCATCTCTCTTCACCTCCTCCCCCAATGTCTCCTCCCCATTCCCCCACCATCTCTCTTCACCTCCTCCCCCTGTCTCCTCCCCATTCCCCCACCATCTCTCTTCACCTCCTCCCCCTATGTCTCCTCCCCATTCCCCCACCATCTCTCTTCACCTCCTCCCCCTGTCTCCTCCCCATTCCCCCACCATCTCTCTCTACCTCCTCCCCCTGTCTCCTCCCCATTCCCCCACCATCTCTCTTCACCTCTTCCCCCTATGTCTCCTTTTTCCCACACACTGACTTCACCCCCCCCCCCCCACCCTCCCTATCTCGTCTCTGCCTCTACCGTTCCTTTCCCCCTCACCCTGGAGAGAAATGAGTGGAATGAAATCTAGTGTTGGGTAGGTATGAATATCTAGTGTTGGGTAGGTAGGGATGAGGGTGAGGGCCGGGGGCGTTAGACACAAGCTGGATGTAGCTGTGGGCCACATGGCCGCAGGTGGGGGCGGGAAGAACGGAAGTCTTATGATATAATGGGAGAGAGAGAAAGATATGAAGACCCACAATGGTGGTGGGGGGAGCGGATGGGCAGGTCTGGTGGGGTGGGGTGGGGGGGGGGTGCTTGCGGGGGAGGAGGGGGGTCCATGTGGTGGGGTCCGTATGTGGAAGGAAGTCTAAATAGGTTGACTCGCGGGAGATGCAGTCCGTATCTCGGTGCCCTGGATGGGGTTATGTCTTGAGGTCCAAACCGTGAGGGTGTAGCCACCACGTGTCCCGCTTGTCCCTTGTTGCTCTGTATAATCTCCTAGGCCACCCCAGACCACCAACACCCCCCCCCCATACACACACACATGTCTACGCCACACCCCACGCCACATCACATCCTGCACCACACCACACCGCCCCCCCCCCCCTCCCTCCCACCACGCCACACAGCGTACCTTGAATATCTTGGCGTAGCACCCACATTTTCATATCTATATAAATGTATATCGATATCTATTTGGTTGTACATATATGTGCATGTATGTACATTATGTTCCGGGGCGGGCGGGGGGAGGCGGGGTTCCCTGGCTCACTAGTTAGCCGACTGAGCTGCTATCGCACGGGGGCAAATGCCTTGCCCTCATATGCGATTCAGCCATCATAATTATCCACAAACCTGGCCTAAACCCCCGATACCATGTCGTATAATGTGTGTCTATGTGTTTGCGTTTCCAGGGCGCAGTCGGCCGGTGGTACAGGCCGGGGACCTGCCGACCAAGGGGGAGGGGGGCGCTGCCGGGCGGCCGCGCAGTCAGCCCCTGCAGCGCTCTGTCTTCGCCTCGCTCGACGAGACCGCCGGCTTCGAGGCGGCGCGCGAGCAGGGTCACGTGTTGATGCGCGGCGAGAGCCTTCCGGTCGCGAGCGGCGTCTCGCGGCCGATCCCCATCCGGCCGGGCGGCGCGCGCAGGTCGGCCGGATCCTACGTCCGCCGCGGGGTCGTGATGTCGGGCCGGGACCCCCCGAGGGCCGCCGCCGCCGAAGTCGAGACCGCCGCCGCTGCCAAACGACGGTCCCCGGATGTGGAGCAGGCCGAGGAAGCCAAGCCGTCGCCCGAAGCCCGGGCGTTCCGGTCGCTAAACGCCGACGGCGAGGGCGGGCGGGGGGACGGACGGCGGGAGGGGCGCGGCCGTAGCAGCCGGTCCTCCTCGGTAGATAGCGCGTCCGAGCCGCCGCAGGATATCGCCCTGGAGGACATGCCGCCCAGGCGGGGTCCCGGCGCCGGGTCCATAAAGAACGTCATGTCGGATCCGGTGTTAAGCGGGCGGAGCGGCTCGCAGAGTCCGCGCAGATACCGGAGAGGGTCTTCCGGTAGCCCCAGGGCCAGCCCCAGGGACAGCTCCAGGGCCAGCCCCAGCCCCAGGGACAGCCCCAGCCCCAGGGATAGCCCCAGGGGCAGCCCCAAAGCCCCCAAGGTGAAGGCCGCGCCTGTGGTCGGCGCAGGCCGCCCCAGCAAGCCAATGAGTGCCAACAGAACACCCTCGGTGTCGCTGACGCAGCAGCAGCAGCAGCAGCCGATGGACGTGGACGCAGACGGCACGGACGTGACGTCATTCACGGAGCCCGGCGGTGCTGCGGCGTGGGCGGCGGTGGCGGGGGCGGCGGGGGTGGGGATCCAGAGGCAGTCTAGCCTGGGAGGGGACGGCCGGCCGTGCCCCAAGACCCTGACCCCGGCCACCGAGCCCACGGTGTCGCTGGTATCCGAGGTGGCGACAGAGCGCGACAGCCACCCCGTCGGCTCCCCAAAACTCGTCCCCCCCGCCGACTCCGCCCGGATGGCCCGCTTCGGCGCTTCCGGTTTCGACGGTTTCGGCGGCCAGCCCCCGAAGGCGGCCGCCGCGGAGGAGGAGGAGGCGCCCCCGCCCCCGCCCCCCGCCGAGGGCCGGGCCGACCGGACCCCCTTCGAGGCGGCCGTCGACCTGCCCTCGGTCCGGGCGAGCGGCATCAGCGCCGACCTGAGCCGGGTGGAGCGGGCCGAGGCGCCGCCCGAACAGACGGCCGCCAGCCACCTCAGCCGCCTCGCCCAGCGCGCCCACGAGCCCTACGCTGTCATGGCGACCGCCACGGACACCTTCCAGCTGGTGGCGGCGGGCGGCGACAAGGGCCAGGGGCAGAGCCAGGGGCAGAGCCAGGGGGAAGACCAGGATCAGCACCAGGACCAGGGCAATGACCAGATCCAGAGCCAGGGCCACGTGGCCAATATCACGGATGACGTTAAAGAGCATACGGAGTCGTAGGATCCAGTATGAATGAGTTAACATGTAAATTATTAATGTTAAACGTTACTGTGATGGGAAGAGCCATATCATATGATTTATGGCATAATCTACCGTAAACACCACAATAGAATTCACTCTATAATCCGTTAAGAGGAAGTCTTCAAGCTCGTTACCGTAAACACCGTAATAGAAGTCGCTCTCCCTTTCTACAATCCATTAAAGGGAACTATCGGTACCGTAAACACTGTAATAGAAGTCTGTCTCCCTACTATAATCACTCAAAGGGAAGTGACCTTACCGTAAACACTATGATAGAAGTCAGGCCTCCCAACTATAATCACCCAAAGGGAAGTCGGGCCTCCCAACTATAATCACCCAAAGGGAAGTCGGGCCTCCCACCTATAATCACCCAAAGGGAAGTCGTCCCTCAGCTTGTTACCGTATAATCCGTTATAGAAGTATAACCCGTTATAGAAGTATAACCCGTTATAGAAGTATAACCCGTTATAGAAGTGTAACCCGTTATCGTAATATCGTCCGCTCCATGAGCTCCTGACATCAAACGTGAAACGTAGTTTCTCTTAGGATAATTCCATATGATTCGCGCAATTCGAGTGAATATTGTATCCTCTGCATTTCACGCTGGTTCACATCCTAGAGTGAAATACTATTTCATCGCTCTGTGATGAGTGAACTCGCCAGTGGAGGAGGGGGAGGGTGGGTGGAAGGGGGGAGGGGGGGGGGTTGCTCGTTGCACTGATCTGTACCTAGTATTTACGCCACGTGGTAACAAGTAGCTGTGATTTTTGTATATAGTGCGTCTTGTATAGTGCGGTGGGTGTGCCCCTGTTTGCCGAACCAGGTTCACAGAGTCCCCATCGGTTTAATGTTGTTCATTATCACCGCGACACGTTGGTTCCGGGGATCATGTACATAGAAACCAACGCTCAATGCCCCTCCTGTTATGGTCTACACGTAATGCGGTGATCCGCTGAAATTATCGTCAGGATTATTTATTGTCGCCCCGGGGCGATTATTTTGTCGTTGTGTCACGTGACTAGGGTATTATTGGCCGTTCGAGTGCATGTTGTTATCGTATTCTTTCTCGTTATAGCGCAGACTATCTTTGAAATGAAGAAACCGGCGTCAAATAGGAAGTCCAGCAGTGAATTTAAATTTTTACTGAGATCAAAAAAAAATGTTTTGTCCCGCTTGCTTATCGCGGTTTGGTCCCCCCCCCCCCCACCCCCCATTCGCACAACCCCTGACCTTCCCCCTTCCCCCATCCCCGGCCAGCCCACCAGCGTCCCTTTATCAAAATCTGCTCTTAATGCAGGACGACGAGGTGGGCTATTACTGGCGTCACTGCGGGACTGTCACTGCGTGGCATTTACCGCGGGACTCGCTGCAGGGCATGTACCGCGAGACTCACTGCAGGGCATGTAACGCGGGACTCGCTGCAGGGCATGTACCGCGGGACTCACTGCAGGGCATTTACTGCGGGACTCGCTGCAAGGCATGTACCGCGGGACTCACTGCAGGGCATGTACCGCGGGACTCGCTGCAGGGCATTTACCGCGGGACTCACTGCAGGGCATGTGCCGCGGGACTCACTGCAGGGCATGTACCGCGGGACTCACTGCAGGGCATGTACCGCGGGACTCACTGCAGGGCATGTACCGCGGGACTCACTGCAGGGCATGTACTGCGGGACTCGCTGCAGGGCATGTACTGCGGGACTTGCTGCAGGGCATGTACCGCGGTACTCACTGCAGGGAATGTGCCGCGGGACTCACTGCAGGGCATGTACCGCGGGACTCGCTGCAGGGCATGTACCGCGGGACTCACTGCAGGGCATGTGCCGCGGGACTCACTGCAGGGCATGTACCGCGGGACTCACTGCAGGGCATGTACTGCGGGACTCACTGCAGGGCATGTACTGCGGGACTCACTGCAGGGCATGTACCGCGGGACTCACTGCAGGGCATGTACCGCGGGACTCACTGCAGGGCATGTACCGCGAGACTCACTGCAGGGCATGTACCGCGTGCAGGGCATGTACCGCGGGACTCACTGCAGGGCATGTACTGCGGGACTCACTGCAGGGCATGTACTGCGGGACTCACTGCAGGGCATGTACCGCGGGACTCACTGCAGGGCATGTACCGCGGGACTCACTGCAGGGCATGTACCGCCAGACTCACTGCAGGGCATGTACCGCGGGACTCACTGCAGGGCATGTACTGCGGGACTCGCTGCAGGGCATGTACCGCGGGACTCACTGCAGGGCATGTCCCGCGGGACTCACTGCAGGGCATGTACTGCGGGACTCACTGCCGGGCATGTGCCGCGGGACTCACTGCAGGGCATGTACCGCGGGACTCACTGCAGGGCATGTGCCGCGGGACTCACTGCAGGGCATGTACCGCGGGACTCACTGCAGGGCATGTACCGCAGAACTCACTGCAAGGCATGTACCGCGGGACTCACTGCAGGGCATGTACCGCGGGACTCGCTGCAGGGCATGTACCGCGGGACTCACTGCAGGGCATGTACCGCGGGACTCACTGCAGGGCATGTACTGCGGGACTCACTGCAAGGCATGTACCGCGGGACTCACTGCAGGGCATGTGCCGCGGGACTCACTGCAGGGCATGTACTGCGAGACTCACTGCAAGGCATGTACCGCGGGACTCACTGCAGGGCATGTACTGCGGGACTCACTGCAGGGCATGTACCGCGGGACTCACTGCAGGGCATGTACCGCGGGACTCACTGCAGGGCATGTACCGCGGGACTCACTGCAGGGCATGTACCGCGGGACTCACTGCAGGGCATGTACCGCGGGACTCACTGCAGGGCATGTACCGCGGGACTCACTGCAGGGCATGTACCGCGGGACTCACTGCAGGGCATGTACCGCGGGACTCACTGCAGGGCATGTGCCGCGGGACTCACTGCAGGGCATGTGCCGCGGGACTCACTGCAGGGCATGTACCGCGGGACTCACTGCAGGGCATGTACCGCGGGACTCACTGCAGGGCATGTACCGCGGGACTCACTGCAGGGCATGTACCGCGGGACTCACTGCAGGGCATGTACCGCGGGACTCACTGCAGGGCATGTACCGCGGGACTCACTGCAGGGCATGTACCGCGGGACTCACTGCAGGGCATGTACCGCGGGACTCACTGCAGGGCATGTACCGCGGGACTCACTGCAGGGCATGTACCGCGGGACTCACTGCAGGGCATGTACCGCGGGACTGTTTAATCTCATCTTAGTTCAGTTTATACCTCATATTTAATGGCAGGTTTTGTCTCCAAGGAAGGCCTCGTAAAGCGAGCCTTTTGTCGCCATCAATATTTCCCATTAGACAGAAAGCCCGGCCTGAAATCACGCACCTGTGAAATGGCTCCAATTCTTTTTTGCTATGACGACCTTTTGAAGAAAGCTTTTTCTGTTTCTTTGTTGCTAAGGGTTTATTTATTCATTTATTCGTCATGCGCTGGCTGAAAGTCGTCAAGCCGTGAAATGATACCGAGAATGATGAGCTTCTGCGAAACGCCGACGTTAATTTATCATTCCGTGTGTCATGCTGAGCTCACTGACGGGTAGGGCTCTCCCGTGTATGTCGGGGGGGCCCCACATGGGGCCACCCCAATGGCCTGGTGGTCAGCTCGCCAGCCGTCGTGCCGGTCGTGAGTTCGCACCCCCGAGTCTGCCATTATCGATATGTCTGTTGGTCAAGGGTATAGATCCCATGTCTTTCTTCGACAAGTGTAGGGGATATACCCCCTCCCCCGGCGGACATGGCTCCATTCTACTAACCAACTCACACGAGATGACCTTCAATGTGAACCTTTAATAACGTGTCCTTCTCAAATCCGACTCACGCGATCCCTGCCTGATTTCACTGGTGGCAGACAAGTGAATATGAACTGCATTTAGACACTGGAATGTTGTAGACATTTAGACAGTGTGGAATGCTGTAGACATTTAGACAGTGTGGAATGCTGTAGGCATTTAGACATTGTTCAATGCTGTAGGCATTTAGACAGTGTGGAGTGCTGTAGGCATTTAGACATTGTTCAATGCTGTAGACACTGGAGTGCTGTAGGCATTTAGACACTGTGGAGTGCTGTAGGCATTTAGACCGTGTCAATGCTGTAGGCATTTAGACAGTGTTCAATGCTGTAGGCATTTAGACACTGTTCAATGCTGTAGGCATTTAGACACTGTTCAATGCTGTAGACATTTAGACAATGTTCAATGCTGTAGGCATTTAGACACTGGAATGATGTAGGCATTTAGCCACTGTTCAATGCTGTAGGCATTTAGACAATGTTCAATGCTGTAGGCATTTAGACACTGGAATGATGTAGGCATTTAGCCACTGTTCAATGCTGTAGGCATTTAGACAATGTTCAATGCTGTAGGCATTTAGACAGTGTTCAATGCTGTAGGCATTTAGACATTTGTCAATGCTGTAGGCATTTAGACACTGTTCAATGCTGTAGGCATTTAGACCGTGTCAATGCTGTAGGCATTTAGACAGTGTTCAATGCTGTAGGCATTTAGACACTGTTCAATGCTGTAGGCATTTAGACACTGTTCAATGCTGTAGGCATTTAGACACTGTTCAATGCTGTAGGCATTTAGACACTGGAATGATGTAGGCATTTAGACAGTGTTCAATGCTGTAGGCATTTAGAGACACTGTGGAATGCTGTAGGAAGTAAGGATTATTGGTGATTTGCCGCTAAAACTCTGCACGTGTTAACAGTGACCTACTTGGGGGGTGGGGGGGGCGAGAAGGCATGCATGCGTATGCATGTGAACGATTGCTACCTACTCGCTGGTTGGGAACTGCTAGTATTAATACAGCATGGAGATTATTCATCATACTCACCCCCCCCCCACCCCCACCCCCGCCCGCCCACTCACACTCCCCGCCCCTGTTTCTGTTGGCAGAAAGCGGCGAAGTCCCAAGTCAGCGGACCCTCCACGCTTCCCTTGGGCGATTCCTAATATACATCCCCTCTCGCTGCCTGGTGTTCGGGCGGAGCACGCCTATCGTAGCTGTACCATATGGAGGCCATATATAGTGTACGTTTTGTAGTGTACAAGGATTTCTGGCGTTTTTCTTTCTAGTCACGCGTGATGATAAGAGATGATATGGCGTTTAATGATTGTCGCTGATCTTTTGTATCCTAGATGCAATTGGCCCCGTGATGGTTGTTATGTGCCTCGGTGACCGGGTGTTCTGGGCCTAACGTGTGAGTGACAGTCGTTAGGCCTAATGTGTGAGTGATAGTCGCTAGGCCTAATGTGTGAGTGCCAGTCGCTAGGTCTAATATGTGAGTGACAGTCGCTAGGTCTAATATGTGAGTGACAGTCGCTAGGTCTAATGTGTGAGTGATAGTCGCTTGGCCTAACGTGTGAGTGACAGTCGCTAGGCCTAATGTGTGAGTGCCAGTCGCTAGGTCTAATATGTGAGTGACAGTCGCTAGGTCTAATGTGTGAGTGATAGTCGCTTGGCCTAACGTGTGAGTGACAGTCGCTAGGCCTAATGTGTGAGTGACAGTCGCTAGGCCTAATGTGTGAGTAACAGTCGCTAGGCCTAATGTGTGAGTGACAGTCGTTAGGTCTAATGTGTGAGTGACAGTCGCTAGGCCTAATGTGTAAGTGATAGTCTCTAGGCCTAATGTGTGAGTGATAGTCTCTAGGCCTAATGTGTGAGTGATAGTCGCTAGGCCTAATGTGTGAGTGATAGTCGCTAGGCCTAATGTGTGAGTGATAGTCGCTAGGCCTAACGTGTGAGTGACAGTCGTTAGGCCTAATGTGTGAGTGATAGTCGCTAGGCCTAATGTGTGAGTGATAGTCGCTAGGCCTTATGTGTGAGTGATAGTCGCTAGGCCTAATGTGTGAGTGATAGTCGCTAGGCCTAATGTGTGAGTGATAGTCGCTAGGCCTAATGTGTGAGTGATAGTCGCCAGGCCTAATGTGTGAGTGACAGTCGCTAGGCCTAATGTGTGAGTGCCAGTCGCTAGGCCTAATGTGTGAGTGATAGTCGCTAGGCCTAATGTGTGAGTGACACTCGCTAGGCCTAATGTGTGAGTGATAGTCGCTAGGCCTAATGTGTGAGTGATAGTTGCTAGGCCTAATGTGTGAGTGATAGTCGCTAGGCCTAATGTGTGAGTGCCTGTCCCTAGGCCTAATGTGTGAGTGATAGTCGTTAGGCCTAATGTGTGAGTTATAGTCACTAGGCGTAACGTGTGAGTGACAATCGCTAGGCCTAATGTGTGAGTGACAGTCTTTAGGCCTAATGTGTGTGACAGTCGCTAGGCGTAACGTGTGAGTGACAGTCGCTAGGCCTAATGTGTGAGTGCCAGTCGCTAGGCCTAATGTGTGAGTGACAGTCGCTAGGCCTAATGTGTGAGTGATAGTCGCTTGGCCTAACGTGTGAGTGACAGTCGCTAGGCCTAATGTGTGAGTGACAGTCGCTAGGCCTAATGTGTGAGTAACAGTCGCTAGGCCTAATGTGTGAGTGACAGTCGTTAGGTCTAATGTGTGAGTGACAGTCGCTAGGCCTAATGTGTAAGTGATAGTCTCTAGGCCTAATGTGTGAGTGATAGTCTCTAGGCCTAATGTGTGAGTGATAGTCGCTAGGCCTAATGTGTGAGTGATAGTCTCTAGGCCTAATGTGTGAGTGATAGTCGCTAGGCCTAATGTGTGAGTGATAGTCGCTAGGCCTAATGTGTGAGTGATAGTCTCTAGGCCTAATGTGTGAGTGATAGTCGCTAGGCCTAATGTGTGAGTGATAGTCGCTAGGCCTAATGTGTGAGTGATAGTCGCTAGGCCAAATGTGTGAGTGATAGTCGCTTGGCCTAACGTGTGAGTGACAGTCGCTAGGCCTAATGTGTGAGTGATAGTCGCTAGGCCTAATGTGTTAGTGATAGTCGCTAGGCCTAATGTGTGAGTGATAGTCGCCAGGCCTAATGTGTGAGTGACAGTCGCTAGGCCTAATGTGTGAGTGCCAGTCCCTAGGCCTAATGTGTGAGTGATAGTCGCTAGGCCTAATGTGTGAGTGACACTCGCTAGGCCTGATGTGTGAGTGATAGTCGCTAGGCCTAATGTGTGAGTGATAGTCGCTAGGCCCAATGTGTGAGTGATAGTCGCTAGGCCTAATGTGTGAGTGCCTGTCCCTAGGCCTAATGTGTGAGTGATAGTCGTTAGGCCTAATGTGTGAGTTATAGTCACTAGGCGTAACGTGTGAGTGACAGTCTTTAGGCCTAATGTGTGTGACAGTCGCTAGGCGTAACGTGTGAGTGACAGTCGCTAGGCCTAATGTGAGTGCCAGTCGCTAGGCCTCATGTGTGAGTGACAGTCGCTAGGCCTAATGTGTGAGTGACAGTCACTAGGTCTAACGTGTGAGTGATAGTCGCTCGGCCTAATGTGTGAGTGATAGTCGCTAGGCCTAATGTGTGAGTGCCAGTCGCTAGGTCTAATGTGTGAGTGCTAGTCGCTAGGCCTAATGTGTGAGTGATAGTCGCTAGGCCTAATGTGTGAGTGACAGTCGCTAGGCCTAATCTGTGAGTGACAGTCGCTAGACCTAATGTGTGAGTGATAGTCGCTAGGCCTAATGTGTGAGTGATAGTCGCTGTGCGTAAATCTAATGTGGATAACTATACATTTACATTTACATTTTACGTCTTGTGCCTATTTGTCACGCTTGACCAGATGCAGCTGTCTGGTTTTATCTCTTACTCTTGGTTGTATTGTTAGGGATTTTGCATAGCACTTCTGCAAAATCCTGACTATGCTGTGACAACAAAGAAACTATATATGACACCGAACGCACTATTAAAGCGACAATATATTTAAAGCGACTACACCCTTAAAAAGGCTACCCCCTCAACCCGATTGCCTTCTTAAAACGATAATCATAAAGCTATCATCTTCTTAAAGTGATCACCTTCTTAAAGCGATCACTTCCTTAAAGCGATCACCTCCTTAAAGCGATCACCTCCTTAAAGCGATCACCTCCTTAAAGCGATCATCTTCTTAATACGATCACCTCTGATCAAAGCGACCAAGTCTGTCAAAACTACTACGACTGTTGCTGATGCCGGTCACCTGACACATGGATCTTCGAATACTGCAAGTCCTTCAAACTATCGGGTAGAACTATGTCCGTCATTCGAGTGTTGCGTGGGTGTGTGTGTTGGTGTATATATGAGTAATACATGGTGTGATAGACCCTTACGTGTGCCCAGAGCGCCATCTAGGGAGTATTTGGCATAAGCATGCCCTGCAGAGAGAGAAAGAGATAGAGTGGAAATGTAGGCAACAGGAAATATTTCTGATTAAATTGCACTGAAATCGACAACAGTTGTCGGGTCCATATCACGCAGGTCAGATCTGATTGAGTTTGTCTGGTGTGTGCTTTTAAAGAGATGTGACCTCGGTATGGAGGGAAATGAGTGATCTGTATTGGAGAGGAAGTGACCTGTGTATTGACGGAAGTGAACTGTGTGACCACGCTGTCTACGTTACCTGCACTGTGGTACTGGCGGTAGTCCGGTAATATGAGAAATAAAATCATTTCCTAATCTATGGTGTCTGCCTTGTGTTTTCGTATCCCCGTTTACGTTACTGGTCCTACCACAGTCATCTAGCACCTTGAGCTTCTTCAGGTTTACATTACTGGTCGTACCACAATCACCTCACAACTTGGGTTTTTTTTCAGGTTTACATCACTGGTCGTACCACAATCACCTCACACCTTGGGGGTTCTTCAGGTTTACATTACTGGTCGTACCACAATCACCTCACACCTTGTGGTTCTTCAGGTTTACATTACTGGTCGTACCACAATCCCCTCACCTTGGGGTTCTTCAGGTTTACACAATCACCTTGGGGCCTTCAGGTTTACATTACCGGTCGTGCCACAATCACCTCACACCTTGGGGTCTTCAGGTTTACATTACTGATCATACCACAATCACCTCACACATTGGGGTCTTCAGGTTTACATTACTGGTCATACCACAATCACCTCACACATTGGGGTCCTCAGGTTTACATTACTGGTCGTACCACAGTCACCACACCGCGGGGTTCTTCAGGTTTACATTACTGAATAACGTCGTGAGACAACGATGGAGTGACGTCACCAGTGGATTTTTATCGACCTGTCGCACGTTTACTTTGTTTGGCTGCGAAGGCAAAGACTGTAATATAACAAGGTTATATTACACTCTTTGGTGAAGGGTTAAGTCAAGATCGATCTGGCCTGGCGTTCCTTTTTTTGTTTGTTGAGCTGGTTTTGTTTTTTCGCCTACCGTAGATCATCGATCGATGGCCTGCCGTTTAACGTAGAAACTAGCAGCGGTCGCCCCAATCTTTCAACAGCATAAACGCGAACGCTTTCTCATCACTTCATAAGTAATATTGTTGTCTTTAACTCGGACATTGTTGGGTGGTTCTCTGTTCGCATTGCGATGAGGTTGCTGCCCGAAAAAAATAAGGCCCAGTAAGATAATGTATGTTTCCTGTGTGATAGGCCTACTTGGAGTTCTCGTGTATCCTTGAACTCAAAAGAAGAAAGATCCGGTACATTTCGCTTGAAAATATCTCCACATGTCTTTGGTACCTCGGTTACCATTACCGTTAAGCTGCCCCCGCCCCCCCCCCCCCCCCCCCCAATGGTACTTGTGCAAGTTTGTTGTGCAAGCAAACAGTTTAATCATTCTTTTTTCCCTGCAGCACATACCTTTTCAATCAGGCAGTTAATTGTTTTGATTGAAATTGATGTATTTAGGTTGTTAGTAAGTACACAATAAATAACAGAAAAGGTTGATTGGACACTGTTCTGGCACAAATGTGGCATATTCCGCGTGAAAGTGAGGCTTGTGGGAAAACAATATCCGGAGCAACAAATCTATTATTTTGTTTCTCTTTACCTTGACACGTCATGGTCGTTTTGGACTTTGAACGCTTAAAGGGAACCGCCAGTCTGGCCTCTAACGCTGCTTTACCGATTCCTATAATTCCCAATTATCTATCCTTCAAATTATAGAATTTTTCGTTCTATCTGTAGATCACAATAAAATTTAGAAGTGACCGCCAGGCACGATTTCGCCGCCTACCCAGGCGGCAGCCCTTTTGGAGGCGTGTCCGGGATTGACCAATCAGGAGGCGATACTCTAATTTATTCAAACCGGAAATTACGCCTATTGTGTGAGCAAAACAAGAGCGCGTGATCATCGCTAATATAAAGAGCTGCGATTCTAACTCCAATCATGGCATTGTTGCAGAGTCAATCGTCGCGAGACCTATATCAATTTGTTGGGACGGTACTTTTCCATGAAACACTAAGATCTTGCGCTACTGCGCGGCTTGGAACTGCCGCTGTTCATCTGTAAATCGCGGCCCTGATCTATCTCTCCGCGAGTTCTAACGTAATGCGGCGCCATATGAATAGTCACAATATGCGTCACTGCTCCCGGCAACATGGCGCTCTGCTTGACATAGGGCTATAAAGTCTCGTTCGCCTAGACTTCCGGTTTACTCATTTTGGGGACAAACAAACGAAGCACGTGTTCGGAACGAGTTTAGAATCTCTGCGCACACTGGTATCCTGACTATCTGTGACGTAGGCGTGACGTGTATGTTACGCAAAGAGAGAGACTGGGAACCAGACTACCTGCGCAAAAGCCAGGCGCCAAGGGGTGGGTATATTGCGGAAGACCTAGCGCTATGATTAAAAATATTTAAGAAATATAGCTTCACAAAACGGATAGATGACATATTTTTTGTTCGTTTGCGCCATCACAATGACGAATATTTGTTACGACGGGACAATACGACTGAGAAACTAACGTTTCTTTGCATTTCCTGCGAAAACGAGGCATTATGACGTCACACGGATTCTCTCCGGTGACAACGTTGGGGCAACGCTTCAAACAGAAAACTTACAAAAATTAAGAAACTTGGTCTTTTCGTGATCCAAAAGTGATACGAAAACATCCAACTGGTCTTATTTTATCTTTACCATGTGGTTTAATGACGCACCCGTGTGTTGTTACTCCATGTACTGCATAATTTGACAGCGGAATGGTTAAGTCGATCACTTGCTCTCGCCATTTTTGTTACCGCGGAGGCACGCGAAACCCTGTGACGTCACTCGCTGTTTGGTGAACTTGCGAAAGCCCGGGTGCAAGGCTAAATTTAGAACGTTATTTTTAGCTTTCGAGTGTTTTGAAGGCGGATTTTTCCTTGTATATTCCCAAAGTTCTGCGCTTCATCGCCTCCAAATATTTTAACGTATATCTCTCATAGCTATGTTTAGTGAAATGGTACTCATAGTCTTTAGAATAAACCTGGAAAGAAAGTGACTTATAGCTGCCTATACTTCAACATGGAGCACGTGTGTTTGTTTGTCCCCAAAACTGAAGTCTCGCAGCCCGATCGCGAGAACTGTATAGCCCTATTGCTGGGAGCGGATTGCCTTAATTTTTTTCTCCTTACCAGTCGGCCGAAACGAAGCGTTAACACTCACCAATTTATTATTAAGATGTAAACTTTTGGTGCAGATCGCGATTAAATTAGGTTGGACACCCGCTTTAAACTAGTCTCTGTCTATGCATGTAACTGTATAAAGCAGAAAAAAGTGTTTTCCGGAAAACCCATATCATAACCGAAACCGACATTGCTGACCTCACCCATGACATGAATGAAGCTTCAGATATATTCGACGACTATGTATCGGCCCATCCTTTGTATGTGGGCAGTTCTCGCTTTAATTCTTCGTGACCTGGGAATAAAGAAATTTATGCTTCTTGATCTGGGAACAAGACGCCCCCCCCCCCCCTTGCCCTGCCCCCCCCCCCCCCCCTTGCCCCCCCCTCCCCGCCGCACACACATATTATACATTGATCGTTCAATTAAACCAATCCGCAACTATATATATTGAGAAATAATATTTTCATGACCAATGCCAAATAATATGAAATAGTTTAAACACTAAATCACGTATTAACACGCCACGCCGCAATTTACTTGTATGAATGAAATGGTGCTTTATGCAATTTGTGAGCATACCGCCAATGGATGAACTTGGCTAAGGAACCACCCGGCGCGATGAATGGATGAAAAATGCCCCAGACCTCAGGTGCCCAGGCCCAGATTGCATGCAAGCAAGGATCTGATTGATTGATCGAGCTGCGGCCTAGTGCGCTGACCATGCATGTACGCCGGGGAGACCCCACCTCAATTTAATTAAAACACCGTATTTGCTCCATTAAGCGCCCCTATTTGAATGGCCGGCCGCTTGTTCTGTGGTAATTGATTCCGCGAAAACGCCAGAGCGCTTGATCCGGGAAATACGGTATCAGTCACGGTACTTACGAGCACTTGCTTCGTGACCTGTACCTACTTATGATGTTAACGCTGTGATATTGAACTAATACACCATTTAATACAGGTTTGTGACACAGAAAGCAGTCGGCTCTTGAATTTGAATTCCCTTCTGAAGCATTCGAATGCTGAATGAACCACAGCCGACTGTTCTATTATTTCGTTCGTCAAGAACACACCAGTGTGCTTGGCTTACGTACCGGCGCCAGAGCCCTCTTGGCCGTTAAGCGGTTAAAGTGGTATATAATACTGGCAGCTAAAGAAAGAGTTTTGGCAATACTTTCGTTTTCGAAAAAAAAACGCCCCAGACACACCAGCACCGACTTGTTTCGTATGTCCTGTGCCCTGGTTGTTTTAACGGAAACGCCCATCGTCTCAACTGTCCTTATGCTTTCCATGGGATAAGTAGGTATCCCGTCTCAGGCACTCCCTCCCGCCCCACGCCACCACTCGCGCCCCAGGCAGTCCCTCCCGCCCCAGGCCACCACTCCCGAGCCACGCCACCACTCCCGCCCCACGCTACCACTCCCACCCCACGCCACCACTCCCGCCCCACGCCACCACTTCCGCCCCACGCAACCCCTCCCAAGCCACGCCACCACTCCTGCCCCACGCACCCCCCCCCCCCGAGCCACGCCACCCCTCCGGTCCCACGCCACCCTTCCCGATTGCCACTACTAAGTAAACTATGGGACAAGGAAATAATGCTTTTCTCGCAAAGTGAAAGCGGTTTTGCCGATTCTCTCAAGGTCGGTAGGCTGATAATCAGTGGTCTTAATGACTAAGGTCAGGGCCAATCGTCCCAGGCACTCGACTTCGCTGGGGGTGTTGGGGGGGATGGGGGGGGGGGGGTGGTAACCGAATGTTAAACCGAATATTTCAGTTTTCTGAAACGACTTCGACCTATAAGGCAGCTCTGTGTCTATGGCAACCGATTACGGTACCCCCAAGGGGGTAACCGACTGTTAAACTGAATATTTTATTTTTCTGAAACGACTTCGACCTATAAGCACTGTGTCTATGGCAACCCATTCATTGTACCGTAATTCGAGAAACCTAGCTTCTTTCTCGAGAAAATCTGTTTCCGGAAAAGTAGGTTTTAGCGCTAGTTTTCACAGCGCCGAGTGTATGATAATGCATATAACCCCCATTCTTGGTTAAGAAACCGGCTTACTTGCCGTGCGGTGAAGACTGAAACCAAGCCGGAGAGCCAGAGCAGGCGCGGAGCCAGGATTTTCAGGAAAAGGAAAGATGGTAACACTTTCGAAAATCTTACGACCACGGGGGTGGGGGGGGGGCACTTTGGACCACACATCGGGGGGCCCTATAACAATGGAGGGGGGCATACAGTTACCATTAAACAACTCCAAAAGTTTGGTTTAGACCCCATGGAAGCATGTGTTATATTTCACGAGGCATTGCAATGTTTGCAACATTTTATACGTATGTAAAATATACATCACTTTACAGGAATAGGGCGGGGATGGTGGAGGGTGGGGGTAGACTTGAGTCGTGTCGCTGACCGCAAAAAGTGCAATTTCTACTTTTAAAACATAAGCAGGAGAGGGGGCAGGGTGACCCCCAACTCGTTTCGTAGAGGATCATGGGGGTCTCGGGCTCTCTGCGTGGCGATGGGGGGGGGGGGGTCCGCGGGCGCCCCTTGATGCCTGAGGGAGCGGACATTTGTGATGAAAAAGATACCCGTATAAAGCGGATATTTGAAAAACTTGCGACGGGGGGGGGGGGGGGTGCTGGGGGGTCTGAAAGTTGCATGTCGAGTTTTTTCCCGCCAAAACTAAGCCCAAGCGAAATTTATATCAAAATCTGCAGAAAACTCGATTGTTCCATTCCATAAATTCAGAAACCTGATAAACCTCGCCGTTTCGGCTGTGGTGTGGCAAACGTGTCTATCCCGCGACACCACAGCAATCTGTCGCGGCACTGCTACTTATAACAAAGCATCGCGAAGCACACGAACTGATGACGTTTACCACTGAAATGAAAATTTGTGGTATATTGATATCACGGGCAAGGCTAAGAGACACTATTTGGCAGTCTGGCATGGGTGGAGTATACACAAAACAAATCTTGAATGATTCAAGGACTGATTCTTATTTGCAGTTTGACCTCTTTAGTTTTGGCGGGAAAGAGCTCGACATGTAACTTGAAATATATCATAGAGCGGGTTGCCGCGAAAAAATACCCCTTTCCAGCGGAATTTGGCGGCAATACCTCGGCCGAGCGGAGTTTGGTGGCGAAAAAGGGGGGGGCTTTACCGCGGAACCCCCCGCCCACAGCAATGTATTAAGTACACCCCCCCCCCCTCTTAAGTTACATGAATGTGTAGGGGGTGGCGGGGGGGGGGGTGACCTTAACTTTGCATGGCCTCATCCAGTCAAGATATACCACATCCGTTCTAGTGTACTTGCTGCCTATTTTCGTTCGTCGGGAATGGGGTTTTCATTTTATCGTAAAACCGGGAACGAGGAAATAATTCTTCGTGAGCTGGAAATTTTAATATCAAATAACCGCGAATCGGGAAATCGCTAATTTATATTATGTATCCGCCCTTCCTATCTATGCTGGGAGTTCGTCTTTTGAATTCTAATCGTGGCCTGGGAATAAAGAAATGCATTCTTCGTGACCTGGGAACACGACTCCACCCCCCCCCCCCCCCCCGCCCTGTACAACGTAAAGTTTGTTTCACACACTGTTGATGTATTTACTTCGAACATGAACCTAACTGTTGTATGAAGCCATTGTCCGGTCTGACCACAAACAGCCTCAGCCTGATGACAGTCCCGGCTCGGCTTGCCCGGAACGCAGCAGAACGCAGTCGCAGACCACTGAGTCATGATTGGAGAACGTAAATTTGATGTCCACTTGCTAACCGCAGCGTAGGATCCTGTAAATACCCAGAGATTCCTTTGCTTTGACCGCAATGTTTGTTTAGTGTGGGAGGTTTGGAAGTGTAGGTTGGGGGGTGGGGGTAGGGTAACAGGTATGGCCGAAGACAATCTTGATCTTACGAAAGCTGTAGGCTGTTGAGCAACGACCCGCTTCCCCCCGTTTTTATTCTTTGTGCGGGCGGGGGGGGGGGGGCGCCCCGCCCGCACAAAAAATAAAAACTGCCCCATTGTGCAAACCGAAGAACCCCTCCACCACCCCCACCAAAACCACCACCCTGGTTGAGGAACGCCAGTGCCCTCGCATTGAGAGCACTCAATGCGAGCGCTCTAGCCCACTGAACTGTCGCGCCGGCCCCTGTTGTGCGGAGGGGGGTGGGGGGGGGGAAGTCTCATCGCACACTAATTGAAATGCATGTTCTCTCGTGCCACTCGCCAGACAGACATAGGGTCTTACAATTTGCTGGGGCGGATCCAGGAATTTGAAAAGGAGAGGGGGTTGGGGGGCTCTGACAAAATTGCGACGGGGGGATCCACTAATTTTTTGACGACCGGGGTCCGGGTTGCGGGGGGGGGGGGGTCCAGGCCGCCTCAGCGGTTTTCCTCAAAAAGGGGGGGGGGGGTCCACGCCTCAGATTGCCTGGGGTGGGGGGTCCGGACCCCCTGGACCCCCCCCCCCCTGGATGCGCCCTTCATATGTAGACCCTATACCATGACAGACCTACCTAATGACCCACGTACTCACCCATTACGGCCCAAGGGGTATAGATATTTGTGTGTAATATATAAAGCTAAAGTGAAAGAGAGACCGCCCCCGTAACTATGTCAAGTTTTAAACCACCTGATCCTACCCGCATATCTAAATATACATTCAATGGGAAGTACAGAGAAATTCCCGACGTCAACCTACCAGGTATATATAGATATATATCTTCTATTTGGGAATGGATGGGTGGGTGGACGGAGGAGGGGTGGGTGGGTGGGGGTGATATACCTACTCTGTTTTTATATACTGACAGTATGGCATGCGTGAAGGCAAGGCAGACTGATGTCACGGGTATATACCGTGGTGCGTCCAGTGAAGAAGCTGGTGGTGGTGGGGGGGGGGGGGGGGCCCATAGAGGGCGTCTGAGGGCGTAAAGATTCACTCTCCACAAGCATCAGTGTTTATATACAATCACTCACCTCAGCGGTTGTGTCGAATTCCCATTTTATTATCAATAGAAATTGAACAAAATGATGTCTTTATTCCATATAAAAACAAAATTACGCCCCATCCCCCACATTACGCCCGCACCTCCCCAACGCTTTCCCCCGACCCACTCTCTGCCTTCGACTCACTCCGCTAGGGCTCCATTATATCTATGTTGTCGCCTACGTCCTGAATACATTTTCACACTTGATCGCCAGAGCGGCGCTGCGCAAATTGATAGGAAAAATGCGTCGCGCATTTCTACAAATTAGTGCTGGGACCCAGCCTAAGCCTAATAACGCCTGAAACCAGGTGATGAAAAGAAAGAGTTCTGTCACAAGTATAACTTTTTCGAAAGGTTACAAGATGTGTTTTGCTTTATTAAATACGCAGAGCTCGTTATATTTATGTTTGATTGTTGAAAACTATAATGTTGCAGAAAATTACAGCTGATTTGACCGTTTTTTAAGAATCTTGAAAGTTGCCCCCGGCCGACAGCAGCGGTAAAAGCGGAGCTCGCGTAGCGCCACCGTGCGGGGAGCTTGCCCCCGACCTTGATACTGCGCCACCTCGGCACTCACGCATGCGCACTGGGGATTGTTTCTTCAGTACTTTCCGCAAATTGCCTCATACGCCCCCCGGTTCGCCAGGATCTCGATAGGATTGGGTGCAGTATGGAAGACCATTCATACCAAACAAGTTTTCAGCGTGCAGGCGCCGTATCCCGAGGCTGTATCCACAATCCACACCGCTTGAACACAATCAAGGTAGTCAAAACCAAGACCACCACGTATAAGCTGACATTTGTTATATATAAATATATATATATAGATTTGTTTTGCGTCTTTAATTGTGAAAATAACATGTGGCAAATATAGATCACAAAAATATTTAAAACGGTGGCTTTAATTCTGAAAGCGTCAATTATGATACACCAATCAAAAGTACATGAATCAACTAACTACACGTATTATATAGACTGCGAGTAGCCTGAATCAACATCTATATGAGCCCGACCCGTCTGTTACAATAAATGTAATGGCCTTTATTGGCCTCCCGGGATTGGCCTACATAACATTCCAAAGGGACAACTAAGCTACATTGAATGTAACAAATGTTGTAAAGCAATTAACATAATGATATAGATTCTGTTGTTTTTAGGCATTCAACAATATGGTGGCGCATAATAGGTAGAAATTAACGGGTTAATGGAACCAATCATCCGATGGCAACCCATGGTGGGTAATAAGTAACGGGTTAATGGAACCAATCATCCGATGGCAACCCATGGTGGGTAATAAGTAACGGGTTAATGGAACCAATCATCCGATGGCGACCGATGGTGGATAATAAGTAACGGGTTAATGAAACCAATCATCCGATGGAGACCCATTGTGGGTAGTAAGTAAAGGGTTAACTGAACCAATCAGGCGCTGGCGACCCATGGTGGGTAGTAAGTAAAGGGTTAATGGAACCAATCAGCCGCTGGCGACTCCTGGTGGGTAGTAAGTAAAGAGTTAATGGAACCAATCAGCCGGGCCTCCAGCCTCAAAAAGCCGGGGATCGTGCGCCCAGAACACTCCCTGAATCCACCCGAGTCTCCTTTTATTCCACAGAAAGCGAATCAATTACGACTACAAGTAACCTGAAACATGATCCTATGTATGGTGGCGATTTAGTGCATGCGAACTTTTGAATAAGAAGCACTGTATGGAAAGGCCCAGACATGCTAAATATTTTCCTTATTAGACATCGACCCTTTTTTTGCGTAAATCGGTCGGCGTACTTCGTTTGCTTTGGACTTTGGACTGTAGAGGCCTGCGTAATCTTATCATTAGCCACCGGAACGTGGGCAAGGGACTTCCAAAGTGGGTCTCACTAGGTTGGAGCCCACGTTCGAGTAGAGTACGATTAAGTGGAAGAACAAGTCACCACCAGGGCCGGTATTCACAAACCACACCTACCCGGTCCTTCTTTGCGCTACGCAAAGCTACAATTTTAAAAGGCGTCCCTGACAAAGAACACGGAGGGACCATTTACCAAACTCATTTTTAGAATAAGGAAAGAATTTTAGCCGACAATTTCTGGCGATTCTGGCTAACAGTTACTACCGCTAGAAGAGTCAAAGGCTGCGAAGAAAAACCGTTTTTTATGCGTCTTAAGCCATTATTGTCAATACCGGCCCAGGTCGCTATCATCAATATATAGATCTAGGTCAAAAACTAAAGCAATATATTTATTAATCCCAATAGATATCCGGATTAGCAAAGACACGGGCTTAGGTATTGACCCGGGAAAAACTACCGTCAGATCGGTCCCCGTTTAGCATCCATCTTTCCGGCTTAGCTCAACGTAAACCTGAAATCCCTAAACGCGCAGACATCAAAGTAGTAAAACTGAGGTTTGGTCTGTTTATTCCCGTGAGCAATGCTCGCAATCTGAAAATTGCGCTGTGATGTCATAACATTAGCATGTAAGCTTTGATGCTGTACTGTTATAGAGAGAAGATATTGCGTCGGTGGTTTGGTGCTTTTCACTGAGTTCAACCCGATGAAAATGGACAAAAAAAATGAATCTCACTATGAACGCACTTGTGTTTATGTCTTTCCATGACGTAGTTTTCCTCTTAAATGCAGTTATTAAGCTATGAAAATTCGCTAAGAATATTAATCTTCCCTACTATTTGGTCATTATAACTCAAGAATGTAAGCCGGTAACACAATCTAAAGCTGTGCTTCGGCGTGTCACTAACTATCTAAACTTTGGAAGCAGTTTTCTCGTCGAAAACCAGAAAATGTCCACGCAGCAAATGCATTTTTCAAATTAGAAGATGCCGAAAGTTAAGCTTAATATTCCCGAAGATATTACTAAACCCAGCATGGTGTACTAATATCCAATTAAATTAATAACATATTCCGGCAAATTCCCAACAAATTCTGTCCAGTGGGCTTTGGCCGCCGCGTCCGAACGCGTCGCCATTCGGTCTCGCCGACGCTCCGCGTACCGCGTCCATTGGGAGTGAGCACAAACGCCTCCTTGCGGGAGTGTTACGCGGGGTTGCGGCGTAAAATACCAACGTTTCTTTTCATTTTGCTTGTGCAAAACCGGCAAAACCTGGTCAGTCGTGCAGAACGAAAACAACCGCGTTGGCATTTCTTACTCATAGTACCCACGCAGCTGAGGAAGATTTCATGGCTGTAAATTTAAACGGGTTCCAGGAATAAGACGCCAAAGTGGAATGCAAACACCTACTTTCACATTCACTCTCCAACACATTGCTCGTCACGCACCAGACCATTCTGGTGGCCATTCGGGGATTAATCGACTCAGTATATGACCTCACAATATTACTTTTTGCGGGGGAGAGGAGGGGCGGGGTGTACCAGTATTCATCATTGTAACAATGATGGCGTACATAATCTATATCAAACCACTGGGGACTACGTATAGGCGTGGGGCTGATTAAATAAGGGATGGAGTCTGCCGTATATGGGTTTGTAACATTGTTGATTAAGTGCCGGGATTGTAGGCTTCGTACACGTGCTTCAAGATAATATTCGCCATGTTTGTAGAAATAGGTTTACTGATATCAACATCAACATACATCGACGTTGAGCAGATATGTCTAATTCGGTTGTTCTGGAACTGGTGCATAGTGAAGTCGTTGTATAATTTCTTCCTGCTTTGGCCATGATGAATGCCATCGTCATGTCGGCGCCACTAGACCATACATCGTCCTTTAAACCACGAAGTTTAGTCATGTCCTCCGAGCTGGTTTGATCCCCATCCACCCCCCGTTTCGCGCTTGACATCTGCAGACAGTGGCTATACACTGGACATTTTAAGACTGGGATTACGCTCGACATCTGCAGACTGGGCTTAAGCACGACATCTGCAGACTGGGGTTACGCTCGACATCTGCAGATTGGGTTACGCCCGACATCTGCAGTCAGTGGCTATACACTCGACATCTGTAGTCAGTGGCTATACACTCGACATCTGCAGTCAGTGGCTATACACTCGACATCTGTAGTCAGTGGCTATACACTCGACATCTGCAGTCAGTGGCTATACACTCGACATCTGCAGTCAGTGGCTATACACTCGACATCTGCAGTTAGTGGCTATACACTCGACATCTGCAGTCAGTGGCTATACACTCGACATCTGCAGTTAGTGGCTATACACTCGACATCTGCAGTCAGTGGCTATACACTCGACATCTGCAGTCAGTGGCTATACACTCGACATCTGCAGTCAGTGGCTATACACTCGACATCTGCAGTCAGCGGCTATACACTCGACATCTGCAGTCAGCGGCTATACACTCCACATCTGCAGTCTAGGGTAACGTTCGACATCTCCGAGCTGGAGGCAGGCACGTCGAAACTTGCGGTTTAGGGTTACGTTAGCTGACCCTTGCGGTCTCGGGTTACGCTGACGCGCGATCCCCCTGGCCACTTAATATGTGGCTTTTTTTATCCATTCATCCGTCATCGTTCCGGGAGGTTCTGTGGCCCAGTGTAGCCCGCGTGTGTCACAAAAGCCTAAAACACGAATTCGTTTCATTTCAGATGCGCTTATACGCTTCAAAATATTTAAGCTTGATTGGATGAATCCCGGAGAGTGGGGGACATTACATTACTACAGTGGTGGGTGGGGGGGGGGGGGCGCGCAGGCCATAGATGGCATATTATGGAGAACCAAAGAAAGTTAGCGATTGTGTGGTAATTGAGACAACAAATGTTGGTTAAAAAAAGGCATTCAAAATAGACACCGAGAGCCATGGGAAAGTTTATCGAGGTTAATTATTAACACTTCCGATACCAAATGGAATTCAGTCAAGAGCTGCAATTTTTGAGAAAACAAAATTTTATCTCAGATGGGCAGATCGAGAGAAATTGCAAATTTCTGGTCCGGAGATTGAGAGAAAAACAGCGAAAAAGGGGTCATTTGGGCGGCACATATGTATCTAGCTGCCTATATGTAGCCCCCCCCCCCCCACAACCCCTCCCCCGGGATCGGTGGTGTAAAGCGGATGGTGGGCTCTTCAAAAAAAAAAACCTCCTTCACCACCCACCCCCGACCCCAACCCTCTGGCTGCTTATCGAAAGTGGAGGAGGGCAATAGGCAGTGGGGTGGTGGGGGGGGGGGGGTGTGTAGCACATATGAACCTTTGCGACTGCCGAGAAAACTGGTTATCACTGGCTATCACAAACAGTTTATTTCCTTTTGGAGAGCAACGCACCAACATGCCTAGTACAACGATTTCTGACACACGTAGCGGCCGGCGCAATGAACGTCCCCAGATACGTTTAGGTACCCTGTGAGTTTACTATAGTACCAACGCCAGTTACAATAGACTTAGGCTGATAGCAGATCGGAGTGGAAGAATAACCTGGCTGTAACAATAGTATCATTCTATAGGGACATGGGATCTCCTCGCGTGTCTCACATTGCTCGCATCGCCATCTCTCTATATATATGAATGAATCATGCCGCAGCTACAGGGTATAACACATCAGTTAGATAGTTAAACGTGAGGCAAAAGTATATATTATAGTCTCAAATGCTAACTCCTACATAATGTAACAGTGAATGGCGGCGTCACAATCTTACTCGAATGATAAATATTTAACATAGATGCGTGATCAAAACCGCAGTCACTTGTCATAGTTTGTTGCCCGAAATAAAAAGGTGATCCACATATAATGACGCACCCATACCCAAGAGGAAAAACCGCGCCTTCTATTTCGGAAATCTACCACAACGACTGAGAGGAAAGCACCCTTCCCTAATAATATCTGTGTCATCGCGCAGCAAAACAGCTTGTGGCGTCAGCAGGTTCACTGGACCACAGAGAGTTTAACAGTTTCCGCCTACTACAAAATGCCCAGACACTGAACTTCACCTGTACAAGCTGTAATCACACGTGACAATACCCGTCCAGTGCTACAGCATACAGGCGACAATGAACATAAGACTCCATTAAAAAACGCACTGCAGATAATGAGAACTCTGGGATATTTTTTTTCTGAAACTTTTCCCATGCATAGCGTACGATTTTTATATGAACGGCTTTCCATTAATGTCCACACCTTAAACTCGCAGATGAGTGAGTCAGGCGCCGAGCGGGTTGGTTGGTGTGGCTTTCGGAAATTGGCGGCGTGCGGTTCTTCTCAAGTCTCCGCTTGAGTCATAAGGGTATGACAACCAGTCTGGTGACACGAACTACCCAACCTTAAATACCATTGCCAGGCGCACGCGGCTCCCACGCGTACATGCATACTGCAATTGAGGCATTCACAGTCACCCCGATGACTCGCATATCACTGACTTCGCGGTTATAATGAATAGATACATATATTAATACATAAATATATTAATAAAGATATACCTATATTAATATATCAATATATTAATACAGATATACCAATATTAATATATAAATATAATAATAAAGATATACCTATATAATATATATTAATATAGTAATATATGCACGTATGTTAATGTGTAATAATGCATTAAGGCGCATTAAAAGTCAAAGAATAAATTACAAACAGTTTAATTTATTAATTAATTAATAATAATAATAATAATAATAGCCAAACATTCATCCATATCCAACCACATAAAGCTTGTATACTCCCATGTATTTAGCATGTGAACATGGCAGAAAGCCATCAGCCTTTTCGAAACTGTTTGACCACCGACGTTGGACCATCGATAGGCTGTTTATGTAACATATATCCTATAATTAACTATTGGCAATTGGTCTTCGTGACGTCATGGTCACTCCAGTCATAAGCACGACGGGTATTCCGCCAGGTACTGCCGTAGTTGGACGCTGAGGGGCTCATTGGTGGAGGCGAGGCGTGTGTCCAGGGCGGCCGTGCTGGGGTAGTTCAGGTTTATCGCTCGGCGGCACAGGTGTTTCAGCGAGGTCAGCTGCTGCCGGTAGGGCTTGATCAGGATCACCGGAGTGTCCCGACGGCCACTCCGCTCCAGGAAGACACATTTATTCCTGGCGTCGCCGGCGCTCTGCGACACGTAATGCTCCACCAACTGAACGATACACTGGAAGACCGGCATTTTGTGGACGGAACCCGGATCGCAGTCCAGCCGGTAGAGTCCCTTGGCGCATACGATCCGGATAGCCGTCGTGCCGCGGGGGGTCTTCACGCTCAGCGACGCCGCGGACAAGGGGTCCGAGCTATTCCGCAGGAGAAACGTTCCCACCTCGCATGTCCTGAGTGTTTCCTTCGCCTGCACAGCGGAGATGTCTCCGTAATAGAACCCTGTTTTCTCGAGGAAACTCCTGGTGCTGGGTTTCGGGGTGTCGGCCACGGGGGTGTTGAAGGTGATTAGATCCGGAAGGGGGAGTGCGGCGGTCACGGCAGCGGTGGCGGTGGCGGTGGAGGTGGGGGTGCATTCCCCGAAGGTCATGGCCTCATGATCCCCCCCACCCCACCATGGCCCACCACCCTCTCGCCGCACAATGGAGGCGGCGGGCACATTCTGGTAGGTCTCACAAGGGGTCCCGGTGGCACCCCCCTGCTGGGGGGTGGCGCGGGCGCGTGGTGAACGAGATCTGGGGTAAGGTACGGCGGTGACCTGGAGCGGCAAGGTGTCTCGCCCTCCTTCCCCTATCAAGTCTACCCTCTCTTTGCCGGTTTTGCCAGCATTGTGTGTAGTCGTTGCATGACTATCCAGGTTTTGGTAAGCCCTGCCAGAAGACCATTTTACCTTGCTGGATGAGGTCAATTTTTGGTTATTTAACACATTTTCCAATTCTTCACTATGATGGCTACTGCGTATATCACTCAAACTAGCCAAGGTCAATGCCGAGTCGTTGGTCGAGGGATCATCATTGGAGGAGCCTCCCCGGGCTGGATATCTGTCTGATGACATCACGACATCAGGCCGACAGACCGGGGTATCATGTATCTTTTGCACCTTACATTCCTGAATGTCACAGTCGTGTTGGCACATCATGAGAGGTTTCTCCGATCTCATCTGAACAATTCGTCTTCTCCCGGACGATCAAATATCTGTAAATATCTCTATATCGGCCCAAGTTTACTGATCTATACAGGCTATAAAAATGGTCACATATATATATCCCGTTCTATGCAGAACCACAGCTGCTAGCACGTATATTATGCACTGGCTTAATATATGCTTCACACCACAGCGAGATGAATTTGACTCCCGCGATCTCCTCAGTGCTGCGTATCCGATAAATCCTACAGGCTACAATGTAGATAGCCAGTCCGTTCCCCGTATATCGCCTGTTATATTCACTCATATGCGATAAGCTGCACCTTGCCCAAGCGTCGACGGTTCATATGACCCAAGGCCTCTACGTCGGCCAGATGAGGTACTGAATATTGTGGTTTTGATGCGAATTCTGTCTCAAAACCCCGTCTTTGCCTTCCATGTTGAGGAATCGGTGTTTGTGGTCGTTTCAATTTCTTGGAACCCCGCACCTTCAATACCTAGTGACATGAGGGGGCTATGCTTCCGGGAATCGAAATTCGCACGCCGCTTCTGAGAACTGGTAACGTCAGTCGGCGAGAGAGAGAGGGAATCCCCAAACGAGCCAATCACCGAGCGGTGGTTATATGCAAATTAACATACCAGGAGCGTGCCGTGTGCAAACCGAGCCGCTCGCCCCATCCCAACACAGCGCTGGTTGCCTGGGTGCTGTTGGCCGGTCCGTGCGTGTCGTGTGAGCGTCTATCACTGGCGTGCAGGGTGGTGACGTGTTGAGTGGCCATGAACGTGGGTCACATGTTGAACCCAGAACTGAATCCGCTGCCGCGGCCTGATGTGATGACTTCACTCTCAGCTATTCCACTTTCGGAATATTGAAAGCCACACGTAAGATTTCCAAACAAGAGTTTATATACATATACGTGATGTAACTCCTGTGATCCGGGAAAATGATGACCACACGTATCCGTGAAGCTTGTAGCGTAGACCTATCCGCTCAGAAACTGTACATGTCGACCGAGCCTGTTCCTGGTTTCAGATTCTACTGCGTGCAGCCCGGCGTAGATAAGCGCCAACCTACTTGTGGAGTGCTGGTCCCGCTACTGGCCGCCGCTCGAAGATTTCCGACCAGCTTGGAGTTTGGTCGTACCCGTCGCCCGACTGACAGTCGCAGGTTGATGTGTACAGCTTATGGAACGCCACAATTCCTTTAACTCTAGTTAGCCCCAGCGGCACTTTGTCAATGCTGACAAAATTTGTCTTTATTTTGCGGACTTCATTTGTGGCTCTTTTTTTTTTTTCAAAAAGGAATTAATGTAATTAATGTAATTTAATGACTGATATTTACTTACCGAAAAAGACATCAATGCTGATTGAAAATCATCTCTTGTATAATTCTCCCTTTCGTCGGTCAAGCTATTGTTGGTGCAAAAATGCCTTATTTGCCAATCTTATCATCGTCACATGTTAATAATAGGAAGACGGCAATTAAGGCTCATCGGAGCAATGAAGAATGGAAGTTTGCCCAAAACAATGGACAATTCGGGAATAAAGAAGTGGTTGCCGTTCCGTTATTCGGTGAGTTGCCGTTTTTTAAGACGAAAATCTTCCAAATTCACAAAAAGATGCGGACTGACCATCGTCAGGCTAAGTTCGTAGCTGGGCCCTCTAGGTCAAAGTTCAAGGTCACAGGACAAACCACACCTTGCGTAAGACATCACATTAGTATTTGGGCGCGAATGACTATATAGGTCACGCATCAAGGTCAAGGTCACAGCATGGTCAAGGTAACGAAACATGTCTTCCCGCGTCACCACACATGTTTTCCCGCGTGACTCCGTATCCAGCATATCTGGATCCGCCCTTGCACAGGTAATGAAGGTAAATGGGTGTTTTAAACTTGCCGTCTGGCTATATGTAGTGTTTTATTTGGACGACAATCTGCCTGTGCTTGAAACCTGCATCGTGAGTAACTTTTATCCGATGAACTCTATTTCATTGTCCGGGAAGGTTTCTTGGTCCAATTTAGCCTTCATGGGTACAAAGGCGACAAGAAACAAACATTTTTTTTTTAATATGACCATTGATAATTCATGCTAGGCGTCAGTAGTACGTGCGCCATAAATGCCGCTATATCGTCAACGTTGATTGTAATAAGCGGCGCTGTGGACAGTGTATATTGAAGATACGATTTTGGTCTGATGTTGGTAGTATACATTTAATATGTCGGAGTAGGGTTTGTGTCAGGGCACGGAGTGATTGGTCCGTTCTGTGTCTGAGGCGGTGGGGGGGCGGGGGGGGGGGGGTCCGTCCGGGATATGTGTGCGTAGGAGATGCGATAAGGATTTCCTCCTGGTGGGAGGGGGGGGGGGTGTTCGCCCTGCGTGTATTTGAGGGGGGGGGGGGAGGCAACTCCCTCCCGGTCAGGGCGGGACTTGTCCGCCGGGGGGGGGGGAGTTGTCAGGGAGGGGAGTTGTCGGGAGGGGACTTGGCCTAGGGAGGAATTGTCGGGGGGTATTGTCGGGGGAATTGCCTGGGGGGGGGGGGGGACTGGTCGGGGGAAAATTGTCCGGGGAACCGGCTCCACTCTCCCTTCCTTCTCTCATTGATGCGACATGACAAAAAGAGGTTAAACGTCCTGAATATACAACTAAAGCAATATTTTGCATTTACATGTGTATTAAAATAACCAAGCAAATGGAAGTTGGAATTTGTGTAATACCTTGTTGCATTTACGTCTCGCGGTAATAGTAGTCAGGAGTTCGTAATATATGTATATGTATATGGATTTTCGGCTTGCCATAGTTTCTGCTTCCCGCGGATCACGATGGCATAGGAGCATGAGCGACTTTCACTTGGCAATCCCCGTTACGGTTCAACTTCGTTTTGCTTACTTATGCTACTACAGTATGTAGATGTGTTTGTTAAGGAGGAAAATGTACGATTTTGTCATTATGTCAGTCGGTGTAATATTCAAGTTTTTTAAGGCAAAACAATATCGAACGCCCTTAGATATTGTCTTCTAAATTCACAGATTCCGCATGGCCATTGTGAGGGTAAGTTCGTCGCTCAGGAATTTTTTCAAATTCGCTTAACCATTAAAAATGGGGAAAATTGCTACTTTTGCCTCAGATTTCATTCAATCTCGCTGGAAATTATTTCACGCATTGAGCCAATTCTCAAGCTTTAACACTGAATGCTATGAGGGCATTTTGGCGGGAATATGACCTCTTCAATGTTTCTATCAAGACAACCGAGGGGTCAAGCGACACCGCACCTAAACATTGGTATTGGGGTGCTGATGACGTTTTTTGATCAAGGTCAAGTGGTCGAGATCAATGACACAGCAAGGTCAAATCAGGATCTGAAGGGTAAAAGATCAGACCCTGGACGGGTTAATCGGAATACTAGCGGTCAAATCGGGATCTTACAGGTAAATCCGGATCTTAGGGATCAATTCCAGATCCTGGAAGTTAATTCCGGATCTTAAGTGTCAAATCCGGCTCTTTGGGGTCAGTTCGGATGTGACGGAGTCAAATCAGGTTCTGATGTGTTAATCCGGATCTTATGGGTAAAGTCGGTATACTACAGGTCCAATCCGGATCCTAGGGGTAAAATCGGGATCTTAAGGGTCAATCCGGATCCTAGGGAGCAAATCGGGTCAAATCGGGATCTGAGGGGTCCATCCGGATCTTAGGGGTTAAACTGGGATACTAGGGATCGAATCTGGATTCTAGGGGTTCAATTTGGATGTGAGGGATAACGTTAGGATCTGAGGGATCAATCTGGATCTGAGGGATCAATCTGGATTCTAAGGGTCAAATTCGGATATGAATGATTTGACACAGATTTAATTTCATCATGCTGGAAATTACTTCGCGTACTGGGCCTATAGGTATCTTGTATGCTAATCGCCCGAATACTTTTTCTGCAAAAAAATCCTAAAGTTTGATATAGAACCCTACGAGAGAATTTTGGCGGGCAAATGACCTTAATTTCTCCATGAAGTGGGCAAATGACTGCGCAATTTCTCTATGAAGGCTACAAGTCAGACAAACGGCATTTTGCTTCAGACATCACATTAGTATTCATTAGTATTTGGGCGCGAAGAACTATATTGATGAAGGTGACGCTTCCAAGGTCAATGTCACAGCAAGGTCAAGGTCACAGCAAGGTCAAAGTCACGAAACATGTTCTTCCGCGTAACTCCGTTAATATTGGGTCTAAAAATCTACTGTTTGTTTGAGAGTATTCTTCAGATAGAGGTGCAAACGCATTTTTGACTTAGATATTATCTCACATTTATAGTTTTCGAGTTATTGAATGATCAAATTCTGACATTGCCAAAAGTGTAAAAAATTGCTGGGACTACATGAATCTAGGTAGATGACCCATATGTGGTGAAATATGTACCCATGTTACTGACATCATGTTTGCCAAATGGCATCGAAATCGAATCTGTAATTTGGACGCTAGAAAATAATTATACTTTAACATGGCCAAGCCCATTATAAAGCCTCGATACGCCAAATGACTGACGGCGTGGTGACGTTTCGTCTTATAACCCGGTCGATATTGCATGTAGATAGTCGCAGTCGGTACTAACATGTTCCAGTTGCACCCATCACCCCAATTTTCTCCATGAAAGGGCTTGGTTCCTCTCTACCTTTACCCTAGCCCCAGGTATGTGGCTGTAGGACGGGCAAACATCGCACGGGCCCTATCCGAATGTTAAGGGAATCTTGTTTTTATCATTTGCGTTTCTCAAGTCTAAGTCTAAGGAGGTCCCACATCTGAATTCTTCGTACTTGGCCGAACCTCTTTCGGCCCGACCGTATGCCTATCATTTGATGTCGCCATCTAACGGCTGGAGTTGCAAAGAACGGACTCTCGTGAAGAGAGGGCAGATCTTACGGTCACGTCATCTCAGTCACTCCCGTGCAGATGTAATGCAAGGTCAGCGCGTGTTTTTGAAATATAGGAGAAGGTCGTGTTTGATTTGTACCGAAATGTTCAGAAACCGAAACTGGTTTCGTGTTTCGGAAATGCCTTGAAAGGATTTACCCTCCCTAAACAACCGAAACCGTCGCCCCGGGTCTTTTTAGTTATACAGTTTTCGGTTTGTTTTCATTTGACAAATAGGCACGCGCTTATCTGGCCATGTAAGCATATAGATCAAAGGTTTTTACGGTCTGATGCGTCGGACGCACGATAATATATATAAGATGAATTGATGGGTAACAGCAGAAATTTTCTTACCGTGTCGTGGTTTTTTTGGGAGGATGTGCGATAACGTATTGGGAAGCATTTGTTGCTGACAGTCATCACGGCCCTCCACAATATGGCGACGTGTTTACTTGTACCAAATATTGTCCAGACACTCTTTGCTTTGCGTGCCACTTCACATTGTTCGGTGACAGCCAGTTAAACCAACGTTAATAAGCCCGTGAACCACGTCTGCATAGTCAAACAAGGTAAGTAAACAAGAGCGCATTGGCAGTTGTTCTTAGTATCTATACCAAGGGTGGATTCAGGGGTGGGGCGTGGACCTCCCCCCCCCCACCCCCCTTTTTGAGGAAGGACGCTATTTGAGGCGGCGTTGAGCTCCCCCCCCCCCCCCCCACACCCCCCTTTTTGAGGAAGGACGATATTTGAGGCGGCGTGGACCTCCCCCCCCACCCCCCTTTTTGAGGAAGGACGCTATTTGAGGCGGCGTGGACCTTCCCCCCCCCACCCCCCTTTTTCAGGAAGGACGCCATTTGAGGCGGCGTGGACCTCCCCCCCCCACCCCCCTTTTTGAGGAAGGACGCTATTTGAGGCGGCGTGGACCCCTCCAAGAATTATTTCCAAGATAGCCATCAAATATTGTTTATAATCGATATCTAAGAATACTTTTTTAAATAACATGAATTCCTTTACTATGTTGATGAACCGTTGGACCCGAGACTTGGCAGCAAATCCCACAAACGAGAACCAAATACATCGATGCACCACATGTATTATTCCTCTGCCTAGTAACCGTTGTCATCACACTGATCGCAGCCTCTGTTCCAGATGGGGCTATTCCTCTCCACCAAGACGTGCGCCCCCCCTCCCCCAAAAAAGGGGAGACGGTCAAATGAGTGCGCCCGTCATCGTATTTGATGAGACTGCTGTTGGTTACATTCAAGAGCTGGGATGGTGGCAGGCAGGAGGCAGGGCAGCGCAATGGCGGCTTCAGGGCCAACCTGACGCTGGTAAAAATTATTGGGTTGCTACAGGTCTGCTGCGGCCGCGACAAACACAATTAGGCCCACTCTAGTATCCAGTGACCCGTGTTATATACGTCCACCCACCCAACCCCCAACCACCAACCACCATAACCACCACCACGCGATTCTATGAATGCTACACTTCCACGAATCGTTTAATAGGGCGGTTTCCCTAATGGGGCGGTTTGGCTAATGGCGGTGGGGTGGGGCGGGGCGGGTTTCCACAACAAGCACAACAAACTCGTGAGCCCTGGCAGCAGCCGGCCGACCGACTATGGTTGTCCCACTAAATGCCCCCACCCCGAGGACCGAGGTGGGTGGCGTGGGGTGGGCATCAAGTAAGTGTGTTGTTGATAAAGTTTGTGGGTTGCAACCCCAATCCGCGTTGAAAATCATGGAGGAACGTCCAATACGGTGTGTACACGTCTGTATATCTGTCTCACTCTGTACGACAGATTTCGAGACAGGACACAGACTTATACCATCGTAGCCCACACAGCTACAAAACACAGGGGCGGATCCAGGGGAGGGAGGGGGGCGACCCGGCCCCTGCCCCCCCCTTTTAGGGCCGAAATATATATAATTTATACCATTTAACATATGAAAACCAAACCGCCCCCCCCCTATCCAGCATATCTGGATCCGCTGAAACAATATCAATTAACCAAAAGAAACGCAAATATGAATTATGAGGCCTTTTATTCTATATTATAATATATATATATAGATATGTGTATACGTGCGCCATTGGAATGTATTGTGCAACAAATCAAATATTCTCGTTGGTCGAGTCGTTGACATTGACGCGTGAGTGAAGAATAAAACATACCTGTGCTGCGAGGTATTCGTGCTAGAGGAATGTTTGTGGGGATGAAAACCTACACATACAGGCTTATATCATATACATTAGAAGTGTAGGACAAAAGTGTGAGTCGTATCCACATAATTTTAATAAGGAAAGCTACCCATGAACATGATATATCTTATTAACGCAATTTCGCGAAAGAAGACTCGTATACTGCGTAATACATTGTGTGAACCCCAAGACTCCCTAACTTGGCGTCTGGAACGGGGTCCAGTGTCCAGTTTCGATTTTTCAAAATTCTCAGTGTCAAATGTCGATTTTCACGACGTTCCGTGTCGCTTTTTCGGCCAAGGTAAATGTCGGTTTGTTTTAATGCCACTATCTGTGTCGATGTCGCTTTTCAGATCCTCAGTGTCGGAATTTGGGGGTCATTGTCGAATGTCGATTTTTCAAATATGCCGGTGTCGCGTGTCGCCATTTACCCCTTCCAGATCCCTCTTAAATGCCTAGTTATGTATTTATAGGTCAAGTGACTGCTTTCCCCATCAGGAGCGATATTCATGATACGAGCGCGAATTATGCTTGAACAGTTCATTTCATGTACATAGTTGTGGTGTTCATAATGCAGATTAAACTAATTAAACTATATTTAATATAACTTTGGCGCCGTCACAAACTGAAATCCATTTGTGAAACGTTTTCCATTTTGAACCAGATGTATACCCGCGCTCAGCAAATCTTCACCCTGGCGCCACGTGGCTTTTCGTAGCATATGATCTATATCTCGGCCACTGCTACAAATGTGCATTAATTATAACTAGACTATGCAGCTATAAATCACTGCCTGTACAAAATTAAAAATACAACGATACAATCATACACATAGAAATATCACAGATTACGAGGAAAAGTTTTGTTGTTCACAGCATGGACGGAGTGCAAGAACCCGAGGGGTCAGAACTTTCGTGGGTGGGAGGGAGAAGGTGGGGGGGGGGGTATTAATACTATTATAGCCATAACTTCTGGCGACCCTGAACTCGGCGTCCCCCCCCCCCCCCAACCTCCCCATCGATCTCTACCCGTCTTCCTTCTGCTTCAACGAAACAGGTGTCGAAATATGATGATATGATGTTCGCAACTTAAACAATACTCTAGATTTGATTATCCGTTGCCTCGCGCATGCGCGCACAAATATGGATAAAATCGATTACTAATTTTCCGGTCATCACTTTTAAACATAGCTGTACAAGACTGGGTTCCATTGAGTATTCAGCACACTCACCCAACCTCTTTTTCACTTTTCAAGATTTTCTTGTTGCTTAGAATGTGATGTGAGATACAATTGTACCTTTCGAGTTCCGTAACATTGACGAGTAGTCGGGTGCGGATTGACAGTTGTAGGCTATATTATTAGGCTAGATTATCTAGGCTAGATTAGCACGTTCAGGGGCTGATTCAGCATTTTGGTCAAGGAGACGAAAAACCTACACACCGACAAGGTAAGAAATGTCCAATCATTACCAATAACTTTGAAGATAAAGATGAAAAGGGCCCGAGGGGGAAGGGGGTGGGGGAGGGGGGCTGATGTTTATCCCGAATAAATCAACAGAGCTTGACCTGGAACGCTGCCAAAGGCAATCTGCAAAATAATCAACTGCCCGCCACGCGGGCCTACGCCAGGGCACTACGCCGGGGACTGGATCTCTGCAACACTAACAGACCGTCAGAGGGACCTCGCTCGTTCACCAAGGCACTCGCGTTCAGCACCTCCAGGATCGAGACACACATACAGACAAGAGTTTCAGATTGACCAAAGCTTGGTTGTATATTCAGGACGAGAAGGAAGGGAGAATAGAGCCATGTCCCCAGGGGTAACCCCTTACTATTTGCGAAGAAGGACATGGGATCTTTATCCTGCGACCACACAGACATGGCCACAGCGGGACGCAAACCACCGATCCACGTGCCGTTAGGCTCTCAGGTGCCCACAGCACTCATTGTGAGCGCTCTAACCCACTGAGGTAACTGGCCAGCACCGATGGATCCAAGGTAACCAATACTGGAGGGTGATCATTTTTCTCCTCTCATTGCCAAATTCCGTATTTATAGCCAAATGTTCTCGTTGAAATGAAGAAACGCTTTCGATAATAGCTGCAAACCCAAACGCGTCATTTAAGAATTGTAAGACTATATATGGCGTAACTAGGTAGCGACGAGTCAACACCAGTTCAACCATTAAGCGCTGAAAAGTTATTTGCATTATTATCTCTTGTATCTGAGGAAAAAAAACCCCCTCAAATTGTTATCTTTGAACCGAAAACCTACTTGAAACGGTTGAAATCAGTATTCCTACTTTGTCGTGCGGGGCAGATTTTTGTACGCATGTGTGATTCCTTCGCTAGGTGGCACCACTGTCGTATGTAGTGTCTACGGAATTCGGCAACGATATGCAAATCCTGATCATCCCCCAGTGCCAAACGTCAAAACACGAAACACAAGATTTCGATCGTCGTCATAGCGACGACTGAGTCATGGACACTACAGTTGGACGGAAATTATACGATAAGATACCTCAAGGATATATATAATTGCACCCTACAGAAAAACCTCTACGAGTTTAAGGCAATAGTAGGTCTTTAAATGTCCAATATTATCCGGTTCCATGACGTTGGAATATACCAACATATATTGATTTACTAAGCCACAATGTCTTGATAAGAAAAATTAATTCCATGAGTATTACAAATCATTTGAAAAATAACGATATAAATATAAGCTAGATAACAAATATAAATGTTTTAGGCTATCCAGACAGGTTGTCAGATACTTCGGCAAAAGATCGAAGCTTCTCAACACTGGTGTATATAAAGATTATGTGAGTGGCGTGCAATACAAATATCACATACAACTTTCTTTGAGCGACTTACATATATAGATAAAGTTACGTGTGCAGGAGTATATACAATGTAACACTGCTGGGAACTTTCTAGACGCACCTCAGCTTCCTAAGAATTAACACGCTGGTTAGAACCCGTTTTGGGACTCAAATTAGCATTCGCAAGGCCAGGCAATCAATACCCTCCAAAACAAAAACAATTGATAAACTATCATTTCGGCGTTTTGTGGCACCAATTAAAATTCGCAAGAACACATAATAACATCGAAAGGTTGTGCTCAACAAAATGGACGCAAGCTACCAATTCGAGTCTAATTACCCTTCGTAAGAACACCCTCCAAAGAGGCGTCGTCAAACCATTGACGAACTATCAATTTGGCTTTGGTTTGTGACCGCTGACACACGTTATCACCTCGGCGTTTGGCTTGGAGCGGGCGGGAATTCCTGTATTTCAATCTGGGGTTGGTGACCCTGAGTGGGATAGCGGTACGCCTCCCTGCTGTATGACACGGGGTCCTCTCTGGGATGCCACGCCATGATGTCAGCACCATGGTGATCACTGTACCCGCCATGGCGGCCGGGGTCTGTAACTCTGCTACCATGATGACCATCGTCTGCGACCCCGCTGCCACGACGACCGTCGTCTGCGACCCCGCTGCCATGACGACCGTCGTCAACGACCCCGCTGCCATGACGACCGTCGTCAGCGATCCCGCTGCCATGACGACCGCCGTCTGTGACGCTGATGCCATGACGGCTATCGGCTGTAGCGTCACCATGGCGACTGGGTTCTGGTCTGGCCCGGGCCGAGGTCACGTCGCGATGGAAGTCCTGCATCAGACTCAGCATGCGTACCATCGTCGCCTGGTTCTCTACCAGTTTGTCTTCAAGGTCAGACATGCGACTCCTCAAGGTCATCATGTCTTCCTTGGTGTCATAGCTAGAAAGAGAAAGGAAACAATTACTTCTTTGCAACAACAAATCCGGTGAAAGCAAAACAATGGTGTTGCTTTGGTTAATCGTCAATTATAGTGAGATATAGTCAAATATTATTCAGGTAAGGGTAAAATACTTGCTTGGCTCTGCGGCTGTAGACGGGCCGTGTCAGATTTTTGCCCATCCTACAGCCACATAACTGGGGCTATGCTCAATACCACCTTTGGTATACGACCTTAGTTGGCCAGTGAGGGGAGGGGAGTGGGGATGGGGATGCATGTTACTGTACTTGACGTACGACCCTCCATACCTGGCCGTTGGGGGTGGGGGGAGGACGGCTATTGTTCCCGGAGGTGGCGCCTGGGTCTCCTCGACGGAAGCGACGTCAGAAGGCTGGCTCAGCACCTGTTCCTTGATCTGCTCCAGGTCTGCGATGACCAACTCGATCCTGTAACAGATAACCGTGTCATGTACCGTGCAGCGGGGACTCCAGCCTCCGTGTAATGTGCCACATGCGCACGGGGTCAGTCACGTATAATAAAGTGTCAATTACACGTTGTGTCAGTCACGTATTTACACAATATAAAGTGTCAATTACACGTTGTGTCAGTCACGTATTTACACAATATAAAGTGTCAATTACACGTTGCGTCAAGTACATTGTGTGTCACTTAAGAATATACACAGTATGTCATGGACACAATCCGATGCCTCTTTCGGATTGTGTTCATTACGTAATATGCCTATTACGATTGGGTCATTAGCACATTATTTCAATTACATGTAGGGCCGTCCATTCGATAGCGTACCTATTACATATATCATGCTGAGCCGTATGTATATTGTTTTCATTCGATAATATGCCTTTTTAGACAGAGTGCCACTTCAGCATTTGTTTCCACGACTTAAATTGCCCTTTACATATATTGTCCGTACATCATATAACCCTTACACAGGATGTCAATAACCTGATACCGGCAAGACTGATCATACAGTTTCAATGTATCATTATGGAATAGTAGATACATACAGTCGTAAATCTGTAGTGGAAGAATTAGGTATGTTGGAACGAGAACCAACGACGGTCACGTGAAAAAGGCCAAAGTCGACAGCAGCCAGATGGTAAAGCAAGCGAAAGCGGACGTCAACGGTTGCATCATGATTGGTTGGTTGCATATTCAGAACGCTTTAACTACTTTTGGTCATAAAGCGTCAATGGGAGAAAAAAGGGAGAGTGGAGCCATGTCTCCGGTGATAACCCCCTACTCTTTGCGAAGAAAGACATGGGAGCTTTATCCTGCGACCACACATACATGGCCACAGCGGGGCTCGAACCATCGATCCACGTGCCGTTAGGCTCTCAGGTGACCAAAGCACTCAAGGCGGGCGCTCTAAGTTGCTTCATGACTATCAGCGTTCGCCGTGCTACCACCACGGGCGGTGAAAGCGACGGAAGCCAAATGACGCGCTTTCGGTCCCCAGCAATGTTGGTTTCGCTCACCTTTCGCCCGCGCTGGACACCTTGGCGTCGATCTGTTCGCGAGAGTACAAGTTGGCGTTGCGTTCGTAGGTCTCCGTCGCCGTCTTCTCGAAGGTCGACAGCCGGCTGTTGTCCGCCTTCGACAACACTTGATCTGGAGCAAAGTAAAGGGTTCCGTTGTATTATTTGGGGAATTTAGATTATTATAACGCCCCCAATCATAACGCCTTCGGTTCTCCATGAGCGGTGTCGGTAGTTCATGTGACACCGGACAAGTGGACGGGTTATCCGAGGATCGGGGACTGGATAAAGCCTATTTTGTCAGCAAGTAAGTGCGTGGCATCACCCACTGTCTCGGTGAGCCAGGGCGTGGGTTGCCTGGGGCATGTAGAATATATATCCCCAGGCCCATTACTACTGTTAACGGCTCTAATTCAGTCTTTAGCTGTATATGTATCTATGTAACTCACTGATTTGTGAATGCGAATAAACCATTGAACTGGTAAACCTGTCTTGGCATCTCTGTTTCCCCCACGTGACCGATCGAGTCATAACATGGGAAGCCAATGAGAAGTCGTATTTTCCCGTGTTGTGTTAAACGGAAATATCACTCCGTCATGGTGGTTAACGACTCGGTATACCTTTGCATAACTCCCAAAGAAGTACAAGCGTTGAAGTTATTTACACTTTTATGATCAAATTTCCTTGTCCAATTCCTGGACCATTTGTTTTCATTATGTGACTATCGGACATTTTGAGGAGGATGCAGTGCCCGTATGTTTCCTATTCTCTTTGGTATAATGAACATCCGCTAATGCCCTTATATATGTATCGTTGCAAGCTTTTCGTCGCCAGTCGCGTTTGACCTCGTTGGCCACACGCTTGACCTGACCTACTTACGCAAGTCGCTGTTGACATCACTGATGTTATATAGAAGCATGTTGGCGAGACACTTCACCTGACCTACTTACGCAAGTCGCTGTTGACATCACTGATGTCATATCGAAGCTTCTTGACCACACATTTGACCTGACCTACTTACGCAAGTCGCTGTTGACATCACTGATGTTATATAGAAGCATGTTGGCCACACACTTGACCTGACCCAGTTACGCAAGTTGCTGTTGACATCAATGATGTTGTGTCGAAACACCTTGGACGAACAGTTGAACTGACCTACTGACGCAAGTCGCTGTTGACATCACTGATGTTCTATCGAAGTTTGTTGGCCACACGCTTGACCTGACCTACTTACGCAAGTCGTCGATGACATCACTGATGCTATATAGAAGCACATTGACCACACATTTGACCTGACCTACTTACGCAAGTCGCTGTTGATATCACTGATGTTCTATCGAAGCTTCTTGACAACACGCTTGACATGACCTACTTACGGAAGTCGCTGTTGACCTTGCTGATGTTGTTGTGTCGGCGATGGACGGCTTTGATGAGTCTCCAGATGAGGCTGAGGATGATGAGGGGGGGCGCTAGGGTCGGCTTGTCGTAGTACTCGTGGATCAGACCGTAGCGGTAAAACCGCCAGACCTTCTCAGAGTTATCCTGCACCTTGCTGAAGGTGTAACTGTAACGGAAACGGAACACGGATCAGTCGTTAATGCCGTGGATCCCCATTCACGGCGGTGGGTCGCTGTGACGTCATGGTAGGGCATTGTGACGTCACAGTGACCCGCTGTGACCTCCTGCTACTCAACCGACGTCACGGTTGGCCAAGGTGACGTCACGGCGGGTCACTGTGACGTCACGGCGGGCCAAGGTGACGTCACGGTGGGTCATTGTGACGTCACAGCGGGTTACGGTGACGTCACGGCTAGCCATCGTGACGTCATGGCTATTGGGCAGGGGGTATTGGTATAGGGCTGTACAGTTCTCGCGGGTTCTATTTCCGGTTTAGGTCTTTTGGGGACCAACAAAAAACACGTGCTCTTAGAACGAGTGCGCATCACGCTGGTGCCTTGCTGCAGCTGCGTGACGCGCACTGATTGTAGTAACGTTTGAGTGTTGGGAACCGGCCGGCTGCGCGGTTTGTGCGTGAAGAATCGAGTGGGTGTTTTTTGTTAGCTTTGGTCCAGGCATTGCTAACTATAAAATCTTAATATAGTTAAAGATAAGACATCTATCTCTCCATAATGCATGTGGTCCGTTTGATGAGACTGTCGCGTTGTATTTTGAGGCAAGTCATCGATGTTTACATTTCTGCGACAAACTGAACACCATTGGCTTCCCCTGGTCAATCCATATAAGGAGCGTTGTTACGTAACCATAGATACGGCGCGCAGACATGCGTGTCATGATGATTATTACGTCATACGACATGGAAAACCCCGCGCAGCACATCACATCGAACATGGCCACCAGGAGGTTGAGTAGCAGCACGTTAATACCTGAACATGGCCACCAGGAGGTTGAGTAGCAGCACGTTAATACCTGAACATGGCCACCAGGAGGTTGAGTAGCAGCACGTTAATATCTGAACATGGCCACCAGGAGGTTGAGTAGCAGCACGTTAATACCTGAACATGGCCACCAGGAGGTTGTGTATGAGGACGTTAATACCTGAACATGGCCACTAGGAGGTTGAGTAGCAGCACGTTAATACCTGAACATGGCCACCAGGATGTTGAGTAGCAGCACGTTAATACCTGAACATGGCCACCATGAGGTTGAGTAGCAGCACGTTAATACCTGAACATGGCCACTAGGAGGTTGAGTAGCAGCACGTTAATACCCGAACATGGCCACCAGGATGTTGAGTAGCAGCACGTTAATACCTGAACATGGCCATCAGGAGGTTGAGTAGCAGCACGTTAATACCTGAACATGGCCACCAGGAGGTTGAGTAGCAGCACGTTAATACCTGAACATGGCCATCAGGAGGTTGAGTAGCAGCACGTTAATACCTGAACATGGCCACCAGAAGGTTGAGTAGCAGCACGTTAATAACTGAACATGGCCACCAGGAGGTTGAGTAGCAGCACGTTAATACCTGAACATGGCCACCCGGAGGTTGAGTAGCAGCACGTTAATACCTGAACATGGCCACCAGGAGGTTGAGTAGCAGCACGTTAATATCTGAACATGGCCACCAGGAGGTTGAGTAGCAGCACGTTAATACCTGAACATGGCCACCAGGAGGTTGAGTAGCAGCACGTTAATACCTGAACATGGCCACCCGGAGGTTGAGTAGCAGCACGTTAATACCTGAACATGGCCACCAGGAGGTTGAGTAGCAGCACGTTAATACCTGAACATGGCCACCAGGAGGTTGAGTAGCAGCACGTTAATACCTGAACATGGCCACCAGGAGGTTGAGTAGCAGGACGTTAATAACTGAACATGGCCACCAGGAGGTTGAGTCGCAGCACGTTAATACCTGAACATGGCCACCCGGAGGTTGAGTAGCAGCACGTTAATACCTGAACATGGCCACCAGGAGGTTGAATAGCAGCACGTTAATACCTGAACATGGCCACCAGGAGGTTGAGTAGCAGCACGTTAATACCTGAACATGGCCACCAGGAGGTTGAGTAGCAACACGTTAATACCTGAACATGGCCACCAGGAGGTTGAGTAGCAGCACGTTAATACCTGAACATGGCCACCCGGAGGTTGAGTAGCAGCACGTTAATACCTGAACATGGCCACCAGGAGGTTGAGTAGCAGCACGTTAATACCTGAACATGGCCACCAGGAGGTTGAGTAGCAGCACGTTAATACCTGAACATGGCCATCAGGAGGTTGAGTAGCAGCACGTTAATACCTGAACATGGCCACCAGAAGGTTGAGTAGCAGCACGTTAATACCTGAACATGGCCACCAGGAGGTTGAGTAGCAGCACGTTAATACCTGAACATGGCCACCAGGAGGTTGAGTAGCAGCACGTTAATACCTGAACATGGCCACCAGGAGGTTGAGTAGCAGCACGTTAATACCTGAACATGGCCACCACGAGGTTGAGTAGCAGCACGTTAATACCTGAACATGGCCACCAGGAGGTTGAGTAGCAGCACGTTAATACCTGAACATGGCCACCAGGAGGTTGAGTAGCAGCACGTTAATAACTGAACATGGCCACCAGGAGGTTGAGTAGCAGCACGTTAATACCTGAACATGGCCACCAGGAGGTTGAGTAGCAGCACGTTAATACCTGAGCATGGCCACCCGGAGGTTGAGTAGCAGCACGTTAATACCTGAACATGGCCACCAGGAGGTTGAGTAGCAGGACGTTAATACCTGAGCATGGCCACCCGGAGGTTGAGTAGCAGCACGTTAATACCTGAACATGGCCACCAGGAGGTTGAGTAGCAGCACGTTAATACCTGAACATGGCCACCAGGAGGTTGAGTAGCAGCACGTTAATACCTGAACATGGCCACCAGGTGGTTGAGTAGCAGCACGTTAATACCTGAGCATGGCCACCCGGAGGTTGAGTAGCAGCACGTTAATAACTGAACATGGCCACCAGGAGGTTGAGTAGCAGCACGTTAATACCTGAACATGGCCACCAGAAGGTTGAGTAGCAGCACGTTAATACCTGAACATGGCCACCAGGAGGTTGAGTAGCAGCACGTTAATACCTGAACATGGCCACCAGGAGGTTGAGTAGCAGGACGTTGGTGAGCATCATGTAGATTGCAAGGAGGACCATGACGAGCCAGTCCTCCTCGGGACATCGGTCCACGTCACCCCCCTGCACCTCCCACACCGAGCGGTTACTGGAGCAGCCGGGGACGTCACCTGTGTAGGGTGGGGGGGCATTATTATTATTACATTTTTGTATACTTATTATTATATACTTATTATCATTCTTCAAAAAATAAATTCTGCCATAAATAATACAGTTATAATTTTATATAAACTCTATCAGCAACCTCTATGAGCAAAAACCAACGGATATTTGCTCGTCGATATCGACGATTATCGTTTGTCTCGTGACACCCCGCCTCCTCCACTAATCTTTAAAATTTCAGAGGGAGTAGGGCTGGTAGACGACCCCCCCCCCCCCCCCCCACCCTCATTCCCCCACCGACCAACTGACACAGGCCTCGTACCCTGTAGATCCTCCAAGAAGAGCTCGCCGTACATCTGAAAGCAGGGCTGGTAGACGACCCCCCCCCCCCCTCCCCAACCTTACCCCCCCCCCCCAACCGACCAGCTGACACAGGCCCCGTACCCTGTAGATCCTCCAAGAAGAGCTCGCCGTACATCTGAAAGCAGGGCTGGTAGACGACCCACCCCCCCCCTCCCCACCCTCACCCCCCCCCCCAACCGACCAGCTGACACAGGCCCCGTACCCTGTAGATCCTCCAGGAAGAGCTCGCCGTACATCTGGAAGTAGGGCTGGTAGACGACGCCCAGCAGGACGGACCAGTCGGTGGGCGGGGAGGCCGGGTACCGGATGGCCTGCGCCGCCACGCCGTAAGCCACCATGAAGACAGCCAGGATCATCAAGAAGAACATCACGTCCGTCACCTGGAAACAGTGAATCAAATACCCATTTAGATAGAGGGGTTGGCGGTTTAACGGTTTAGCGGTGAGGCATTTAAGGAAAAAAATAATTGTTACGGAGCAAAGCTGAATAAAACTAAAAATACCTATAATTTAATATGATAATACTAACATATCAAGTTAGCTTTGGTGTATTATATCAGGGGACCCAGAATAATAATATAATTTACCTATAATAACTAAAATAATATTAACAACAATAAATGGAGTGAATTGTATCATAAATGGATGCGCCTGTGATAATAAAAACATAACCAACTGTAATTAGATAATTTGTCTTTAATAAATGCACACTTTATCTATAATAATAACACATTCACATAATAATAATAATAATAGCACACTCTACATCATAATAATAATAATACAATTTACATAGTAATAATAACACACTTTCCATCATAATAATAACACACTTTACACGATAATAAGAACACAATTCACATAATAATAATAACACAATTTACATAGTAATAATAACACTTTCCATCATAATAATAACACAATTTACACGATAATAAGAACACAATTTACACGATAATAATAACACAATTTACATAATAATAATAACATTTCATAATAAAAATTAATTTTCCAATAACGGTAACATTATGATCAAAATTCACCGGTGATAACTAAAGGTCACAGACTTACCATACGGCGGATCATGATAACCTTGGGTCCGATGTTCTTGGAGACGAAGAAGGTCTGCATGAAGCGGATGAAGAAGAGCATGAGAACGCAGACGTAAGCACGTCGGGCCCAGACGAAGTGGTTAGCGGGCAGGGTGAAGCGGAGCACGATGCACACCATGAGACCCAGGAATACCACGCAGTCAAACTGGTTCCAGGCGTTGCCGAAGTAACTCTGCACCTTGTAGCGCAAAGACCGCGGCTCGCGAGCATTTATCTGAAAGCACATGTGTAAGGAATTCAAGATGGCCGCCCTATACGGAGTCACAGAGTTGGTGGATTGGTTTCAGTTTGACGCTCTAACTCGTAAGGTCGTACAATAAATAATGGAAAGGGTTCAAGTGACTTGGGTACATTGTGGCAGGGACGTCAGATTAACAAAATAGCTGTCGTGCTATGTGCGCTACCCATCGTATCTCCTCTATGAGGAGAGTGGTGGGTACGCTACCTGTCGTATCTCCTCTATGAGGAGAGTGGTGGGTACGCTACCTGTCGTATCTCCTCTATGAGGAGCGTGGTGGGTACGCTACCTGTCGTATCTCCTCTATGAGGAGCGTGGTGGGTACGCTACCTGTCGTATCTCTACTATGAGGAGCGTGGTGGGTACGCTACCCATCGTATCTCTTCTATGAGGAGCGTGGTGGGTACGCTACCTGTCGTATCTCCTCTATGAGGAGCGTGGTGGGTACGCTACCTGCCGTATCTCTTCTATGAGGAGCGTGGTGGGTACGCTACCTGTCGTATCTCCTCTATGAGGAGCGTGGTGGGTACGCTACCTGTCGTATCTCCTCTATGAGGAGCGTGGTGGTAACGCTACCTGTCGTATCTCCTCTATGAGGAGCGTGGTGGGTACGCTATCTGTCGTATCTTCCCTATGAGGAGCGTGGTGGGTACGCTACCTGTCGTATCTCTTCTATGAGGAGCGTGGTGGGTACGCTACCCATCGTATCTCTTCTATGAGGAGCGTGGTGGGTACGCTACCTGTCGTATCTCCTCTATGAGGAGCGTGGTGGGTACGCTACCTGCCGTATCTCTTCTATGAGGAGCGTGGTGGGTACGCTACCTGTCGTATCTCCTCTATGAGGAGCGTGGTGTGTACGCTACCTGTCGTATCTCCTCTATGAGGAGCGTGGTGGGTACGCTATCTGTCGTATCTTCCCTATGAGGAGCGTGGTGGGTACGCTACCTGTCGTATCTCTTCTATGAGGAGCGTGGTGGGTACGCTACCCATCGTATCTCTTCTATGAGGAGCGTGGTGGGTACGCTACCTGTCGTATCTCCTCTATGAGGAGCGTGGTGGGTACGCTACCTGCCGTATCTCTTCTATGAGGAGCGTGGTGGGTACGCTACCTGTCGTATCTCCTCTATGAGGAGCGTGGTGTGTACGCTACCTGTCGTATCTCCTCTATGAGGAGCGTGGTGGGTACGCTACCTGTCGTATCTTCCCTATGAGGAGCGTGGTGGGTACGCTACCTGTCGTATCTCCTCTATGAGGAGCGTGGTGGGTACGCTACTTGTCGTATCTCCTCTATGAGGAGCGTGGTGGGTACGCTACCTGTCGTGTCTCCTCTATGAGGAGCGTGGTGGGTACGCTACTTGTCGTATCTCCTCTATGAGAAGCGTGGTGGGTACGCTACCTGTCGTATCTCCTCTATGAGGAGCGTGGTGGGTACGCTACCTGTCGTGTCTCCTCTATGAGGAGCGTGGTGGGTACGCTACCTGTCGTATCTCCTCTATGAGGAGCGTGGTGGGTACGCTACCTGTCGTGTCTCCTCTATGAGGAGCGTGGTGGGTACGCTACCTGTCGTGTCTCCTCTATGAGGAGCGTGGTGGGTACGCTACCTGTCGTGTCTCCTCTATGAGGAGCGTGGTGGGTACGCTACCTGTCGTATCTCCTCTATGAGGAGCGTGGTGGGTACGCTACCTGTCGTATCTTCTATATGAGGAGCGTGGTGGGTACGCTACCTGTCGTATCTCCTCTATGAGGAGCGTGGTGTGTACGCTACCTGTCGTGTCTCCTCTATGAGGAGCGTGGTGGGTACGCTACCTGTCGTGTCTCCTCTATGAGGAGCGTGGCCTGGTGTGTACGCTACCTGTCGTATCTCCTCTATGAGGAGCGTGGTGGGTACGCTACCTGTCGTATCTCCTCTATGAGGAGCGTGGTGGGTACGCTACCTGTCGTGTCTCCTCTATGAGGAGCGTGGTGGGTACGCTACCTGTCGTATCTCCTCTATGAGGAGCGTGGTGTGTACGCTACCTGTCGTATTTTCTCTATGAGGAGCGTGGTGGGTACGCTACCTGTCGTATCTCCTCTATGAGGAGCGTGGTGTGTACGCTACCTGTCGTATCTCCTCTATGAGGAGCGTGGTGTGTACGCTACCTGTCGTATCTCCTCTATGAGGAGCGTGGTGTGTACGCTACCTGTAGTATCTCCTCTATGAGGAGCGTGGTGGGTACGCTACCTGTCGTATCTCCTCTATGAGGAGCGTGGTGGGTACGCTACCTGTCGTCTCTCCTCTATGAGGAGCGTGGTGGGTACGCTACCTGTCGTGTCTCCTCTATGAGGAGCGTGGCGGGTACGCTACCTGTCGTATCTCCTCTATGAGGAGCGTGGTGGGTACGCTACCTGTCGTGTCTCTTCTATGAGGAGCGTGGTGGGTACGCTACCTGTCGTATCTCCTTTATGAGGAGCGTGGTGGGTACGCTACCTGTCGTATCTCCTCTATGAGAAGCGTGGTGTGTACGCTACCTGTCGTATCTCCTCTATGAGGAGCGTGGTGGGTACGCTACCTGTCGTATCTCCTCTATCAGGAGCGTGGCGGGTACGCTACCTGTCGTATCTCCTCTATGAGAAGCGGGGTGGGTACGCTACCTGTCGTATCTCCTCTATGAGGAGCGTGGCCTGGTGTGTACGCTACCTGTCGTATCTCCTCTATGAGGAGCGTGGTGGGTACGCTACCTGTCGTATCTCCTCTATGAGGAGCGTGGTGTGTACGCTACCTGTCGTGTCTCCTCTAAGAGGAGCGTGGTGGGTACGCTACCTGTCGTATCTCCTCTATGAGGAGCGTGGTGGGTACGCTACCTGTCGTGTCTCTTCTATGAGGAGCGTGGTGGGTACGCTACCTGTCGTATCTCCTCTATGAGGAGCGTGGTGGGTACGCTACCTGTCGTATCTCCTCTATGAGAAGCGTGGTGTGTACGCTACCTGTCGTATCTCCTCTATGAGGAGCGTGGTGGGTACGCTACCTGTCGTATCTCCTCTATGAGGAGCGTGGCGGGTACGCTACCTGTCGTATCTCCTCTATGAGAAGCGGGGTGGGTACGCTACCTGTCGTATCTCCTCTATGAGGAGCGTGGCCTGGTGTGTACGCTACCTGTCGTATCTCCTCTATGAGGAGCGTGGTGGGTACGCTACCTGTCGTATCTCCTCTATGAGGAGCGTGGTGGGTACGCTACCTGTCCTATCTCCTCTATGAGGAGCGTGGTGTGTACGCTACCTGTCGTATCTCCTCTATGAGGAGCGTAGTGGGTACGCTACCTGTCGTATCTCCTCTATGAGGAGCGTGGCCTGGTGGGTACGCTACCTGTCGTATCTCCTCTATGAGGAGCGTGGTGGGTACGCTACCTGTCGTGTCTCCTCTATGAGGAGCGTGGTGGGTACGCTACCTCTCGTATCTCCTCTAAGAGGAGCGTGGTGGGTACGCTACCTGCCGTATCTCCTCTATGAGGAGCGTGGTGGGTACGCTACCTGTCGTATCTCCTCTATGAGGAGCGTGGTGGGTACGCTACCTGTCGTATCTCCTCTATGAGGAGCGTGGTGGGTGCGCTACCTGTCGTATCTCCTCTATGAGGAGCGTGGTGGGTACGCTACCTGTCGTATCTCCTCTATGAGGAGCGTGGTGGGTACGCTACCTGTCGTATCTCCTCTATGAGGAGCGTGGTGGGTACGCTACCTGTCGTATCTCCTCTATGAGGAGCGTGGTGTGTACGCTACCTGTCGTATCTCCTCTATGAGGAGCGTGGTGGGTACGCTACCTGTCGTATCTCCTCTATGAGGAGCGTGGTGGGTACGCTACCTGTCGTATCTCCTCTATGAGGAGCGTGGTGGGTACGCTACCTGTCGTATCTCCTCTATGAGGAGCGTGGCCTGGTGTGTACGCTACCTGTCGTATCTCCTCTATGAGGAGCGTGGTGGGTACGCTACCTGTCGTATCTCCTCTATGAGGAGCGTGGTGGGTACGCTACCTGTCGTATCTCCTCTATGAGGAGCGTGGCCTGGTGTGTACGCTACCTGTCGTATCTCCTCTATGAGGAGCGTGGTGGGTACGCTACCTGTCGTATCTCCTCTATCAGGAGCGTGGCGGGTACGCTACCTGTCGTATCTCCTCTATGAGAAGCGGGGTGGGTACGCTACCTGTCGTCTCTTCTCTATGAGGAGCGTGGCCTGGTGTGTACGCTACCTGTCGTATCTCCTCTATGAGGAGCGTGGTGGGTACGCTACCTGTCGTATCTCCTCTATGAGGAGCGTGGTGGGTACGCTACCTGTCGTATCTCCTCTATGAGGAGCGTGGTGGGTACGCTACCTGTCGTATCTCTTCTATGAGGAGCGTGGTGGGTGCGCTACCTGTCGTATCTCCTCTATGAGGAGCGTGGTGTGTACGCTACCTGTCGTATCTCCTCTATGAGGAGCGTGGTGTGTACGCTACCTGTCGTATCTCCTCTATGAGGAGCGTGGTGGGTACGCTACCTGTCGTATCTCCTCTATGAGGAGCGTGGTGGGTACGCTACCTGTCGTAGCTCCTCTATGAGGAGCGTGGCCTGGTGTGTACGCTACCTGTCGTATCTCCTCTATGAGGAGCGTGGTGGGTACGCTACCTGTCGTATATCCTCTATGAGGAGCGTGGTGTGTACGCTACCTGTCGTATCTCCTCTATGAGGAGCGTGGTGGGTACGCTACCTGTCGTATCTCCTCTATGAGGAGCGTGGTGGGTACGCTACCTGTCGTATCTCCCCTATGAGGAGCGTTGTGGGTACGCTACCTGTCGTATCTCCTCTATGAGGAGCGTGGCGGGTACGCTACCTGTCGTATCTCCTCTATGAGAAGCGGGGTGGGTACGCTACCTGTCGTATCTCCTCTATGAGGAGCGGGGCCTGGTGTGTTCGCTACCTGTCGTATCTCCTCTATGAGGAGCGTGGTGGGTACGCTACCTGTCCTATCTCCTCTATGAGGAGCGTGGTGGGTACGCTACCTGTCGTATCTCCTCTATGAGGAGCGTGGTGGGTGCGCTACCTGTCGTATCTCCTCTATGAGGAGCGTGGTGTGTACGCTACCTGTCGTATCTCCTCTATGAGGAGCGTGGTGTGTACGCTACCTGTCGTATCTCCTCTATGAGGAGCGTGGTGGGTACGCTACCTGTCGTATCTCCTCTATGAGGAGCGTGGTGTGTACGCTACCTGTCGTATCTCCTCTATGAGGAGCGTGGTGTGTACGCTACCTGTCGTATCTCCTCTATGAGGAGCGTGGTGGGTACGCTACCTGTCGTATCTCCTCTATGAGGAGCATGGTGGGTACACTACCTGTCGTATCTCCTCTATGAGGAGCGTGGTGTGTACGCTACCTGTCCTATCTCCTCTATGAGGAGCGTGGTGGGTGCGCTACCTGTCGTATCTCCTCTATGAGGAGCGTGGTGGGTACGCTACCTGTCCTATCTCCTCTATGAGGAGCGTGGTGTGTACGCTACCTGTCGTATCTCCTCTATGAGGAGCGTGGTGGGTGCGCTACCTGTCGTATCTCCTCTATGAGGAGCGTGGTGTGTACGCTACCTGTCGTATTTCCTCTATGAGGAGCGTGGTGTGTACGCTACCTGTCGTCTCTCCTCTATGAGGAGCGTGGTGGGTACGCTACCTGTCGTATCTCCTCTATGAGGAGCGTGGTGTGTACGCTACCTGTCGTATCTCCTCTATGAGGAGCGTGGTGGGTACGCTACCTGTCGTATCTCCTCTATGAGGAGCGTGGTGTGTACGCTACCTGTCGTATCTCCTCTATGAGGAGCGTGGTGGGTACGCTACCTGTCGTATCTCCTCTATGAGGAGCGTGGTGGGTACGCTACCTGTCGTAGCTCCTCTATGAGGAGCGTGGCCTGGTGTGTACGCTACCTGTCGTATCTCCTCTATGAGGAGCGTGGTGGGTACGCTACCTGTCGTATCTCCTCTATGAGGAGCGTGGTGGGTACGCTACCTGTCGTATCTCCTCTATGAGGAGCGTGGTGGGTACGCTACCTGTCGTATCTCCTCTATGAGGAGCGTGGTGGGTACGCTACCTGTCGTATCTCCCCTATGAGGAGCGTTGTGGGTACGCTACCTGTCGTATCTCCTCTATGAGGAGCGTGGCGGGTACGCTACCTGTCGTATCTCCTCTATGAGAAGCGGGGTGGGTACGCTACCTGTCGTATCTCCTCTATGAGGAGCGGGGCCTGGTGTGTACGCTACCTGTCGTATCTCCTCTATGAGGAGCGTGGTGGGTACGCTACCTGTCGTATCTCCTCTATGAGGAGCGTGGTGGGTACGCTACCTGTCGTATCTCCTCTATGAGGAGCGTGGTGGGTGCGCTACCTGTCGTATCTCCTCTATGAGGAGCGTGGTGTGTACGCTACCTGTCGTATCTCCTCTATGAGGAGCGTGGTGTGTACGCTACCTGTCGTATCTCCTCTATGAGGAGCGTGGTGGGTACGCTACCTGTCGTATCTCCTCTATGAGGAGCGTGGTGTGTACGCTACCTGTCGTATCTCCTCTATGAGGAGCGTGGTGTGTACGCTACCTGTCGTATCTCCTCTATGAGGAGCGTGGTGGGTACGCTACCTGTCGTATCTCCTCTATGAGGAGCGTGGTGGGTACGCTACCTGTCGTATCTCCTCTATGAGGAGCGTGGTGTGTACGCTACCTGTCCTATCTCCTCTATGAGGAGCGTGGTGGGTGCGCTACCTGTCGTATCTCCTCTATGAGGAGCGTGGTGGGTACGCTACCTGTCCTATCTCCTCTATGAGGAGCGTGGTGTGTACGCTACCTGTCCTATCTCCTCTATGAGGAGCGTGGTGGGTGCGCTACCTGTCGTATCTCCTCTATGAGGAGCGTGGTGTGTACGCTACCTGTCGTATTTCCTCTATGAGGAGCGTGGTGTGTACGCTACCTGTCGTCTCTCCTCTATGAGGAGCGTGGTGGGTACGCTACCTGTCGTATCTCCTCTATGAGGAGCGTGGTGTGTACGCTACCTGTCGTATCTCCTCTATGAGGAGCGTGGTGGGTACGCTACCTGTCGTATCTCCTCTATGAGGAGCGTGGTGTGTACGCTACCTGTCGTATCTCCTCTATGAGGAGCGTGGCGGCCCAGCACCAGACGATGTACTCCTCCAGCCCCGGGGACCCCGGGTCGGCCTGGGGACGCAGGCGGATCAGCAGGACGAAGCTGAACAGGCTCAGGAATGCCAGGTACGCCAGCTGCATGGGGTGAAAGCATCAGTGGACTCATAAAGCATACATAGGAAAACAACTGCCAATTAATAATTTGAAATAGGCGGTGTATACAGGGGCGGATCCAGGGGGGGGGGGGGAGTGCCTTTTAGGGCCGACATTTATACCATTTAACATATGAAAACCAACAGACTAGGCCATTATTCGAATCCAGCCCCCCGCCCCCTCCCCCCCCCCTTTTTCCAGCATATCTGGATCCGGCCCTGGCATATATTAAGTAACTACTGGCAAACAGTTAATCAAACTAGGGTTACGCTAGTAAAAAATGTGCTGTAATAGGTATTGTATATAATATTAAAGAGTATTACAAAACAATAAACAATACAAGTGTAATAATATTGGTAATATACATATATATATGACAATAATGAACACCCCTTAAATAACCACATTAGCTTCTGACAGTTGCAAGAAGTAGTCTAGACTATAAGACATTTACATTATATCTCGAATTGATAATTGTACTAAATAATCACCCATTTAGCCACACAAAACTGGCATAAAACACCAACAGTTCATCCACCCTTGACCTGAATCCCTGGTAATAATCCTGCAATCTGCACTTTAAGCTAAGATCACAACCTAACTGAGCTGCCAAGCCAGACATATTTACCGTATGATACATAAACTTGACGACGGGGGCGGTGTGGAAATACTTGAGCGCGTTCGCCATGGAGATGGAATCCTCGGACCAGCAGCAGCCACAGAGGTCCACTCGGAACATCCGGGCAACCAACTCCTGCTTGCCCAGCTTCCGGCGCGCGCGTGAGCGCACAAAGTCCGGGGAGCCCGCCTCTCGGCTGTCATCTCGCGAGACGACCTCTCGGCTGCCTTGGCGCGAGACGACCTCGTCGTTTCTACTTCCGTCGCCGTGGGGAGCCACCTGATTGGGCTTCTTGGGCTCGGTCTGGGAGGGAAACATGGCGACGCCCTCGTTGGAGGTGAATCGGATGGCGGGCAAGACGAAGGGGCACACGAGTCCAACGAGAACCTGGAAATAAGGGTAATAAGGCGTTAGATCACGTAGGATGCTGAGAAGACAAATGTTTGTCCTTATATATCACCGGGTTTTTCACATAATTTGTGGATGGATCTTCGCGCCGCTGGCTATCTTCGAGAATCTTATGGTTAAAATAATTAGCTATGTTAAGATCAATATTTGGAATTTATATTTTTGTACAACATGCTGTGACGTCCTATATTCCTACGAATCTCCCAGTAACGAAAACTCTACCCAGCCCCTATAGTGCAGCCCCCCCCCCCCTCTTCAAATCTTAGTGATCCACCTAACGGTACAGTGGGTTAGATAGAGCGCTCGTCTTCAGTACTCTGGCCACCTGAGAGCCTAACTGAGAGCACGTGGATCGATGGTTCGAGCCCCGCTGTGGCCCTGTCTGTGTGGTCGCAGGATACAGATCCCATGTCCTTCTTCCCAAAGAGTAGGGAGTTACCTCCCGGAGACATTGCTCCACTCTCCCTTCCTTCTGCCATTGACGCGATATGACCAAAAGTGGCTAAAGCGTCCTGAGTATAAAACCAACCCAGAGATCCAAGCCACACCCGCTCCGCCGGGTGCATCCTGCAGCCCCCCCCCCCTCACCTTCCAGAGCGGCGTATGGAGCGCCATCTTGCCGTTCCAGATCTTGTTAAGCTTGGTCTGGCAGCAGGAGTGCGTCATGAACTCCATCAGCCCGGCGTTGTCCGCCAGCGTCAGCAGCGTCGTCTCGCCCCACGAGACCAGTTCTCGCGTGAGCAGGTCGTGGGCCTTGAGCTTGTCGCGTTGGTAACACTCGCTCAGCACGCCCACCGCCCGCTCTTCAAACTCACTGCAGCAACCATTCGGTCATGTTGTATTCACTGCTTCATTTATCGATAATTATCAAGAACATGACACCTCAAATTCTTATTATTAAATCTGCATTCTTTTTAATTTATTAGTTATTAGCTGTTTTAATTAAAAGAAAAATATTTTCCCATTGTTAAAATGTTCACTCGCATTATGAGATTACATCAACAGTACATCAAACCTAATATATTGCGGGTTAACAATTCGAAAAAAATGCTTTACATTTATATAAAATAACATAGAGGGAATAGGGTACAGGAAGCCAATAAATAGAGACATAAAGACTATAGATGTATATGATTGCACGTGGGGGACAAAACAACATGCTTCGCTGATTAATTATCCCAGTATTAATTATCTCATAACAAAGGAGCACCATGTTAGCATATATAGACAAGACGATATTACATATTGAGACTGTATTTTACGCTGCTTTTCTGCACATGAACGTGAAACTAGGCCACAAAGCCCCCCGCTGCCCTCACATGGCCTTGGTTAAAACTTGCCCTAGATGCTGGTGCCAGGGCGCGAACCCACGACCTGTTGATCTGCAACTAAGATCTAAATGAACGAGTACCCCCAGGAATGTCACGAAAGATGGCTGATGACCTGATGCCACTGTTCAAGGTCAGCCTGGGCACAGATCAGCGCAATGTAGGTGGTGTGGGAGGAGTGGGGGTGGGGTGAAGGGGTGATGAGGTGAGGGGTGCATGAGCGGGTGGAGGGGTGAGGGGTGCATGAGGGGGTGGAGGGGTGCGGAGGGGGGTGGTGCTAGCTCACATGGCGCTGGCGGAAAACTGTTCGCTGAGGTCGACCTCCTCCTCTCGTTGGGCCTCTACGGACAACGCCTTGAGCATGGCACTGGCTGTCAGGGCGCCACCTGCAGGGAGAGTGGCAACACTGCCGTAAATAGACGCCGTTTTGCGACACTGAAGGTCGATTGGCTACCGGGTCGTTCTTCAACATTAAAGTTATATTATAACCAAGCGGTGAAACGTGTCTTTTCGTGTAGGGCGATGGTGTCTTCATGACGTAATGATTCCCCATGCTAGGAGTCACTTTGGAAGGATTATCCGACATGGTGTATAAGAGACTGTATTCAAAATATTCTATATAATTTTGTCCCAGTATCTTGTAGCTGACCCGACCTATTTCTTACACGAGATCTTCTGACCCTATCCAGGAATCATCGTATCGTGCGCTTAACATATCTGGGTTATTACTATCAGTCCTTCAGCGTAATAAATTGTTAATAGCGGTATGATACCGACCTATCTGGTCCTTTCCCAGCTTCCAGAACATGACGGCCAGAGCTTTCCGGTTGAACAGGATCGCCCAGAGGAAGAGTTCCCGCTCCGGGTTGTCGAAGTCCGGCACAAACACAGCGTTCCTGCCGTGGCGATCTGCAAACAAAGGCGGGAGGGGGGGGGAGTATTATTATAACTTCAAGGTACTATTTCAACAAAATGTTATCAAGGGAACCGGCGGGGGCGCCTGAAGTAATTTTTCGAGTAGTCTTAGAATATCACAGATTACGATCAAGGATTTTTTTCACAAAGTGACGACCGCGAGGAGGACAATTAACCAATTGCTGAGAAACGATGGTGTGTCGCCATGCAGAAAAAAAGTTCAACGCACAATCCTACAATCAAAATCGTTCAATCAACGTTCTATAGACCGAGCAAGCCGGGCTTCACAGTAAAAAGTGGCGTTCGCACTGAAGTGGTGGAGGTGTGGTCTGCTCCACGTGTGTCGTCATTATATTCAGGTGTGTAGACAAATATTCCAGGTTATATGACCAGCCTGATGACACCCACAGAGGCAAGCTGGCGAGAAGTATTGAAGACAACACGGGGCTTGATTATTCCTCTTACTGGCTTCCTTGACTTTGGTGGTGTTGTAGCTGGTCTCGGGGTGGTGGTGGTGGTGGTGGGTGCCGGGAGTGGACGAGTAATCTCGCGTGGTGGTCCAGCCCTCTTTCACAATGTACTTCTCATCTAAAGCATAGTTCACAGTAGACGTCTAACACGTGCTGCATGGCAAATGGATGGTTATTTGAACTATTAAATGGCACAATCCTAATGCGGAACATAAGACAGAAAGATGGTCTCCATGACAGATCGGACTTCGTGAAATAATTGTAGATATAATAAGTTTAGCTATGTCACATTTAATATAAATTATGTTATATGAAATACCCAACGTGGATTAGCACCCGAAAACCTTAATTCCTAGCTGTGCAGTTGTAGCTGCATGAGTTTAATGATATTTCGGGATATTGCCATAACCGTCTTCTCATTGGCGTTAAATGCCTATAGATGCGCAGTTGCCCATATAATAAGTTACAGCAACGATTATGATAATAATAAATATAAGATAAAATCATATATTTCTGGCCGTCAGTTAGCATCAGACCTTGGTAGATATTTTGATGATCTCTCATCAGTTTGTTGATGACTTTGCCCACTATATTCAGCAGTTCCGGCATGTCGTCATCCCAGACCTTGTGTTTACAGCAGCTCCATGCTTGCTGTGGACAAAGTATAGGCACGACCCGTACTCGTAATTAAACCACACGCAAAATACATACAACTACCAATTACCGTAAATTCTGCCATATACGTCGCAACCAGGGAATACGTGGCATTAAATACCCAATGTTTCGATCTCCGCGTACAACGCTCGCGAGGAAGAGAACCCGCGACTTATACACAGAGATATGCGGTACGCAGAAGCACATTTTAGGACACACGAGGACTAAACTGGGCCACGAAATCTTCAGGCGAAATGCAATAGGATTGGATGAAGATACAGGTGCAACGGGGCGATCCCATGACATGTCGGTCTGCAGCTCAGCCTGATTACTAAATAAGCTGCGAGGTTCAAGTAACAAAGGTCTCAGACATTTAGTTACCTACGTATAATAGCGGATTATATTTCTGATTGATAGACCAAAATCTAATGTAGTTTGTCCAACAGATAAGCATCTCTTACGTGTTCGTCTTGCAGGAGTTGTCTCAGCAGCTCGGCACTCATCCCAGCATAGCGCTCATGCACCACCTACGCCGAGGAAACTGGCCATTTTAACGTCATATACATATATATGCTCCTGCCAACAAATATAGTTTAACACGAAACTTACAAAAACAACCTAAGAACGTACTCAGGAATAACAATAGTGAATTTAATTCAAACTAGTTCATCTGTTTTTTGACATTGTTTTGATAAATTATTAGTGGTATATGCACAATTTATGCGAAAAAGAATGATAAGGTATCGAGAACAATTAATGTTAGCATCCAGCCCGGGGCAGAATAGAGGCATAAGTTATATCGGTGCGTTGATAGACGAAATCTGATCATATTGATAGAGACACATCCACAAACATACCTCATCGTAGAGCTCCCTGAGTTTGTAGACAGTGAGGAACCGCTTCAGGTCGACCCCGTTGTCCAAGAAGAGCTGAACAAAGTCGACGCGATCCTGGACTAGAGCGGTGAACATGGCACTGTACAGGTCCATGGACTGTAGAGAGGACAAATTGTAACTTTATACCTGCCCCGTACTCAGTCATGGACTACTAGAGCGGTGAACATGGCACTGTACAGGTCCATGGACTGTGGAGAGGACAAAACGTAACTTTATACCTGCCCCGTACTCAGTCATGGACAAGAGCGGTGAACATGGCACTGTACAGGGTTGAGTTGCGGAGCACGCTCGACCGCCGCGAACATTTTTGGTCACTCGGAGCTCGCTATGCAAACGACATTGGTCACATCGAACTATTTCCATTTGTTGCGGGATATCCACTAAATAAATGTCTTTACTTTGGAAACAGCAGCACAATCTAAATAGTGTAAATATTGATAAATAAAAGATAACTATAAAGCATCGATATTTATGGGTTATCCCCACTTATTTGAGAAGAATTGTCGTCCAGAGTTTAATATTATCATGCGGGGCTGCTCTTGATCGCGGCGAACCATACCCCACTTCCGGTTCAAAATTGTACGCGTCCTTGACCAATTCGCCAAGTTCAAATCCTTATTTGTCGTTGCATATGGCGTGAAAACCGGCTTGACAGCCATAAGCAACGCACCCCAGGTCCATGGACTGTGGAGAGGACAAAACGTAACTTTATACCTGCCCCGTACTCAGTCAAGTACTAGAGCGGGGAACATGGCACTGTACAGGTCCATGGACTGTGGAGAGGACAAAACGTAACTTTATACCTGCCCCGTACTCAGTCAAGAACTAGAGCGGTGAACATGGCACTGTACAGGTCCATGGACTGTGGAGAGGACAAAATGTAACTTTATACCTGCCCCGTACTCAGTCATGGACAAGAGCGGTGAACATGGCACTGTACAGGTCCATGGATTGTGGAAAGGACAAAACGTAACTTTATACCTACCCCGTACTCATTCAGGGACTAAAGCGGTGAACATGGCAATGTCCATGGACTGTGGAGAGGACAAAACGTAACCTTATACCTGCCCCGTAAGCCACAACTGTTATGGTTATTCGCTATACTCCGTTATATACAACTGCTCTATGATGTTATATTTGATATATTAGAATATGTTTGGTATTAAAGTTATATGTCCCAGTGAGCAGTGGTTGTCACCTGAATGTAATTCATAGTTCATTCTCCTTTGATCAGGTGCGTAAGCCACAACTGTTATGGTTATTCGCTATACTCCGTTATATACAACTGCTCTATGATGTTATATTTGATTTATTATAATATGTTTAGTATTAAAGTTATATGTCCCAGTGAGCAGTGGTTGTCACCTGAATGTAATTCATATTTCATTCTCCTTTGATCAGGTGCGTAAGCCACAACTGTTATGGTTATTCGCTATACTCCGTTACATACAACTGCTCTATGATGTTATATTTGATTTATTATAATATGTTTGGTATTAAAGTTATATGTCCCAGTGAGCAGTGGTTGTCACCTGAATGTAATTCATATTTCATTCTCCTTTGATCAGGTGCGTAAGCCAAAACTGTTATGGTTATTTGCTATACTCCGTTACATACAACTGCTCTATGATGTTATATTTGATTTATTATAATATGTTTGGTATTAAAGTTATATGTCCCAGTGAGCAGTGGTTGTCACCTGAATGTAATTCATATTTCATTCTCCTTTGATCAGGTGCGTAAGCCACAACTGTTATGGTTATTCGCTATACTCCGTTATATACAACTGCTCTATGATGTTATATTTGATTTATTATAATATGTTTGGTATTAAAGTTATATGTCCCAGTGAGCAGTGATTGTCACCTGAATGTAATTCATATTTCATTCTCCTTTGATCAGGTGCGTAAGCCACAACTGTTATGGTTATTCGCTATACTCCGTTATATACAACTGCTCTATGATGTTATATTTGAGTCATTATAATATGTTTGCTATTAAAGTTATATGTCCCAGTAAGCAGTGGTTGTCACCTGAATGTAATTCATATTTCATTCTCCTTTGATCAGGTGCGGTGATCCGCCATTCATTGATATTGATATGCGAACACGAGAGCTTTATTCGACAGACTCCATCGCCATTCGCTCAACAGGCCGCGAACACCCACTCCGACATGATGGTCGGCCAGAACTCAATCGCCAAGAAGGAAGACGCTAACCACTAGACCATTCGGGTTGCCCCGCGGTTCATGCAACGCGCAATGCTACGAAGCCACAGCCACAGGAATAATGGGCTTGCTATGTGGTAGCGTCCACAAGCTTCCACAGAGTTTCTGACTTAATCATTAGCACATCATAAAATTGTTCAATCAGTGGTTCTATCTTCAACAGTATTTTCAGTCGGGTAAAACCAGTGCTTTATGTGAGTGAGAACTGACCATGATCAGACATGGCGCAAATAAAATAAAATATATCACTGTATTCCAGATCACATCCACGTCCGGTAGTCATGCCACATAGCTCACGTATTACTCACCAATAACACTATTTGCTACAGCCGCCACCGTGACTTCGTGAGCGCCAGCACGATGGATGACCCCTGTTTTTACATTACGGACCTAGCTATGTCGGTCTGTGTATGCCGCCCGGAGTCCGGTGATTAACATACCTGCCATTGGGACCTGTTCTCCATGTTGAAAATCTCCTGTCTCGCCATGTCACATCGGTTCCAGGCCAGGGCCAGCTTGAGCTGGGTCTCCGCGTTAGACTTGTTGGCTGGAGAGAAAACATCAGGTCTGGTCTTCGTCGGGAGAGACGTCATGCAAAATCATTTCATAACTACACGTGTTTAGGGTCAGCTGCGCAATATGATATCAAATATTTCGAAAGCAGGATAGTTTAAGACTTAAATTACGATGGAGAACTTTCGCCAATTGTTTCGCACTTCCAATGTAACTACACTTTATTAAGGACGTGTTATACAAGAAACCAAAACCGGTGTGCCGAACTGATTGTTCGACATGACAAGAAACCATGAAGCAGAGGTGGTTTGACGGTTTCGGTTCCGCGGAACTGTCCATTCGATCAACACCTACACCGAAGTTAATCACAAAACCAATAAATAGAGTCTTATGGACAAAAGTAATCGTCTTTAGGTGGGTAAACCGGTTTCAAAAACGGTTCGGTTGCCCGTCGGTTTTAGGTAAATCGAAAACACTCTAAAAATTCCATGCGATTGCACTTTGCGCAGACATGGATATTGTCCTAATGATGTGCGAGTCTCTCAGGCCCGACGGACGGCTTGGTAGAACCCACCAGACAATGGTGAGCGCGTTATAACCATCACCATCGCATGTGGGTTCATACTCTAAGCCAGAACACTGTACAAAGCCACTAATAACCCACCTTTTAGAAGGGCGAACAGAAGAGCCTGGTCGATCTCATTGGTCGTATCGATGTCGTCCAGGTGGAAAACCGTAATCTGAACACAAGAAGTGTTTGCTATTGAAACATATTGTATATTCTGCAGCTTTTTATGGCGAAGGGAAGCTATTGAAGAGGGTCATCTCCATTCTGTGAACTGCCAATCATAATCGTTTGGCATAGACTACATATGTCACACATATATATACACTGCACGAAAATCTAATTTCATAGTCACTTAGCCGGTCATAGCATCCAAGTAAACAGATATTTTTGTTATCCATGATACCCAATTTGATAATATAATAGGAACAAGTTACCGTCCATCCACTAATAGAAGTATATGTCTGTAAGGCCATGCCTGTTTACAGAAAAAAAATCCAGGAGAAATGACCTGTCCTTCATTCTGTTATCACCACACAGGCAAGTACCTACCAAGTTTCTCTTTTTGACCATATGCTTGACATTTTCTGCGCACTTGTTGATTTTGGCTTGCTTGGAGGCTGGGTCCTTCTCTCTGGACCAGTCAAACATGTAGGCAGCCCGTGTCCGGAGCTCATCCAGGAATCCGGCCGGCTCAATGGCACTCTCCTCGCTAGGGGGCGGCACAGTATGGCGTCGTATCATTGCGATGTCATCACCATTATCCGGGATGAGGAGTGAACCCGTAGGCTGATCTTAAAGACGCTGTGCTCATATATTAAGCATATCCGCATTATACTTTGAGATCTTCCAATACAATTAACTGTATCAATATTGTTTTACAAACTCAAGGAAGTATGCCATGACATACTTTGTATCTAGGCCGATATCTACCGTTTGGCGTCAATACAAACATTTCTGGTTGCAAAGTAAACTAATCATAACTTTTTTTCAAAGCCTCAATGTCAAAGCCTCAATTTCAATACCTCAATTTTAAAGCCTCAATTTCAAAGCCTCAATTTCAATACCTCAATGTTAAAGCCTCAATTTCAAAGCCTCAATTTCAATACCTAAATTTCAAAGCCTCAATTTCAAAGCCTCAATTGCAAAACCTCAATTTCAATACCTCAATTTCGAAGCCTCAATGTCAATACCTCAATTTCAAAGCCTCAATTTCTAAGCCTCAAATTTCAATTTAATTCACATTGGATTACATAAAGAAATATTAAATCAGATACGCCACACAAAACATCCGGAAGATACGATTACGCATGCGTGGCCATGGCCGGCTCGCGGTAGGGGGCGCCACTTACTCTTTGGCCCGCCCCCTGGTGGCGCGGTAGGCGTAGGCGATGTAGTCGGCGGCCCGCCCGGACCCTAGGACCACCACCACAGGGGTGTTGTTATCAATGGCCTCCTTGGCGGTAGCCACCGTGTTCACCCCGCCCTCCAGCACCAGCTGCACCACCGGCACGTGCACGCCTACAGAGGAGAGGAATTCAATTGGTTGCTTATTATGCCACTGTCGGGCACACAAGACCGAAAGAGGGCCGAGGAACGTTCCGGGACGATGTAGGATACATGGATGAAACATGTCACGTGCCCGGATTCGAACCCAGGACTAAACGATCTGCGGTGGGCGGGAGGTATTGATAGCATGTCAATTAATGCACGCTCATTGTTAGTTAAAACGAAACATCAAAGGATGAAATGTTAATGTCTTAGGTCAAATTTTCGCACATTAGTTGAATCGGTGTTTCTTTATGCCGCTTTTGTGCACGCAAGAGTTAAACAGGGCCAAGGAAACCCCCGGAGCCATGAAGATGGATTGAATGAAACATGCTCCTGATACAAGCACCCGGGCCCGGATTTCAACCAAAGACCTATTGATCTGCGGTCTAGCAGCACGCTTACATGAGCTCCAGGGGGCTCCCCACATCAAAGGTAGACATCCTTGTATCTAATATTAAAATTGAATATAACCTTGACAACCACTTTAATTAACTTCAACCAATCTAAAATCGATACATTTTACATGGGGCATGTTCAACTTTGATTATTGTTGTTGTTGGCTTCGATTTTGCAATAATACACTGAACTCACTTTGACTTTCTGTCACCCCTGTCGCCATATGTTGAGAAATGTAGCTTTCAAAGCCTGCCCTGAACTCGATTTCCGCACCGAATGACCCCTCGGTGCCATTGTCGACGAGGATGAAGTGCGTGTGGTTGTGGTCCAATGGCGAGCGACCTCTGACGTCACCGGCACTCAGGTCCTCAATGTTGTACTCAGCAGGGAACCGGCCTTCCTGTGACGTCGACTCGAGGCTGTCGCGGTTGTCGACGATCCCCCACGTGGCGATGCCGAGGGCTACGATCTGCTGCTCCGCGGCGCCTCGTGTCAGCATCATGCAGTCGTTGACGGCCTCCCCCACAAACTCCATCACCCCGGCATTGGAGCCGCCAGTGATGATCCAGGCACCTACACAGACATACAGACAGACAGTCAGTGGGAACACTCAAGGCAGAGGCTTCACAATGTCGCATTTAATATCAAATCCATGGTACATAGGCTTATACTGTTTCATCCGGTTGTCATTGTCGGTTAATAGCGCGCATGCGCTGTCAACCCTTTGTACCGACTTAACATTAAAAATAGTTTATCTTATCTTATCTTATCTTAAAGGATTGTGCAACCAAGCTGTGTTGCATATGAGTAGTAAATCATCCAGGTATGACATTACCATCGTAAATATCTTATTATATATCGGACTGACTACTAATAATATAGGTATTTCAGGAGGATGAGCTCAATATATCAGAAACTTTATCAAGCAATGTGTATGGTCCGCCATCTTGGTCGGAATTTCTCATTCCTCTTAACCTAATATCACAAGTATGACCGCTTTCATTGTGATACCTTTAACATTTTGGCATTGATTTTTTGAAAATCAGTCGCAAATATACAAGTGGTCGCTACACACAGTGAGTCCGTGTAACGACCTAACAATGTGACTTCGGGACACATGTAATTAGTCTATTATTAGAGTTTGACCGCTCCACCTGACGTGGTGGCCATGCAGTGAGTCTATAGTGTTTGACCACCCCACCTGACGTGGTGGCCATGCAGTGAGTCTATAGTGTTTGACTAGCCCAGTGAACTTGACCCTTCTGACAACAAGCTGATAAGCAGAAGGGTCAAGCAATACACATGGTTAAAACAGTAGTAATGCATAACCAAGCTCACTTCGATGAATGATTGTCGATTATGACAACGAGCCTACCGCTCTAAATCGCCTCGACCCTCTTCTTTAGACATTACTTGGACCCTAGGATGCATTCAGTTTAAAGTTTGCTCTCTACTACTTGCACATCAACTATATTTTCATCGGTTGTTAACGGCTTTCCTCTCTGACGCTTCAAATTTTACCATGCTATAGAACCGACATCATCCGCATGGCGGCGCCGCTAGTTTCGTCAAAAACGCACGCACGACTATAGACACACAAACAAATTTAGTGGCGCCGCCATGCGGAAGCTTTCGGGTGTATTGCCTGATGTCAACAAACGAGCCGCGGCAACTGCCTAGGAAAATTTGAAGCGGCAGAGAGGGAAACCGTTAACGACCGACGAAAATGTCATTGATGTGCAAGAAGTAGAGGGCAAACTTTAAAATGAATGCATCCTATGGTCCAAGTAATGTCTAAAGAAGAGGGTTGAGGCGATTAGGAGAGGTAGGTTCCCCGTCATAATCGACCATCATTCATTGAAGCGAGCTGGGTGATGCAATGCTACTTTTTTGACCATGTGTATGGCATGACCCTTACACCCCCGTTAGGGTTGAGGTCGTGAGGGCCATGCGTCAGGGCTAGTGTTTGACCACCCACCTGACGTGGTGGCCGCGTTGACCAGGCCCCTCTTGAAGCTGGCCTTGAGGCGGTTCTTCATGAAGAAGCGCTTGGCGCCGCCCGTCACAGAGATGAGCAGTTTCGGGGGCGGGACGTTCCAGTGTTCGGACATGAGGGTCCAGACTACATCGGGCTTGGTGCAGTGGTCCAGCCGCACGTACTGCCAGGGGAAGCACACACACACCCGTCAATTATAGATCCATAGTAAACAGTTATATCATGAGGATTTCTCAGTACTGGGAATTGAGGTTGCCTCATATTGTATCTAGAACTAACCTGAATACAATGTGACGATAGCAGTGCAACTTGTAGATATGAAACATTTACAGATGGAATATTTATATGCCTAGGATTTTAGCGTAAATGGTTATATTATGAGGGTTTATAAGTAGCGAAGACTTGAAATTGAGGTATCCTCGCATTCTATCACTGATCTATAACTGAGGCGAATATAATGTGGCGATAGCGGCGCAACTTGACGTAAGTTATTTTGAAACATTGAACATTGCTAAACTGGATTATATAAGAACACTTTACAGATGGAATACTTTACGATCTACAGCCGAAAAACTCACTCACACTGCCTGGATAATCGGCCACTTATGTCCTCTCAAGATCATATGGAACCACTCATTATCTGATCGCAGACATATTCATGCAGAGACAGTACTAACATATGTACGAATTCATGTCTTAAAAAGTGAATAAGCTAAGATGCAAAGTTCTGGACCGTCTTCTTAATGCTTGACAAAAATAGGCATTTAATATGCCATATTATTAGTAAAAGTAAAAAAAGTAAAAAAGCAGGGACAAAATAAAAATAGTAATGAGAAAAGTAGGAAAGTAAGGAGAACCTAAAAAAATTGTGAAAAAGTAGGAAAGTAGGGATCAACCACAGGCCTAGTATATGCCTTATGGAGCTGGGTACAATCTTACCGGTGCATTCTGGCACGCATCTTGCCCGAAGCCCTTGAACTTAATGGTGCCGAAGCACGTGGGGGGCACGGCGTGTGTGCACTTGGCTTTAGTCCAGACCTTCCGACTTGGGGTGGAGGTCGTGTGGATGTCTCTCGCCTCGTGCCAAGCCTGGACACGTCCACAGCAGCACATGCTGCAATCGATCAAAAGCTGCTGTTTTGGGCCACTTTTGTGTACAATAAGGCAACATTGGGCCAATGCAAGGGGCACCTGGTTGACGGCTCACCTCGGGGGAATATGGAGGAACAACTGGGGAAAAGGAACTTAACCGGGTTAAACTGGGTTGGTTGGTTGGTTGTATATTCAGGATGCTTTAACCACTTTTGGTCATATCGCGTTAATGGGAGAAGGAAGGGAGAGTGGAGCCATATCCCCGGGGGTAACCCCCTACACTTTGCGAAGGACATGGAATCTTTATCCTGCGACCACACAGACATGGCCCACTGAGCTACCGGCCGACCCCGGGTTAAATTAGGACATTAGGACCTTGTCATTTCGCTGCCGAATGCCGTAGAAATCACATGGGTCAGTGGCGACATCTGGTGAAGGAATCACTCGCGTGACATGTATGATAGTCTGGTCTAGAATAGATTAGGTTAGTCTAGAATATAGTCTTGAATGGATTTCAATGGTTCAGCCAGTTGGAAGCAACATTGTTGTATTTGCTATCAATACGGAATTCACCAATGAAATGAAGAAAACATGCAACATTGGTTTAAGCTTGCCTAATCGGCCAGAACGCGGCACATTTCCTCGAATGACATTTGGACAACATGGAAAAAGCAAAGCTGGGATGAACTACTACTGAAAAATATTACTAGTAATATGTATGCGAGAAAAATACCACTGAAGAGCTCAACTAGAGTGATATTCAGCAGGGATTCTTCATGCTGTTCATACTCACCCAGGCTTCGATGCATCTTGCACGTACTTCTTGCATTCACGTTGTTTGATGAATTTCCTGATATATTCGGCCACGGTGCACTGAAAATAAATATATGATACTTTTGTCTCACTTGACACGATTGGTTATTCAGGACGGTTTCACCACTTTTGGACATATCGCGTCAATAGGATAAGGAAGGGAGAGTGGAGCCATGTCCTCAGGGGCAACCCCCTACTCGAAGACAGGATCTTTATCTACGACCACAGACATGGCCACAGCAGTGCTCGAACCACCGATCTACGCGCCGTTAGGCTCTCAGGTGGCCAGAGCACTCAATGCGAGCGCTCTAGCCTACTGAGCTATCGCGCCGGCCACGTTCACATCTGCCGCGTCGTCCTCGGTGACACGGCATTCCTCATGATCGCAGTGATCACTCACCTTGTTCACGATCACATCTGCCGCGTGGTCCTCGGTGACACGGCATTCCCTTATGATCGCAGCGATTACTCACCTCGTTCACGTTCACATCTTCCGCGTCGTCCTCGGTGACACGGCATTCCTCATGATCGCAGCGATCACTCACCTCGTTCACGTTCACATCTTCTGCTTCGTCCTCGGTGACACGGCATTCCTCATGATCGCAGTGATCACTCACCTCGTTCACGTTCGCATCTTCCGCGTCGTCCTCGGTGACACGGCATTCCTCATGATCGCAGCGATCACTCACCTCGTTCACGTTCACATCTTCTGCGTCGTCCTCGGTGACACGGCATTCCTCATGATCGCAGCGATCACTCACCTCGTTCACGTTCACATCTTCCGCGTCGTCCTCGGTGACACGGCATTCCTCATGATCGCAGCGATCACTCACCTCGTTCATGTTCACATCTGCCGCATCGTCCTCGGTGACACGGCATTCCTCATGATCGCAGCGATCACTCACCTCGTTCACATCTTCTGCGTCGTCCTCGGTGACACGGCATTCCTCATGATCGCAGTGATCACTCACCCCGTTCACGTTCGCATCTTCCGCGTCGTCCTCGGTGACACGGCATTCCTCATGATCGCAGCGATCACTCACCTCGTTCAGGTTCACATCTTCTGCGTCGTCCTCGGTGACACGGCATTCCTCATGATCGCAGTGATCACTCACCTCGTTCACGTTCGCATCTTCCGCGTCGTCCTCGGTGACACGGCATTCCTCATGATCGCAGCGATCACTCACCTCGTTCACGTTCACATCTTCTGCGTCGTCCTCGGTGACACGGCATTCCTCATGATCGCAGTGATCACTCACCTCGTTCACGTTCACATCTTCTGCGTCGTCCTCGGTGACACGGCATTCCTCATGATCGCAGTGATCACTCACCTCGTTCACGTTCACATCTGCCGCGTCGTCCTCGGTGACACGGCATTCCTCATGATCGCAGCGATCACTCACCTCGTTCACGTTCACATCTTCTGCGTCGTCCTCGGTGACACGGCATTTCTCATGATCGCAGTGATCAGTCACCTCGTTCACGTTCACATCTTCTGCGTCGTCCTCGGTGACACGGCATTCCTCATGATCGCAGCGATCACTCACCTCGTTCACGTTCACATCTTCTGCGTCGTCCTCGGTGACACGGCATTCCTCGTGATCGCAGCGATCACTCACCTCGTTCACGTTCACATCTTCTGCGTCGTCCTCGGTGACACGGCATTCCTCATGATCGCAGTGATCACTCACCTCGTTCACGTTCACATCTGCCGCGTCGTCCTCGATGACACGGCATTCCTCATGATCGCAGCAATCACTCACCTCGTTCACGTTCACATCTGCCGCGTCGTCCTCGGTGACACGGCATTCCTCATGATCGCAGCGATCACTCACCTCGTTCACGTTCACATCTTCTGCGTCGTCCTCGGTGACACGGCATTCCTCATGATCGCAGCGATCACTCACCTTGTTCACGTTCACATCTTCCGCGTCGTCCTCGGTGACACGGAATTCCTCATGATCGTAGTGATCACTCACCTTGTTCACGTTCGCATCTTCCGCGTCGTCCTCGGTGACACGGCATTCCTCATGATCGCAGTGATCACTCACCTTGTTCACGTTCACATCTGCCGCGTCGTCCTCGGTGACACGGCATTCCTCATGATCGCAGCGATCACTCACCTTGTTCACGTTCACATCTGCCGCATCGTCCTCGGTGACACTGCATTCCTCATGATCGCAGCGATCACTCACCTTGTTCACGTTCACATCTTCCGCGTCGTCCTCGGTGACACGGCATTCCTCATGATCGCAGTGATCACTCACCTCGTTCACGTTCACATCTGCCGCGTCGTCCTCGGTTACATGGCATTCCTCATGATCGCAGCGATCACTCACCTTGTTCACGTTCACATCTGCCGCGTCGTCCTCGGTGACACGGCTTTCCTCATGATCGCAGTGATCACTCACCTCGTTCACGTTCACATCTGCCGCGTCGTCCTCGGTTACATGGCATTCCTCATGATCGCAGCGATCACTCACCTTGTTCACGTTCACATCTGCCGCGTCGTCCTCGGTGACACGGCTTTCCTCATGATGGCAGTGATCACTCACCTTGTCCACGTTCACATCTTCTGCGTCGACCTCGGTGACACGGCATTCCTCATGATCGCAGTGATCACTCACCTTGTTCACGTTCACATCTTCCGCGTCGTCCTCGGTGACACGGCATTCCTCATGATTGCAGCGATCACTCACCTTGTTCACGTTCACATCTGCCGCATCGTCCTCGATGACACGGCATTCCTCATGATCGCAGCGATCACTCACCTTGTTTACGTTCACATCTGCCGCATCGTCCTCGGTGACACGGCATTCCTCATGATCGCAGCGATCACTCACCTCGTTCACGTTCACATCTGCCGCGTCGTCCTCGGTGACACGGCATTCCTCATGATGGCAGTGATCACTCACCTTGTTCACGATCACATCTTCTGCGTCGTCCTCGGTGACACGGCATTCCTCATGATCGCAGTGATCACTCACCTTGTTCACGTTCACATCTGCCGCGTCGTCCTCGGTGACACGGCTTTCCTCATGATGGCAGTGATCACTCACCTTGTTCACGATCACATCTTCTGCGTCGTCCTCGGTGACACGGCATTGCTCATGATCGCAGTGATCACTCACCTCATTCACGTTCACGTCTGCCGCATCGTCCTCGGTGAGACGGCATTGCTCATGATCGCAGTGATCACTCACCTCGTTCACGTTCGCATCTGCCGCGTCGTCCTCGGTGACACGGCTTTCCTCATGATGGCAGTGATCACTCACCTTGTTCACGATCACATCTTCTGCGTCGTCCTCGGTGACACGGCATTGCTCATGATCGAAGTAATCACTCACCTCATTCACGTTCACGTCTGCCGCATCGTCCTCGGTGACACGGCATTGCTCATGATCGCAGTGATCACTCACCTCATTCACGTTCACGTCTGCCGCATCGTCCTCGGTGACACGGCATTGCTCATGATCGCAGTGATCACTCACCTTGTTCACGTTCACATCTGCCGCGTCGTCCTCGGTGACACGGCTTTCCTCATGATGGCAGTGATCACTCACCTTGTTCACGATCACATCTTCTGCGTCGTCCTCGGTGACACGGCATTGCTCATGATCGCAGCGATCACTCACCTTGTTCACGTTCACATCTTCCGCGTCGTCCTCGGTGACACGGCATTCCTCATGATCGCAGCGATCACTCACCTTGTCCACGTTCACATCTTCTGCGTCGACCTCGGTGACACGGCATTCCTCATGATCGCAGTGATCACTCACCTTGTTCACGTTCACATCTTCCGCGTCGTCCTCGGTGACACGGCATTCCTCATGATTGCAGCGATCACTCACCTTGTTCACGTTCACATCTGCCGCATCGTCCTCGATGACACGGCATTCCTCATGATCGCAGCGATCACTCACCTTGTTTACGTTCACATCTGCCGCATCGTCCTCGGTGACACGGCATTCCTCATGATCGCAGCGATCACTCACCTCGTTCACGTTCACATCTGCCGCGTCGTCCTCGGTGACACGGCATTCCTCATGATGGCAGTGATCACTCACCTTGTTCACGATCACATCTTCTGCGTCGTCCTCGGTGACACGACATTCCTCATGATCGCAGTGATCACTCACTTTGTTCACGTTCACATCTGCCGCGTCGTCCTCGGTGACACGGCTTTCCTCATGATGGCAGTGATCACTCACCTTGTTCACGATCACATCTTCTGCGTCGTCCTCGGTGACACGGCATTGCTCATGATCGCAGTGATCACTCACCTCATTCACGTTCACGTCTGCAGCATCGTCCTCGGTGACACGGCATTGCTCATGATCGCAGTGATCACTCACCTCGTTCACGTTCGCATCTGCCGCGTCGTCCTCGGTGACACGGCTTTCCTCATGATGGCAGTGATCACTCACCTTGTTCACGATCACATCTTCTGCGTCGTCCTCGGTGACACGGCATTGCTCATGATCGCAGTGATCACTCACCTCATTCACGTTCACGTCTGCCGCATCGTCCTCGGTGACACGGCATTGCTCATGATCGCAGTGATCACTCACCTCATTCACGTTCACGTCTGCAGCATCGTCCTCGGTGACACGGCACTGCTCATGATCGCAGTGATCACTCACCTTGTTCACGTTCACATCTGCCGCGTCGTCCTCGGTGACACGGCCTTCCTCATGATGGCAGTGATCACTCACCTTGTTCACGATCACATCTTCTGCGTCGTCCTCGGTGACACGGCATTGCTCATGATCGCAGTGATCACTCACCTCATTCACGTTCACGTCTGCCGCATCGTCCTCGGTGACACGGCATTGCTCATGATCGCAGTGATCACTCACCTTGTTCACGTTCACATCTGCCGCGTCGTCCTCGGTGACACGGCTTTCCTCATGATGGCAGTGATCACTCACCTTGTTCACGATCACATCTTCTGCGTCGTCCTCGGTGACACGGCATTGCTCATGATCGCAGCGATCACTCACCTTGTTCACGTTCACATCTTCCGCGTCGTCCTCGGTGACACGGCATTGCTCATGATCGCAGCAATCACTCACCTTGTTCACGTTCACATCTTCCGCGTCGTCCTCGGTGACACGGCATTCCTCATGATCGCAGCGATCACTCACCTTGTTCACGTTCACATCTTCCGTGTCGTCCTCGGTGACACGGCATTGCTCATGATCGCAGTGATCACTCACCTCGTTCACGTTCGCATATGCCGCATCGTCCTCGGTGACACGGCATTCCTCATGATCGCAGCGATCACTCACCTTGTTCACGTTCACATCTGCCGCGTCGTCCTCGGTGACACGGCATTCATCATGATCGCAGTGATCACTCACCTCGTTCACGTTCACATCTGCCGCATCGTCCTCGATGACACGGCATTGCTCATGATCGCAGCGATCACTCACCTCGTTCACGTTCGCATCTTCCGCATCGTCCTCGGTGACACGGCATTCCTCATGGTACGTAGTACCCTTCATCGTCTTGAGCTCGGTGACTTCCGGACTTGCCGGAGTCACATGTTTTGCTAGAGGTTCCTCAATGACGGGAGAGATCAATTTAATCCTGGAATCCGTCCGACCTAGAGTATAGGTCCCATTACTCTTGGCGGATTCAGGGCGTCTGGGTTGATCCAGACCTTGGTACATGGGGTTATCCAGTTTACCACTATAAGTAGAGTTCAAAGCCTCCTGGGCCTGGTCCTTCGCGCTGTGACCCCCAGAGGTCAGTCCCTCGGGCTTACGCTTTACAGCGTGGGGTGCAGTCTGACTGCGGGAACCAGCGCTCCCAGCGGCAGAATGGTGCGACTTGGCGGCGGCCTTGGGCGGCTTGGACTTAACGGAGGATTTCTCTCTTTGCTTCATCGGGGCGCCTTCCCTGGGAGGAGGGGGTTCGCCCTGGAAGGGGTCATGTTCGTCCATGTTGGCCAGCATCTCGTCGTAGCTGCTGTACTTGCCATGATACCTCGCCGTTCGCGTTCTCCCCTGTCCGCTCTCCGCGTGGCCATCGCACTCCGCTTCCGCTATCGGCGGCTCCAATGAGGGGACGTGCGCAGGCGCAGGCGCGGTGACGTCTGGGCGTCTGCTGTGCGACGACCGGACGTGTCGGACCGCCGTGCTGAGGGGGACGTCGGTCAGTGAGCGGGACACCGGACGCGGGGTGGAGGCGTGGCTGTCTGGACGGGGCCTGGGTATCCTCCCCGGGCCGAGATCCCACGACTGCGCGGCGCTGGCATTCTCCAGGCCCGAGGATCGGCTGTGGCGTGGCTGAGAGGAAGACTTATGAGGTGTCAACAGCAGCTGGCTGTCATCCATTGGCTGCTGTATATTTTCAGCAGGTCAATGGATAAGGAACAGCCTCATCCCTCTGGTGTAAATATCCACGCCAGTGATTACTGCAAGTAATTAGAAGACTCTTTAATACTATTGTATCGCATTATATCTGGTCCAGTATACAATATAAATATCTAATTGTTTCCATATATAAGTATTATCTATGCAACCAACCCAGGCTGTCCAGCACACCCTCATAAAAAAATAGAACAAAAGTAGGAATGGAGATATAGAAAACGTGGGACAAATGTAGGAAAATAAAAAGCAAAGGGTAAGACAAAAGCAGAAAAATACAAGCAAAAGCATGACTCAAACAGCATATACGTAGCAACAGTATTCAGGATAAACAAAAAAAATTGATATTATTGAGAAAGTATTGTTTTAGAACATTTCGTAAAAGGTGCTCATGCAGCTGTACCTCTATTTTCATAAAAACTTGACAGATACTAGTATTGATTTAAAAGATACATACTGACATAAAAACACCGGACTGTTGACTTTTGTAAAAATTAATACATATGATATGGATACTTTTAAAGCAATACACTATATTTTGAAATTGCACCTGGTAAAGCATATACCAAAAAGTAGGAAAAAGTAGGTACTTTGAAGAAATAATAGAATGGAGATGAGTAAGTAAGAAAAAGTAGGATTACTTGATGGCCTGCCAACCTAAGTTGATTGGTATAATGCGCACAGATAACCTATATAACCTCACATTTTTCTTCTTAGAATATTGATTTAAATTAAGCTGTTACATTTAATCATATAATTTTTCGCACAAATTGGTAATCACTATTTTGAGGAACTCATACAATATACAAACATTGCTTTATACAGCTATATACCTTGTGTATATTGCATCCTATAAACTGACGGTCTGGATAGCTATGTATAACCAATGCCACAATAAATAAATTACAGCTTGTCAGGCAGTAGCGGATCACTTTTGTCAAAGGAGTGATTGAGAATGTTTTCTGAGGAGCTGGTGCATCATGTAAGGCTCATTCTTTTCAAAAATGCAGGCTCTTTTCATAGGTAACAAACTTGATCATTCTCCGGCAACAACCTGTCTAAAAATGGTCCATGTTGTAGGGTACTGTATTAGGCAGTAACGGATCACTTTAGACAGTAGCGGATCATGCCATCTTGCGGCCTGTTTGGACAGTAAACAGGTATCATAATGCATTGACTGTCTCAAAAATACAAAATCAGGTTGTCGACGATTTAATATGGTACATAGTTTATAGTTTGGTAAAATAATGATAGCATATTTTGATATTATCGGAGCCGTACCGCTACTGATATGGGACTAATGATTCATGCCATGCCACCTGGCGGTCAAGCTTGCCAGTAAAGCTTGGCGGCAAAGACGTGCGTCACTGATCCGCTACTGCCGAGAAAGCAGCTAACGCAATTTGGATGACAACAGCAGTTCTGCTTTATGGAGGGATCTGATTATTTATAGGAAGGTTCATGGTATATACAGCTATGAAAAAAATACCTCAGTTGTATACAGATGTATTCACTTTAGCAAGAATGGCCTGTTGAAATGGAAGTTGCTGTTTTGCATGAGAACTCGTGGAGCAAAGAGCTCGCTAACGGAAGTGCATTCTAGGTAAAAATGAATGTAAACATTGGTACAACCTCACGTTTTTGGACTTATTTCAAGTCAGTGGGTAATTATCTTTGAAATAAGTTCTAATTTATTACATTTAGTGGCTTTTAATAGAAACGATTCAACATGAACAGCGAAGTGATCCGCTAGCCTACTGCCTGTGATCCGTTACTGCCTAGCCATGAATCCATGGCTATGGTTGAAGAATCATTTCAGCCTACACACAGCCTAGGGTTCTGGGCTAGTTACTGCCCGACAAGCTGTATTATTAGATCTACGAATGGAACTTGTTAGCTTACTTCAGAAATGTCTGTACTGTGGAATAATCTGTATTTGTGTTGTCTTCATTATAGGAATAAAAACATCGTGCCTGCCAGCACCTCACCTATCTGGTGTTCGTTACATGTATTATTGACATTGTATGGTTGTCACTATAGTGTCAGTATCAATGACAATGTAAACATGTAGGGCAGGCGTGAGTGCCTCGTAACAACTATAAATACACATTGGTCTGAAAGATAACTGGACCAGTCCCTTCGATCATTGTCACACAGGCAAATTGGAAATATGAAGGTCCAGTAGAAGAAGTTTCCCGATTTCGATCTATTGTTGTTTACGGTCGCCCAGGAGTCGCCCAATGTGCTGGTACCACGCCTTCATTAAATATGTATAGCGCATCGAGTGAGCCCAGGCACCAGGCCGAGCAGGTGTTTGGTGCAACTCGATTGCAGCACCGGTGGTACGGCGTCGTGATCTGCTGCTGCTTTTATCCAATCATGTGGAAAAAAGGTCTTCCACGTGCTTTGTTGTCAGCTTCAGAGATGAGTACTGCTCACTTAATTGTGACTATCATGCAACAGCTATGATTGTCAATTTCTTACTCACGATTAAAGAACAAGGACTCAAGAGTGGGCGGGGCTTAGTGGCGGAGCCTGGATCGGTCTATTGATGACACAGTCAGCACATTAGCTGAGTTCAAAATCAGCTCAGTTCAAAATGACGCAAATGACCCTCTGTTGAGCCTTCAAATGTAACAATTTCCTTCTAATGTAAAATCCCGCAAATGTAACAACTTTTTTCCCTCTCATGTAAAAAAACCCTCAAATGTACCTAGTACCTTTTGCCCACAAGTGTAAAACCGCCTTCAAATGTAACAAAATATTGCCCTCAAATGTAATAAAACGTCGACCGCAATTGTAAAACTTGTTTTCCCTCTAATGTAACAAATTCTAAACCCGATTTAAATGTGTTCAGGAGACAAATATTACAATAACATACAGGTGCATGGTTGAGCAAAATGGTGTGTATTGATGCCTTAGGTCGTCTTTTACTTTCCCGCTGCTTGATTGGTTGGTTGTATGTTCATGACGCTTTAACCACTCTTGGTCATATATCGCGTCAATGGGAGAGTGGAGCCATGTCCCCGGGGATAATTTTAACCCCCTACTCGTTGCGAAGAAGGACACAGGATCTTTATCCAGCGACCACAAAGACATGGGGCGCGAACCTTCGATCCACGTGCCGTTAGGCTCTCAGGTGGCCAAAGCACTCAAGGCTAGCGCTCTAACCCACTGAGCTATCGAGGCGGCCCCCTTCTGCTGCTTAAAATTGTTTTATTTCATAACATAACAATAACATTTTATTTCGGGAATTTCCTAGGGGTGTGCGTTGGGATGACAGGTCTTGGCCATTGGTTGTTTGAGGAATAACAAAATCACCGCACCGAAGTGCACCAGTGAAATGGCATGTAGCGATGATGCCTTGGGTTGTCCTCCACAAATAACGACCCTAAGGGTCGATTCTGGATGTGGGTCTCGCATCGGGATACTAGGGACAAATCTGGGTCCGATGGGTCGAATCAGGTTTCGTGGGATCAGGTCGGGATTCTAATCGGGATCCGTGGGTTTGAATCAGGAAAGGGGAGTTGAATATTGATTAAAATGATCCAATCAGGATGAGAAGGATCAAATCAGTATCTGAAGGGTCAAATCTCTATCCGACGGCTCCAATCAGGTTCTGATGCGTCAATCTGGATTCGACATGTCCTATTTGGATTCTCTGGGTTAATCCGCATAATTGGGGTCAAACCTGGATTCTAGGGGTTCAATCTGGATCTCAGGGGTTCAATCTGGATCTCAGAGGTTCAATCTGGATCTCAGGGGTCCAATCTGATTCTAAGAGGTTAAATCTGGATCCGAAATATCAAATCGGCATCTTAAGGGTCAAATCCGGATCTGAAGGGTCAAATCCGGATCTGAAGGGTCAAATCCGGATCTGAAGGGTCAATCCGGATCAAATCGGGATATGGGGGGTGATTCGGAATCTGAGGGTCAATCTGGATCCTAGGGGACCTCTCCGGATCCTAAGAGTTCAATCCGATTATAAGGGGTTTAAATCTGGGTCCTAGGTGTCAAATCCGTAGGGGTCCAATCCCGATATGAAGGGTCAAAACATGGTTAAGTTTCACAGCCATAGCTTTTGAATGACAACCGTGAAACCTTCAACACACAAACAATCCAAAAGGCAAAATTACAAATTTTGAAATAAAACCTAGTATAATACTGACGGTTTTCTAATGTTTTTTTAATGTGTGCAAATGTCCAAAATTAAGACACGCGATTAAGAATAAATCCTCGACTAAAACACGTCAGATATCTTAATGTTGCATATCTCGACATGTTGCCCCCCTCCGCCATGCCCCCATTGGGTCACGTCGCCCCGGGGTATACTCGTGGGTGAAAGGACATGGAAGGCGGGGTTGTCATGGGCTGAACATAACCATGCGTGACCCAGTATTCCATGGACTATGGGTGGATCGACCCCTTTCGGTGAATGACCGGGGGGTGGGGGGTGGGGGGGCAGATTGTCATGCCAGGTAAGTCTCGATGCCCACACGTCCACGGGGAGGGTACGGCTAACCGGTGGAACTCGTATTGCCCTTTGAAATTAAATGTAACTGCTCCCACCATTCTGGTCCAAACCAATGACAACAGACTGATCGGTATGACTTAATTGCGGGCAAAGTGGTCTCCTGACCCACCAAATGGAGAATGGCAAGCTGATCCAACGCAGCCGCCAGTGGTTGGTGAAAACCAGACTGATATGCTTTTTAGGGTCTCATAACGCAAACGCACGTGTATTAGAACCCAAAACGTCATAGTGACGAAAACGTCACACCTTGACTTCAACCACTCCGAATATCGCTCCCACTACCATGCGTGAGGTTTCTGGAGGAGACTGGGCGAGGGCACTTTGGGGCTAAAGTAATGAAAGCGGTCTGACGTTTTCATCACTATGACGTTTTGGATCCAAACATACGTGTATACGTTGCATCATTTCTCGCGATAGGTATAGGTCGCTGAACGGGGTCCGCGCGGAAATCTTGTTGAGCACGGATAGAACGCAATATAATTTTCATTCTTACGAGAAGTAAAGGCACTAGAATCCCAATCAGCATGATCAGCAACTTTGAATGAGGATTTATTAGCATTTAAGGTAATGCACGGGATCACCGTAGCGGCGCCTGGCGAGTACTAAGCTGTTTCTCCACCTAGCGGGCAATTTCAATTCGCCATATCTCATTATTTATCCAATGTAAAAAATAACAGTAAATATTATAAAATGAAAAAAATCAAGACCTTAATTTGGCCATTTTTGTCTGTGTGTGTGTGTTTTTTGTTAATTCCCCGAAAGTGACAACGCTGCATAGTTTCTATATAGGCGGGTTTGGGTGGAATGGTTTAAAGTCACATTGCAAAAAAATATCATGCTAACCTATCAAGATTATTGTAATATCCTCGAAGGCATATAACAAAGTAAGCCTACTAGCACCTTGCGAAAAAAATCAGGATGTTGACCAAGTCTTGTTTTTTTTATATGAACAATTAAACGTGGTTGAATACTTTGGAATCCCATAAAAGACAATGTTAAATATATTTGCTGCGATGCAATGCAATCAAGTTATGTCAGGTGCAAAATTCAGATTTGTTCAGTGTAGATTATGCAATGTCGCGTACTACGTACCTTTACCTGTCTTTTCGCTATAATGTTAGATCGCCTGTAACCGGATTTTACCACGGCGTACAAAACAAGTTTACCCTCGCGGTCGCACTCTCCGTCAATAATGCTACGCAGGTCCGCTAGAGTACTGGTGGGAGAGTGAAATTACACTTAACTATAATGACGTCACGAAAAGGATATCCCCGCATGTCGATTCGTCGTGCATTCTGCCATTCAGTCATTTCGCTACTTTTCTTTAGAAATGACATTTCTAAATGTGTGTTTAGGACGTCAAGACTTGCTTTACCATCGAGTGTAAAATATGGCGTGTGGAGAAACATCTGAAGAAGCGTTGGTATGCGCATATCATGGGATGATAGTCATAATTTGAAGTGGGTGGAGGGGGGGCTTTATCTTAAGTGACTTCACAGGGGGTGCCAGGGCAGGTGGGGTTACCACTAGGGCCAGTAGGGGAAGGTCGGCATATTTCGATCACTTTGTGACAAGACCATCTCTCTGCGAGGACTGTAGTTCCATAGATGTAACGTAGTCCACTCCGATATGGGTCCAGTCGCTGAACTATGTGACGCTATTAGCGGTAGCCACAGCGGCTTGCTTGCAGGACTACGAGGACTGCAGCAACGCATCACTACAAACTAAGCAGCACATAGTTCAGTATGGAGTCGCCTTCTGTTTAGTGCCGCCCTCTAGCGAATATGTCATAAATCCTAATGTCAGTGACTGTTTAAAAAGGCTAATGTAAATCCGGCTAAATTCGTAAGCTGGTGAAGTCGATCACATTTGCAGGTAACTACGATCACTAGGTAATTTTTAAAAACAATTCTACATTTTTGGTGTAGGGCTGTCAAGAAAAGTCTGTTCTATTATGAAACTCACGGGGGAGTACACACCACCAAAAATGCGAGGGACGTGGTTGGTCTGAGCCACCTGTATCCACCAGTAACCATGGTTCCTCAACCCCTGTCCTGCGCTGTCCGTCAAGCTGCAGTACCACATGCACATATGTAGATCGGGGCTAGGTCATATGGCTGATCGAAATTGCCAGATGACTGATCAAATGTACACCTGGCGTACAATTCTTGGAGGCTAAATTTGATCATCTTATTTTCCTAATAACAAATAAAAATACATCTACTAGAAAAATCTGCTCAGTCTGGGCAGTTTACCACTATAATCTGCTGAGAAGGGTATTTTCTTCCATTGACCTGCTCCTTATATCAACATTTTTAGAGCCTTCGCCCCCCCCCCTCCCAGTCATCAGTTTCAGAATATCTACTCTATAAGGGTATCTTTTTCATCATAAATTTTAAAAACAGTGGTATATATGGCTATATAGTATATGTTCGTTGCTATTGTACTCCATTTTTAGGATGACATGGTGTACCCAAAAGTGAATATTAGAGCCTTTTTCCAGCCATCCAGACATTTTTGTGCTGATCCCATGACACTAATCTGTATTTTAGTATGTTTGCGACAAAGGGTCTGCTGCCAATGAAGAAATATTTTTTATTTTATAAAAAAAGATATAATTGCAGTACAAATGTAAGTTAGCTATTAAAATCAGTGATCACATGAAATATGTAAAAAAACATAACATATGGCATCTTTTTTTTTTTGTGTGAACTATTTGTCATATAAATTTGTTCTTTTGTGTTTTTAGGACAAGCTGCTGCTGTTCCTTTTGTATGGGACACCTGGTTATGAACATAATGAAGATGGATATGACCTAAGGCAGTGGTTTTCCAACCTGCAGGAGAGAGTAAGGAAAAACATACTAAGTAAGCTAAACCCTGTTGTTGCTTGTCCTGCCATGTATAATCTTAATATGTTTTAATCTTAAGACATTCTGTTGAGACTATACAAGATGTGATAATTTTTTATTGCATATATCATAACATGTTCTGAATGTGATATCTGTTACTTTTTATCTGAAGATTTGTAGTACATGTAATTTACATGCACTATTCTATACTTTGATGGATTTAATATTATATATATATGTTGTTTAACAACAGATTCTACCAAAATAATTATAGATAATTTACTGGTACTGGCCATATTACTGGTAATAATAATTAGTCAATGCAATAATTAGGTAACTACAATATTTCAATTTGAAATATAGAATCTGAGTGTTCTATACCTAACTGCTGCATAAAAAGCTTTAAGAAGATACAACTTTTTTTTCTTCATAAAACCCTTGCTGACATTGCTGTGACTGTCTGTGTTGTAAAATGATCCATTTAACATCTTTAAATTAATATGCTACTAGCTAGTTCATACTTTAGGAACAAACCATCACGTTGTGGAGTTCTTTCGCAATACTTTCTATTCATTCTTACATCTGTTCACAGACATGAATCCCCTGGAGATGATTTGTCCATTCCACACCCCAGTTCTCAAGCAGCTTTTCTCTATCCTGCGGGAATGCTTGCTGAGTCATCGCTGGAAAGAAGCTCTTCAGATCATGACAGCCTTGTCACAGGAGCACTCAGGCTGTCAGGAGACAATATTCAGGGTTAGACTCTACTTTATGTCTATTTGAAATTAAATTATATCTATCCCCGTCTTGGACCCCGTCTCGAATTAACCCCAAGGACAATTCACTGACACTTGCAACATTATTATTGAAAACACTTTTGAGAGACCAGCCGCTAGGTGTGGTGGCGTAATCGATACACTGGTTACAATTAAAAGAACAACTGTTTACTAAAAACTGCACTATCACTGCAGATCAACAGATCCCTCGTTCGAAACCCGGTCTGGCCGATCTAATCTGGGCCAAATTTCATTTAAATCATTGATATGCCCGGAGGTTGCTTGGCCTAATTCAGCCCTCGTGTGCACAGCACTGGCCTGAAACAACTATAATGTCAATTTATTTAACTGTGCGCTTTTCATATTTCCTTTTGCAAGTTTAAAACTTGTATCAGTTTGTGTTCATGTTTCAGGTTGGACTTGCGCTGTTTCACCAGGATGACAGCGGTAGTGAACGGATTCTGCAACAGCTCATAAAGTAAGCGCACCGGCCAAGACAAGCATGTGAAAGATTGCCGGTGCTACGGTACCTATTTTCCCAATTGTGAGTGTCACTCTGGTGAGGCGCTGGTTTCCAATAACGATCAGTCCCGGTACATACGGGGCCAGCGCGAAAGCTCACTGGGTTAGAGCGCTCGCCTTGAGTGCTCTGGCCAGCTGAGAGCCTAACGGCACGTGGATCGATGGTTCGGGCCCCTCTGTGGCAATGTCTGTGTGGTCGCGGGATAAAGATCCCATGTCCTTCTTCGCAAAGAGTAGGGAGTTAGCCCCGGGGACATGGCTCCACTCTCCCTTTCATATCCCATTGGCGCGATATGACCAAAAGTGGTTAAAGCATTCTGAATATACAACCAACCCGGTACATACGGCAGGTGCTGTGCATGCCATAGGGGGTCGCACCGTGACCTAGCAGATAGCGCATTTGCCACTCCTCGACTGTGCTCTGCTTGTGCAGAACACTGGCTAGCAACCCACCTGTCCAAATGTTGTGTGGAATGAAAGGTCCTATGTCTGTCATGTGGAATATTAATAGCGTCAGCCCTGGGGCAAGCATGGAATGATTACCGGTATTGATAACAACGAAGGTCCATTCTAACTAATCAACTTGGGATCAATATGCAGGAAGCTGTAGGTAGGTGTATTATAAGGCCCATGCTGTGGTATTAACCACCATATTGTGGTATTAGGTGGTAGTGGTTTATTTTATATTCCTAGGATGCTGGCAGCGTTAAAGGAGTTGAACAGCAAGGAAGTTTGCTTGGAATTCGTCTTCTTCTTGCTGAATCGTCACCAGATCTCCGAGGCACAAGTAGCATTCACGGTACAGTAGAAATGACTTAGGGCGTGTTTGATTTACATGAAACCAAAACCGGTTTGCTGAAATCGACTGTTCGACAGGAGAAGAATCGAAACCGTGAAACTGTTGAGAGAGCTGGTTTGACGGTTTCGGTTCCGCGGAACTGTCAGTTGGATCAACACATACACCCTATTTAATCATAAATGTAACGAAAGAGACTTATGGACAAAAGTAGGCGACTATTCACAGACAGTCCAATCGCGGGTAGAAAGGGAAACACACGGCATATTTATGCTTCCACAACTTCATAAGCACATGGCCATTGCCTAAAAATACATGCTGAAACTGTAAACAAATGAAACCATGCGTTGTCCTTTAGGCGGGAAAGCCGTTGAAACCAGTTTCAAAAACGTTTTCGGTTACCTGTTTGGTTTTAGGTAAATCGAATACGCCCTTAATGACTGGAGATAGGGCGTGGGTTGGGGTGGAGGATAGGGGCGGGGCGACCAGGCGCGGTGAGCCGGTCACCATTTTGTAACCTTATTGGTAGCAGAAGAAAGGGAGGTGGAGGTAGTGTGGGAATTGAGACGTCAATATAGATTTAGAAACGTTCATATATATTATCTAGCGTTAATTTGTCAAGCGCGTCAACGTTTCGACACCTAAATTGTTCACTTGTTTGTCGGACTTGTTTGTCGGACATAACGCACGTGGAAGACATTTTCTCGCCACTCGGTTGGATAAAAGAAACAGTGACGCCAATGAATGTTTAACAGCTTAGATCGGTCTATTAGGCTGTGGCATGGATGTTTAGTGAGTTTGTATTCAGGTTAAAAATTTATGGAAAGTGTTGTCTGTTTGTAGAACTCTCAGAAGGCGCATGCGCTCAGAAGGTTTGATCTGAGGAAGGATCAGGACATCCTGCGAGTCTCTTTTCGAGCCTATGAGGGTTTGTTATATTACCTCGAGTGGCTGCAGGCCAAGTGCAGGAGGGACCAGCTGAGCAGTCAACAAGGTGGGTAGAGGTGATAGAGGAACAACAGATTACCGACAAGCTCGCTACTTTTATGTACAAAGCTTTCGGCGTTGGGCAAGAAAACCTAATGCTATAGCCTTCAGGCGGTTGCGAAGTCAGTTTTGGTAACAGATTGTAGTTTTCACTAGCCTTATGTGTTATATCTTGATTCCATTTTGCTGAATTGCATGTGTTCATTGCGCACACATCGCTTTTAATTTGTGCATATTCATGTTTCATAGGCGTTTAATATGCAGCTAAATGATATATTCATTATGCGGATATTAGGTTAAAGGCAACTGTTCATCCTTTCTCAAGTTGGTTGATCTTCAATGATATCTCATCGTTGTCTTAAGTCACACATTAAGCGCCTTCTGGCGATGACTATAGTCTAGTCGTGGACGTTTTAGTGCGGATGTCTGGTGCTGGTGGGCAACAGAATGATCTTCACTAGGATCCAGAGCAAAGAGTATTTTATACACTGACTGAACTAACAATTAAGACACTTATAAGACAAATATTTCTGCATACACGTGGCCTAAGAAGCCATTTGATCCATTATCCCATGACTGAATTGTACGTCAAAACTTTTCTTTTACTTTTTCGTGTTTTCTGCGTAATAAACCTTTATTTTGTGGGTCTCCGGCAGGCCAGAAGTGGACGTCCTTTAGCGCCATGGACTCCACGCACGAGGCCAGCGCCATGATGGTGTATGCCGAGAAGGCCGTCACGTGTCTCAGCGTCGTAGAGAATGAAACAGGCGTGTGGGACATATTCATGACGAAATATGTAGAGGTAAGCATTACAATTCTGTCTGATTCGACATGCTTAAATAGTGTATAGATCTATATAATCTACTGTTGTATTTATTAGATATATTATTATCAATCAAAATTATAATTTATTGATTTTTTTTATTATTTTCTTATTTCAATGAATGTTCATGTGTTAATTTTTTTAATGGCAATTATTTCATTTATTGCGATTACTTTGAATGCTTGCTATATATGCTATATGTGAAGATAAGTTATGTTATGATGTGTATAAGTGATATATATATAAATTGTACGTAAATTGAAATTTGTGAACATCGCACTCTGAATGAGCAGCTTGGGAAATTGGTATCTTTATAAATCGCGGCAATTAGCCCCGGCACTTGATCTATCTGACTATTTGCCAGTTGTTGGTGTTCCTGAATCGCATGGAAGAAGCCGAGTCGACCTTACAGAAATATGCCAAAAACAATTCCAACAACCCGAACGCCTGGAAGTACCTGTGTGACTTCTACAAGGCGGAGGACAGACTGAGTGACTACCATGAAGTACTGCAGGTAAAGTGGTCAGGGCATCGTTCATATATCATATATCGTAATGTATAATATATTAGGTCGTAATAGTGAGGAAAGCACTACTATTAGTAAATTGACAGCATTTTATATTTGAAAAGGCTCAAGTTGTATGGCAAACATTGTTCAGCTCATAACTTAGCCATAGAAACGGGGAGGAGGAATAATACCCCACGAGAAGATTATGTATGTACAGTATTAGCAGCAATAGGCCATACGTCGAAAATAATTATCACGTGTTATGTCTATGTGAGTATTGCAAGGATGTGCGCCAGGGACTCTTGCCAGACTCCTGCCGTTAATTGTTCATATTTTGAATTTTGTAGAATTTTAAGAACGAGTGATGTCGCTCTGCTTATTGGGATAGGTCGCTTTATTCATAACGCCTTTTATATGAGAACTGTGTGATGAAATAGTCTGTCTCGTCGAAGTTGTTTGCATTATCTATGTACCATGGGCCTGAGGCCAAGAAGTACAATACAGAGTTCAGTTCAGTTCATTTCAGTAAACATTGTGATAGCCCGTATGGTGTAACAATGCTTCACAGTGGACAGTTTAGATGTCGCAAAATCTCTTGATATGGCTGACCGGGTACGATGCGATTACTGTGTTTATAAAACCTTGTCTTTTACGGTAAACAGTCCAGAGGGCTCCGTGGCGTAGTGGTTAGCGCAGTAGACCGCAGAGCAATAAAAAGGTCGTGGGTTCGAATCCGGGCCCGGGCACCTAATCTGGGGCATGTTTCATCCATTCATCCTTCATCGTCCCTGGAGGTTCCTTGACCCAGTTTAAACCTTGTGTACACAAGAGCGACCAACACACCAACTCATTTCATGTCCTGCTGTTTGTCCCATCGACAGGACGTAGCAGCCCTGGTCCCCAGCGACCGGGCGGCCCTTGAACTCTGCAAGGTGCTCGCCAATAAAGGTTAGAAGGATGCAGGAATCGTATATATATATCCTGTAAACCGCCGTTGCGTTGTAATGCGGAGTGATTTGCGGGCCCCGCCCGGGAGGCCAGCCGCCTGAGGACCGTAGAACCGCCGTTGCGTTTTAATGCGGAGTGATTTGCGGGCCCCGCCCGGGTGGCCAGCCGCCTGAGGACCGTAGAACCGCCTTTGCGTGCGGAGACGTTTCAATAAATATCCAAACAGCGGGATTTTGGGTCCTGCACATGCACACCGCATGAACACGCAACGGCGGTTCTACGGTAGTCAAGGGCTGGCGGTTTGAAAGGATGTGATCTCCTCTTCTGTTATGGTGGTTGGCGGGTTCAGGCTTTGTGCAGTGAGCTCTGCCCGGCCAAACCAACCAGGCCAACCATCGTGCGGGGTTGCATTGCCCCTCCCCTTCGCGCGATGAGACTTCATAAATTCAGTCTCTTAATATAATTACATATAATATATGATGCAATATCATTTTGGTCCATCTTCCTTGTTAGAGCTGACAAAATGGATTATTGCAGTAAATGGTAAGAGTGAGTTACATGTGAGCTATGTTGAAACAGTGGGTTGTTCCTAACATGGAGGAACGACCTCTTTTTGCTATAATTTTGAGTCTTTATTGATAACTTTATACATATTTTGTTTGCCTGTCATCCAGGGGAGGTCGGGGATATGATGGTGGTACTGTTCTCGCTGTTGGACTTCCCCTGTTGGCAAGAAGACCAGGAACCATGGCAATTGCTTTCTGACCGATTTCTCGACAGCTCGGACGTGTAAGTGTGGAGTCATCGCCCGATGTAGTCATGGGGAAAGTTACACGTGAACGTAGAAGGTCATCTTAATTGAAAAGTTTCATTAGAGGATCCATAATACATTGACCGCTCTGTGTACTTGATGGAAATACAACTTTATACAAATACCCTTATTTATCAGAACAATAAAGACCTCTGATCAGCAGTTTGAAATTATCCACATTTATGTCACTTCACTGTACGCGTGTAAGGTTTCCATTGACAGCATTATGACTTAAATGCTAAATATGTTGTACAACTGGACGGGTTTGTACACTTAGACGTGTTGTACACCTGGACGTGTTGTACACCTGGACGTGTTGTACACTTGGTCGTGTTGTACACTTTGACGTTTCGTACCCACAGACGGGGCTTGGCGGCGGCGGTGGAGGAACCCTGGAGCGAACGTCATGCCTGGTGGCCTGAATACCACTTCACACCCGACAGAGTGGGCGCAGAGTCGGGGGCGTCACTCACCGTGCTAGAGGCACAGGCGCTGGTTGCCGCTATCTTCGGAGTGTCAGGTACGTGCAGGGTGTACATGTTTCCTCCAGGCTAGGGGGCGGGGGGGTGCACGACTGTTTGCCCCCGCCCCCTCCCATGAATTGATCCAAGCGTCAGTTTCCGGACGCTACATTTGTCTCTTATGCCACACATCGTCATACGCTGTAAAGTCGTATTAAAATCGTATTCTTGGAAGAAATTGGTGCCTTCATTATATACTGAAAAAGAAATGTTGGCGTTTGACACCACTTTTATGCACTTAAAGGCTAAATTGGGACCTCGTAATATGCTTGTAACAAATACATGTGACAGTAATAAGCAAACCTTATGAGATTCGTAGAGATCGATATTTTTGGTTCTAATTGACTGATTACCTTACTTCAAAATACCTTGTCAAGAGAATGTCTTCAAATATTCCAGACGATTTTGTTGAGAAAGTAGCATCGCTCGCCTCGGAGGCCAAGCACAACGACTGGTTGACATCTCTAGAGAAAGCGCGCCAAATGGCAGACGATATGAACGTCTCATGACAGTAACGTCATAAAGGTCCCCTTTCTGGATACAAATCAGTATTAGTTTTATAGATGCGTCTGACCTCATATATATTTTTGTGGATGTAAGAGAGTTCATAATAAAGTTGAATCGTTGCTGAAGTGGTGGCTTTTGTTTTAAATCGTACAAAATAATACGTAACGGGAAATTAGGTTTGCCTACAAAGATGGCCGACCGTAAACGCTACTTCAGAGAATATTTCTGGCGCTGTATCTCGTGCAACTCGGCTGTTTTCATACCAGTGGTATTTTAATACAAATATAGAAATCATACCCCAAATGTATCCATGCACATATCAACCACTAAAACTGTCCTTTAAGTATATCTACAGTGTTTTGGGCACCTTAGGGCCTGTTTAAATGTTGAATTGGACATATAATTTTTCCATTTTCATTTCCAATATCTTTCACTTCAGACCCGTCACAATTATTAACTAACGGCACGTGAATTGATGGTTCGAGCCCCGCTGTGGCCATGTCTTCACAAAGAGTAGGGGCTTACCCCCGGGGACATGGCTCCACCCTTCCATTGGGGCTATATGACCAAAAGTGGTTAAAGCGTCCTAAACCAATTGCCAACCAATCACAATTAATATCTGCCACGTCATTTTCTTGTGCAGAAGTACGTCCGTGGTCCGCCAGGGGCGCTGTCACGACCACCCAATCAATGCAACTTAGTAACGGCCAGTCGCATCTGTCGTAATTCAACGCTCGCAGCCACCTCCCGTGGCGTCTGGCTCTCGCAATGACTGGGTCTCTATAGCCATTGTCTGCTGCCAGGCGGCAAGAGGGTTTAATACAAGGGATTCTAACCCACGTCATCATGCCCCTCACCCCCTCCCCTCCTCACGATAGCCGCCCCCCCCCACCCATCACCTCCCACTCACCTCCTCCCCTCAACATCACCACTCACCCTCTAACCCACCCTCACCACAGCCTCCCTCATCACTCATCTTTAGCTCCCACCATTCATTCACCTTCTTTTCCCACGCCACAGGCTTCCCTCACTCGCCATAGCCGTCTGCCTTCACCTCCTCACCTCCAACTAGCCCCTCTCAATAGACTCAAACCCACCCTCACCACCTCTTCGCTCATCCTTAGCCCCCCCCCCCTCTTCACCCTACCTTCTTTCCTCACCATAGCCTCTCCCCCAACCACCACTCCTCACCATAGCCTTCCTCCTCGCCACAGTATTTCCCTCCCTCACCATAGCCGTCCCCTCCCTCGCCATAGCCGTCCCCTCCCTCACCATAGCCGTCCCCTCCCTCGCCATAGCCGTCCCCTCTCTGACCTCACCCCCTTCCACCCTCCCGCCCCATCCTCTATGATCTTTCCATAGCTCACCTTACCCCCTTCCACACCCCTCCCCATCCACCATGATCTTTCCATAGCTCACCTAACCCCCTTCCACCCCTTCCCCATCCACCATAACCATTCCATAGCTCGCCTCACCCTATTCCACCCCCTCCCCATCTACCATGACCTTTCCATAGCTCACCTAACCCCCTTGCACCCCACTCCCCATCCACTATGATCTTTCCATAGCTCGCCTCACCCCCTTCCACCCCTTCCCCATCCACCATAACCATTCCATAGCTCGCCTCACCCTATTCCACCCCCTCCCCATCTACCATGACCTTTCCATAGCTCGCCTAAACCCATTCCACCCCCTCCCCATCTACCATGACCTTTCCATAGCTCACCTTACCCCCTTCCACCCCCCTCCCCATCCACTACGACCTTTCCATACCTCACCTCACCCCCTTCCACCCCCATCCCGTTCCACCATAATATTTCCATAGCTCACCTCACCCCCATCCACCCCCCACCCCCCTCCCCATCCACCATAACCTTTCCCACTCCTCATTTTTCGTCCGGCAGGGGTCGGGTTGGCTCAGGTGGGGAGCAGGCAGTTCAGGCCCGGTACCGATGGCGCGGGAGACAAAAGCGACACAGGTGGGCGCGGGGAGAGGTGTGTGTGGGGGCGGGGTGGGGGTACGGAGAAATGGAGAGATGGACGGCGCCGTATTCACCCAGTGGGGTGTGGGTGGTGGTCGTGGGGGGGGGGGGCGTCTGGGATGTATATGGTCGTCGTCATAACGACTCTTGGGAGTCCCAACGAAACGACCTCCGTGGCGAGGACAGCCACCCGGGGTGGGGGGGGGCGGCACAACGGCGATATAAAGTAAAAGAGGCCGGGGTGGCGGCGGGGGTTGGTGGTGAAGGGGATAGCGGACGAGCGGCGGGGGAGGCTGCTGCGCCAAGATTGTTGGTTGGTTACCAAGCGCTGTGGGATCTCGTTTCCACGGTGTTATAGCTAGTGTTGCCCCACCACCCCCCGCCTCCACCCATGTCGCGGCGGGTAGGAAGAATATACACTCGTGCCGGAAAGGGCGCAGTGGCGCAGGTGCGGCCAGGGTGACGTGACAGCTAAGCGGAAGGGTGCCTGGCGTTAATGGTGATGGAGAGCCATATCTGCTCCCGTGTATATAGGGTGAGCAGCGACCGGCTCGGGCTCGCTTGGAGGGGGCGGGGGGACGGGGGGGTATGGAGCGGTGGGGGGGGGGGGGGGTCAACAGAACATGGTAAACATCATCAGCAGCAGAAAACCTGGTACGGTCGCGGTGTTTTGCAATGGTTATTATTTTTCTGTTGATTGCCCGGGTTCTGTTCGGTCAGCTCGTATATTACGTACCAACCCTCGGGGCTGACGAGGTGGCATTTACACGGCCTGTGGCTCCCGTCGGGGAACGAGAGAGGGACAGAGAGAGAGGGGGAGGGAGATAGGGAGGGCGTCGACAATGACGCCGCGGGTTCACGGGCGGCCATCGAGCCAGCAGCTAGCCAGCCACCCACCCAGCCAGTCTGCCAGCCATCGAGCCAGCCAGCCAGTCCGAACCACTGCCATACCACACCACACATGTACCGCCAGCCCCCCGCCTCGAACGGCGTGGTCTGACCTGCTAGCTTGCGCCACCAGCGTGGTGATTTACCTCAGTACGGAGATACGGGCACCGCCACACAGGTATATGGGACGCTACGCCACAGCCTTCGGGGGAACCACGCGACAGGTATTTTTGGTGCCGTGACCAGGATGCATGCAACGCGGGCGCGGCCGAACGAACGGACTAATTAGTCCCGGGATCGAAGGCGGGAATATGAAGGCTCGGGTCGCCCACACCCTACGCTTTCAGTAATTATGCAACAGACCTGATGAGGCTCTTTAGCGACGGCCTAGGTGCATTGTGAGAAAACGCTCGCTCTCCTTCACTCATTTATTTACTCAGTAATCGCTTTTTGTCTGCTTCCGCTAGAGGTTGTGGCAATGCTATTGTTCACGCTTTACATCCAGTGTTTATACGTTCTTGTGTATCGGGCGTGTTAATGGCATTGTTGCAATGCTTAGCGGGCATATTTAGTTATGCCTCTCTGCTTCCGAGTGAGCTAGACCACTGCCCTAGATTACCATGACAATGCATTATAAATAAGCCCATGAAAATCATTATCATGGTCAGGTAGGATTGCAAAATGTCATTTCTATGGCGCCGTCCTGTGCCATGCTGCGCCTGTACAGGGGAACCCCACTTCTGTCCGCCATTATGCTAATCCTAGAGCTCTCTCGGGCAACGTAAACACAACAGGGACCCTGGAAGCATTTTTTTGGCAATATAGGCCAAGGTTGATGTCGAGATGTCCTCTGTATTATTAATATTTTCAATAATTTGTGAACTGTTTTTTTTCACAGGTGCGCGTAAGCCAGGATACCCGAAATCAATGTGTCTGATCAATATCAACTGGAGGCTGCTGTACATGACAGCGGAGTGACCATTATAACTGGGCCTCCCCTGCCCTTTATCTACCTGTAGTAGGTAGCCTGTGTGTGAATCAGACTGAATGGTGCGTGTGGCAGTGGCTGGCTGGCTGGCTGGCTGGCTGTATGTCTGTCTGTCGACTGTCACTCGGCGCATGTGGTCTGGGGATATAGCCGGATGGTCCCTTGGTGACAAGGGCGAAGCTTCGAGAGACTTAATTGCCGTCGAGGAAAACAGCGCCAACCTGCAGTGTTATGAAGACTTGGGAAGACCCCGGCAGGTTACCATGGTGACAGCGACCGCCCCGCACCCGCGCCCGCATGCCTCCCCCCACCCCACCCAGCAATATCTGCGTAGCGGGAAATGAGCTGCGTGTTCTTTGATGTCCTTGCCCAGTGTCTAGCTGTCTGTCACAAGATGGAAGCGGTAACCCGATTGTCTCGGTCTCCATGGAGTCATATGGCTCCATGATCGGCGGATTACTCACAGTTAGCGTCAGATCCGGCGGCACGTGGCCGGGAGGGAGGAGGAGGAGGAGGAGCAGGAAGGGGTGGGCTACACGTGGCGGTGGATTATTACCAAATGCCATCCTCAGATTCCACCTTATGGCTGGCTGTGTGTGACGCCATGAGCGTGGGATGGGGTGCAGCGAGTGGGCTGGGCTCTCGGCCCGGTGTGCGGAGATTAGTGTAGCAGAACAGGTGTTAACACAGGAATAAAAACAGGTGTTAACACAGGAATCAAAACAGGTTTTAACACAGGAAACAGAACAGGTGTTAACACAGGAATCAAAACAGGTGTTAACACAGGAATCAAAACAGGTGTTAACACAGGAATCGCATTGGACGATAATCAAAATAGGTTTTAAAACAGGCCTTATACAGGAATCAAAACAGGCATCAAGACAGGAGTTAACACAGGAGTTAGAACGCGAAACACAGATGCCTTAAAAGACGAATAACGCATGTTTAACTAACACAGGCATCAGAACAGATACCAAAACAGGTCTTAAACCAGGCAACATATATCAAAACAGGCCTTTAACTAGGCCTACAGATATCAAAACAGGCCTTTAACTAGGCCTACAGATATCAAAACAGGCCTGAAACTAGGCCTTCAGATACTAAAACAAGTCTTAAACTTGGCATACAGATATCAAAACAGGCCTTAAACTAGGCCTTCAGATAACAAACAGGCCTTAAACTAGGCCTACAGATATCAAAACAGGCCTTAAAATAGGCCTACAGATATCAAAACAGGCCTTAAACTAGGCCTTCAGATATCAAAACAGGCCTTAAACTAGGCCTACAGATATCAAAACAGGCCTTAAAATAGGCCTACAGAGATCAAAACAGGCCTTAAACTAGGCCTACAGATATCAAAACAGGCCTTAAAATAGGCCTACAGATATCAAAACAGGCCTTAAGCTAGGCCTTCAGATACTCAAACAGGTCTTAAACTTGGCATACAGATATCAAAACAGGCCTTAAACTAGGCCATAAAAGAAGCCTTGTTAACACAGGCGTTACAGCCGGTTCCTGATGGCGGGGTCACCCCCCAGTTAATCCGGGGGTAGCGATAACCGTTGTCGAGACGGCCATGGCCCCTCCCGTGTTTATCGTGTTGGCGCTGTGTGTCTTCACGGCGGGGCTGGCCACCCTGCTCACCCTGCTGGCCGTGTCCACGGAGCGCTGGGAGCGGATCGTGTACGACCCGGGGCTGCTCCGACAGGTCAATGGGCTCCGGATCGAGGAGTCCGTGTTCGTGGAAGACCAGGGACTGTTCCAGCTGGTGCTGGTGGACCAGGATGCGGATCCCGAAGACACCAGCCTGAACGCCACGACCTACTACGTGAGGAACACTTATGGGGGGATCTGGAAGCTGTGCGACACCGTGGACGGTAGGTTGGGGGATGGGGGGAGGGGGGAATGGGGGTGGTGGGTGGGGGGTGGGGGTGTGGAGTGGTGGGGGTGGTACATTGGGGGATGGTGGTGGTGATGGAATGGTGGGTGATTGGGATGGTGATGGTGTGCTTGGTAATGGTGATGGTGTGTTGGGTAATGGTGATGGCGTGTTGGATAATGGTGATGGTAATGGTATATTGGGTGATGGTGGTGGAGATGGAAAGGTGGGTGATGGAGAGGGGGTGGTGATCATGGTATATTGGGTGATGGTGGCGGTATGTTCGGTTATGGTATAATAAGTGATGGTGATGGAATACTGAGCGATAGTGATGGTATGTTCGGTGATGATGCTGGTATTTTGAATGATAAAATGCATGTCTTTGGGCCAGCTTGGATATTCATACCACGTAACGCACATACCATCATAATAATAATCTTTATTGCCATGAAGAGTACACAAAATCAAGATAATACAGAACTGGTTGGCAAGGAGCAGAAGCCGAGGCTTATTCGCTCAAAAAAAATAAAAATAAAAATAAATAAAAAAATAACTCAAAACAACAACAAAAAACAGGAACATGGAACGGTAGTACAGCAATCTAGATAATATCGATTTGGCCCAATCGTTGCACTATAATAGTTTTTTCTTTCTATTAACTCAGTAACATATATGATTATATTGTGATGGCTAGTTACACATCAAATTAACATTAGTTAAATTACTCGTATCAATTATATTTAACAAACTATTCTTAGTATTTCTCTTAAAAAGGTGAAGCGATGATTGAAAGTTTACCTTACCAAACCATTTATTAAAAATATATATCCCATTATATCTCATAGATATTTTCGTCAATTGACACTTGTGCTTAGGAACATGTAATAGCTGCGACCTTCTAGTGTTATACTTATGTATGTCAGCATTTCTTATAAACAAATCTTTTATTATAAGAGGTTGCAATCCATTGTATTGCTTAAACATAAATAATAAAACGCTATACTCGTATAATGATGTGAGCGGGAGAATCTTATTCGTTACAAATAATGGCGCTGAGTGGGCCCATTTATTAACTCCAGACAATATGCGAACTGCTTTTTTTTGGATCACGATAAGAGGGGTTAAACAGCTAGTACACAAAACAATTATATAAAATCCGTAGAGTGTCATGATGGTATGAAGCATGTCGTACAAGGAGACTTTCTCCATAAGGTAGAACTGCAGAACCGTCCTATATATACATTGTTTCTATATAATACCACCATATTATCGCTCACCAGGGGGATTCCGCAGTTCGGTGCAGTTCCGTGACTTCCAGCTCGAGGCCAACTACCTGGGGCAATCCTGCTTCAGCTACATTCCGGATTATCCGGTCCGGAAAGAGAATCAGGATACGGATCAGCAGGCCGTGGCGCTCATCAGTGAGTGCTTCCGGTTGTCCACAGGCTGGCGCCACAAAGTCCTGTTCTATAGTCTCATCATGACTATCCTTGGCATCATTGTCGCATTCTCCCATGTCCCATGTCCCATATCCCATGTCCCATTGTCCCATTGCGTCTCATGTTCTCTTGTCCCATTCTGTCCCATTGTCCCATGTCCCATGTCCCATTGTCCCGTTGTCCCATTGTCCCGTTGTCCAATTGTCCCATGTCCCATTGTCCCATGTTCAATTGCCTAATTGTCCAATTCTCCTTGTCCCATGTCTAATTGTCCAATTGTCCAATTGTCCCATGTCCCATGTCCCATGGTCCCATGTCCAATTGTCTCAGTGTCCCATGTCCCGTTGTCCCATGTCCCGTTGTCCCATTGTTCCATTGTCCCATGGCCCATTGTTCCATTGTGCAATTGTCCCATGTCCCATGTCCATGTTCCATTGTGTCATGGTCCCATTGTCCCATTGTCCCATGTCCCATTGTCTCATGGCCCATGTCCCATTGTCCCATGTCCCATTGTCCCATGTCCCATTGTCCCATGTCCCATTGTCCCATGTCCCATGTCCCATTGTCCCATTGTCCCATTGTCCTATTGTCTCATGTCCCATTGTCCCATGTCCAATTGTCCCATGTCCCATTGCCTCATGGCCCATGTCCCATTGTCTCATGTCCCATTGCCCCATGTTCCACTGTCTCATAGCCCATGTCCCATTGTCCCATGTCCCATTGTCCCATGTTCCATTGCCCCATGTCCCATTGTCCCATGTCCCATTGTCCCATTGTCTCCATTGTCCCGTGTTCCGCTGTCTCATGGCCCATGTTCCATTGTCCCATGTTCCATTGTTCCATGTCCCATTGTCCCATTGTCTTATGTCCCATTGTCTCATAGCCCATTTAGCCGTACCGTGCAGAAAAACTGGTCTCAAATACCAATTACTTCATTAAATCATTTTTAAATCAAGATTTCGTCGTTTAAAACTATAGATGTGTGCTACGGGAAGAGTGACTACAAGACAATAATCCCCTGTACTTGTTCGATACATGTACTCGGGTTACCGCCGAGGACATGGCTGATGTTTGTTTGCCGGGGTCACCCCGAGGCCTAGTGTCTAGCGCGTGGGTTGCTAGGCCAGCCCAAGTGATGCGCGATTCAAACCCCACCTGTAGAAATGTCTATGCGCCTTGTGCATGATAAAAAATCCCATGACCTGGAGGTTGGTTACCCACACGGAGACAGTTCCTGTCAGTCTTGGTCCTGCTACCATTGACCCGAGAGGACGTTAGAAATTAAAGTGTCTTTCTTCATCCAAACAAACAATATCTGGAAACAGCTGGAAATAGTGTTCATTAGCCAGTCGTTTTATATTCTCGTTTTCTGATAACGTTGTTTCTTTCACTGCTTCAGGAATGCAGAATTCAGCCGCGTCTTGCGTCATCGTGTCTGTCCTGTGCCTAGTCAGTGCTATACTCACAGGGGTGGTGGGCCTGTGGCAGAAACAAGTATCCGCCTGTATGGTAACAGGGGTCATGCACATCGTGGCAGGTAAGGACATGAACTTACGTCCCTTTGTATGGTGACATGGGCCATGAATAATGTAGCAGCTAGGGAAATAAACCGGCGTCCGTTTTTATGGTAATGGTAATGGTCATTGTGTCAGGTAAGGATATACATATAAATGAGTTTATGGTGATATGGATCACATGGTTGGTATGAACTGTTACTCCATTATAGTTGGTTCCATGATTGCACACAAAACGTAGACTCGGACTTACAGCGGTAATATTGCCGTGGCCTTATACAGGTGCTGTAATAAGGGACTGGTGGTGCATAATACAGACGTGGCCTTATACAGGTGCTGAAATGAGGAACTGGTAATGCGAAATACAGACGTGGCCTTATACAGTTGTCGTAATTAAGGACTGGTCGTGCGTAATACAGACGTGGCCTTATACAGGTGCCGTAATTAGGGGCTGATCGTGTGTAATACAGACGTGGCCTTATACAGGTGTCGTAATTAAGGACTGGTCGTGCGTAATACAGACGTGGCCTTATACAGGTGCCGTAATTAAGGACTAGTGCGTAATACAGACGTGACCTTGTACAGGTGCCGTAATTAAGGACTGGTGCGTAATACAGACGTGGCCTTATACAGGTGCTGAAATGAGGAACTGGTAATGCGTAATACAGACGTGGCCTTATACAGTTGTCGTAATTAAGGACTGGTCGTGCGTAATACAGACGTGGCCTTATACAGGTGCCGTAATTAGGGACTGATCGTGTGTAATACAGACGTGGCCTTATACAGGTGTCGTAATTAAGGACTGGTCGTGCGTAATACAGACGTGGCCTTATACAGGTGCCGTAATTAAGGACTAGTGCGTAATACAGACGTGACCTTGTACAGGTGCTGAAATGAGGAACTGGTAATGCGTAATACAGACGTGGCCTTATACAGTTGTCGTAATTAAGGACTGGTCGTGCGTAATACAGACGTGGCCTTATACAGGTGCCGTAATTAGGGACTGATCGTGTGTAATACAGACGTGGCCTTATACAGGTGTCGTAATTAAGGACTGGTCGTGCGTAATACAGACGTGGCCTTATACAGGTGCCGTAATTAAGGACTAGTGCGTAATACAGACGTGACCTTGTACAGGTGCCGTAATTAAGGACTGGTGCGTAATACAGACGTCGCCTTATACAGGTGCTGAAATGAGGAACTGGTAATGCGTAATACAGACGTGGCCTTATACAGTTGTCGTAATTAAGGACTGGTCGTGCGTAATACAGACGTGGTCTTATACAGGTGCCGTAATCAAGGAATGATCGTGCGTAATACAGACGTGGCCTTATACAAATGCCGTAATTAAGGACTGGTCGTGCGTAATACAGACGTGGCCTTATACAGATGCCGTAATTATGGACTGATCGTGCGTAATACAGACGTGGCCTTATACGGGTGCCGTAATTAAGGACTGGTCGTGCGTAATACAGACGTGGCCTTATACAGATGCCGTAATTAAGGACTGGTCGTGCGTAATACAGACGTGGCCTTATACAGATGCCGTAATTATGGACTGGTCGTGCGTGATACAGACGTGGCCTTATACAGATGCCGTAATTAAGGACTGATCGTGCTTAATACAGACGTGGCCTTATACAGATGCCGTTATTATGGACTGGTCGTGCGTAATACAGACGTGGCCTTATACAGATGCCGTAATTAAGGACTGGTCGTGCGTAATACAGACGTGGCCTTATACAGATGCCGTAATTAAGGACTGGTCGTGCGTAATACGGACGTGGCCTTATACAGATGCCGTAATTATGGAATGGTCGTGCGTAATACAGACGTGGCCTTATACAGATGCCGTAATTATGGACTGGTCGTGCGTAATACAGACGTGGCTTTATACAGATGCCGTAATTATGGACTGGTCGTGCGTAATACAGACGTGGCCTTATACAGATGCCGTAATTAAGGACTGGTCGTGCGTAATACGGACGTGGCCTTATACAGATGCCGTAATTATGGACTGGCCGTGCGTAATACAGACGTGGCCTTATACAGGTGCCATAATTAGGGACTGATCGCGCGTAATACGGACGTATTATCACAATCATACAACCATAGTCAATAATACAACCGCTTCATCGTAATTGCAAGCGTAACATCTAGTACATCTGTTACGTCTGGTAAATGTGTTGTACACCCACCCACTTCCTGTCGTGTTGCGGGGCCGGCCCGGTAGCTCAGTGGGCTCGAGCGCTCGCATTGATTGATCTGGTCACCTGAGAGCCTAACGGCACGTGGATAGATGGTTTGGGCCGCGCTGTGGCCATGTGGGTGGTCGCAGGATAAAGATCCCATGTCCTTCTTCGCCAAGAGTAGGGGGTGATCCCCGGGGACATGTCTCCATTCTCCCTTCCTTCTCCTATTGACGAGATATGACCAAAAGTGGTTATAAAGCGTCCTGAATATACAACCAACCGACCTGTCGTGTTGCAGGTGTGTTCCTGTGCTTCGCCCTCATCATCGAGACGACCAAGGTGGGCTACATGCAGACGGAGTGTTACAACGTGGACCCACTGGACGTGGAGGGTCGCCTCTGTCACTGCCGCACCGTCACTCTCGAGTGGTCGGTGTACGTTGCTTGGCTTGCCTTCAGCATCTACCTCCTAGCCTTTGCCTTCTGGCTCTATCTGTCCCGCTGCCTTCGCCTCGAGTCCGCGAAGTCCATCATCTAAGGGGGCTTTTTGTAAATAGATAGTTAGAATCAATCTGAGGTGGGTGTGTGTGTTGGAAGGGGGGGGGGCGGAGTTAATAGCTACCCAGTAGGGTAGAATCTAGGGTAAGTGGGAGGCGGGGAGAGGACACTGCCGTTTGTAAATACATGTAGTTAGATTCCAGGGGTAGGGGGGTGGGGCGGATGGGGCGTCACCATGGCCTTTGTAAATAGACAAAGCCAGACAGGGGAGGGACGGGGGGGGGTCACCCTAGGGGTGGGGGGGGGGTCACCCTAGGCTGAATAGAATGAGGGTGCAAGTTTAGGGTTTAGGGGGGGGGGGTGACCCTGTCTTTTGTAAATGCATGTAGGCCTAGTGAGAGTCCGTTTATTCATATCCAAAATGCACATGTCGTGGATATAAATTAACTTGCATGGATGAATATGTCGTAAAACGCACTATATATTTATATTTTTTTCATTTACGGACAATGTGTAAATGTTTATTAATATACAGCTAGCGGAGTGCTCGTTTTTTCGAGTGAAGTGAACAACAGAGAGACCAGTGCAAAACATGTCCACAGGAAGTGCAACTCTCGTCATCTCAGACGTTTTGGTTGGAATTGATAACTGTGATACATAGCGAACGCCTAGTCGTTTATTAGACTTTATTAAACTGTTATTAAAATTTATTATCGACTTCTTCGAAAAGTCGAGTGACTCTTCGCGAGATCCCGAAGAAGAAAACATGATTAAGTGTTGTGGAAACAGAATAAATGTTTACCCACATTATATGGAATTGCAGACTTGGTTAAAATTCACTGAAGATGTTATTATTGAATTATGTAACTATATAGCTGCCTTCTCACGACATGGGATTGGGTGATTGCCTTTAGTGATAATGCTATTGCTCAATCGCCCGCATTTTTATGGTCTTCTTTTATGTTAAAGCACACGAAGTGGATTATTGTAGTAAATGGCACGCGTGAGTCTTACGTGAGCTATGTTGAAACAATGGTTCGCCCTCACATAGAAGAACGACGTTTGTTTTGCCTCACGCAAAATTCAGATGAGTTATCAGCACTAGACAAAATGCATCGATGCATTGTAAGGCATAATTTGAATGTACACTCCGTTGCTACTGAGCGGGCAATAACACATCGTCTCCTAAACATAAAATGTACAATTTCGATCGATACATCCCCACGGTATGTCATTTAGTAAGATGTATTAGGGATACATCCCCACGGTATGCCACTTAGTAAGATGTATTAGGGATACATCCCCACGGTATGTCATTTACTAAGATGTATTAGGGATACATCCCCACGGTATGTCATTTAGTAAGATGTATTGGGGATACATCCCCACGGTATGTCATTTACTAAGATGTATTAGGGATACATCCCCCCGGTATGTCATTTACTAAGATGTATTAGGGGTACATCCCCACGGTATGTCATTTAGTAAGATGTATTAGGGATACATCCCCACGGTATGTCATTTAATAAGATGTATTAGGGATACATCCCCACGGTATGTCATTTACTAAGATGTATAAGGGATACATCCCCACGGATGACCAATCACCTTTGTTGACTACAGAGAAATTATATATTTATTTTATTTGGTTGTTACAAAACCGCCTTTAGTTAAAAATGACAAAAAAAGACGATGTTATAATGAAGTTAATATTTCTTTATATAATTAACAAAAAATGAATATGCATATATATGGCACACACTGTTTTTGTTTGTTTCCAATGTTACCAGCTGTGGAAATCTAACTGTGATTTGTTGTTTCGCAACATATGGAGGTCGTCTATCTAACGTTGTATCGCGTGACTACGCGTACTTTATTTTCTATTGTGTTTTTGTTTTCGCCTTTATTTTCTATTGTGTTTTTGTTTTCGCCTTTATTTTCTATTGTGTTTTTGTGTTCGCCACGTGCTCATGGGTGCAGTAGCACCTATCGATTGAATGGTCACAGATTGCTTCAATATAATCAGTTTGAGAGCTTTTCATAACCGTCACCATGCACCGTTGTCTGTGCACCTGTGTATCAAAAACGTTTTCCTCGCCTCAAGACAAGATGAGCAACTGGAAATATCGGATATACTTAACGCTGCCGTTGTATATGCATATTTATAATGACTCTTCGTCATATGATATTATGTTTCATGTAATCTAATCAGTAACCGGATCTGCTGTTTCCACACACGTGTTCGTTGGCGGTCGGGGCCGGCATCCCTGACAACGGCTCTACCACGTGCTATAGCTATACATGGTATTCATATTTGGCACTTGCAGCTGCGTTTAATACATAGTCTCCATAATGTATTTGGTGCGTATGTTGTCCAGTAAGTATATATAGATGTATATATTTACCATTCTTCCTCTTGCGGTTTCATCGCAGTCACCATTCTCACCATATTGCAGCTTGGGCACCATTTCATTCTTTCTCTCTCTCTCTCTCTCACGTTTTTCACTTATTTATCGCTGTGATATAACTCATTTTCTACTGACAAAAAATAAAGTAACCTGCGACATTGATTTGTGCAGAGGTCGTTATCGATTTGTGATGGGAAGTATTCCGTAGTGGAGTCTGGCACTCATTTCACGCTACACCGGACGCGCTGGTTCTCAATACTATCAGTCGTTTTTAGTGGCGGAGGCAGCTACGATTTGTTGCGAACTCTTCGGCGTCAGCTACTGTGTTAATATCTCATATCCTGTTTGCTCAGAAAAGGATCGAAAAAGAATATGGGTCTAGCCTCAGGCACATGGCTTCGACTCCACTCAGCTTGGGTCTACCCCATGTCCTAGCGGGTAGCTCGTTTGGATAAAATTATTTTTGTATTAACAAAATGGGCCCGCTCTACTTACACACGTTGTTCCAAAGCAAAGAACTATCATATTCTAGTCGAAACAAACAAGTGCTCGAACAACCCATAGTTAATACAGTCAAATATGGTCAGAACAGTTTTAGGATCCATGGTGCTATATTATGGAATCACTTAAGCAACAAGATCAAAGATGCTACTACTAAAGACGAGTTTAAATATTTAATTTCTTCATGGAAAGGTCCAGTATGTGAATGTTCGCATTGTGCAATGTGTTCCTTGGCATGCATGTAATGTGAAATAATAACTCTATATCCTTATAGCTCTAGGTCGTTATAGCTCTATATCGTTAAATGATAGTTCCTCCTAGTTGCCCACAGTATGCAATGCGTTCTTTTTACGTTATATAGTACCTAGTCAACATGTTTCAGTTTATTTAACACAACGTTAAGCAATAGTGTCCATCTGTTGTTTATTTGGCTCAACGTTAATCACTAGCATCCATTGTAAATAAGGCAAACCATAACGTTTCATCCGGATGTCATTGTCGGCTAATAGCGCGTACGTGCTAATGTTACCCTTTTAATCTTTCGTACCGACGTAAAATAAAATGTTATCTTATCTTATCTTATTGTCGCATGTGCTCTGCTAGGCCAGCCCAATTAAGCGGGATGCTGTGTGTTTCGACTCCCACCTGTGTTTACGTCCATGTTTATGCAGGAAAAGAGGTCATGGTTTTCTTCGCAAGGAGTACTCCTATCTACCTCTACCCTTCCCATTGTCGCGACGTCCTACGTAAACCAACCAACCGCCTTACCCTTTACCCTACTGCTCGTTGACGTAAACAGATTCTCACAGGCTCAGGGTCTTACTCAAATTAGCCAACCAACCAAGTAAAAGGTGCCTCCTCGCTACTCCTGTTAACTTTAGTTACGCAATTCAAATCGAAGGGAATAAAATGGGCCTTCTGCCTCGACTCTATAGTTATTTTACTCAACCTAGGACCGCGAAGGAACTTGTCTATAGGTCCAAGTCTGCAGTCGCATGTCCGACCATTGCAGAATCTCCTTAAAATTAAAATAATGAAGTCAATCGGATAAGCTCTTGAGCTAACATTCACAAAATGGGGCTCAAATTCCCAGTCTAGGCTGATTTTCCTTTCCCACCTTGTTGCCAATACTGCCGTATGTATCAATATGATGACTCACCAATGGGTCAGTCTTACCACCGACGGTTCTCGGCAGATGGGGTAAGTTTCTGCAAAAAAGTCTTAAATTATTTATGGTAATCCCCGCATGGCTAAAACGACACTTACAGTTTATTGATTTCAAGGTTCGCTTACACTTTTTAAGGCTAAATACACAGTTTTCCTTGTTGGAAACGCACCTAAATCCCTTGCAACTGTACATTCTGCAAGATGAATGACGTTATAGTCCAGCTCGTGAGCCCCAGAGCTTAGCCTAACCGGGCAACAAGCTTTTACTGTCAGAAAAGACACGAATGGACGATATGTGACGTGAGCCCTTATAGAGGTCGCTCTCGACGATTGACGTCAAGTCTGGCGAGATGAATGAAACCCAGTGCGCCTCCATACGCCTAGAGTGAAAGAAGCAAGCACCCTGGCGATAAAAGCTCGAACCTGTCTGGTCGATGGATCCTTTGAATAATTGACTCCAGCTTTCACGTTTGCCGGTCCTTGTGTGAGCCTCAGCCGTTTGACGTGGCGTAAAAAACGGCCCCACATGCGTTTTACTTCATGATGCACTCACTATGCAGTTTACATATAGGCGCCAGATGAACAGGTAGATTTATTTATCAAACGCATAATTTTAGTGCAATAAAGCGTGGTTATAACGAGGCCATTTACAGAATGCAACTCAAGAGTATTCAACCAGCTTTGTCTATTTATGCGGACACTAGAATGGTGACGGTGAGATACCGCGAGATGTAGCTGTCCACATTCTCACTATCCCACTCCACGATTGGTAGTCACCCACTGATTCTGTCAATTGTTCGCAAGTCACCTTGCCATAATCATTCCTCCTTGAATTTGTTTTTGTTTGGCACTCGTGGCTGTACCCATTTGTGATCTTTTCCATGGCTTGTCGCGCCTGACTTCTCGATAGATCTCTTCCACTCTTTGTTCTTGGTTCCGGTGAAATCTACGTCGACCGTTGGCAAAACACGCGCTTCTCTGCGCTAGCAAAGACAAGTCTGAAATAAATAGGTTCATACTATGATGCCATGTATCAAATAGATGCAGGATGAAGGTGGCATATACAGTATGATTTACACGGGGTTAATATCCGTGCTGAGTTGGAGAAAGACTTACTGCATTGAAACATACGGAAAAAGTGCCAATATATGCTTTAGAATGGAACTATTTTCAGATTTCTGCGTGATGCTGGTCTTGCCGATACCTTCACCGCCAGTTTCCATAAGATTTTTCCCATGACGCATGCGCGTTAACAGTGCATGCAGTGTCGCCCCCTGGCGAATCCAGCAGTGACTGAGACTGTAAGTGCCTTTCTATCGCAACCAAGTACTGCGCATGCTCAGTAGGGCAATTTAAACAACAAAAATGACGCAACAACATTGTTTGATCGAAGTAGAGCATGTCTCGAGATGAAATTGCTTGATTATCTTGAAGTTCAGTTCAACTCGCTTACACCATACAGGCAAATAAATGAGACATTTCCCTTTTTATGGTACCTTTTTTAACTGAATCCCCATCAAATTATATCTTCTTACGAGAATTTCCGTGCAGGGAAGTGTAGCCTTGTAGTACAAGGCTACGTGAAGGAGCTAGGGCATCATGTGAACAATAGTCATATATAGCCCCCCGTCTCTTCGCGAGGTAGGTTATTATTACTTGAGTATAACTTGTAATGTAGGAGCCATGTCGTTATTCCTGTAGACGTCGGTTGCAGGTAACTATATTTACGGTTGTTGCCTCCTTGATTCAGCATAATATTATATACAATCTGCACTCAATATTTTAATCACACAATGTACAGTAACATCGATATTTTTGTTGTGTCTCCCTGAGCGCCTTTACATTATACGTCGATGCGTTCTTTCATACCTACCTCCCAGTCGTGCATATATACGGTCATTCGTTCATTTTTTCACTATTAGTGCCAATGCCTTTTCTTATACCTCATTGTAAAACACTTAATTGGAAGATATCTGACAAACTATGTCTAATGCCTGATCCCTGGTTAGACGATGCACTAATCTGGATACAATTAAATTGGAAGACGCTAAATCGTGATCGGCAGAAAACAAGTAAATAATACTGTCTAGGAAAATGACAAAAATGACTACAAAATGTCGCTTATGCACTTCCTTATCGAAAAAAGAAAACGAAGAAGATTTTAAAAAGTGCGAGACATCAGTGTAGATCAGTTAATACTGTCTAGGAAAATGACAAAAATGACTACAAAATGTCGCTTATGCACTTCCTTATCGAAAAAAGAAAACGAAGAAGATTTTAAAAAGTGCGAGACATCAGTGGAGATCAGTGTAGTGAGGAGAACAAAATGGCTAGAAAATGTCACTTCCGTATCGAAAAACACGTCATGGATGAGTGGTCTGCCTAGACCGACCTGAAGAGTGTGGCGGCCAGCAGAGCAGCAAACGTCGGTCCCAGCCAGTAGATCCATTGTTCCCGCCACATCTTCGCCTTGTTCGTGTGAAAGACAAAGGCCGCTCCGAACGCGCGGGCCGGGTTCATCGCCGCTCCAGAGATGGCGCCACTAGTCGAGAGATAAGACGAAAATGAGGATTTTGAAGCAATGCTTTGAAGTAACGTTAATGCTAGGTTTTCCCGCCAACATTAAGTCAAAGTCAATTCAAAATGTACATCTTTTACACTCGTGGCATAATTAATTGATCGTATTATTATCCTTACATCTTGCTGTGAGACAATCAAGTACTGGCAAATATGGGATGTAGCCAACACGAGTTACTCATTAAAAACCAGGATATACTTTTTGACCTATTTATCATTGCATGGGTTGCAAATGCAGAGCGTGTTAATAAGGGTTATTTTTTTACATTCAGAGAAGTATATGCACTTTTAAAGAAATATTTATTTGTCGTCAAAATGAGTATTTGCCAATTCTAACTCAACGGGTGTGGAAGACCCCAGTATTCTGTTCCAGATGTACAAACACACAAAATATTGGAGAGGGATTGTGCGTGGGTATCGATCGGAGCCTTTTAATATTGACACGTGTTTGTATAATTAGGTTATCGCTTAGTTTCCTGGGCAGTAAAAGACAAAAACTAGTCATTACATTAGCTTTACGCCCGATGGCGCCCCCACACGACTAGCACGCACGTGCCCACGAGAATGAGACATTCGCTAGATGGCACCACCGGCGTAATGACTCACCCGGCGCAGGTGCCAGCGATGACTGTGGCCCCGATGGCGAGGGGTGCCAGCGGGGAGGGCTGCCTGCCGACCGACACCATGAAGACGGTGAGGAGGAGGACTAGGGTGACGCAGGTCTCACAGAGTAGGGCCTGACCCAGGGTCGTCCCGTCGCTCACCCCAGGGAGACCTCGCTCGAGGGCTACGTGCAGCTTAGGGTTGGCCACCGCCTGAAAGTCGAGGTTTGGAGGCCAATGTAAGTTGTCTCTAAAAATTCAATACGGGTATTTATGACGTCATTGCGCACATGAAGGCCAAACTGGGCCACTACATCTCTGAGACAAGGCAACGTGGAGACACATCCCCGGATGTAGATGCCATGTTTGTTTTTGTATATCGATACCACCACCAATATTATACGGATATACCAATCTTAACTTTAAGAAATTTTCTGGCATGCAAACCATTAAAAAAACACAGTAGTTCAGGAAGCGTGTTATTGTCACAAATCAGAATACCATTTCCGAATTATGTAAGAATCAATTCTATGCATTAGAATTGCGTATTATGTCCTGTGAGTTTAGAAAAGTCGTTTGATTGTTAAAAAAAAAAGTATACCTATAATGATGAATAACTGAAAAACTTGTAAAATGCCCTGACGCCAGGCTATCTCTACCTTCGCCAGGGCTGCGCCCAACAGGCTCCCGAACGTCTGGCACACCACGTATCCCAGCGTCTTGCATATCGGGATCTCACCCGCCAGCAGCATCGCGAGACTTACCGCGGGATTCACGTGGCCTCCGCTGTCAACAGAAGGCGGTACAAATAGGACCAAGGCTACACATAGAACCAATGGTACACATAGGACCAAGCGTACGCTTAGGGCCAATTACACATTACACATACCTAATACAATTAATATAATATAATATTATGTAACGCAACATAATATAATAAAATGTAACGTAATAACATATAACAGTAAGGTAAAGGAATGGAACAAAATGTAACGTAATAACATATAACAGTAAGGTAAAGGAATGGAACAAAATGTAACTTAATAACACATAACAGTAAGGTAAAGGAATGGAACAAAATGTAACGTAATAACATATAACAGTAAGGTAAAGGAATGGAACAAAATGTAACGTAATAACATATAACAGTAAGGTAAAGGAATGGAACAAAATGTAACGTATTTGCGAAATGTAACGTGATCAAATAGCTTATAAAAGTGCAATGTGGTAAAGTAATATAGGAAGTCGTAATATTGTAGAAAAGTAATATAATAAAATGTAACGTAATATAATTGAATATAGCGAAATACAGTAGCATAAAATGTATGGCAACAGAATAGCATGAAATGTAGCGCAACAGAATCCCATAAAATGCACCGAAGTAGAACAGATCAGAGTGAAACGTAGTAATCTAGGACATAATGTATGGCGGGGGGTGGGGGGGGGGGGGGTAACGTAATTAAGGTCAAAGAATATAATAAAATATAACTATAAAAATATAATACAATAGAAATTATATGAGTAGAAGTGAGAACACCGCACCTGATTGGACCAAATATGCTGACGAGTATTGTGAGGGTGAACCCTTGCGATATGGCGCTGACGATGACCATCTTGGCCGCGCTGGACAACACTCCGATGAACGTGAATATCGTCAGGGCAGAAAACTCCGCCAATAGGGGGCGCACCCAGTCGTCATAGCAACCATCCGCGGTGCTGCAACACGAGCAGCAGGAGCAACACTTCCGGTTCGCTTCCCCCGCCTCGACCAGTCCAGTCTTCTCCGTTGAAGACATCTCTCGTCAGGCGTCGTCAGGTCTCGTCAGGTGACGTTACGCTAGGGTCTTCAGCCGAGAAGTGAATATAATGACAGATATTGAATGAAGCATCGTTATTTTTCATGTCTTAGCATGGTCGCTTTCGACCTCAGAGTAAGTGTTTTGTTCGCAAATGCAACCGTGAAATGGCGATATGGCATGGTAGAGGCAGCGATTGTGCTGGTGCCCTGCCAACAATGTTCTATACAGTTTCTATTTAAGGTTACACACCAATCCATCCCAAAAAACCAATCCAAGAAACCATCCCCATGATAAGCAATGAAAAAACCCAAGTTTTCAACCCCATGCCAGAGAAAAATCGGTACCCATGTTTGACTATGTGGGCCATAGGAAATTATGGAGCAAGTATGCAACTTTATTTTGAAAATAGGTTGAGGTGCGATATTTTTTGCTACAGCTCATAGTATGACACCACCCCTACCCCCCCCCCCCCCTAAGCGCAACCCGCCGAAAATTAGAGACCCCGCGAATCACCATGTGATGAGGTCGACCGGACCACGCACCCGTAACATCCGCATGCATGATTAAATACGTCACAGATTAATGGAACAGACATTAACCTGGCTAAACATTAGTCAAACAAACAATATATCAAAAGACAGAAATAATTAGTGAACATATAACCCTGATATACGACCATATTTTAGGCACTACTTTACGGTATATACTATTCTACGCACGAATTTCCATAGAATTTCCATGGAATTTCCATAGAATTTCGAATAGCGTTTCCATAGAGTTTCCATAGAATTTCCATAGAGTTTCCATAGAGTTTCCATAGCGTTTCTCCGTCGCTATATATTCTCACCTCACAGCAGGCAACAGGTGCGAAAGTCAATATGCCGGCCAGGCTTCCAATGTTCCTTCAATGTGAAGTTTAAATCTTCGAATATCACCTTAACTAGTGTCGTTCCGTCGGTATCACTTCAAATAACGCTTCCACGAGTATTCTTACAGAATATGTGCTAGAATTCCTCAACCCACTCGTTCGCTTGACGCATAAAATGTACGTGTGGTAAATCCAGAGCTCGTTGTTATGCGCTTGTAAGGTTGGTATGGAAACTCCATGGAAATTCTTGATGTCTTACGAAATTAATGCCATGATTCGCGTGACAAATCTAGGAAGAGAGAATTACCTTCATGTATCCTTTCACATAATGAGTACATCTACAAACCTCCAAGCGTACCTGATCCTAACCGGCAATGAGAGGAAAAAATGGCCATGTCGAAATATTTTTTCTATATACGTTCTATAGGAACCAATTGCTCTATAGAAATATCCCGGCGCCTTCTATAGAAATTAATTTTTCTATCGACACATCTATTTACGTTCTATAGAAAATAAGCGTTCTGTAGAATTATGTACAAACGTTCTATAGAAATCATACTTCTATACATGTTTCTATAGAACTTCTATAGAGTTATATAAAATGGTTTGTTACGGGCGTCGCCAGTCAATGGGTTACGTAGGCTATCTCTTCCAAAGCTGTCACCTGACAGTGACAGTGTTAGTGACAGGCCTGGCCAACGGTCATGCCAGAGTATGCTGAAAAATGTGGATTACCGCATAAATATATCCTTCGTGTACGTAATACATAATCCATATAGGCCCACGTTTCTGTGTAGATAAATTTCTAGCTCCATTTGCCTCGCTGACAAAGAATATGGGAGAAAACGTTGAACTGAAAGCAGAAATGTTGGCGCCTTGCAATCATTGTCCAACTTGGTTCCGCCTTTCCATTTAAATTTGTTCATCTGCCAACACGAAGTCTGTCCACCAAGAATTTGGCTGCAAAGTGTGTCTGAATCGATATCGATCACATTCTATAGAATACGTCCTATAAATTAAGACGCCATTTACGTATCTTAACAAATGCTATAGAACAGCGCTTTAAGAAAGTTCTATCAAACAGTGATCTATTAACATTCTATAGAATATTTGTATCCTATAGAGAGACCATTTACATGTCTAAACAACTGCTATGGAACAGGCAGTGTTGTATAGAAATTCTATAGAATATTTGTGTCCTATAGAGACGCTGTATAGACATCTTTGGAAACACTGCAGAACATTGCAGGCTATGTGTAGTCATGATATCACTACAGTACGGATTCGAGATACCATTACAATGCAGATTCATGATACCACTTCTGAATAAATGAAGAGGTTATTCATGTATACTATGACATGGGTAACAACACTAACATTGTGCAGACGAATGCCATAATTTCATTGGTTCAAGACCGTTATGATATCGATGAAAAAGTGGCATTGTTATACAAGCAAGGGATTATTACATTTATAACAGTTGCTCGATACGGTTTCCTTGTTAACACACGGTTGTCTTGTGAATATACCGTTGTCTTGTAAATGCTCTGTTGCCTGATGAAGACACTGTTGTGCAGATAGTACGAAAGCGATCAGGTAAATAATTAACGATACGTGAAATGTTATTTCACCATATTATTGTATAATTTTTCTCTCGTTTTACTCCTTTGCAGAATTGACTAGCATTTTACGCTCCCGCCCCACCGCTCCCATGCATGGACCCCCTCTCACGCCCTGGTGGTAAGATGTTTGCCTCAGAGTCTTCGCCCCACCCAAAGTGGACCCCACCCTCCTTCCGAGAATTCATCCCACCCTAGGTAGTCACCCCTTTGCAGAATCATGCATCCGCCCTTGATACCGCTTCTATGAATTTTTACAAAATCATGCATTGGCTCTTGACACCGCGTATAATTTTTGCATCAGACGTAATATTATGAACTAGATGACAGGACGTCGATGTAATGCCCGCAGCAGCCTCTACAAATTGTTCAGTCATCAGCGCATATGTCACACACTCAATGGCAGGATTTATATTATTGAATGAAGAAAACTAATTTAAACTTATAGTCTTACGCTGGCTGATGATCCCAATCTTGCGCAAAACTATCGCCCGGTTGCCGTGCGTCCTTCGTCGTAAAATGATCGATCTGTACGTGTTTATTTGTTTCATTGCTTTCCGATCGATTTTGGTACAGTCGCGCTTATGGCTGACGGAGTAAACCGAGTTGCGACTGGCAGTACTGGCCACAGTCATTTAATCGTTGTCCCTATCTGTATCTTAATTAACCTGTAAATATTGCTCTTATTCGGTAGAGGTTAGGTCTTTCATTTAAAAGTGTCTACCCTGCTTGCTATCACATTAAAGCTTCTGGTGTATGCAGCTTGCATGGGCGTGTCCAGTAGGGGGGGGGGGAGGGTCACAGCGGCCCCCGTGCCCCCCCTTTCAGACCCTAAAGTATGTCTGTGCCTGTCCCTTTGTTCGCAATTTTGTTCAGCCCGCCACCCTTTTCCCCGGTCGCAAGATTTCAGTGTGCCCCCCCAGCCCCCCCTGGTCGCCAATTTTTTAATGCCCCCCCCCCCCTTTCAAGGACTGCTGCACACGCCCCTGGCTTGTGCTTAGGTGGGGGAGACAGACAGACAGCTTCATTTTATTGGCATAGGCTATTTGACTACAGAACGATCTCTACATTGTAACCGTATACATAATCACCAAATTCAAGCAGATATGGTAATGCCAGTCCGATATAAGAAAAAGGACATGAACGGCAATTATCGCCTGCTGATTCTAACACCCGAGACTTCATTGACCTGATCCGAATATAGGGGTGAAACTGAACGACGTTCGAAGCCCCACTTATTACACACGCACGCAAAAAAGGATAAGCATATAGTGACCGCCAGATAGTTAAGTGGCCGCCGCCAGATAACTGCCAGATAGTCTGTAAACAGAGTAGTCGTCATTCGGCATCAAACCGTCTTCCCATGTTGGCGCATTTTTCTTATTCTCAACTGGTTTACGTTTAACAATCTTCAACAAAGAGCGCGTTTGTTTATTCTCAACAGGCTTAAGTTTAAACAAACCTTATACGTAAACCTGCTCAAGCACGTTTTTTTATTCTCAACAAAAATGAAACCTCAACAAGTTTACTTTAACTTTGTCAACAAGTTCAACCTTGTTGACACATTGGTTTACATCATGACGTCAACATATTCAACGGAAACCCCAACACACAATAAACGCGTTTTTTTATCCTCAACAGGTTTACGTTGAAGATTCTTCAACACAGCTAAACTTAAACATTAAACCTTCAACAGGTTGAGAATAAAAAAACGCGCTCAAAGTTAAACTTAAAACATAAACCTTCAACGTGCTAAGACAAAAAACACGCCCAAATTAAATATTTCAGATCAAATTGGATTAACTTACGTACCTTGGCTTTGCAGCTCTCATGTGTTTAGGTTGATCTATTGGTCTACTCCGTAGTGGTGTTAGAGCACAATTCCGTGCGCGAGGGCGATAAATTGCTCGACATGCTACTTTGTACGGAAATGCATTGATTAGAACAATGATACCATTGTTACGTCACAAATATGTACTACACGATCTCTGATATCATGTCGTTGTCATTGTCGCTAGGCGATGAACATCAAGAACTGTTCGCTACGGTGAAACGTGCAATACCCTTATGGCCGTGTGACGTTAGTACGAGACAAATCTATTTGTTTATCCGTTTGTATAGTTCTGATATATGATATCAATATCAACCAACCACATACAGTACTGCCATATCTTCATAGATCAAATAAACAGCGCTGATAGGTCTGTCTTTATTGGTACGCATAGTTATATATGATTAATGTCTAAAGCGAAAAAGGCATATCAAAACGTAGAGGCATTCCGGATGTGCTCAGTACAGAGCACAATCATCATCACTCATGTGCCGAAGTCTAGACAGTTTAGAAATAGGTAATGACTGCGTCCGTTTCGTAGAGGTGGACAAAATCAATATAATGGTTGGCATTCTTCTTCGGATAAAAAGCAATTTACTTCATACATTGAAGTGAAATATAGGATCGGATAAAGGATTCAAATCAATTCGCTCTTGGAAAAGCCAATATTCTTTCGAATGTATTTTTATTTAACGAACACGATAATCCTCAATCCGCGATTGAACAAACTTATATAGAGTCTAATATATTTCAATATATATGTGTCTGACTGTTAGATAGAAGGTTGCATTTGATGGACTTGAACATGCCGTTCAATATGGAAATGGGGAATCATCCCATCCAGCAGAGTAAAATCCTGCCGAAATGAAATGCCATTCTACTACAATGGGGTGTGTGTGTGGGGGGGGGGGGGGGGTACCCCCTCTGAATCGCGCATCCTCAAGAATTAGGGAGAGCAATAATAGGATATTTAAAGCTGGGCACGAAAAAAAAAAAGCCTCAAATGATGATATCGCGAACATCGGGGAATTCGCAGACTGTATCGATCGCGGTAAATAGGCAAAGGGTCTCCGTGTTGAAACAGGAATTGTACGGATAGCGATCTCCAAATATTACCAACAGCTCATCGCGAAGATCGAAAAAGGTATCCCCCCCTCCCCCCTATAATTGCTCGACAAAACTTCCATTAAATCTACTAGATTTGCGTATCTTACGTGTGGTTTATGAATACGGCCCCAGGAGAACACTGGCCTTCCTAACCCCCTACCTCCCGACACTCGCCCCCCTGACTCCCACACTCCCTTTACAAAGGAGATACGAAAAAGCGTGAAGTTGAAAGAGAATGATAGAAGCCAAAAAGGTGACACATTTACTGATTTTGGCGAGAAAGTGGCAATTTGCGGGTATTGGGATAACACTTTAGCGAGATCCTATGCCCGGTTGAGATTTTGTTACTATTTTGGGTTATATTGGGCTAGTTAATAGTAATGGCGGTAAAGCTCTCTATGCCGAATTGAATGTGGCAGAGGCCAGAAAGAAAGAAAGAAAATTACTACAACAAAAATGAAATTTATAACAAATATGTATCCCAGAGCATAACCTCGACACCTTTCAGTCCAGTGTCCAAGGCTAGGTCGGATCAAAACAGAAACAAATTAAGGATCCAATCATTTTTTGTGCCACACCATCCTCCCTAAAGCGGCCAAGCGGAATCAAAATGAGCAAAGCTACACCCCCCCCCCTCCTCCCCACCAAAACCTAACCTCTCGCTCTCAGAGGATTTGCGCTCCCCCCCCCCCCCCCGCCCCCCCCCCCACCAGCCCTCTCTCCCTGTTGTCACTCATGAAGCTCCGGATTTTATATAGAATCGCAGGGCGACCCCGAAATGACATATTGGATACGTCTTTAGTTGTCTTGGCAGCCATTTTTTTTGTAAATGCCCACACAGAGTTGATAACAACAGAGGCAGGTATGGATTTATGTATAAGTTTAATTGCAAATAATACACATTTACAGTAGAAACGTTCTATCGAAAAGCCGGAATTCAGTCATCCACAAGTTTGTTCACTCGCCACAACTTTATTCTAGAAAGGTACAAAAAGCGCGAATAAACCATAATGTATGTACAAAGTTGAAACGTATTATCAGGTAATTAAATTACTACGAACTTTAGAAGCCATTGTTAATGGCATTATCTGCAGACACATTTGGACACGAAGCTCAAATCCAACAAAGCTAACTATGTAGATACCGTTCATTGCCGGAACAATGGTAAACGAAACTAAACGTTATGACCCCACAGTCACTTCGCTTGTACGGACTATATCGAGCGAAATAACATCGAAAAAAGCTTTGCTGGGCTAAAAGCATAATGTACAAATGATACACAATGGCATATACATGGTATACAAATATGAGTCTTACAATGAAGTTCAATAAATGTTATTTGCTTACATATCTAGTTGTTTCTGGATGTCGATTTTTTTTGCTCATAAGAACACAAACCTAAGGCTTTAAGGTTCATAACAAACTATAAACAGTTACCATATCCAGCACCAATTTCTGTCAATGACCCAAAACAACCAAACTTCTTGAATTATTCCGTCCACAAGAAGTCAAAACGTGTGCCTGTGGCGAAACGTCATAAACGTTTGCCTTTGGCGAAACGTCATAAACCTATGCACATGTTGTTTACCGATGCCACCGACAGTGGGGGCGGGGGGGGGGGGGGTAGCCCTAAATTATATCTGAATGCACTTCTTCTTGTAGGCGGCCGTTGGCACTGCGTGTGGACTGTTAGAACCTCTAAGTCAGCAGGTGCTCAAAAACGGGGGGTGAAATCAGGTTTAAGTGGATGTTTCCCGGCATCCCTTGATCGTTTGACACATCGAGCAACCTTTTAGTTGCCATAAACACCCATTTGGACACTCATTATTTTGGTGCACCCGTTGCAACGACCACCTCGAAATGTATCTTTAATGTAAGTTTTCACACTTTTATATGTACCAGCAATATATTGCCGTAGAGTTTGAGGTGGCGGAGCGGGGAGGGGGGGGGGGTACACATGAGCTGGCTCTTAAACTGACGACCGGGTGAGGTGGGCGGATGTGGGGCTCCTAAAACTGACGACGGTGGGTGTGACCAGTTATTCGGGGGGGGGGGGGGGGGGGGGGTTATTGGTATCGGGCGGGCGACCCGCCCGCCCGCGCCCTTCCACCGCCAAATGTACCTTTTTCGATACAACACCCCACCCTCTCCGCCGCTTCCAAGTCTATGCCTTTAAATCCATAAAATCACGTCTTCATTACTCAGATAATATCAAACTGCCCACAAGGGCGTCGAGCTTCTTCGTCAAAGATGAATGTGTTCACTTCAGTATGTATGGCAGAAAACACCTTGCACGACGAATGATATCCAGCCAACTAATTACCGAAATGTATCGAGGGCGGCACATTCTCCGATGAGAACTGATAAACGCATCGTTTATACATAACCAAAGAACTTGCATGAAATTCTTTGACATAACTTAGCTGACCTAGCTACTGGAATGTCTTACAAACGTAGCAAAATCTCTGTATACCTGACGAGTAAGTATATATTGCCACATTTTTTCGCATTTTGGCTATTCTGTTTTGGCTATCTACGTTTTTTCCACGTATCAACCGATCCACAATGGTCATAATGGACTAACTAAAGCCTGAAAAAGGGAAACGTCGACCCTTTTTTCTGTATGTATAGATCAGCCAAGCTATAAAACCATATTATGACTTAGACACACAAGCGTTTATCAAAGGATTAACTAATAAAAGCTGCAATCTCGAGAATTAATTTAAGGGCCAGCCTAGATACTATTCCCATCGCACTCGGGGCCCCGAGCAAACCACGCCGTACTTGTGACTTTCTGCAGAATTGTGAACATCAGCTCCTCTTTCCAGATATAGTATCATTCCGTGAATTTATCTTACCGCTTTTAAGGCAAGGCGCGTCCTTGTCCAGCCATGACAGAAACAAGAAAAGACCGGCCACTCTATTGGCCTTGCGGAAACTTTTCGCGAGCAGTGATGCAATCGAAGGTACCTGAGGTGGGGTGGGATGGGGTGTGGTGCAGGGTAATATAATGACGACGCAAACTTCTTGTAGGTGGGCAGTTACCCATGCATTACAGAACTGCAAGGCTTTTCTTCACTAGGCCAGCTCGTCTCGATCGCTTTGTCCCCTCGGCTGATTATGTACTCCATCTGCTTCTCTCGTCCCATCTGCTTTTCTCGTCCCATCTACTCCTCTCGACCCATCTGCTCCTCTCGTTTCATCTGCTCCTCTCGTCCCATCTACTCCTCTCGTCCCATCTACTCCTCTCGACCCATCTGCTCCTCTCGTTGCATCTACTCCTTTCGTTGCATCTTCTCCCCTCGTTTCATCTGCTCCTCTCGTTTCATCTGCTCCTCTCGTTTCATCTGCTCCTCTCGTCCCATCTGCTCCTCTCGTCCCATTTGCTCCTCTCGTCCCGTCTGCTCCTTCGGCTCAATCTAGTCATTTTGCTCAGAGTGCATCTCTCGCTCAAACTGCTGATTTTGCTCCTCTTGCTCCTCGTATCCCACCTGCTTCTCGTGCTCAACGTGTTCCTCCGGCTCAAAGTGTTTCTTTCGATCAAACTAATCATTTTGCTCCTCTTACACTCCATATTCCAACTGCTCATCGTGTTCAAAATGTTCCTCTTGCTCATACTGCTGATTTTGTTCCAACTGCACTTCATTATCCAAATGCTTCTTCTCTCTCATCCTGTTATTCCTCTTTCTCCACAAACTGCTTTCATTCAATGTGATACTATTACATACTTCTCCGATTGTCTTTCTTTATGTTTATCTTGGAAATCAATCGACCGTGACCTGGTGGCTTCTTCCTGCAGGCAAATACAATTGCTTCCTCACCCAGAAAACAACCAGATAACAAGGGCCGACATTTATACCATTTAACATATGAAAACCGAAACCGGCCCCCCCCTATCCATCATATCTGGATCCGACCCTGAAACCGGCATCCCTACCCCTACCCTATCTGGATCCGTTCATGTGACACACCTCCGTGCAGCTGCGCTTGAGCACTGTTAATAAACCGCGGTCACCACACAACAGGCCTGGACTTCATGCCTCTAGGAGGGGCGATGCAGCCTTGCTTTGGAAGCCCCCAGTCACTGCGGGGTCCCACCGTCCAGAACGTGCCTGGTGATGTATGTTTCCTGAGCCCAAGCTGCTGGACCCGTGCCCGGTAGGCGATAAGCGATATATGGCAACGAGTGAGGCGTTTCAGGGGTGACGTCATAGCGCGGAATCCTCGGTTTCTTCCGCAACAGCTCCACCTGGTGAAAGAAAAAGTCCAAACCTAAGTTAAAAGGGAACTTTGCAACTTGCAATTGGCATGGAGATTTGCAGGAATATAATAAATGCTATGACAGGACAAAGCCAGCGCGCTCAGCGCCAAATATACTCTCTGCTACATATTACAGTTATACAATCGCTGTTGCCCTTTTGCGCAAATCGACGGGAAGAATGCGCCAAGGAGTGACACAAAACAATCAACGGTGACCCACCTTGTGGTGCATAACATGCGTACCAGGTAAAAGAAAATATTTCTATGTATATTTCTATGGAGAGAAGGTTACTTAAGGAACACAACACTGTAACGGATTTAATTGGAGCATTTTTCCCCGCCCCCTCCCCCAAACCTCCCTCCCCCAGCGAATGAAGGCGTCTGCACTCACCCGAGACTTCCTCCTCGCCTATGATATCATTTAACATGGCGAGGGCTTCATCCACCTGGATGTTGTAGCCGGACTCCGATCCAGGAGACCGGACGCCGCGGGAATCCGGAGAGAGCGAGCGCATCGAGGGGTCCGTCTGGAGACTCGAGGGCCGCGCTGCTCCGGCTCCATCGGCGTCACTCCCGGACGTTCTGGATACATCTTTCAGTGGTGCGTTGGCAGGGGACGTTGGACTCGTTGGCACCTGGCCGAAGACTCTGGGCTGACCATTGCTTTGTCGCGTCGGATTCGGAGGTGGGTCGCTGCCATTCCTGGAGGGCTGAGACGGATTTCTGCGTTCGGACCCGCTGTCTGCCACCAGCTCGTAGACGTTCCTGTTCGTGTTGTGGCCATGGAGACTGCTGACGCTGGAGCTGAGGCTGCTGGTGGGGCTACTGTTACTGCCCACAGAGGGGGTGGGGGTCAGCGGGTGAGGGTGGGCCCCTGCGGGGAAGAACCGCTGCCTGGAAGATGCGGCGCCCGGTCGAGGGGATCCGGGCCTGACGCGGGGTCCGGCCGCGGAGGAGGGCGAGAAGGGGGAAGATGTGGCGCCCGGACGGGGGGATCCGGGCCTGACGCGGGGTCCTGCCGAGGAGGAGGGCGAGAAGGGGGTGACCGGGGCCGAGGGAGTCCTCTTGAGGCTGGTGCTGGGGCTGGAGCTGGCGCTAGAGCCGGCTCGGGCCAGGGGCCTGGTGTCAGATCTCGCCGAGTCCTCGCGCTTGGCCGGGTAGACTTTGGAGAATGAGTCCTGGCTCTTCAGGACGCCGTTAGTCAAGCGGTACCTGTCCATCAGCGGGGAGTCCGTGTCCTGTTGAGACGCGCTTCCGTATCCGTTGATCTTGGGTTGAGGCTGGGGTTGCCCGCCTTCCGTCTCCGACTTCCTCGACATGGCGTCGCTATCGGTGCGCATCAAGCCGCTCCCTCGATTGGTTTCATACGTCACTTGCTCCACGTCGCTGACCGTGATCTTCGTGACGTATTTACCCAACGGCTCGCCATCGTCACCAGCATCCCGTGCGGCGGCGGCGGTAGCGGCGGCGGCGGTGGTGGTGGCGGAGGAAGAGGAAGGGGCTGGGGAGGAGGAGGATGGGACTGGCGGGGGAGAGGAGACAGAGGGGGAGGACGGTAGCTTCGGACGCGAGGGCGGGAGTTTGGAAGCGGCTAACAAGGATTGCGTCCGGCTGACTTTGGCTTGGAGGGGATATCGCACGTCGTTCTCGGGTTGGATAATCCTGGGCTGGCGGTAGAGCTGAGGTGCCCGACTGGACCGGGGACCTTGGCCGTCGCCGCCGACAGACGCGCTTTTGGCCTTCATAGGACTTTTCCCGTCGCCTGTCGCCCCTGTGTTGGCCTCCCCCTTGGCAACCTCAGCCTCCGCCGCTGCCTTACGCTCCACGTTCGCCACGGATGCTTTCTGAAAGTAATTATTATTAATTAATTAAGCATTATTTATTAGACCCCAGATAAATTAATAACACGTCCTTCATGGCTCACTTGATCACTGATCTCCATACCAAACCCATCGATCGCAGATCATGTGCGGCATCGAATAGCGGCCTACATCATTGGTCGCTTTCTCCTATTACGTTCAATGGTCTACCTTAGCCCACGAGTGCACAAAAAGACAGCGATGTGTAGACCGCCAATCCATGCGTTGACCATGACAACTTATAGGAAGCCACGTGTATTGCCGGATACTTTTAGCGTTCTCGGCATTTAGACTTTCATTGTATTCAATGTCCGTGTGGTGAACCGTTAAATTTCCGCTAAATTCTCAATTGGACTGCTTGCGATTGACGTCTGGATGGCACGCCGTAGCTTGACGTCCGGCAAGCAACATCGCCTCACCTTGAAGTTGTCTATGAAGGTTTTGATGTGGTGGAAGAGTTGGTCTGGTTCGGCGTCCCGATAGTTCTCCCCGAACAGCGTGCACAGTGACTTGTAGGACTCCTCCATGGCCCTGAACAGCTCGCCCACGTCCATCACCGCCACCGAGGCGCGCTTGTAGAAGGCCTGGATGACCGGCTAAGGAAGCACTTACCACTGGATATTACATATATATAGACGTACTGGGTCTTGCTTCAGGTGTTGCTCTACTTCCATAATAATACATAATAAGACATATTGTCAAATATTACAATATGCCAGATCTAAATACGGTCAAGGTTATGCAGTTATTATGCTGAGGATGCGGATCTGCAGAGGGCATTTACATTTTGCTTATTATTATTATTATTATTAATATTATTATTATTATTATTAATATTATGATTATTATGATTATTATTATTATTATTATTATTATGATTATTATTATTATGTATTCCTATAATGATACAAGGGATATCACATACATATATTTCATTATTTCAGCTTCAGATAATACGTTATCGGTTGTTCAGTTATCGGGGAAGCCATTTTATAAGATAACCATGTAATTGTCCAAAGTAAGGCAGACTATTGGATTAATATGGTGCAATAAATTTACCCGGTAACAACGAGTAATAGAGAACTATTGATATAGGATTGTAATTCACGATGGGAGGGAGATGGGCATATGAAGGGGGGAATACTAAACGTTACAGAAGGAAAACATCTACCCATGTGCGAATCCAGCCTCCCCCTCCCGGCTCCTCACGGTCGCAAGCTATGTTAGTGCCCCCTCCTGACGTAAGGTATTCAAACCTACTTATAGTGACCCCCCTTCCCCCGCCATTTTTTAAATCCTGGATCCGCCCCTTGCTGTCTAATTTAACTACGCTGAGCGCAGAAGGATACTTCCAGTGTTTTATTGCCGGGCTGTTTTTCCATCTCGAACTTGAGTAAGTCGATGCCTTTCCGAAGGCCGTGGACATCGGATGATATGGCTTGATAAGATGCTACCGGGTAAACAAATCAAGTCTCAGCAACACAGCTTGTTAAGTAAGAAACTGGTGCTTATTCTGAATCTAATTATATCAGTGACTAAGCACATTATGTAACATATGCAGGTATTCATATATCTATGAAATATAGGTGAAAATATTGTTTATATTGGTGAATCTGATAAAAAGAGCGGTAAAATATCAACTCATCGTTTTGCCCTTGTGACCTCCACAGAGGATGAAACACTTAAAGCAATCTCTGGAGGGACATACTTACTTCCTTTCTCCACGGTGATGTGCAGCTCGGCGTAGAAGTCGCTGAAATCCGTGTAATGCTGCTCAATATAGTCCACAAGGTAATGGAGTAATGTTAACTTCCGGTCCGTCGATTTAACGTCCGACAGCTGGAGGGACAAAAACATCGTGTCATGGAAAAACGGTACAAAATAAAAAATATTGGAAATTAAAATAAATTTACGGTTACCATCGGAATAGGTTTAAATATAGGAGTGCCGTATAAAAACAATTCTTCATTATGTCTCAGCCTCAACATGGATAGAATGGCCTTAAATCCGCCCAGTAAAAAATCATTTCATCTAAATATGGTGGGGTGTAAATGTGGTCACCGCGCCCCCGCCCTTCCCCATCCACATCCCAGACGGACAAGCAATTGCTTGTATTCGAAAATGTGAGAAGTCGACCTATGATGTCTACATGTGAAACCGTATGCTCAGTAGGGTTATAACATCCGTCACCTATATGTATCAAAAACGATGTAACATCCCATATCATAAATACCTTGGCCAATGATTCCAATTTGAACCCTAGTGTATATCCTCGCTTGCCGCTATTCATGTAGTTGCCAAAGGCAAGAATAATCTGCACAAAGATAAACATTCAATCGTTTTTGTAATATTATTATGAAATGAATAGTTCTAGTCATGCATGATATTCTTCACGGTTATGAGATATCAGACTAACAAAATTAACACAATCTTAAACGTCGTAATTACAACATCAAAACTAAAGAATAAATGAAGGAGTTGAGCAGGTCCCAAACAGTATATAATTACCTCAAATACTTTCTTTAGCTTGATGCTGTTGATCACTGATTCCGAAGAGTGATATACATCTTCAATTTGCTGAAATGGTATACGTCATTGATAAGTTTTCTTTTCTGTTGTGAGACCATAATAATTTCAACGAAGTATCTAAAGTAATCATATTTCTTTCAAATGTTTTGTTCGTTCCACACCGGCTAGAAATGTCCATAGACAATGAATAGTCCAGGTTCTTAAAAAACAAATTTCTCAGTGTTGCAGTTTGTTTAGTTATTAAATAAACATTACAATCCAGCATAACGATTAGCCAATAGTAAACAGATCATATATCTGATAATTCCACCGTGAGCCGCGACATCATGCGCTATGCATGTTGGGTAATGCTCTGCACAGCGTCAGCTTACGACAAAGAACAAATCTAAATCTAAAACACAGTATTTTCATCATCATGAATATATTCTGGGTGTAATTTAGACTTAATTTAAACTTCAATCATTTCATCCAGTACATCCTCATCCAATGGAGATATATATCTGTAGAAAAAAAATTGTATAAACATTTCCCAGAAATCAATGCGCCATGTTTTATTCCAAGATGGTCATTTACTTTACTGAATATAATGATGCTACTGGTCGTGATGCCTTCGTCACATCTCGGTGGAATAACTTACTGGTCTCACGGCGTTCATCAGTTCATCAAAGATTCCAATGAACGCCATTAAAGTCAATTTCTTTTCGACCCGGTCTACCTGGGCGATCTACAATACAAGTGTTTTGTTATCAATATGCAGCTTCTCAGTCGTGACAGTTCACAACCTCTAGCTGTTGGCATGTATCCCCCTAACGTGATGATATAGATTAGCGAAATTAGAATGACCTGCACATTGCTTTGCAGCTCCCAGCCTTAATCGACCGTAATAATCCAGTGTATAAACAGAAATGATAAGGCTTGGCGATTTGCTTTAGGTTGGTTGGTTGTATATTCAGGATGCTATGACCACATTTGGTCATGTCGCGTCAATGCCATGTCCCCCGGGGTAACTCCCTACTCTTTGCGAAGAAGGATATGGGATCTTCATCCTGCGACCACACAGACATGGCCACATCGGGACGCCAACCACCGATCCACGTGCCGTCAGCGGTCAAAACACTAAAGGCGAGCGTTCTAACCCACTAAGCAATCGAACCGGCCCCGATTTGCTTTAGGATATCAACCTTATGCTCCTTGCTGAAGACGGGCAATTTAAAAGCAAGGTTACGGAGGGAAAAAGGAAAAAACTAAATTGATATATATCAACATTATTTAAGCATGCAGTAATAGTACAAATATTGCCCGACAAGTGTTTATAGGCCTACCTGGAACAAAAACTGCTCAGCTTCGGCCATATCCTTGTATTGTTTAGAATGCGCAGCCAATTGCTTGAGCTGAGGAGATAAAAAAAAATGCAACCGATAAGCGGAGAGAAAAAAACTCACATATTAAATGTTCTCATATCCAGTAAAATGGAACCCAGTTGAGTACATATACTGCTACCGTTTAAATTTACAAAAGACTACTTATAGAAAGACATCTGTGCATAAGACGTATATATTTATATATATATATATAAGTATCAAATTATCTATTAGTAGTTTTAGTTTGACCATAGTACATTTTATATTGTCAGAAATAAATTTTACAATGGTAGATTCCTGAAGATGAACATCACAATTCATATTGGGTTGACGTCACTGGTGGGTGATAAGCCAACGACATAGAGCGGCTTCGGACGTTAACTATAGTAATTATGGTCAAATAGCAACTTCACTCTCAGTCAACGCTAGTGACGCGTTTCCGGGACGACACCTTGAACAGACCACGTGCTCATGGGGTCAGTGGTCCAGGACACGGGCGTGCGCCATGTTGACTTCACATTTGAGTGAAGTCAACGACCGAAGTCACTTGCTGAGTGAACGCTAAAATAAACTATACCTCCTCTTTCGTTGGGACGTATTTGAGGAACAGCTCGGCATATTGTCCGTGAAGCTTGCTGATGTCATAGTTGTCAATGGCCTCCTTGATATCCCGCGAGGACAGTCCGGTACGCCGCTTGGTTATAACTACAAAACCATCAGAGTGGAAGAGATGTATTGCGGCATGATCGCAGTGTTTGGCAAGCACACCCTTCGCTTTGAGAAGGATAAAATATACAATCAGTTTAACAAATGCACAGTCGAAGGTTTGGATAGTCAGGGGCGGATCTAGGGGGGTGGGGGTACGGGGGTTGCACCCCCCCCCCTTGGGAACCCTTTGAAACACACACTGTGTTAAAGTCGTCTTCTCCGAGCACCCTCCACCCCCCCCCCCCCGGTCGCAATTTTTCAGAGAGCAACGCCCCCCCCCCCCCTCGGCAAATTCCTAGATCCGCCCCTGGATAGGAGAGCTACTCTTATCGAAGACAACACAAATGTGTGTATGTCATGTGTATGTAGGGGCGCTGGGTAATACATTACCCGCTGAACTGATTTATTCTCGTCCGCTTAAAGTTCTCGAGACCTTGCGTGAGCGTTGCCCCATTTACCAGGATAACACCAGTTGCTGTGCCACCATGAGATACATACCTGCTTGTTCATATGCTGCGATATGCATGGATATGTGTAGATGTATGCATTCCAACGTACGTGTTACAAGCTTAACGCCGTGGCTTATATATTAATACACCAACGGAAAGACTATCTAGGAATAATCGTAAGGGTGATCATGTAACATATGTGAAGGCTGTGACTGACCAAATGATCTTACATTAAAGTACTATTTAAATCTATACCTTATCGTGAACATCACAAGTCAATCATGTGTTTTGCCCTGTTAGTCTCCACGAAATGAACTTGGTGGGATATTAACGTCTAGCGAGTCACTTACTCATGTCCTTTGCCTTGTTAGGCTCCACGAAATGAACTTGGTGGGATATTAACGTCTAGCGAGTCACTTACTCATGTTCTTTGCCCTGTTAGGCTCCACGAAATGAACTTGGTGGGATATTTTCGTTAGCGCCCTCTCGCGGCGGGCTTTTGAAGCTGTACTTTCTTCCTTCGTTTGGAGTTTGAAGATGTCCTCAAATGGCTTAAAGTTAATCTCACGCAGTTTGGCTTCGTCGTTCATGCTCTGCAGAAAAAGTCACAAGATCAGTGAGTGAAGCACAGTGGAGGCCTTCATTAACACATGCAACGTAGATTTTGATATTTCATGAGTAAATTAGAAAGGTCACATCGATAATTCTGTTTGTTGATTGCTATTCACTTATTATAAAACATTAGGTCACTGTAGCTTTCAGGGGCATGTGCAAGAATTCTTCGAAGGCGGTACAAAATGTTCGAAACTAAGCATTAAACAAAAATTAATATATGCTTTATTTGTACCAAGATGCCATTAGACAATGGTACTATTCAACGTTCCATCGACGACATCAGGTAGTTTCATGTGACATAATATTTAGTATGGTACTTAAAGTCGCAGTACGTAAAGGTAGCTAAGTTGGCAATATGTTCATCATTTGTTGGAGGCAGGAGTTTTATAAACCTGTCTTTTTAACCAAAACTTTAATTCATCGTATAGATAATATTCTACAACAAAACATAACACATAAATAACACACATGGACGGTATGTAGATTGAAATGGGGGGCAGGAGGGAGGGGGGATGCACAGGGGGGAACTGAACCGTTTATTGGTTGAACGCATTCATATCAGTATCTTGGGATGAACAGCTAGGTTGCGAAACTAACCTCGAATAGGGTGCGATGGACGCTGTGGAGGGGCGTCCAGTTGAGCAGCGGTAGGTTGATCCGGTTGGAAATGACCTTCTTCCTCATGGTTTGACCCAAGAATTCTGGCGGTGGTCCTGGGGGTGCCGGGGTGGGTATCACCTCTGTACGGAAACAGAAGCCAGTTAACAACGTGGCGGGTTTCATGGGCAACATCCGCTACACGAATTGGTGCGTTTCCTTTTACAATCTGCTGAGCGTAGCTTCGAACAGACGTATCAGTTTCGTACGACTTTCTGCAGGTTGCGTGAGAGGTGGCTGAGCTAAAAGGAAGATATTCTATCAGTAGTTTACACGTCTGCTCTAAATGGTGATCTATAAATTTATACATATATAATGGAAGGCGCTATGCTTCTATGTATGTTGTCACTTTGCTTGCCGTAATTTGCTGATCATGCAGGTGGTTATGATACAAACGCCCACTATTCTCTGTAGTATTTAATTTTAGGGCAAATGCGGGAAGACGAAGTCATGCAAAATGTCTACCGAGAAACTTCATGCACCTTGACCACAACCAAAGCACCGGTGATTGAGACAACTTAGGACAAAACCCACTGACCAAGAGCATTCCGGAAACCAAGTGCAGGAAGAAAGTACTGAAAAAGTACTAGAAAACAAGCTTGAATGAAACGTCTCGATACCCTGACCACACATCAATGAGAGTTATGAAGAAATAAGAGTTAAGGAACAGAGTGGTCTCATGCTACACCAATGGTTCGGATGACTTTCTTGCGTTTATATGGGCAATTATTTAATCAGTTTCCATTGTTTCTAAATTAATTTTCATATTATTTACTGATAAATCTATCTTAAAACCATCGCCTTTAACGACATCAGCAATCTACTCCAAGTCTTTGGAGACAACTGGGTATTTTATAGTGATTAAAGATTGAGACTGATTGGCTCCGGTCGTCGTCACTTTGGAGGGAATTTTAATTTTGTTATATACTTCTTTTGCTTTTCGGTTTATCTTTATGCTATATTTTAACACGCTGTACGCCTATATTAGTAAACGTTGTAGTTAATTCCCACCGTATTATGGATAGTAACAAAAATAACTCATGACAATGCCTGCTTCCCAGTTCATATCGCCTGTCTTTAGCCCGAAAATAGAAAAATTGTCATGCAATGTTTCAGCGAATTCCAAAATATGTGTATGAATCTTATTACAATTAATACAGAGCTCGATAATATAATTGATAGATAGACCCAAATTAACAAGTTTACTTCTTCTGCACGGAACAATGGATGAAGCATCCTTGTTATATGTACAATTCTTAATCAATGTACAATGAACTAATCCTCTTAAAACATTATTAAGAATGCTTGCACTAAACGAAGTAATCTTTTGTTAAATGATATCGAAAGCTTTTTCGTATTTTTCCTTATATGGATTTGGCAAACAGGGAGTTTTTGCAACGTAACAATATATTTAGGTTCGATAGTCGATTTATCGGTTATCTTTAAACTATATGTTGCACGGTTTTTAGTCATGAATTGAATATGACCCATCGGTCATCGTCGATAAACATGTTATTGGCCTTTTCTTTTGGTATTCCAACACACAATACTCCCACATGAAGGTGTTTTGATTAAAAACATGAAATCGCGACTGCTCGCCGATCAATTTTTACAATACTGTTCATCAGACTATAAATCAATTCATATATTGGCGTTTATATATCGCAGCAAATGGGAAATATATTCCTAATTGTTTGGTGCACAGATTGGTAAAGTTATAATTTGAATTACATCTTCGCAAACAGAATGACAAATGCCAGTGACCGACGGGGAGACTTTCAATTTAATTGCCTGTTTTATATATACTACTACGCTATCCACATCCTCAGATGTGTCTACAATTTAATTCTGATATTCCATTCTACCAGCCTACCGCGCTTTTGAATCGCGTCTACATTATTGCCAGTTGTTCCTTTCGTGTATAGATATATACTTCTAATTAATAATTGTCAGTTATCTCACTGCGCCCTGACATGATTTGTTGAATGTTTTCCCGCCCAAGCATAACGCCCTTTGTCGGACAGATGGGGAGGTAGCTAGGGTATGACGTACCTGGGTCGTAGGGAGTAGGTAACGGGGGGTAGGACACGGAGAGGGTTGGAAATACATGCAGTCGTTTTCAAGCCGGGATTTAACTTACTTCTTGGTGGAACAGCGGCTGCGGTATGCCGCGAAAGAGCTGGGTGGAGGCATGTGTGTGAAAAGCGTATGAGTACAATGTCTTTGTGTCGATAACGAATAAGCTGCAAGATTGGTCCGTTGGTGAGGATGGAGTTGGGGAACTGGGTAGGATAGAATGTATGCGAAGAATGAGGCGGGCCACGTCTTTACTTGGGGTATTTCTCTGGCTGTGACTCAGGGTATAATCTTGAAATCAAGGTTTATATAACATGGCGCGATTCCATTATACTTAGTTTACCGCGTCTGTACTAGCTGACTTTCTATCTCAGGAATTATTATTATCATAGATAGCATTTCTCGTCTCTCATGTTATGCTAATTTACGTTTTAACCCTATTGTAATATTTCCGTTTTACCGAAATATCCAGGGCTAGACCACCAGAGCCATCAACCACGCAAAACCTATCTGGAGAGAGACCAGATTCAGGCAAACCAGCTCAAGATACTATTTTAACAAAAAGAGTAGTTCATAGTGAAAACATCTTCAACGCCATCTTCTCGAACAGTCCAAGAAGACGCATGATAAAGACATGGCAAACAGGCCACTTACAATAACATGAAAGTAGCCCTTGCATAATAAAAGTGCTTTGGTCATGCAAACATAAATAAAGAAGTACTTAGATTTAGAGATCACACTTTTGTTAAACTCACCCATCCATATTTCCTCTGAAAATTGTTAAACTAGGCTTATCAGCTGCCGTAAACTGGGAATATCAGTTGTCGTAATCTGGACATATGAGCTGCCGTAAACGGGGAATATCTACTGTCGTAAACTAAGTGAATTTACTTTCTAGCGATACACATTATTCAAGTATTAAGTCATCACAATACGTGAAATGTCATTCATGCTACATAATGTACAAGCACCGTATTGACTTTGGAAGTCTTTGGAGGGGTGGGGTAGGGGTAGGGGAGGGGTTCTCCTCATACCACAAACGCTTGGTGTCTTCCCCCCATCGTTATTCAATAATTGCGTCCCCATACTTCCGCCACTTTCTACCCATAAAATATACCCTAGTCTAATGATCCATGAGCGCATTAAACTATTGCTCATATTAGTAATAATTGAACGTGTAATAATTTTCCAGCGCCCACGTTATATGCATGCACACGTCGAGTATTCAGGTTATACCCAACTGAATGGCAAGATGGGAACCGCAACATATGGGAAAGCTAACTCATCAACCTCTAAGTCACAAAAGCCACAGATCCACTACTTTAAACAAGTACGATTACTACGCATAGGGTTAATAAGCCAATATCTGTATCTATGGTCACTGTAGGCTATTAAATGTAAGTATATGGGATCAAATACGTGACAAAAAAGAGGGCGCAAAACTTTCTATAAACTAAAAGGTGTTACTAATTAGTATAACCGGTCGGTTATTTCCTTACCCAGGGTGGTGTAAGACATGTTTGATTGGCTTCGGAGACTCCCGAACTTGCTGGTGCCTCGGACTGTGGCGTAGGCATCGATGGGTTTGTAGGCGTCCTGCAGATCCATGATTTCCTCTTCAGGATCCAACCCCGTCTTCTCTGTGTACAGTTTCTACAATATTTGATTACGAGAAAAAGGTTTATATACAAATCATGTTTCCGTCATTAGGTCTTATCTTTGTTGGACTTGCACACAGTGAGATAGTGTTAACATGAGTTATAGGCGTTTGTTCTTTGAGGATTTGTCTGCTAAAAATTAAGTACATTATAAAATGATAACTGCTAAAGAAAGGATAATCATATTATCACAAGGATAAATGTATGTCCCAGTTTTGGAAGGTAATATCACCGATATCTTGGCCACGAGGTCCTGCATCTCAGTGGCTCGGTCCCGATACTTCTCACTGCGTTCCTTCCATTCAGCCTTGGATTTCTCAAGGTCAGACAATTTTTTCTCTCTTTCCTGGAGAAAGAAATGAAAAAAATACACGACTGGGGGACAGTTAACAAAGATATGGAGCAATGGCAGATTTCATAAATTCTGTAAAAGTTTGTCATTGTGTAAGTTTTGATCTGCTTCGTGTTGGAAGGCCAACCTTGACATCTTTTTGCAGTCGGTCCACTTCCTGCCGTAAGTAGGAGTTCCGGTTGCTGCTCTCCCACATGTCGTGCTGCAGACTGTCCACGTTGATGTAATTCTTGCGCCAGGTCTCCAGTTCCTTCTGCAGTTCTTCGTTGTCGACACCTTGGCTCAATATACGCTGCAGAGAACCAGTTAACCGTCTCAGACCATCCAAAGCAGCAATGCAGGAAACATCAGACCATTATTCAATATGTTTCGCTCAATTTTATGTGCTTTTTTTTTCTAAAATAACGATGGTATTATAATTTTTAACTAGCCTGTTACATCTTAGAATGAATTGCGGACAATAATTGTCCAGTGATAACAACACAACTATCTGCCATACATTCCATGCCGACGTTACTAACTGTATTATTGTTATTATTATTGTTATTATTTTTGTTATTATTATCAGACAGTAAAACTAATATTGTCATTATTAAATGTGGAATTAAACAGATAAATGATCGCGAGAAACGTATCTGCTCATAAAAGCTTTTAGGGGATCTAACGGTACCATCCTTATTTAATGCGGTTATTAACTACGTACCGTGTCTATATTATCCAGATCAAGCCCAGCCAGAGCCAGCTCCTGTTGTAAGTGAACCTTCCTGTTGAAGGATTCCGTGCATGAGATGATCTTGTTGAAGAACCGGACACACACCGCCTACGTCAAAAACGCATGAGTTAAATGACCCCGTGATCGAACCCACAGTGCCTACGTCACAAACACGTGACCCCAATGACCCAGTTATCGAACACAGCGCCTACCTCACAAACACGTGACCCCAATGACCCAGTTATGTAACACACACCGCCTACGTCACAAAACACGTGAGCTTAATGACCCAGTTATCGAAAGCTGCACTTAAACGCCTTATTTAATTAATAAATCAATTTCTTTTCATTCTGTTTCTAGATTAAGCTTCTTAGTGGATACTGCAATTCGCAACACAATTCTTCCAGTGGTAAATATTAATCAGGAAATTAAATATTAGTGTCAGGCGGTGCATCATTATAGATGATAATAGAACACTTTTTTATTACAAGAATCCTTACTAACTGTGACATACATATATATATATCTATCTATCCTTTAAGATGTTGACCTCCGGTTCCATTAATACCTGGAAGTGTTTGCTTGTGTGACTGTTGAGCATGTTGACCAGCAGTTTGTATCTGACGTCAGCGCCTGATCGGACACGGAGCACGCCCAGTGCGTCCATCGCTTGCTGGAACCCGTTCATCTTGGTACACAGCAGGGTCAGTATCTGCAGAACGAGACAAACGTAACAGCGGCGGGTTTGGAGCTACTAAAAACAGGCGAAACGCCTTGCAGACAAAACAACACGCGTGATATTCGATATACACACGCGTTAATGTGTTGTTGTCCTGGTTATGTCCCCCATTCGGACTCTAAAAGAAGCACAATCATTCTGGATTCACCCATGGAATAGCTCTTATACGGAGGGCCATCCCCCATTTACTCCACTCAACTCACCTCTGGCAAGGCATTCCGGTTGGTTGGTTGTATATTCAGGGCGCTTTAACCACTTTTGGTCATAGGGAGAATGGAGCCATGTCCCCGGGGTAACCTCCTAATCTTTGGGAAGAAGGACGTGGGATCTTTATCCTGTGACCACACAGACATGACCACAGCGGGGCTCGAACCACTGATCTGCGTGCCGCTAGGCTCTCAGGTGGCCAGAGCACTCAAGGCGAGCGATCTGACCCACGGCCGCGCAAGGCATTCTGGACTCACCTCTAGTACGGCTGCACTTGTCTGCCATGACGTGCTCATGATGCATGTCGTGACGACCTCCACGGCGTCTCGTGTCTCCAGGAGCTGCGAGACGCCGTTCTGAGACACAACAACACAAGTCACCTTCCCTTCACTATCATGATATAATGTAAAATTGTATGAATATAATGACTATATTCACAAGCCTACATAGTACAAAAGTGTAGTTAATGATAGTCTGGACACCGCATGGCTGTGCATGATGTTTAGACTAGTAAGCAAGGAATAATAAAGTCGTTGTTTAATGATCTTAACCATGCATGAAATAAAGATTCATCCTGACCGACAAATGGAAAACATTGTCTCGAATAGCCACCTAGTTATGGCATTAGATGGCCTTGAACTTGACCTTACGGGACAACGGATCCCCAGTCGACTTTGACCTTGCATTTAACTTACTGGAGATTTCAAGCAGTATTTGATGTTGAGCAAACAGTCATATTCCTCATGCTGGAAGAAAGAGCATGAAACCTACGTCACTTCCTGTTACGTCATATTAGATTAAATCAATAATATCCCTACCCGAAATATATCTTCCATATCAATACTATAATGTGAGATTTTTGCCTTTGTGAATTATTCTTAACTAATAATGCTGATGTAAAGGCGGGGCTTTAGTAATAATATTTAAGCAGTTTTTTAACGTATAATTATAGATGAAATATCTCTACGACATACAAAAACATGGACAGGCAGTACACTAAGTATGCTCAGCACACCAATGAGAAATGATTGCCACCGGTCTGTGTGATTCATAACTTTGTTAGTTGACCAAGGTGCAAGAAATATCCATGTACATTTATTTCTTCCAGCCTAAAAAGTCGGTCCAGTGTGTGTATGTCGCTGTAGCCATACACGACTTCGCAATTATACGCCATCTTGGAACAAACCTGAATGGCGCAGAGTTCTGGGAAATATGTTGGTGTTAAATAAATATTATATTCCCAGAATATACGTTGGCATGTGATGACGCCATCTTGACATCTCGCAAAGACCAAAATAATACCCAGAATGCATTGCAAATGCAGTGGCGCCTCACTGTGGAATAATCTGGACTATGATTTGCGAAGTCCTCTCTGACCTTGGCTCCGTTACGTACCATGGCGCTTTGAAGGTGGCTTGCCTTGCTCTTCCTGATTGAGCGCAAGGAAGCCTGCTCCTTCTGTACCAGCTTTAGGTTCTTCACCAACACACTGACGCCGCCTTGCACAACGAACTCCAGGACAAAACTGAAAGCGTAGTACATAAATCAGGGTATATACATATACATGTATATAAAACACTTCACATACAGTTATGGCAGGCCAAGTGTTTTGTAGATAAATATACGTAACGCAGACAGCGATATATAGGTGCATAGTCGGTATATGGCACACATATTTATTCGAGAAGAGCTATATGAATGATATATATATTTGTCTAGCCAAACCTGAAGCTATACCTGATATAACGTATGGTTCGGAAAGATTTCCGGGGCAAAGAAGGAAGTATTGGCGGTATAATCATATTTTGATAGTATTATCAGACTATACTAGTTTCTCTGCCCATATAGGACAGCCAATGCATCTTAAGATGCACCATTATTTAGATTAAGTCTTCCACAATGGCGTCTTAACGGTAATTAAGGTACCGCAGTGGCGGACATCACATATTCAGCATCTGAGTTTCCTCAACCTCTGACCTAATTAGGCCAAAAACAAATCATCGGTTTCGTGATTGTGCGTGAGTTGCTGACAACGCCCAGAAAGCTAGAACTGTGGTTTAGCTTCTCTCCTATCCACGCCGTTCCATCAATCATGCATACCCCCACCTGTCATCGGAGTAGGCGATATCGTGCTTAAGTTTGTTCAGCCAATAGGAGGCTTGATGCGTCGCGTCCTTGCCCCGAAGCGATGCCCTCTTAGGTACGGCGTTCGTGGCGGAACGCAGCTTGTCCACGTAGACCCTCGGGGCATGGGAAGGCGGCCGGCGTTCCTGTGGCACCGGGAAAGTCGCGTGACTAACCATGCATACACACATCATGCATTAGGCAGAGATTTAACAGGGTTTAGCAAGTGCCCACTTCGGTTCCGTTATTAAAGCAAATGTGCTCAATGTTTGTATGGTAAAGTGCAATAAACGAAATGTGTTTTTCCATAAGTTAATTTTTGTACGGTTCAGTGCAATGGACGAAATATATTCTTCCACAAGTTAGAGTGTAAACCTATCCATAAATATCACTGCGTTATAGTACTTCAACGTACGAAAGTAGTACAGCAAGATAAGCCTATATAACTCGATCAAGGGAGACCGAAGTCACTTATTGACCTGGCTGGTGATAAGCTGCCATCTTTCCTCCAGGTCCAGTTTCCGCAGCCCTTCTTGTTCGTCATCGCTAATGGGGGCACGGACCTCCTGCAACAAACAACCAGGTCACTTAAAGCTATTTAAACAGATGTTTCCTGCAAATTCAAAATATCTGCGTAGGGTACTGAAAAGGAAGGCCGTTATTAACATTTAACACCACCGCGCCATTTGCTTAAAATGATCGTGGCAAACCTGCAAGAAAAGGCATTCTTTGTAGGACAGCTTACCGTAAGTTGGAAGCTACGTCCATTACGCCACAGATTTGTGTGCAGCTCACTGGTTTTTCACACCATTTTAGAGATGTTAAGCAGGATCCAGGTAATGAATTTCAGGGATAATTAAGTAATTCTTTCACTAATCACCCCATAACATGCAACAAATTTAGATCCTGACGTGGTTTTGCAGGGAACTGTTTAAATAGTTTGAAAGGATGCTTCTGATGGCAAAACGAAGTAGTACATGTAGCTGCAAAATACTTCAGAAGGGTAAATTCAGGGGTCCAATCGTTCGCCAAATTATTGAATCTTAATTTTTTAATTTCACAACAAGCTATACTGTGACTCGTCGTTTTCATTCAAATGATTTTAAGTGGGATATTATCTTGATAATGAGTCAATTATTATTGGTTCTATAATTCAGGTTGGTGTTTCCCACAGGCCTTAAAGTAACATGTGCTAGCTAGTTGAGCTCAAAGTCTAAAAAAGCTAGAATCAACGTTAGATAGAACCTTGTTTTGATTTCTGTATTTTGTTTGTCTTGTTTTCTTTTGTTTGGTATCAGTTATGCCGATGTCGTACTGAGATTGGGTAGCCGGGCGAGCCATATATGACAGACATCTAGCTACCGCCCGTCAAACACAAGGCGGATGTGGAGACCTACAGGTTTTATGTAGTTTGCAGCAACACTTTGTTTGCTGGTGCGTGCCAGACATATGCAGTCAACAGGCTGGACGCAGCGAACCGTTGTGACAATAGGGATTTCGGTTCACCGGGACGGGAGACTTCCAGGATCACCGCCCCGGCGATCACTAGGGGAGCGGCGATCACCCGCGGCGTGGCGATCACCCGTGGCGTGGCGATCACCCGCGGCGTGCCGATCACCCGCGGCGCTGATAACAAGACACTTGACAAAGGTCGTGGATCAAACGGATCACAGCCTGCCCGCATTCGTGTTTTTCATCGTAAGTTGCTGGGAGACCCTGTCGAGGGGTTAGTTAATGGAGTTCTGGGATTACTTGTATGTATCATACAGGCGTGTTTAATATTGCAGTACGGGAACAGTGCAGACCTCGACACATGTTGTCGTGCTACAATAATGGCTTCACTATTTGTTCAACAGGTGTTGTTGCACGAATATGTTTCGACTAATATTGCGACAGCTAGTATATCAATATTGAAAACAGCATTCCGTATGAGACCAATATATGTCATATAACGGCAAACATAGCGCTTCAAGATATAACCAATATATGAACGTAAATGGGGCTCAACGTCACAGTTTCTGCCAATATTGCGATAATACGTAAGTCCCAACCGCGGTGGTCGAATGGACACCCCCCCCTCCCCCTCCCCCTACCCTACCCCCACCCCGATCCGATACAAGATCATCAGTTATTGACCTAAGGCCTTGTTACGCCGGCTGAGGCCGAGGTCACTGGACCCCTGAACACATGAGCATGTCCACGAGTGTATGAAGGAGTTGGGCGTGCGTGAGGGGAGGAGCATACTGCACATATCACGCCTTGTAAATAACACATTTACAGTTTGTCAACAAGGTCAGATCACTTGAGTAATCCCCCCGGTGACATATATGAGAGATACCAAGACCCTAATTGAAATGTCAACTGGTATGACGCGCGGAGAGAGGATTAATATCCCATTAAATCAGGGTAAATCTCAGTTCTTATCAGCTACTGTCCAGATTAGCTATATGCATACGTACGGGGTTTATGCTAGGCACAAGCCGTTAGATTCGATGGTCGGTCAATCAGTTAGTTAACTTGGTGCGTGTGGTTTACTCGTGAGTGAATGGTAATGGGTCTTCCGTATGTCGGTTAGAACAACAAGGGTGTGTGAACCCGAGGCAAACAAGCCCTCTGATAAGGTATACTCACAGTAACGGGTGTTCCCTAACAAAAAGCCTTTGATCAAGTGCGCATGTATTCTTAAATATAGTCCCTAACGAAGATAACGTCCCTATATACGATAAGAAATGTTTTTGATGATGTACACTTGCGGTGGGGCGTTCACGCCAACAATAGTTTCTGAAGCTACACATAGAGTCTACCAGTATGGTGTGATCTAAGAAAGACATTTGATGCATATATGCATGTACCATAATGGCGAGTTCTTTAAGACTTAAATTTGATTTCATGTACATACATGTGCGTTGCCCATGTGACGAGTAATATATAATTAAAGAAAGATAAATATTGCAAAATGTATTAACACACGTAATTTCATGAATACGTCGATAAATCTACCCACTGCAAATATATTATCCGCCGGGGTTTTTACTTCATATAGGGCCAGTTCAGCTGTTTTGTTCCTCCCGATTACAGGAAGCCCCCAACCCCTTAATTTCGGCTTCAAACTTTTTCTGTACTAAGAACATTTTTCATATTTAACATAAAAATTATTCTGGAACAATCTGCAATACGCTCTGTTCTTAATAAAGCCATGATAAGACACACATACCATGATGGTGTGGTCTTTAACAAAGCCATGATAATTAAGACACACATACCATGATGGTGTGGTCTTTAACAAAGCCATGATAAGACACACATACCATGATGGTGTGGTCTTTAACAAAGCCATGATAAGACACACATACCATGATGGGGTGGTCTTTAACAAAGCCATGATAAGACACACATACCATGATGGTGTGGTCTTTAACAAAGCCATGATATGACACATATACCATGATGGTGTGGTCTTTAACAAAGCCATGATAAGACACACATACCATGATGGTGTGGTCTTTAACAAAGCCATGATAAGACACACATACCATGATGGTGTGGTCTTTAACAAAGCCATGATAAGACACACATACCATGATGGTGTGGTCTTTAACAAAGCCATGGTAAGACACACATACCATGATGGTGCGGTCTGTAACAAAGCCATGATAAGACACACATACCATGATGGTGTGGTCTGTAACAAAGCCATGATAAGACACACATACCATGATGGTGTGGTCTTTAACAAAGCCATGATAAGACACACATACCATGATGGGGTGGTCTTTAACAAAGCCATGATAAGACACACATACCATGATGGTGTGGTCTTTAACAAAGCCATGACAAGACACACATACCATGATGGTGTGGTCTGTAACAAAGCCATGATAAGACACACATACCATGATGGTGTGGTCTTTAACAAAGCCATGATATGACACATATACCATGTTGGTGTGGTCTTTAACAAAGCCATGATAAGACACACATACCATGATGGTGTGGTCTTTAACAATGCCATGACAAGACACACATACCATGATGGTGTGGTCTTTAACAAAGCCATGATAAGACACACATACCATGATGGTGCGATCTGTAACAAAGCCATGATAAGACACACATACCATGATGGTGTGGTCTTTAACAAAGCCATGATAAGACACACATACCATGATGGTGTGGTCTTTAACAAAGCCATGATAAGACACACATACCATGATGGTGTGGTCTTTAACAAAGCCATGATAAGACACACATACCATGATGGTATGGTCTTTAACAAAGCCATGATAAGACACACATACCATGATGGTGTGGTCTTTAGCAAAGCCATGATAAGACACACATACCATGATGGTGTGGTCTTTAACAAAGCCATGATAAGACACACATACCATGATGGTGTGGTCTTTAGCAAAGCCATGATAAGACACACATACCATGATGGTGTGGTCTTTAACAAAGCCATGATAAGATACACATACCATGATGGTGTGGTCATCAACAAAGCCATGATAAGACACACATACCATGATGGTGTGGTCTTTAACAAAGCCATGATAAGACACACATACCATGATGGTGTGGTCTTTAACAAAGCCATGATAAGACACACATACCATGATGGTGTGGTCTTTAACAAAGCCATGACAAGACACACATACCATGATGGTGTAGTCTTCAACAAAGCCATGATAAGACACACATACCATGATGGTGTGGTCTTTAACAAAGCCATGATAAGACACACATACCATGATGGTGTGGTCTTTAACAAAGCCATGATAAGACACACATACCATGATGGTGTGGTCTTTAACAAAGCCATGACAAGACACACATACCATGATGGTGTGGTCTTTAACAAAGCCATGATAATTAAGACACACATACCATGATGGTGCGATCTGTAACAAAGCCATGATAAGACACACATACCATGATGGTGTGGTCATCAACAAAGCCATGATAAGACACACATACCATGATGGTGTGGTCTTTAACAAAGCCATGATAAGACACACATACCATGATGGTGTGGTCTTTAACAAAGCCATGATAATTAAGACACACATACCATGATGGTGTGGTCTTTAACAAAGCCATGATAAGACACACATACCATGATGGTGTGGTCTTTAACAAAGCCATGATAAGACACACATACCATGATGGTGTGGTCTTTAACAAAGCCATGATAAGATACACATACCATGATGGTGTGGTCATCAACAAAGCCATGATAAGACACACATACCATGATGGTGTGGTCTTTAACAAAGCCATGATAAGACACACATACCATGATGGTGTGGTCTTTAACAAAGCCATGATAAGACACACATACCATGATGGTGTGGTCTTTAACAAAGCCATGACAATACACACATACCATGATGGTGTAGTCTTTAACAAAGCCATGATAAGACACACATACCATGATGGTGTGGTCTTTAACAAAGCCATGATAAGACACACATACCATGATGGTGTGGTCTTTAACAAAGCCATGATAAGACACACATACCATGATGGTGTGGTCTTTAACAAAGCCATGACAAGACACACATACCATGATGGTGTGGTCTTTAACAAAGCCATGATAATTAAGACACACATACCATGATGGTGCGATCTGTAACAAAGCCATGATAAGACACACATACCATGATGGTGTGGTCATCAACAAAGCCATGATAAGACACACATACCATGATGGTGTGGTCTTTAACAAAGCCATGATAAGACACACATACCATGATGGTGTGGTCTTTAACAAAGCCATGATAATTAAGACACACATACCATGATGGTGTGGTCTTTAACAAAGCCATGATAAGACACACATACCATGATGGTGTGGTCTTTAACAAAGCCATGATAAGACACACATACCATGATGGTGTGGTCTTTAACAAAGCCATGATAAGACACACATACCATGATGGTGTGGTCTTTAACAAAGCCATGACAAGACACATATATATTAGCAAGCAATGGAGATGATATAAGGAGGGCAATTGTTGAATAGTGATGCAGGACACCAACCGACTGGATACCAGGCACCAACAGGTTGATACCAGGCCCCAACAGGATGATACCAGGCACCAACAGGGTGATACCAGGCACCAACAGGGTGATACCAGGCACCAACAGGGTGATACCAGGCACCAACAAGGTGATACCAGGCACCAACAGGGTGATACCAGGCACCAACAGGGTGATACCAGGCACCAACAAGGTGATACCAGGCACCAACAGGGTGATACCAGGCACCAACAGGATGACCATATACCGGGACATGCGAAAAACTCGCTTTATATACCAAAGAGTAAAGTTAACTTACCAAATATTCCTCAAATTTGATTATGATATCGACATTGCTGGGTTTCACGCCGTCCTTGCTATCCTCCTCGATGGAAGCAACATTCGTGGCTCCCGAATCTGGAAAAAACAATGGTTTTATAATGATTAAAACGGCTTGTATGGAGAGATTAGCGACGAAAATTTTATCACCAAGATAAACTTCATGGATCAGTTGCTCATGACCGGCGTGTTATCAAACCCACAAAGGGTGGATGTTTCCTTCCAACGTTCAGGGGCGGATCTAGGAGGGGGGTTAGCTGAGTTGTACCCCCCCCCCCCCTCTTGCAAACTTGAGCATACACCGGACACTCGTGTGTAGGTGGGATTCAGAAATGTATACCTTTGCGTTCTCAAGGGTAGGTGCATATTGTGACACAGTTGCAAGATCGTTGGTTGATTCACTTAAAGAAGTCCCTTTAATCGGTGAATGCCATACCGTGTCGATAAGGAGAACCAGGGCAGAGAGGATTCATGTCCCCAGGGTTACCCAATACACTTTTCGACTGACATGTCTTTTTTATACTGTCACGAGAAGTCACGTATGTCTATAGCAGACTGTAAGGTTATGGGTTAAGACTACTCAAGCCACCCACCGCTCCTCACCCCATGTCTGAGCAATACATGCCACGATACACAGAAGTGACCGCTTGAGAATTTCGTCATAAGTGGGCACCCCCCCCCCCTCCGGCACTAGCTCTCAGCCCGCTCCGGCATGAAGGAATGATCGTTGTCTCTGTTCCCCAATGATCGCGCCGTTGTTATCCAGTTAAGGATCATCCAGTTCACTTATAGGCTACAGGATTCCATGATGCAGAACAAAGGTCATAATCTGCATGCTCGCGTCAAGCATGATTTATCACGTCTGACGTCATGCATTACCAATTAAGCGGTAAATCTCGCGAGTATGAGACGTTCCTTAGACACTCGCGTCACTCCGCCCCGCGTCAAAATATGTCAGATAAGTATTAACCATAAAATCCACTGACTTGTTGCATCGCGATGTTGGATTAAATCTCACGTATAGTGATGCGGAACTTTGGGACAGAGCTAGCAGAGCGCCCTCTGCCGGAAGATCGCCCCCTGTCTCAAGATCGCTCAACTCCGCATATGATTTATGCAATAATGACCTATTTTCTACTCGTTTGATATATGTGTGCCACCGTGTGTCTCCTGGCCACACTCGACCATAAGGTGAAGTATTTATTGTGATAATTAAATTGAGAGACAGTTTCCCAAACACACCACCCTCAATGTCACTGAAGCATACATCAGCATGTAGAATCCGCTCTTGGACGCCCAAGCGAGTTAACGTGGTAGGGAATAGTAGGGAAGCGATATGAGGTGATCAATACGAGGTGATCACATGCTGGCATGGAACGGTTGATTTCGCGCTAGGCACCAAAATCAGCTTATTAAGACAGATCTGCATTGTGTCAAACCTGAAGCGCACAGATGTCCAAGGGAAGAACAATACAATTTAAACCATCTCAAAGAACAGTCCTAAGATTGCACCTAAGGCTACATGAATTTTTTCCCTTCCTTGCTTGCTCCTGGCCATCCAAACTCTGCTCAGTTGGTAGTGGGAGAGAAGGGTATTGTAGTCCACCGTTGAGATGCCTCGGACAAAATACAAAATACCAAAGACATTGCGATGAGACACTTGGCGAAGAATCGGTGAAGCGGTGTTCAGTTTTGACAAATTGAGTATTTTTAACGCTACATATGATTCAGGACCTGGGAAAATGTCCAATAATTGATGGTATTTTGATTTGTTCAGCTTGGGGGTTTTAATTTATGTATGCTGTCTGTTGCCATAGTTAAATTTAGGAAATAGGTTTATGTATGTTTATTGCATTGAATGTGCAATAGTGTTGTCTAAAATATGTTTGTGTCCAGCTCACGATAATGGAATGTCAATTTTTTGGCATAAAAATAAACATATCATCACAAACAGGAGATCACTGCTGAGATCAAACGCTTTTTGATCGCAGCGTGGAGCCGACATGATGTGAGGAACAAGCGCCCCCTGCCGGGAGAGTGGGAGTGCAGGTAATGCATCAAGGTGGATTACAACAGCACACCAAGCCAAGCCAGGCCTGAGTCAAATGAGAGGTATCTATAACAAACCCAGCAAGCATATCGACGTCAGACCAGGACTAAACTAAAGGGATCTATACGGGAGGGTCCATAATAAACTAAACACGTCGATGCAATGGATTGTTCGCAGCAAATAAAAGCGCGGCCCGAGAACATTTCACAACGCTAAATCAAAAGTTATATAGGGGTGACCCAAATCTGACACTACAGCCACTGAAAGGGCTCGTTAGGAGGCAACAGTGTCCACGGTGCAGTGTCTCACAGCGAAGTGGCTTCGACAACAGCGACGCCGTACGGGACGCAGGTGAACAATAGAACAAGATCCTCTAATACGTCACTTCCGGTTTGGGATCAGAGGCTAACAAAGCGTCCCTCTCACAGATATTTATCTGCCGAGTTAGGTTTATTCCAAATTATTATTTCAAAATATTCTAATCATAACCATTCGTCGATTTCAGGGCAGCTTGTCGCAGGGAGAATCTATGCAATTTGTCAACTTATTAACAAACAAAAACAATAAAAGAAAGTACGAGTTTCACCATTTGAAAGAGATTCCCAGGTTGGAGGTGATAAGAATTGTGGTATAGAATGTGGAAAGCATAAACGTTGTGATCTGTCCTCGAAGCCTCGAACATGCATGGAATGCATGAGCATGTGGAATATTTCAGTTTAATATTATTGTTATACCTTATATCGAAGCAACCACTATGTATCGCATCTGTCTTTAGGTATTAAAAGAATGGGATTTTTATGTGTGTGGAGTAACCTCATATTCCGGTATTTAGAAATGGGAAAAATAAGATCTTTTCGGTGCCGAATGCAGCAGACACCAGAAGTCCAAATGTCTGCTCACTATGCATTGAGGATTTTGCACTGTACGATATACGGAATTGGGCAGCGAAATGAGAAGAGGTGTTCGCCCCCTATTGTCGGGCTGTTGGACGTAGAAGAAATGCAAGTTTTCACTATCGAACGTCTTGTACCACACAACCAGGGGCGTGCGCAGGAATTCTTGAAGGGGGGGGGGGGCACAATACACATAAACTACGAATCTGGATGCATTGTAATACATAAGGAGAGGCCGGTGGGCACAGAGGAGGGGGGGGGTATACATTAGGGTCTGAAAGGGGGCACGTGTCCCCTGTGCCTCTCCTCCCCCTGGACACGCCCTAGGATGCCACAGAAACTTAGATTAGGCCTACCTACTCAATCCTATCATTTATTAGTGTGCGTGCATTCCTCGCACAGTGGACACTAAGTCCTAATGTATAAAGAAAGGCATTGTAATCATTGTAATCATTGAACGACGTACTCCACATGTGTGGAGAACTGTGCGCCAAGCACCTATACATAAAACTATATATCATCTCTGTTTCATGTTTGCCGTTGTCTTTTAGCTTCGGCCATATTGACCCCTCGATCACCACTATACAGAAAACTTGGGCTAAACCGGGCCAATGATTTCCAGGGATAATGACCGAACGAGACGAAAGGATGTTGAGTATGAGTATCTCATGACCACCGTGGCTCCAAGGGTTATATATATATATATATATATATATATATATATATATATATATATATATATATAGGGCATTCGTCTACGCAGTGACGCGGAAAACTGTTATTAATTGCGTTGCTGCTCTTAAGACCAGCCGGTGGCACTGTACTTTACACAGCAACGCCCTCGTGTGTGCCCAACTTCCATCCATTTATGGATCTGGAACGAGACCAGTAACGTCTGTCGGATGGGTACTTGTACTTGTGTATTTGTATAGATGGCGTCTACTGGTTGCGGCAGATGTGTTAATAGATGTAGGATTAATGGCGTACAGGTGAGAAGCATTGGGGGCTCTGCCCACGTGATGCCGCAAATATCAGATTTAATACATCTTGTCGTTGAATTCGGGACGTAGATTAAACATAGAGAGTTGAAAGGTCCATGGGTGAGGACATGTCATCGGGGTAAACCCAACTCTCCGGAATTCCGGAATTGGAGATCTTCAGGTTTGGCCTGAAAACATATCCAGATAGACATCGGCCACAATGGGGCTAGAGTCCGCCACTCCTGACGGGATAACGGCTGGTATTGATATATATATATGTCTGTCTATATATGCACTTGAGAGTTACCCACTAAATATAGTGAGCCGGGGGACGACGGCGTATACCTCTCACCTCTGAACGACTCTGGGGGCAGAATGGAGTGTGCGGCGTACAGGAAGCTGTGGCTCGGAGAGGTCAGCCTCAGATCCATCGGGGCGTTCACTTCCGGTCACGCCCTTGTCGCGTACATCCTAACTCCGCAGCGTTCGACCTCGGAAACAGCGTCCACGCGCGCCGTCTGTTTACGGCGCATACACAACACACCTACAGCCCCCCACGGCCCGCCGCGTGTCCGTATCAGCGTATTGCCATGGTTTTAATAATCCTTGTTGCGATTATTAAACTATCACAATTAATCCACAAGCGGCGCTAATTAGATAATCCAGGGATATAATGGCCACACCGCTATATCTATATATATATAGAGAGAGAGAGAGACACCCATAGAAAACCTTTACTGAAGATGCATCTCTCGCTATATATTTATATATATCAATCTATCCAGGTATAGACAACAGCGCTCGCGACGGCTGTCGGTATCCTAGGCTTCTGAACTGGGCCTGATGTGATGGTGAATCACTATATTAGAATATTATCGATCTCCCAGTCACACCAGTTGCATGCGTTGCATTGACTACCGCCCTACCTAGGCGGTGACTATGTCGGGAGCGACGGGGCAAAACCAATATGTTGATTGGCACAGCTGATCCTTCCCCCCGCGCGACCGATCAGAGGGGGGAGTCGATTTGTTCGGACAGTTTATTGGGACGGCGAGGCGGGGAGCGACCAACAGGTCTCCACTTCCCTTCGCACTTACTTACACCTGCCACATCATCACCGATCATCGTTAGGGAAACTTTCATCGGGAGTGATGTTGCTTGATCATCACAGAAGTGATCACATCAGAAGGGAGGTTGGAGTCAGGGACTGGGGCCGTTTGGGGGGAGGAGCTGAGGCGAGACGCATGGATAACAACATGAAATGTCAAAAATTCCAATATTTTGGGTTTCGGTTTAGGCTATATATATATATATATATATTGAGTATGTCTGTAATAAACGTTTGCGAGCCAAATGAATAGTTTGTGTGTGAACTTCCTAGCCGAATATGTACTTAAAGCGCCTATTGCAACAAACTATTTACACACAAAGCAATCACGCCGCCACAACATATTTTGATGACGTCAGCACATTGACGTGGTTTACACACACGCCGGCCACGCTGCCACAACATGTTGTGGTGACGTCAGCACATTGACGTAGCCCCGCACGACCTAAATATAGCGGGGGAGGACGCCACAACTGGTCAAAGGTCATATGTGGACTGGAACCGACATGCAAAAGTCATTAGCCAGGGATCAGGGTGTAACAATATGGCGACCAAGCGTGAGAGAGGAAAAAAGTGAAAAGTTGAGAGAACAGTCTTTACAATTTATGTGTGTGATTAAACAGCCTATTTACATGCGCCATCTTAGATTGTTTACTTTTAAAATCAAGACTAAATGTATCTCAAAGTTATGATGAATATGTTTTAAATCTCGTTGAGTCTGTAAAACAACAATTTCAACATAAACCTGCGTGGGCTATTTTATCGCGCGCGGACGTCCTAGCGAGCCGCGGTCGACATCACACAGAATACCGAACACAGTAAACATGCGCGCAGGGATATAAAGCCGGCCACCAACTTTTGCTCCGGTGACCAAATTTACTACTCTTCGGATAGCCCACAGGCTTTCGGGATTCAAATTCAAGACAGAGTAAACTTATTTGCCATGGATAGGAGGTTGGTAATGCAAAAATTACAGAATTTATTATGGGATGCGGGAGGTGGGCGGAAGATGGGGTTGGGGTGGGGGAGTGACGGTGGCGGTAACAGCTGGACCCTTCTCTTGTTTGATAGGGATGTGTGAACTATGCAACCCTTGACCTTGGTCCCTGCCTAATTGGTCTTACCTGGCGAGATACAAGTCGTGACCGTCGTGTTTGTCACACTCCTACACACAATGTACACCGTACTTACTCCATGGACTGTATACATGTATGCAGTGTAAGACCATTGCCCCTTCAGCTTATCTGTCGGCATGGTAAAGCACGCCTAGTTCATTGACATGTATCCTGGTGCTGGTCAATAACAACAATTTTGAAAATAAAATCTAAAACGAAACAAGAAAAAAGAAAGAAAAATCACACATGTATGAAGATGCCAAGGATATATCATTGCCAGAAAATAACCTTCATTTCTCATGAAGAATTAAAAAACGCTTTCGGGTCACGCACAATACAACCAAGAACCGTCAATCTGTAGGATATAAAGGAAAGATTCTATATCTTACTGTTTTCTAATATACGCATCGTGGTATTTTTAGAACGAATGTTGTCCCATTGTCAATTGAATTTCCGAAAAAAAATAAACAGTTACATAGCTACAAACGAGGCCCGATCCAATATTTGGTCAAAAACACACAGAACGCCATTGTCCAATCCCTCAAAGGTGTCACGACGGCTTGGTGGTAGCACGACTGGAAGTTGTTTTGGCTGTCCCATCCCGGGCAAATATTGTCAATCACGTTGTCAAGTTCACGGGTCCATGAGAACTGATAGCACTTAGGCAAAGATCGATATCACATGGCTGGGTCCCTCCCCCACTCAACAGAACTCCGTCCGTCCGTCCATCCCCGGCCGATTCTGCCCGCCCCCCTAGCCAACCCGTGGCCTAGTAATGGCGTAGTAGTGACCTAGTAGTGGCCTAGTAATGGCGTAGTAGTGGCCTAGTAGTGGCCTAGTAATGGCCTAGTAGTGTCCGTGTAGTGGCCTTGTAGTGGCCTAGTCACTCCCGCAGACCTGACTCCTCTCTACTTTGACCCTTCCAGCATTGTCGCGATATGGCCTACAAGGGTTAAAGCGTCCTTTAATAATCAGCGAAATCAACCAATCATAACCGACTGAACATGCCGGGCGCACCGCTGGGGCCGGAACCGGAAATTCGCTTAGTGCTCAACGGTCCTGAAAGCCCAGAGCCTGGATATAGACATTTGCACAGGTGGGATTTTGAACCCCGCACCCTTATCCAAAAAGAGAATTCATTTTAGCTTGGTATCGTTTCACAAGCACAACGTGTTGGGGGTGGGGGGGGGGGAGGGGCATTGAAGGCTTGTGTCACTCCGTTTTGGAACTTTTTTTTTGTGGACAAAAGCCCAAAAGGACAATATCTGGGTTGACAAGGGTATATTTTGGCGAGATATGGGTCAGAGATATGGCCTGAGCCGAGAAATAAAAATCGTGACCTCCCCCCCCCCCCACCCCCACTCCACCCCCTCCCTCATTGATCCGCCCCTGTAGCACTGTGGAGTCACCATGCAGCCTGGCCGGTGCTCGTTATGTTGTGGCATGATGACGTCTTCTGTCTATACGGCATTTCGCCCCTTTAGCCTGCATCTCGACCTTTGAGCCCTACTTTATCGTTATAGTTACGTCATTACGAACGCCATATACGTCAAGACCACCGGCACGTAGGTCCAGCTGACATCAGCCAAGGGTGGTGAATCTAACAAGGCCCCTCCCCCATGCCCCCTATGCACAAATTTTCACGCAAAAATATCATTTGGAACCACATCAATAACCAAGACAAGACAAGGCTTATATAAATAAATGCGGATAAACATAATATATACATAAATGCGGATAAACATAATATATACATAAATGCGGATAAACATAATATATACATAAATGCGGATAAACATAATATATACATAAATGCGGATAAACATAATATATAAATTATGTAACGATGATAATATATCGCGCAGTAAAGACACGAAATGCAGAGATTTAATCGAAGAAGAGCAATCGCCGCAGTATGACCGTTCGAATACATTGATGGATTTGTGCTTTAGGAAATATTTGCGCTTGCCTGGGCTAAGCCGGTCCAAGGAACCTCCTGAGACAACGGGGTCAAAGGCTAAAACGTCCGCGAACTATTCGGGCTAGAACCGGAAGAGAATGGTCTGAGGTCGCGGATACTACCCCCTGGACCAGTGTTGGGTCAAAAGGTTAAAACGTCCCAAGACCCTGGCCTATGCGGGGCTAGAACCAGAAACAGAATGATCTGAGGTCGCGTATATACTACCCCCTCCACCACTGTGGGGTCAAAGGTTAAAACGTCCCACGACCCTGGCCTATGCGGGGCTAGAACCAGAAACAGAATGGTCTGAGGTCGCGTATATACTACCTCCTCGACCACTGTCGGGTCAAAGGTTAAAACGTCCCAAGACCCTGGCTTATGCGGGGCTAGAACCAGAAACAGAATGGTCTGAGGTCGCGTATATACTACCCCCTCGACCACTGTGGGGTCAAAAGTTAAAACGTCCCAAGACCCTGGCCTATGCGGGGCTAGAACCAGAAACAGCATGGTCTGAGGTCGCGTATATACTACCCCCTGGACCACTGTCGGGTCAGAGGTTAAAACGTCCCAAGATCCTGGCCTATGCGGGGCTAGAACCAGAAACAGAATGGTCTGAGGTCGCTCCGGTTCCTTGTTCGAATATAGGGCACGCGGTTAAATAAATAGACATACGGGGTGCAACTATGTACACACGTATCTGGTTTCAGTGCACCAGTTAAACGATAACCACTATATCTGTCAGATGCAATGATTCTACTCACTGGTCAATACCACAGTTTTACCCCCCCCCCCCCCCCCCCCACCACCACCACCCCAACCCTCCCTCCCGTCCGCCACCCATCCGTTCCTTATATGGTAACCCAGGTTTCAGTAAGACGCCACCCCAAGTCTACCCGAAACCAAAAGAAATCGAAGGTGTCTATAAGTGGAAGGTGTCCGTCCAGGGATAGACTCGGATACCCTATATATTACTCATTATATAAAAACATTTATATATCTGATATATCTGAAACTGAAGTGTTACTTCCATATATATTTATGGACCCGGTCAATAGAGAATAATTTGTAGCCCTGGCGAAACTGAAGTGCTGAACCATGCTCGATCCATGCGCGCGTTCACGAGCGGCGAGCGATCGAGGCACAGCGTGAAGCTGAACATTTGCTCCTAGATGGTGTAGGCCGCTTGGGCTAACGTTTGCGTCACTATGACGTTTTGGGTTCTAACACTCGTGTATGAAAGGAGTAGAGGATTGTGGCAAGTTGATTCGCTGCTATTCTATTCTTAATTAATTGCCTAACGCAAACGGCCGGATACCTTGCAACCACTACTCAATGGAATCCTTGACAAATATCCCGACGAAATTTCTCTTACCTGGAGCATTATCCTTGTCTTCAGCATCAGCCTCGGATTGGCTCGTTGTAGAAACCGACCAGTTGACCTTCGTCTGACCTTTCTGTTTTGCCTGACGTTTCATGATGAAGCTTGCACTACATGCCGCGCAGAGGACTTACAGTGTGATCTAGGAGCTGTGGGTCTGTGCCTATATCGTCCGCAATAACCAAAAGTTATATTTGACAATGTCCGCTTTGACGAAAGTTATATTTTCCGTTGTGTATATTGTCTGCTGTGATCAGTGTGTATATCGTCCGCTGTGATCAGTGTGTATATTTTCCGCTGTGATCAGTGTGTATATTGTCCGCTGTGATCAGTGTGTATGTCTTCCGCTGTGCACTCTGCCTCGGTCGTGTTTGTGTTCTGTGCTGTTACAAGTGTGTTGCCATCAATATGAATTATGTATGTATATTATCCACCTTCGATCAATGTGTATGTTATCCACTATCGCCCAGTGTGTATATTGTCCACTATCGACCAATCTGTATATTGTCGCCCGGCTTGCATGAGCAAACCTCGGTGACAAACTGAAGAAGTATTCGCGCGAATTATCCTGCAGTCCTTCCCGATGTCTTAACGGCACTGGTGGGTAACGAAGGAAGGCTAACAATGCGTATCACCAGACGATATTCTGCCAAGGTTTTACGCACCTTTGGACTCATCGTCGGTTGTAGTAGATTTATGGAATGTTATATATGTATGTATGTATATATATATATATATATTATGGAGCACAACGCGAATAAAGCACAGGAGCTATCTCGTCCGTACAAATACCACTGTGCCTGATGAGATCCCGGGTAAGGTGCTTATCAGTGAAGAGTTGTTGACAGAGTTGGCTCGCTACTCACTGGGTGTAATGAAGGGGGTGGAGGGAGGGAGTGGGTGGGGGAAGTGTGAGTGTGTGTTGAGACGGGGGGGGGGAGAGGGCATCATCGGCGGTTATTAGGGATGAGGTGGCCCCTTGTAGCATCGGATACGGTGTCTAGGATACGAAGTTCCATGTCAAACTCAATGATGGAGCAGGGTCGGTGCTCAAAACTTGCATTCCGGCCATATGTTAATATATATATATATAGACATATTTATATGAACTATGAGGACCTATCCCCACCTCCCGACACATGCAATCAATGAGCCTCTTCTATCTCTTGTTGTAAAAATGACGCCTCAGCTCTTCGCTAACTCACAGATAAGAATACAAAAACTGCGCCCCCCCCCCCTCCACCCACGTCACCGCCCCCCCACCTCCCACGCCTCGCCTCGCCAATGTATCTTTGGGGTTTTCTCAACAACAAAAGTCAATGCTAATGCTATACTCTTTCAGCAAAATTTCATCATAATTTATATATACTGTCATAAAATGAAAAAATATAGGACCGCATATGCAACTTGACAATGATAGGCAAGCATGGCGCTTTTATCGGCGTCCTTGAAAATATACAAGCGTTTTGAGGATGCGCATTTTCGATAATGAGTAAGAATGCTCTCGTCATCGTCTGTGGTTTCTTTCGGAATGAGATGTATGTGCGGTATTTCGCGACGCATGCATGGTATTTCGGGGGCCCGGCCGGCTCTCTATCACACTCGTTCATCCTTGATCTACTTGTCCGTGACACAAGGACTCACTGTGATTGGGTGAGAGTTCGTGAAGGCGGCGGCTCGTGTGCGGATTAAACTGGCGACACAGCCCAGTCGTCCATAAAACAATTCAGACAACATGATATCAAACCGGATGGACCAAGACCTCTGCATGGTGAAGGGACGCTCGGTCTATTCACAATTAAGGCACCGGTACGGTACAAAATCATTCTGTCCCAATCCCCGACTGCGAATTTTGTTGATATGAAAGAGGCTTTTGATACTGTCTGCGTGATCTATCTGTGAACCATTGCAGGACATCCTTCCATAACACGTTTCATACATGCAGTGCGTTTTAACGGCTGAAGACGAGTTCCGTGTAAGAAATAGCCAACTTCAGTGCTGCTTGGTACCATATTTTCAAAGATTCACTATCATCCATTTACTGAGGAAATTTAATGTAGGGGGGGGTGTTGGGCGGTGTACCTTCAGTTAACCGGCGCTACGTACCTCAATTAAACTCTTTACTAATCTTGTAGCGTGCAATCCTCTCAACTGACAATATGCTAGGGAGCTGACAGCAGTGGACGAGGTCGGCGGCACACAACGAATAACATGGCACTATTATAATAATTTGGTGGGAGGGGTGGGGGGGGGGGGTCCGCGGGTCCCTTGATGCCTGGGAGGGCGGATCATTTGTAATGAAACATTTACCACCTATAAAGCGGACATTTATGAATTTAGGATGAAAAAGATAGAGTGGATATTTTAAAACTCGGTGGGGGGGGGGGGGGGGGGGCTCTGAAAATGCGCGTCCATAAAGCTTGCATTTCTCTCTTTTCTTCTAACTTGGTCGGGGGCATGCGGTAAAACGACAGGCCATTGGCCATTCCTGAAATATGGTTTTCAATGGTATTCAATGAAGGCCAATGAAGTCACACTGCGTTCAAGATTTGAGGCGTTGTAGGTGTGAGTAGGTAATTAAAGCGTGCTGTACAATGTGTACTATGGGCCACAGTGGTCATTGTAGCTCTATGTAGGCAATTCGTGGGTCATCATAGGCGTTGTACAGGTCAAGGTACTCAATGTGTACGCCATGTTGGTCATGGCAGGCGATACGTTGGCCAAAGTGTTCACTGTTGAGGTTATTTAGGTCATATTAGGCACTGTATATGTCAAAGTCCTCGCTGTAGGCGCAATGTAGGTCGTTGCAGTAAGTTATGTAGGTCAAAATATTTCATTAAAGGGAACCACTAGCCTGGCCTCTAACGCTGCTTTGCCGATTCATATAATACCCAATTGTCTATCCTCCAAATTACCGAATTTTTCGTCCTGTCTATAGCTCACAATAAAATTTAGAAGTGACGCCGGGCACAATTTCGCCGCCTACCCGGGCGGCAGCCCTCTTTAGAGGCGTGTCCGCGATTGACCAATCAGAAGGCGATACTATAATTTATTCAAACCGGAAATTGCGCCTATTGTGTGAGCAAAACAAGAGCGCGTGATCATCGCTAATACAAATAGCTGCGATTTTCACTCCAATCATAGCATTGTTGCGGAGTCAATCGTCGCAAGACGTATATCAATTTGTTTGGACGGTACTTTTCCATGAAACACTAGGATCATGGTCTACTGCGCGGCTTGGAACTGCCGCTATTTATCTGTAAATCGCGGCCGTGATCTCTCTCTCTGCGAATGATAACAGAAGGCGGTGCCACATGAATAGTCACAATACGCGTCACTGCTCCCGGCAAAATGGCGCTCTGCTTGACATTGCTGGGGGCGGGTTGTCTTAATTTGTTTCTCCTTACCAGTCAGCCGAAACGAAGCGTTAACACTCGCCAATTGAATTTTAAGATGTAAACTTTCGGTGCAGATCGCGATTAAATTAGGTTGGACACCCGCTTTAATGCGGCTATGTATGTAAGTGTATAGGCCATGCAGATCTACGTGCTCATTGTGGGCGCTATGTGGTTCAAAGTGAACAATGTAGGCGATGTGTAGGTCATTGCAGGCGCTATGGAGGTTATTGCAGGCGCTATGTAGGTTATTGCAGGCGCTATGTAGGTCATGGCAGGCGCTATGTAGGTCATTGCAGGCGCTATGTAGGTCATTGCAAGCGCTATGTAAGTCATTGCAGGCGCTATGTAGGTTATTGCAGGCGCTATGTAGGTTATTGCAGTCGCTATGTAGGATATTGCAGGCACTATGTATGTCATTGCAGGCGCTATGTAGATCATTGCAGGCGCTATGTAGGTCATTGCAGGCGGTATGTAGGTCATTGCAGGCGCCATGTAAGTCATTGCAGGCGGTATGTAGGTCATTGCAGGCGCTATGTAGGTCATTGCAGGCGCTATGTAGGTTATTGCAGGCGCTATGTAGGTTATTGCAGTCGCTATGTAGGATATTGCAGGCACTATGTATGTCATTGCAGGCGCTATGTAGATCATTGCAGGCGCTATGTAGGTCATTGCAGGCGGTATGTAGGTCATTGCAGGCGCCATGTAAGTCATTGCAGGCGGTATGTAGGTCATTGCAGGCGCTATGTAGGTTATTGCAGGCGCTAGGTAGGTCATTGCAGGCGCTATGTAGGTCATTGCAGGCGCTATGTAGGTCATTGCAGGCGCTATGTAAGTCATTGTAGGCGCTATGTAGGTCATTGCAGGCGCTATGTAGGTTATTGCAGGCGCTATGTAGGATATTGCAGGCGCTATGTAGGTCATTGCAGGCGCTATGTAGGTCATTGCAGGCGCTATGTAGGTCATTGCAGGCACTATGTAGGTCATTGCAGGCACTAAGTATGTCATTGTAGGCGCTATGTAGGTTATTGCAAGCACTATGTAAGTCATTACAGGCGGTATGTAGGTCACTGCAGGCGCTATGTAGGTCATTGCAGGCGCTATGTAGGTCATTGCAGGCGCTATGTAGGTCATTGCAGGCACTATGTATGTCATTGTAGGCGCTATGTAGGTCATTGCAAGCGCTATATATGTAGGTCATTGCAAGCGCTATATATGTAGGTCAATTGCTCACTATAGGCGCTATGTGAGTCTAGATTGTGAAGCTTATTAATCCATTAAAGACATTAAATTGATTTTCTGGTTAGTCTGCAGTTTTCCCATATGTTTTGCACAAACCCCGACTTGCTAAAACAAGCCATCCACGACCTATTTGATGCTTTCATAGACTCATCATTCGACGACGGGGCGCACGAAGGAGGAGGGTGGGTCTGGGTAGGGGGTACAGAAACGGGGGGGGGGTCTGGGGAGCGGTACATGAAGGAGGAGAGTGGTTGAGGGGAGGGGGTACATGAAGGAGGAGGTTGGTTGAGGGGAGGGGGTATATGATGGAGGAGGGTGGTTGTGGGGAGGGGGTGCGTGCAGGAGAAGGGTGGTGGTGGGGAGGGGTGCTTGAAGGAGGAGGGTGGCTGAGGGGAGGGGATACATGAAGGAGAAGGGTGGTTGTGGGGAGGGGGTACATGAAGGGGGAGGGTGGCTGAGGGGAGGGGGTGCTTGAAAGAGGAGGGTGGTTGAGGGGAGAGGGTGCATGAAGGAGGACGGTGGTTGAGGGGAGAGGGTGCATGAAGGAGGAGGGTGGTTGTGGGGAGGGGGTACATGAAGGAGGAGGGTGGTTGGGGGGAGGGGGTACATGAAGAAGGAGGGTGGCTGAGGGGAAGGGGTACATGAAGGGGGAGGGTGGTTGTGGGGAGGGTGTGCATGAAGGGGGAGGGTGGTTGTGGGGAGGGGATACATGAAGGAGGAGGGTCGTTGGTGGGACGGGGTGCATGAAGGAGGAGGATGGTTGTGGGGAGGGGGTATATGATGGAGGAGGGTGGCTGAGGGGAGAGGGTACATGAAGGAGGGGGGTGGTTGTGGGGAGGGGGTACATGAAGGGGGAGGATGGTTGTGGGGAGGGGGTGCTTGAAGGAGGAGGGTGGTTGTGGGGAGGGGGTACATGAAGGAGGAGGGTGGTTGGTGGGAGGGGGTACATGAAGGAGGAGGGTGGTTGAGGGGAGGGGGTATATGATGGAGGAGGGTGGCTGAGGGGAGAGGGTACATGAAGGAGGGGGGTGGTTGTGGGGAGGGGGTACATGAAGGAGGAGGATGGTTGTGGGGAGGGGGTATATGATGGAGGAGGGTGGCTGAGGGGAGAGGGTACATGAAGGAGGGGGGTGGTTGTGGGGAGGGGGTACATGAAGGAGGAGGATGGTTGTGGGGAGGGGGTGCTTGAAGGAGGAGGGTGGTTGTGGGGAGGGGGTACATGAAGGAGGAGGGTGGTTGGGGGGAGGGGGTACATGAAGGAGGAGGGTGGTTGGGGGGAGGGGGTACATGAAGGAGGAGGGTGGTTGTGGGGAGGGGGTACATGAAGGAGGAGGGTGGTTGGGGGGAGGGGGTACATGAAGGGGGAGGATGGTTGTGGGGAGGGGGTACATGAAGGAGGAGGGTGGTTGGGGGGAGGGGGTACATGAAGGGGGAGGATGGTTGTGTGGAGGGGGTACATGAAGGAGGAGGGTGGCTGAGGGGAGAGGGTACATGAAGGAGGGGGGTGGTTGTGGGGAGGGGGTACATGAAGGGGGAGGATGGTTGTGGGGAGGGGGTGCTTGAAGGAGGAGGGTGGTTGTGGGGAGGGGGTACATGAAGGAGGAGGGTGGTTGGGGGGAGGGGGTACATGAAGGAGGAGGGTGGTTGGGGGGAGGGGATATATGAAGGGGGAGGATGGTTGAGGGGAGGGGGTGCTTGAAGGAGGAGGGTGGTTGGGGGGAGGGGGTACATGAAGGAGGGGGGTTGGGGGGAGGGGGTGCTTGAAGGAGGAGGGTGGTTGGGGGGAGGGGGTACATGAAGGAGGGGGGTTGGGGGAGGGGGTGCTTGAAGGAGGAGGGTGGCTGAGGAGAAGGGGTGCTTGAAGGAGGAGGGTGGCTGAGGAGAGGGGGTACATCAAGGAGGAGGGTGGTTGTGGGAAGGGGGTACATGAACGAGGAGGGTGGTTGGGGGGATGGGGTACATGAAGGAGGAGGGTGGCTGAGGGGAGGGGGTGCTTGAAGGAGGAGGGTGGCTGAGGGGAGGGGGTAGATGAAGGGGGAGGGTGGTTGAGGGGAGAGGGTGCATGAACGAGGAGGGTGGTTGGGGGGAGGGGGTACATGAAGGAGGAGGGTGGCTGAGGGGAGGGGGTGCTTGAAGGAGGAGGGTGGCTGAGGGGAGGGGGTAGATGAAGGGGGAGGGTGGTTGAGGGGCGGGGGTACATGAAGGGGGAGGGTGGTTGAGGAGAGAGGGTGCATGAAGGAGGAGGGTGGTTGGGGGGAGGGGGTACATGAAGGAGGGGGGTGGTTGTGGGTAGGGGGTGCATGAAAGAGGAGGGTGGTTGTGGCGAGGGGGTACATGAAGGAGGAGGATGGTTGGGGGGAGGGGATGCTTGAAGGAGGAGGGTGGCTGAGGGGAGGGGGTACATGAAGCGGGAGGGTGGTTGAGGGGAGGGGGTGCATGAAGGAGAAGGGTGGTTGAGGGGCGGGGGTACATGAAGTGCGTGGGTGGTTGAGGGGTGGGGTGCATGAAGGAGGAGGGTGGCTGAGGGGAGGGGGCGTGAGTTATTCACGCTGAAAGCCTATAAATTCTTTGCTCCTATGACGCGAAATTGACAATCAATATTAGGCATAAGTACATGCAGGCGATTTGAACTCTAAAATCCGAAAGAAGTGGGCTGCCGGGTCTTGGCCTGAAGAAATGCACGCGTTGACAACACCGCAAAGGGGCTCCGGTCTTCCGGTTTAAAGTACTGTTATAACGTCATCCTATATTGTCTAAACTGTACATTAATTTTCAAGAATTTACTGTTTTAGCGGTCTGAGAAAATCGCAGGCAATGCCAATCATGAGCAATAAGTGAGCTTGTCTAAAACAGGTCACAACCAGAATGGATTATGAACTGGAAGCTTGACGGCCGATGGAAAGCCCCAGCAAAAACATATACAAATTTCTCGTCAAAACAAGCGTATATCACAAAATCCACTTTTAGAAACTGAGTTTGAAATCATATGTAATTCATATGCAAAATACATACCGACATTTCCTTATATCCCATAATCACACTAGAAATCATTTTCTTTCTCGTGAATCCTACGAAACGCAGTTTGCAAAGCATATCCTATGCATCAACAACGCACTGGGTGTTACCTGTTTCAAACACCATCGCAACATCGCTGCGTATCATATCCTTTCAGTCTCCAATAATTTGAACGATTGTAGGCTATCATATTCCACATTCAAATGACCATTATCGTCTGTATGATGACATATAATCCATGCGAAGTAGCCTACGCGCCTTGATGCGAAACACGACTTCATTCATGCAATCTGAAGATGAAGTAAATTGACTTGTGGCTGCAGCGTCGGACGTTCTTCCATGTCAGGGCAAACCACTGTTTCCGCTTAGCTCACGTATGACTCAAGTTTACCATTGCTACAACAATACATTTCGTGGGTTCTCAGATAGAATATGAACGGACTTCAGTCAGCTATTTTATTGGTTTCGGAAGCGAGAGATGCAATGTACATCTTCAAAGAACTCTTATTCACGCTACATTCACCAGGTGAGGCTCACCGACCGTACTTTAAGTCAGAGAATACCCGTGTAACAGTTCATTCTTGAAAAGATATGTACTCGGCTTGCGCCTCGTACATTCTTTTTAAAGAATGTACTGTTACATGGGCATTCTCCTTACCATAACAAGAGGGTAAGCAAGCTCTGAGGCTCAAACCAAAACACCAAAATATTAAAGGCTTATTTTAGCCTTAAATGATGCTGTCACAATAAAACCTGGGTTTCTTCAGATGCTACACAGTCAAGTATTTATAAATAAATACTTTTTATCCATATCCATATGCCATTAATCAAGAATCAAAGATCTTTTGGTCAAACTTTTGGACAAATCCACTTTCTTGCAACACTGTGCCACAAACTGGACAAAGGTTAAGGTCAAGAACAAGTCAATATCAAAATATCCTTTTAGTATCCAATACTTTGCACGATTGCATCATATTCCACCTTCAAATGATAATGATCGTCGGTATAAGGACACATAATCCATGTAAAGTAGCCTATGCGTCTTTATTCGAAACACAACTTCATTCTTGCAATTTGCAGATGAACTAAACCGACTTGATGCAGCAGGGTCCGACATATTCACGCTACGGGTAACAGGTGAGGCTTCCCGTACTTTAAGTCAGAGAATACCCGTGTAACAGTTCATTCTTGCGCCTCGTACATTCTTTTTCAAGAATGTACTGTTACATGGGCATTCTCCTTACCAGAGGGCGCTCTGCTAGGTGCGTGGCGACATCGTAATAAAACCAAGGATGGAGTGCCTTTTTTTGGGGTAATTTATTAGTTTTATTTTATGGTAGATAATGTTTCATGCAAGATTCATGCAAGACACGACATAACGGGTTTGAGCCGATTGTTACTTGTATCTAATTACGAGCCGCTGAAATTCAGTTTCGGAACAGGGAAAGGATTCATTCTTCTAGCAGGGGAATTAAGCTTGATCTGTTATATTTCTGACCCCAGGGCCGAATGGACTTCGACAAGTTCACACCCTGAACTAGCGGGATTCGATCCGGCGACCCTTCGCATCCAGGATGAACACGAACCGCATTTGGTCAAAGGGAACTTAATTCCCATTTTTGGCCTCAGACTCTTTGGTGCGTTTGATCCGTCCGGCCTGCATGGGCCGATATATCACACACTCCACGTACATTTCCCGAATCGACTGCGACCGCGCAGTTACCGCCACAACCAGCTGTCAATCAGGGCACCTGTCACCTGTGGTTGTCAATTCTGACCTCATTCGAATGCTAATTTTGGCTGCGTAAGATATTTTATCTCATTTTTTTTTTTAGGGATTTCACTAACTTGAAAGAATACATAGCCATCTTTATACACCCTTCTACAATATTTCACGGTTTTGTGTTTTTCCGGCCGGTCCACGACCTTTTGATTACATCACCAGGTCGACGCACTGGCTTCCCGCGTTTCATGTATCACAGGCAAGTGGACAATGTGTCGGTAATATACTCTGCTTTTCGGTGTTTATAAAAAAAATCAAGTCGTCCGCAGCTTCCGTTTCCAAGCGCGCTTCCAGGAGAAGCGCCCAATATTCTCAAAATTATTTGAGTTTCCCTGCATTCCACAGCTTCAGTTTTACCTTTATCAACAGGTGTGACCACAATAGATCTTGTTGACATGGTCTGCTTCTTTGCACGGATTTATGGGGCTTGATAATATATCAATCTAGTCTACAATATGAATCATGTTTTCAAGGCAGTTGCAGAAACTTGTTTCGGCATGTCAACTGCCACTGGCACTGACTGTCTGACAGTGACTGACAGTGACACTGTCCTACTGTCGTTCATTATTATGACGTAAAATCTTCGATTTTACCGCATCTATCACTACGTTGGTTTGTCTGTGTGTGTGTGTGTGTGTGCGCTCTGTAGGTCGTAATGCGCGTACCGACTGCCGTGGTGCGAGTTCTGTTTTGTGTGGGGAAGGCGGGGGGGGGGGGGGGTGTCAAGCTGGGGTGGTGAGATGATTGAGTTGTTTGCTATGAAACTAATGTGCATGGTAGGGATGTAGAAACTAGAAATGTAGACAGAAACTGAATAAACTTGCAGTTTCGTTTCAGATGCCTACACTTTTTACAGAGTAAGATCGTTGAACTTGGGTCTTGGGGGCAAAATTGAAGAGTGACTTTTACTTTTGGGGCTAACAATTGAGAGGATGCTCACTATAATGACAGTTATAGAGCTGCCGGATCTGAGGGGTCAATATTGATCTGAGGTATTAAATCTGGATCTAAGAGGCTAAATACAAATTTGAATAGTCAAATCTAGATCTCAGGGTGTATCTGTGCACTCTGTGTAGGCCACAAAATGCAATATTTTTTTGTATAAATTTACCGTCCTAAATTTACTCATCGATATCCGAGCAAGTTCGTTAATGGGGTCTGTAGGTCACAGGTCAAAGTCACAGTCAAGTCAACTGTTAAGATCAAGGTCATTGTAGTGGACCAAAAACATAATCTGGATTTTACATTTTACATCATCTCACTTTACGGGTGACGCAATCTTGTGGTTGCATTTCTTTTGGCCAAGACTGGTATGCTGCACAGTATACTCAACCTCTTCCTGTATGACCTGTGAGATTTTCCTCCATACCGAGATGCCCCTGTAATAATGGCTGTATTTATAAATATAATTATAATTTATAATGATACAGCTGCTTTGATCCATAACTTAAAACCCTTAACCACCTGGAGTGAGAACCAGCCAGGACCTATGCCACCCCTAAAAATACTGATACTCAACACTGACAATGTGGGAATTTAAATGTATCCACTGATTAGCAATGGTACTGTGATATTTACAAGATATTTACCGAAGCAAACCTTTTGCCACTCCTCCCTATTTAAAAACATGGTTCGTTCCCGGACTCCTCAAATGCAAGATCAGTACTCCATGGCCCTCCAGTGGGCCATGTTACATGGCTCTCATATGTACTGTTGTAACCATCGTATAAGAGAGCAATTTAGTACAACCTATATGAGACCAGGAATTGGTGGGTGTCTGTACTTCAGGTAGCTTTTTGCCCTGATCAATTAATCGCCTAGCTACAAAAGTGTTTCTAGGTTTCCTTTCGATCACAGCAAATTTGTGCAAAATATGGTGGAAACCTCACCTCTCTCCACTCTGCATTTATCTGTTTATGAATTTGACTTTAGTAGCAGTAAGAGACAATATGTTTCAGTAAACAATTTTATACCTAGAATCTCTATTGGTTGCTGAAAAATATTGATATCTTGGTTCCAGCCAATATTTAGCACTGGGGTGTCATCATTAATTTGCACATTTGGGAATTCTGATTTAGCTAAAAACATACTGGGCCTATAATTTATCTATCTAAATCGATTAATTTCCAGGGCAATCCAATCTATCCAACTAATAAAACAATTTTGCTTGTGTCTGTCTCTACAAGACATTTTATGCAGCACCAACATATGCAACAAATAATATACCATTTTTAAATATGAATTTCTCTTTCAGTCTTTGATTCAACATGATGACTGTTGAAGATTTCCATCATACATTTGTTCATCTCTGCAGAGAACATCATGTTGAACCCCAAGAAATTATTTTGAACAGGTTGAAGAAGTAGGTAACAACAGCTGATCTCTTTGAGGCTCAGATAATCTGTATGGACTTGAATTAGTAATATGGCTCTGAGTATATTTTAACATTACTAACAGTATTTCAATATAATCTAAATGATCAAGTCAACTGACAGAGCTGTCTGACATTTCATGCTTCTAAACCCAAAAAACCTTTTACCTGTGTGGCCTACTTGTCCAATTTCTACTTTCAAGGTGAGCATTATTTTACATGTGCATTTGCTATTGCAACCTTTAAAAATTAGATATGTTTATAAACATAAAAAAATTGTTTTTTTTTTTTAAATGATAACTTTCATGTTGTTTTTAAATACAAGAATACTGGTACTACCTGGTACCGGTAATTGTATGAACAGTGCTGACATCAATTTGAATTCGGGCATGTCAAAACTGCTCTGATGTTTATGTCTTACAATTGTCTTTACAATAGTACTGATATATATAGATGTTATAAGGATTCTAAATTGTTATTTCAGATGTAAAGGAGAAGGTGGGAAAGGAAGAGGCATGTGCTTGGATTTATCCACTCACAGTCTGAGTGCTAAGACATGTGCTGTCCTCGCCAAAGTCATTGCAACAGACCGTCTGTTCTCTGAGATAAAATTAAATGATGGTATGATTCCAGAAGAAGGTAAGTTCAATAACTTATATTTTGCTGTTTAAATTAAGAATCAGGAATTCGTATTAAAGTAGAATAAAAATACTAAGGCAGTTTCCTTTCATACGATATTGTGTTCCAACCCCTTCAGAGATTAAAGCACTAGCTGTTGCTGTGATTATGATCAATTAATTTAAAACACGTTCGAACGATGTGTGTTTATGTTTTCTTGATAAATTTATTTTAAAAGGGCCTACTTGCACTATCTGCACTATGGAGACGATTAGATATTTTATCTGTGCATTTAACTTGATGCTGCAATGCAGAGAAAACCATAGCCTGTACAGTAATACACAATATGTATATCTCAGTGATCATTATGTTAATTAAACTTGTCATCGTCAGGAATGAAGGCTCTTGCACATGGATTGGCAGATAATGTGGCCTGTAAAAAGCTTGATATCAAGGTAAGGGAAATAATTACTTTAGTATGCATTTATTATAAAGCGCTTTTTTATAATGGAATATGGTTGCCGGGTAGATCAGTTTAAATTCTCTCGGGTGAAGAAACGATGAAACTGAAAATTCATGAAAAGCATCTGATGAAACATATCATAGAATTATCTTTTTTTTGTAAGGTGCATATTAACTTAATATGTACTACATTAGAAACAAGCAGTACATTTAACTTTACTATCTTGTTCACCCAGGGCAACAATATTCGAGGTTCTGCCGCCGAAGGCCTCGGAAAGATGTTGAGACAAAACCAACACATACTAAGGTGAAACAACAACTCTGTCCATTCTTGTGTCGCAGTCATATGGCCTGCATTAATTGGGGGTCCATTTTTACTCAATAACCCGTTATAGACAGACCAGAAGTCCTTGGATTTGCTGTTATGAAAGCAATATGATCCTTGCAGTTGTCTTCTTGGAGCAGCCACCGTGGTCGAGGTGTAGGCAGGTTCAAACCGCAGCTGTATCTAGGCTGGGTCATCGCTTTCATCTGATTCTTCCAGTCTCCTTGGCCGGGTTGGCTCAGCCCATGTTTGCTTCAATGTGAAGCTGCTTCTGGTATTACTTCATGGGTTAGCATGTGGCGTCTTCGTCTCTTCTCGATTGTGCTTTGCCAGGTCAAAACTAAATGCAGTATCCCGTCCCTCTCTACGGGTTCTTTCGTGTTATCGCCAGCTATTTAGCCTCGCTAGCCCAGTTGGTAAGCCGGCCGAGCTGCAGATCAACAAATCCTGGATTCGCCCTAACACTTCATGCAATGCCAATTCATCGTTTCCGCGTGAGCATTCTTTGATCGGTTTATCTCCATAAACGTGGCCTAGCTGGAACATCAACAGGCCTCTTCACATATCGATGCACTTATTAGAAATGCTCGATTTCTTGCACCCTAACGTAGAAGATAGGTCTCCGATCCCTGCGCGCTTCTCTCTGCCTCCTCCTCATGCACTGCGCGCTGTATCTCTGTCTCCAGTCTGTGCCTGGAATGGAACGCCCTGGGGATGATGGATTCCGCTTTCGGCGTCTTCTGCGATGGCATGAGCGTCAACACCAGACTCCAAGTCCTGGACCTCCGAAACAACCAGATCAGCCATGACGGCGCTACCGAGCTGGCCGCGGCCCTCAAGAGAAACGCCACGTTACGCTCGCTAGGTGCGTCCACTCGCCACCGCGCCATATCCCACTGTGTATAGGGGCCGGCCCGGTAGCTCAGTGGGCTAGAGCGCTCGTATTGAGTGCTCTGGTCACCTGAGAGCCTAACGGCACGTGGGTCGGTGGTTCGAGACTCGCTGTGGCCATCTCTGTATGGTCGCAGGATAAAGATCCCATGTCCTTCTTCGCAAAGAGTAGCGGGCTACCAATGACCAAAAGTGGGTAAAGCGTCCTGAATATACAACCAACCAACCAACCCACTGTGTTCACATAATTGTGACCATAGGATCTCGCCACTTGTTACGTATCGAAAATGACGTCGTTGGTTGTTATGACGTAACCAAGATGACGTGTTTTCGAAACGTAACAGATGGCGGGATCTTGTGTCTGTGGCGATGTCGTCATCACTGCGATCTCGCTGGTTTCTCAGTGCAGCGTCTCTGGGACGTCCGCGTCGCAATGTCGCGCGCAATGATCACGCCTTGTAATATAGTCGGGGACCGCAGGAGCATACGGTACGGTGCACCCAGGGGGTGAGTTGCTCGAGTAGTCCCGTTATATGCCTCCGGTATCCCGATTACGCATAATACGCATCAGTAGGTGTACCGCCCGACACTTTGTTCACCCGGGTCGCGCATCTAAATGACCTGCCATGTTTGTGCAATTGTAGTGTATTGTAATGCGCAGCAGGCGTGAGCAAGACGTGAGCTATATTAAAATTAAATATCTTTTTTACTGGAATATTACAAGTAAAGATTGTAAGAAGGGGATCGGTTAATTTCTTTGAAACTATTCCGTGGAATTATTTAATCGCTATTGGGTAACGCTTCGGTGATTTAGCTGTGTACATCTTCAGATTTACGGTGGAATAACGTCGGTTTGATTGGCGGTCGCGCTCTGCTGGGAGCCCTGGACGTCAACAAGACTCTGGTGAAACTGGATCTGGCAGGAAACAACATCCCCCTCGACGTCCTCAACTCCATAGGTGAGTCAATTGGGAGATAATTCTGCACCATTAATCCCCATCTCTTCTCCACCTTATGCTGACTGGTTGATCCACTACGCGAAAAGAAGGGACATTTGGCAAGGGCAGGCAGGGCTTATATAGAGAGAAGGATGGAGATGCCGAGGAGGGAGGGTATCTCTGTCACGCAGCTCGGTCAGAGCTTCGCGGGGTTTGGGAAAGGAGTGAACAAATGTGCAATAGACGGCGTAAATATTGCATGCCGAAACGAACACCATGATCCTCACTTTTTATTTATCAGTAGGCTCAGCGGTGAATGTTTGTACACTAGCCCTTGGCCACGCCTGACAACTTTAGTTGATCACTGTAGGTTGAGAAGTATGGGCAATTTCATTACTTTTCCACGGCTTGTTCCTGCGCCATGCAAGCCGCATATCTCAACACCTGTTGCAATCTTATAAAATAAAAAATAAAATCTTATAAACAATAAAATCTTATAAAAAACAAATTCTTATAAAAATAAAATCTTATAAACAATAAAGTTTTATAAAAAATAAAATCTTATAAAAAATAAAATCTTATAAAAAATAAAATAAAATCTTATAAAAAATAAAATCTTATAAAAAAAACAAATTCTTATAAAAAAAACAAATTCTTATAAATATAAAATCTTATAAAAAATAAAATCTTATAAAAAATAAAATCTTATAAAAAATAAAATCTTATAAAAATAAAATAAATAAAACACATATATATGTATATTTGTTTGTGGCATGATAGCGACGTCGGTGTCCCACAACGCTGACCGAGCCAGCCTGACAGACAGCATGATGAACCGCCAACACACGCTGAGCACCGAGATACAACACCTGAAGAAGAGCAAGAAACTAGAGGTCCTGTACACTTCCATACTGGCCTCCATAATAGTGGCGGATTCACGAACGCTTTTTAGCCGCCTACGGGGCTTAGAAGGCTAGAGTAACCGTGTAAATGGCTAAGCCCTCTGTGCGTGAAATAGGCCACAGACCGAGCACAGTCCCAAACTGCTAACAATTTTTTTTAAATTTAGCTTACCTTTCACCTTGAAGTATCTTAGCAGAGGAGGTGGCACCCCAAATGTTCTCTGATTATACGTTATATCCGATTTTATGTGTTAACATATGGATACCGGCAGAACTAATATGGCTGTAGTGAACTTGAGATAATCGAGTTTTTTTGTAGATATATAATTGCTAAAATGTGTAAACAATATTTAGGCATGTGTCTTGCTTGGCTATGTTAGTATTACATAGATAACTTATATGTTCTGTATTATATCAATTCATTTCTACCCATGATACAAACAGATAAGTCATAAGGTAACGAAGTTCAATTTATATTTGAACGAAATTTGAGCAAATGCCTGTTATGCCTGCCTTCTTAATGTGAGTGACTTTGGTGTTTGCAGATGACGGACTTGATTAATAAGTTAGAAGGACAGGAGGCTGCCATCCGAAAGACCAACAGGTAAGACTTTGTTAAATGTTTCAGTGGGCTTAGATACTTGTTTTCTTGCATCTAGCTGCTGGACATTTGTTGTGTAAGTCTACACACATCTATCAGGAAGTCATCATTTGTTTAATCAAGTCTATGCTACATTCTATGTAACCATGATCGGTGGAAAGGTTTATTTGCTGGATCTAGTATGTGACCTTACGTCTGTCCTTTATCATAGTTATTTGGCGGGTCCGTCACATACAATCACTCAGTCTTATTATTTTTGTGTGTGATGCTTTTTAAGGTCTGCAGCAGAGAGGATTAGCATGCTGCAAGCTGCATTGGAGGAAAGAAAGGAGCAGTTTAACACGCTCTCTGCAAAGTATGTCTTTGTTGGGATGATATTTTGTCGATTGAGCTCTGAAGAGGGTAGGGTCGAGCCAAATTTTATGTTCGTACAGGGTAAAGATCTGATGTCCTTCTTCAGAAAGACATGGCTCCGCTCTATACTTATACTACTGCATGAACGCGATTTGACCTTCAGAGCTTTAAGTGTCCTGTCCGAACCCACAATCTTGTCTTGTCTTTTTAAGCCGCTCCCTAACACCTTGGTATCGTCTTTCTCCACAAGGATGTCCGTCATGTCGTCTGAGCTGGCTCTCTCAGAGAGCAAAGTGAGTGAGCTGGGCAATATGCTGTCGACCAGCAAGGACGAGCAGGAGGAGTCCAGGAGGATTAGTCAGGCCGAGCAGAAGAGAGAGCGGCAGGTAAGTGGGCAGGAAGCCGCTCTTCTGAAATTTGTATTATAGTTTTATTATCGGAACATGTATGATAGTTTTATTATTGGAACTTGTGTTATAGTTTCATTTCCGAAACTTGTATAATAGTTTCATTTCTGAAACTTGTATTATAGTTTCATTTCTAAAACTTGTATTATAATATTATTTCTGAAAGTTGTTTTTCATACACTACCGTTATATCAGACAGAAGTAGCACATGTATTTTTTTTACGTTTAGTGTTCTAAAAATGTCTATCTGACTTTTGTTGTAACACCCTCGTACAAAAACCTCGTTTGAGAAATGATGTTACTCTTCCCGTTACTTCGTTTCGCTTCCCGCAAATTGGGTCTCCCTCTCCCTGTCCGTTATTCTATTTATTTTAGATTAGCTAATTGTAACGTTGCAACAAATGTGTTATTATTGGTGTTCCAGGATCACGCGTTGACTGAAGGCAAACTGAAGAAAGAGATCATGGCGATGAACGATAAAAACATGCAGTTGGAGAATAAAGTATGATACCAATTACTAGGATGCCAAAGCTCAAATGTAAATTCACCATTACCGCCTGGGATCCTCGCTGTTAATTGATCGGTATTTTCTTTGGTAACTATTTTATCGTCACTCAGATTGTCCACTTTCCAACACCATACGCCTTTACTAGCGCCCATATATGTCCTGACAGATTGCTCCTCAGGTTATCTCCCGTTAAGCGGCTATAAGTCACGAGCTCGTGACCGTCTCTTTTATATGGCGGTTTGCCTTACGTTCCAAGTGGTAACAAGAAGCGTTATACATTGATTATTAGTGAGCAACTATCTAAATGCCACTTTTGCACGATATATTTGTTGTGTAAATGAACTAACTTCTTGAAATCTAAACGCAGCTTCGAAACGTTTCTGAGTTCAGAGTGATAATGTGGCTTCTATTTGGCAACAGGTCGATGAACTAGACAGGAAAACACGCAGCCAACAAGAGGAGATTTTTGAGCTGAAGGAAGCTTTGACCCATGCCCACGCTGAGATCAAGATGAAGGCCGCGCAGTGTGACGGTCTGTTTATATACACCTGGTTATTATTGACGGTCTGTTTATACACCTGGTTATTATTGACGGTCTGTTTATACACCTGGTTATTATTGACGGTCTGTTTATACACCTGGTTATTATTGACGGTCTGTTTATACACCTGGTTATTATTGACGGTCTGTTTATACACCTGGTTATTATTGACGAGTCTGTTTATACATCTGGTTATTATTGACGGTCTGTTTATACACCTGGTTATTATTGACGGTCTGTTTATACACCTGGTTATTATTGACGGTCTGTTTTTACACCTGGTTATTATTGACGGTCTGTTTATACACCTGGTTATTATTGACGGTCTGTTTATACTCCTGGTTATTATTGACGGTCTGTTTATACACCTGGTTATTATTGACGGTCTGTTTATACACCTGGTTATTATTGACGGTCTGTTTATACACCTGGTTGTTATTAACGGTCTGTTTTTACACCTGGTTATTATTGACGGTCTGTTTATACACCTGGTTATTATTGACGGTCTGTTTATACACCTGGTTATTATTGACGAGTCTGTTTATACACCTGGTTATTATTGACGGTCTGTTTATACACCTGGTTATTATTAACGGTCTGTTTTTACACCTGGTTATTATTGACGGTCTGTTTATACACCTGGTTATTATTGACGGTCTGTTTATACACCTGGTTATTATTGACGGTCTGTTTATACTCCTGGTTATTATTGACGGTCTGTTTATACACCTGGTTATTATTGACGGTCTGTTTATACTCCTGGTTATTATTGACGAGTCTGTTTATACACCTGGTTATTATTGACGGTCTGTTTATACACCTGGTTATTATTGACGGTCTGTTTATACACCTGGTTATTATTGATGGTCTGTTTATACACCTGGTTATTATTGACGGTCTGTTTATACACCTGGTTATTATTGACGAGTCTGTTTATACACCTGGTTATTATTGACGGTCTGTTTATACACCTGGTTATTATTGACGGTCTGTTTATACTCCTGGTTAGTATTGACGAGTCTGTTTATACACCTGGTTATTATTGACGGTCTGTTTATACACCTGGTTATTATTGACGGTCTGTTTATACACCTGGTTATTATTGATGGTCTGTTTATATACACCTGGTTATTATTGACGGTCTGTTTATACACCTGGTTATTATTGACGAGTCTGTTTATACACCTGGTTATTATTGACAGTCTGTTTATACACCTGGTTATTATTGACGGTCTGTTTATACACCTGGTTATTATTGACGAGTCTATTTATACACCTGGTTATTATTGACGAGTCTGTTTATACACCTGGTTATTATTGACGGTCTGTTTATACACCTGGTTATTATTGACGGTCTGTTTATACACCTGGTTATTATTGACGGTCTGTTTATACACCTGGTTATTATTGACGGTCTGTTTATACACCTGGTTATTATTGACGGTCTGTTTATACACCTGGTTATTATTGACGGTCTGTTTATACACCTGGTTATTATTGACGGTCTGTTTATACACCTGGTTATTATTGACGGTCTGTTTATACACCTGGTTATTATTGACGAGTCTGTTTATACATCTGGTTATTATTGACGGTCTGTTTATACACCTGGTTATTATTGACGGTCTGTTTATACACCTGGTTATTATTGACGAGTCTGTTTATACATCTGGTTATTATTGACGGTCTGTTTATACACCTGGTTATTATTGACGGTCTGTTTATACATCTGGTTATTATTGACGGTCTGTTTATACACCTGGTTATCATTGACGGTCTGTTTATACATCTGGTTATTATTGACGGTCTGTTTATACACCTGGTTATTATTGACGGTCTGTTTATACACCTGGTTATTATTGACGGCCTGTTTATACACCTGGTTATTATTGACGGTCTGTTTATACACCTGGTTATTATTGACGGTCTGTTTATACACCTGGTTATTATTGACGGTCTGTTTATACACCTGGTTATTATTGACGGTCTGTTTATACACCTGGTTATTATTGACGGTCTGTTTATACACCTGGTTATTATTGACGGTCTGTTTATACTCCTGGTTATTATTGACGAGTCTGTTTATACACCTGGTTATTATTGACGGTCTGTTTATACACCTGGTTATTATTGACGGTCTGTTTATACACCTGGTTATTATTGACGAGTCTGTTTATACACCTGGTTATTATTGACGGTCTGTTTATACACCTGGTTATTATTGACGGTCTGTTTATACACCTGGTTATTATTGACGGTCTGTTTATACACCTGGTTATTATTGACGGTCTGTTTATACACCTGGTTATTATTGACGGTCTGTTTATACACCTGGTTATTATTGACGGTCTGTTTATACACCTGGTTATTATTGACGGTCTGTTTATACACCTGGTTATTATTGACGGTCTGTTTATACACCTGGTTATTATTGACGAGTCTGTTTATACATCTGGTTATTATTGACGGTCTGTTTATACACCTGGTTATTATTGACGGTCTGTTTATACACCTGGTTATTATTGACGGTCTGTTTATACACCTGGTTATTATTGACGGTCTGTTTATACATCTGGTTATTATTGACGGTCTGTTTATACACCTGGTTATTATTGACGGTCTGTTTATACACCTGGTTATTATTGACGGTCTGTTTATACACCTGGTTATTATTGACGAGTCTGTTTATACATCTGGTTATTATTGACGGTCTGTTTATACACCTGGTTATTATTGACGGTCTGTTTATACATCTGGTTATTATTGACGGTCTGTTTATACACCTGGTTATTATTGACGGTCTGTTTATACATCTGGTTATTATTGACGGTCTGTTTATACACCTGGTTATTATTGACGGTCTGTTTATACACCTGGTTATTATTGACGGTCTGTTTATACACCTGGTTATTATTGACGGTCTGTTTATACACCTGGTTATTATTGACGGTCTGTTTATACACCTGGTTATTATTGACGGTCTGTTTATACACCTGGTTATTATTGACGGTCTGTTTATACACCTGGTTATTATTGACGGTCTGTTTATACACCTGGTTATTATTGACGGTCTGTTTATACATCTGGTTATTATTGACGGTCTGTTTATACACCTGGTTATTATTGACGGTCTGTTTATACACCTGGTTATTATTGACGGTCTGTTTATACACCTGGTTATTATTGACGGTCTGTTTATACACCTGGTTATTATTGACGGTCTGTTTATACACCTGGTTATTATTGACGGTCTGTTTATACACCTGGTTATTATTGACGGTCTGTTTATACAACTGGTTATTATTGACGGTCTGTTTATACACCTGGTTATTATTGACGGTCTGTTTATACACCTGGTTATTATTGACGGTCTGTTTATACTCCTGGTTATTATTGACGAGACTGTTTATACACCTGGTTATTATTGACGGTCTGTTTATACACCTGGTTATTATTGACGGTCTGTTTATACTCCTGGTCATTATTGACGAGTCTATTTATACACCTGGTTATTATTGACGGTCTGTTTATACACCTGGTTATTATTGACGGTCTGTTTATACACCTGGTTATTATTGACGGTCTGTTTATACACCTGGTTATTATTGACGGTCTGTTTATACACCTGGTTATTATTGACGGTCTGTTTATACACCTGGTTATTATTGACGGTCTGTTTATACACCTGGTTATTATTGACGGTCTGTTTATACACCTGGTTATTATTGACGGTCTGTTTATACACCTGGTTATTATTGACGGTCTGTTTATACACCTGGTTATTATTGACGGTCTGTTTATACACCTGGTTATTATTGACGGTCTGTTTATACATCTGGTTATTATTGACGGTCTGTTTATACACCTGGTTATTATTGACGGTCTGTTTATATACACCTGGTTATTATTAACGGTCTGTTTATACACCTGGTTATTATTGACGGTCTGTTTATACATCTGGTTATTATTGACGGTCTGTTTATACACCTGGTTATTATTGACGGTCTGTTTATACACCTGGTTATTATTGACGGTCTGTTTATACACCTGCTTATTATTGACGAGTCTGTTTATACCCTTGGTTATTATTGACGGTCTGTTTATACATCTGGTTATTATTGACGGTCTGTTTATACACCTGGTTATTATTGACGGTCTGTTTATACACCTGGTTATTATTGACGGTCTGTTTATACACCTGGTTATTATTAACGGTCTGTTTATACACCTGGTTATTATTGACGGTCTGTTTATACATCTGGTTATTATTGACGGTCTGTTTATACACCTGGTTATTATTGACGGTCTGTTTATACACCTGGTTATTATTGACGGTCTGTTTATACACCTGGTTATTATTGACGGTCTGTTTATACACCTGGTTATTATTGACGGTCTGTTTATACACCTGGTTATTATTGACGGTCTGTTTATACACCTGGTTATTATTGATGGTCTGTTTATACACCTGGTTATTATTGACGGTCTGTTTATACACCTGGTTATTATTGACTGTCTGTTTATACACCTGGTTATTATTGACGGTCTGTTTATACACCTGGTTATTATTGACGGTCTGTTTATACACCTGGTTATTATTAACGGTCTGTTTATACACCTGGTTATTATTGATGGTCTGTTTATATACACCTGGTTATTATTGACGGTCTCTTTATACAGCTGGTTATTATTGACGGTCTCTTTATACACCTGGTTATTATTGACTGTCTGTTTATACACCTGGTTATTATTGACGGTCTGTTTATACACCTGGTTATTATTGACGGTCTGTTTATACACCTGGTTATTATTAACGGTCTGTTTATACACCTGGTTATTATTGATGGTCTGTTTATATACACCTGGTTATTTTTGACGGTCTCTTTATACAGCTGGTTATTATTGACGGTCTCTTTATACAGCTGGTTATTATTGACGGTCTCTTTATACAGCTGGTTATTATTGATGTCGCATTCTCTTTACAGAGCGCCTTCAATTCGAAAAGCAGAAGTTGAAGGATGCTATGAAGGATCTGGAAGAGGCGACGCAGCGAGAGGTACTTGAGTGATGATCGTGATTACGCTTTCATACCATTAACTTTGGATTACAATAGATTGGCTTCTGGTTAGTGTAAGGTGAAGAAAATGAATTCGAAATAGTGTTTTCTGTAATATTCAGAGACAGTTATAAACTGTTCCTTTTGTTGGATTGTACTTTTAATAAGAATGTAAAAATAGTGTGACAGTCGGACAACGTGAAATGCTTACACTACCTACAAATGATACTCAAATACCCTGGAAAAGTATAGATGTCGAATCCTGTATGGGGCTTACCTATGCAACAATAATTACGGCTAGTTATGTTGTTTTATATCGTAAAGTTGATTTACATAGCATATTGATGCTCTTACCAAGTCCTGAGACAAATTCATTTTTGTGGTGAATGACTACGTCTGGCACATCGTCTCTGTGGAGTTATCGGGTACTTTTACGTGTTTCGGCAGGTAGAACGCACCAGGCGTGAGGCGTCTGAATGTGAGCGCGCGCTCACTGAGCGTCTCGAGCGCCAGGAAGCGGCGAAGCGACACCTGGAGGAGGAACTCACTCGCCAGAGGGCGCTCGCCGCCTCGGACCGGCTACATGCTGAGGAACAACTGCTGACCGCCAAGCAAACCATGAGGCAAGACCAGGTAGGTTATGTACAGAAAGGGGTGGATTCACACCATAAGGTGCCTCTAGAAGTAGTGGGGAGCCTCCGTGGCCGAGTGGTAAAACACGAGACTGCAGGTCAGTAGGTAGGTCCCTGGTTCGAAACCCGCGATAGAAGATCTAATCTGGGGCACGTTTCATCCAGATCGTGAATTCATTGTCCCCAGAGGCTTTTTGGCCTAAAACTACAATCGTTTCATTTATATAAGTGGACGAAATGTTGTTGTCATTTTCGTCCATTTGAGCTACTTTGACTGACCGATTCTGCCATGGACGATATATAGCTTGAAGGGGTTATTCTATGGCAGAGAAGACCGATCAGCGACCGGCGCGTCGATTCAAATAATGAGTTTTATTGCACGATAATGTAGTTAAAATGGTGATTATTCATTTTGTTATTTATTTATTCATTTCGTTATTCATTTATTTTAACTTCGTTGCGGTGTATGTCGCTGCATTGGGTTCCCTTGTAATTTCCACAGTAGGTTATGTATATGAGCTCGTCGGGATGCAATAAATGCATCATATAAGAAATTTGTAATTATAGGACCAGAGGTGCCACATGCTGGAGGAGAAAGTGCGCATGCTGTCCCAGACCAAGGACGATATGATGAGCCACTCGACCCAGCAGGGTAACAATATCACTGACCTCCAGGGCAAGAACGCCAACCTCGTGCTGGAGAACGAAAGTCTGAAGCGACGGATTGAAGACTTAGGACAGGTAATGACATCACTGTATAACCACGTGTCCCGTTGCTATGGAAACCAGGCCTTTGAAACGGCATTGCCTGATTATTGGTGTAGCCACGTATCCCCTTTCTATGGCAAATATAGATGTATTTAGCAGAAGACGTAAAATAGCGAATTACCTGCTGTACAAGTGAAATAAAAGCCTGTATCAGAAGTATAAGCAAAAATCGTAATCAATAATTATAAGCTAAAAAAAGAAAACAAACTTCATTGCTTTAAAACATTCCGATATTTAGACATAGCAATCTGCTTTTAAAAAGTTGTGCACGTTTGATGGGCATGAAAAGAAACATTGCTATACTATCGATCCCGTTGCTAGGATTCTTGATCGAAGTGGTTGCGGTCCGGGAACTGCAGACAATCTCAGAGAATTTTATTATTCAATTCATCATGGAGATATTTCGTTGCTGCTTCAGGATTTGTCTGGCAAGAACAGTGAGATGACGGCCGAGGTTGGCAAGGTACGCATCGAGCTCAACCAGAAGATTCAGCGGCTGGAGAACGAGCGACTCACTCAGTCTGAACTGTACGACAAGATCAGCCTCCTCGAGAAGCAACTGGCAGGTGCGTGCTGAGGACGCGTGTGCGCGGATGTGTACAAGTTATATAGCGATAGGACCCGTCATTTTATGCCGTGCAACGGGTAGTGGGAGTCTCTCTAGCAGTTGGCCAGCGACCTGCTGGACATCCACTGGTCGTGGGTTCGCGCCCTCACACCTGTACCCGGGGCATGCCCCCCCACCCCCCACCCCTGTCATTGTCTAGGAAGATTCCTTGATGTGCACAAAAGTGGCCTAAAACACCCATTACATACTTCAATAGCTTTCCCACCCACCCTAATCTTGATATTCATTCGTCACCCGTCATCCGCAATTCTTCCATTCTGGTATTTCTGATTGTTCGCAGAGAGCGCCGCCAGCCACCAGGCGGCGCTGGAGGATCGCCGGCGGGAGATTGAACAGCTGCGGGAGGCTGTGCGGACCAAGGAGGCGGACATGAAACGACTGACGGACGCGGACAGCCAGCGCACCGTCCTACTCCAGTCGGCCATCCAGAGCTTCGTGTCCAAGTCCCCGTACAGCGGCAACAGCTGAGCTATAGCACCCCTGGCGGTCGGTGTCTACATATGTGGCTGGCTGTGTGTAGATAGACCGTCAAGCAGTACACGTGGTTACAGCACCCCTGACGGTCCGTGTGGAGATATGTGGCTGGCTGTGTGTTGATAGACCGTCAAGCAGTACACGTGGTTACAGCTCCCCTGACGGTCTGTGTCTACATATGTGGCTGGCTGTCTGTGGTTAGATATACGGTCAAGCAGTACAGTCATGTGGTTGGTTCGGTGGACATCCGTCCATCAGTTTGCGAACGGGAAACTGATCAACAATGACAGGAGTTACTGATAATTGTGTTGCTGACAAAAAAGTCAACCGATTGATTGAATTTATCCGCTGAATCTCATGAGAAGGAGGGAAAGCGAATAGCTGCACAGGAATTGGGATATTTCACGTAACGGGGGGTAGGGGGGGGGGGGCTGTGACCCACCCAGTCGCCATTTTTGTCTGGAACAGGAAGTGACGCACTAATACTTCCCGTGGGTTCAGCACGTATGTCTTGGTTGTGGCTAGCTATAATTGACTGTTGTGACTCCAATCTAAAAGAGTTTTAAAGAAATTTATAATTCCACCATGGTTCCTGTACCATAATCTGACCAGACAGTATACACGGGTTTCCATGCTTTGTAATATACATATTGTCCACCTTGTGGGAGTTATTGAAGTTTCTTTGGCGACAAACAGAACCAGAAAACCCGGGAGGTTTCTGGGACCACTGTATCCAGCATGTGCACAAAAAGTGGCCTAAAGCCCTAACAGTTTCCATGTCAAGGTAAACCTCCGTGAGTGAGCGGTAGCATGCTCAACAGCCGATGGGCAGATCCCGGGTTAATCCGGGACCAGAGTTTGGTTGGGCATGTGGGTAGGAAGGGGAGGGGAGGTCACTAATTAATCGTCTCTCATTCCTTGCCTTATTTAGTACATGTAAGTTCATCAGTTCATTCTGACTGCGTCAGTCTACTTTGTTTACGGTTGTATACGAACGTTTATAAATATTTTACGTGGCGTGATTGTGATTATAAATATGTCAAATGAAGGTTGTGACGTCAGCAATTTGAATCAGTTATCGCCCATTGTTTAAAAACTGAATCAGCAAGATGCCAAACCTGCTGGGTGAGGGTTGGGACGTTATATAGAAATGAAGCGGGTGGCATTGCCCGGAGTGTGAGACTGGTCAAATGAGAACAGTATTTACGGTCTTGCCTAAGACCTAAGACGCACGGAGATTAGATGATTACGACATCAGACGAGAAATCCCCACTTCGAGGGGTAAAGTATGGCCTGGACTTTGCCAGACTGGTATATCCAAATGGCCGAAAAAGAACGACACTAGTATCCATGAAACTAGTGTGATAGTTAGAGACGCCGAAGAATAGATTTACTAACCTATGTTAATGCACGATAGTCCGTTTAATCGTGTTCATGTTATTGTACTATCTTTGTTGAGTTACGTTAATTTTATTTGATGGTGGTCTCAGTTTCGAGTAGTATTACAAAATATATGTATAATTATATATATCGGGGGTGACTTCAATAGCAGGAGACGACATCGGATGTCACGGGAGTCATGGCAACCAACAGGTTTGGTCCCACATGTACTGTGTATCATAACGGACATTCGGGTTTTACATATTATATATAAGTGCTACATATATATATTTCAATAAAATAACTTTTAATGTTGTGCCTTTTCAACAGGTTTTTAGTGCTATTCTTGTTATTTGTAGATGATCGCTCGTGTGTTAAGCTAGGGCGACGTTTCTACAAGATATAGGACCCCTCGCTTACACGCCTGTTGTATATGACCCCTAGGTTACACGTCTGTTGTATAGGACCCCTCGCTTACACGCCTGTTGTATAGGACCCCTCGCTTACACGCCTGTTGTATAGGACCCCTCGCTTACACGCCTGTTGTATAGGACCCCTCGCTTACACGCCTGTTGTATAGGACCCCTCGCTTACACGCCTGTTGTATAGGACCCCTCGCTTACACGCCTGTTGTATATGACCCCTCGCTTGTACGACTGTTGTATATGACCCCTCGCTTACACGCCTGTTGTATAGGACCCCTCGCTTACACGCCTGTTGTATAGGACCCCTCGCTTACACGCCTGTTGTATAGGACCCCTCGCTTACACGCCTGTTGTATAGGACCCCTCGCTTACACGTCTGGTGTATAGGAACCCTCGCTTACACCCCTGTTGTATAGGACCTCTCGCTTACACGCCCGTTGTATAGGACCCCTCGCTTACACGCCTGTTGTATAGAACCCCTCGCTTACATGACTGTTGTATAGGACCCCTCGCTTACACGCCTGTTGTATAGGACCCCTCGCTTACACACCTGTTGTATATGACCCCTCGCTTACACGACTGTTGTATAGGACCCCTCGCTTACACGTCTGTTGTATAGGACCCCTCGCTTACACCCCTGTTGTATAGAACCTCTCGCTTACACGCCCGTTGTATAGGACCCCTCGCTTACATGCCTGTTGTATAGGACCCCTCGCTTACACGCCTGTTGTATAGGACCCCTCGCTTACACGTCTGTTGTATAGAACCCCTCGCTTACACGCCTGTTGTATAGGACCCCTCGCTTACACGACTTGTATAGGACCCCTCGCTTACACGCCTGTTGTATAGGACCCCTCGCTTACACGCCTGTTGTATAGTACCCCTCGCTTACACGACTGTTGTATAGGACCCCTCGCTTACAAGTCTGTTGTATAGGACCCCTCGCTTACACGTCTGTTGTATAGGACCCCTCGCTTACACGACTGTTGTATAGGTCCCCTAGCTTACACGTCTGTTGTATAAGACCAGTCTTGTACGATCCCACGTTCAAAGTACCTCCCCGTTTGCGAAATATAGCATTTATTAATTTATTGTGCGATGTATACATGTAATATGATTCTGTGTTCTATCATTTTTTTATGAGTTGTGACGTCACTACTGGTATATCTGTTCCACTTTGCAAGCCTCTTTATCTGGTCCCTACTTTGTCCATTTCTGGAGTAGTGGGTGCTACGAAACTCGCGCTTACCAATGTACGAAGTAATACCGACCCCGGGTGCCTAGCGCACAGACAAACGCCAAAAAAATACACTGAGTTTATACCAGTGCGCATGCGCACGCGTGTGATTATTTTTACAGTATATTAATCCACTCAAGAAGTTAGAAGTATAATCTCAAAACTCCTCCTTGGGTGCGTTAGTGATATGTACACCCAAGAACTAAGTTAAAAGCTTCGGAAACATTAGAACAGCATTGAGCAGATCTATTTATTAAATCCCGTTATAATCTCATATAGACTCCTCTTTGAGTGAGTTAGTGATATGTAAGTCAGCTCCCAGAGTTCCGAGCCCCTGGGTGGTCTGTAGGTCAACAGTAAGAGACGTCGGTCGCGTGTCCGTGGCTCAGGGATTCATGCCCCAGTTGAAGTAGCCGATGTTGGTGAGGTCTGCCTTCAGTTTGTCCACGGTCTCCTGGGAGATGGGCTCGAGGGGACACCGGGGCTGGCCCACGTCCAGACCCACAGCCCGCAGGATGGCCTTGGTGCCCCCGGGGATACTGAAGCCTGCAGCCGGGAGGGCCGGGGTAAAGAGATAAGCCATGAGTTCTTGCACATTTTTTGGTGTGTAACATTATCACAGGGCTATTATTAGTTATAAAAATTAAATTAAATACTGGTGCGTAATACTGTTTAAATATATTGTAACGGTAATTTCATTTCATTCGTTAGTTCTGTTACACACCACACCAGCGACATCTAGCGGCCTAATTTAACACTGCGGTCTCGGGTCGGGAACCCGATTCCAGCATGAATAGTTCACGCAGCAGTTGTCTGAGTTAAATGCCCGGTGACCGATTTTAATTATGAAGGACAAAGAACTTCTCTCTTTATGAAAAAGCAAATGTACATTGTACATTGTACACCCGATGTTGAAAGCGTTGCCAAGTGAATGAAGCGCATTATATCGGTCTATTTAAAGAAATCTTACCGTATTTCCTTCTAAGATTGCACACTGCTATCGCCCGCTCCTGTAGAAGGAAGTGTTTGCATATGAAGTAATAATGAAGTAATGTGACCACTGTCCCAACTAGAATATGAAGGACGAAGAAGGATTATCATGTTAGCGTTCCCCTGGAGAGATGGTCCGGTGCATTGTGAGACGGATATGGAGGGGGGGGGGGGCTATGGGATAAGTAATGACATGTACAATAAGGCACGGGGGCGCATGCCTGGCTAATATAAGCTTGGTCCAGTGTATTCACTCTGTGCAGCCTGTGACAGTGTAGCGGCAGGAGGGCCTCTGCACGAACCTGATCCAGTCGTGCTGAGGCGATATCACCTTGGTCGAAGGCCTTTCGTACCCGGTTGAGGACGTGGCCCAGGTACGAGTTTATAATGGTACAGTCTAAACCCGTGACCAAACCGGCAAGGTATAGCTGAAAGACAAACCTCGCTTATTAAGAATGTATATACGCACCGCGATGTAGAAGAAAAATGTAACGTTCTGTATATATGTACAATACGTGACAATAACACTACCATTACAACTGACAATTAATTAAAGTTAATTGCCCTATAGTACGGTCTATGGTACGTTATTAAGTCATCAACGCATGGCGACCATAGGCTAAAGGTGAGCCTAAAGGCGGGGTAGACATTCAATGCTCAGACATGTCATAAAATGACCTCCTTCGTAATTGCTTCAAGACTTCGTATCCGCTTGTTACAGGGATTTCAATGGTTTGACGATTGACTATTGCATCTGTTAAAAGCATTATCTGAATTTCTTACAAAATAGAATACATGCAACTAAACATGTATATACATTTGTTTATCTGTGTGGATACATGCGAAGTCCTACTTATTTCTGGTACAAAACAACAACGAGAATATCATCAAAACAACTTGTTTAGTATATTCTTTATTCTTATGCTTTGATGATGACCTGGAGAGTCACTGGCGTTGCGTTTGATAAACTTTAATAATTTGACAAATCAGGATCTTTGAGTCCCCCGAGGCTGCGTATTACTAACCTCATCGGTGCCCATCAGTATCTGATATTGCCCATTGTGGTCGGTGATCGAGTTGGACATGGAGACTAGGTTGGGCGACGTGTGTTTGACCCCCCGTAGAGTCGGGATGTGAACTCTGGCCAGGTTGAAGAAGTCGCTGACGCCAACTAGAAAGGACATCCCCCATTATAAACACATTCACGAAGCCAGTGTGTTGAATTAATGATGTTTAAATACTGAATTTGTATTTGATGCAAGGAAAATAAAAAGTTAAAATTTACTTAGCCTGATACGTTGAAAATTCAACTTTGCTACAAAGTTGGAACTCATTAACAATTAATGAGCCCGCCGTTACTTGTAGTTTGTATTTCTGTAGCGAACCGTGGGGTCACGTGATGGCGACGTACAGTGAATTCCGGTCACGAAGTCGATGTCGTAAAGCAGAAAAGGTGTTTCCGGCGCCGCGGCGGCCACGTCACGCATGTAGTAGACGTACTGCTCTGTGGGCGATATTCGGGAAACTTATATGTATGGTTATTTACATGTGGGCGATATTCAGGAAACTTACATATATATGGCTGTAACCCTAACATTTGTGAGAATTTTTTTCCCTTGATGCAACCTTTTGTCCTGCATCTTATACGATCCCCTGCAAATTGTCCTTATAGGGAACTTCCGCCATCTTGAAATCGTTCAATAAACTTTAAGTTAAAGTTATGAACTGTGATTCAGTAAACGCGTAGCCTACTATGATTGGGCAGTGCTGAGCCTATATAATTATTATATTGAGCGTTTTCCCATCGGGAACCTAAGACGCGTAGCCCTACCTAAAGTTTCTGGCTTGTGGTAAGTTGGTCCCACACAGGCTATGGCATCCGCACCTATTTTCTGAGCATGACTAGCCTGCAGCAACACAATAAAAGGCATTCTATTTGATAAAAGCGCAAATGTAATAAAATGTACTTTAAGAGATTATGCAATATAAATAATTCTAATATATTGTAAGTATTTATGTCTAAGTATGTTTATTAGGATAACACTATTAAATTTCATTGTTTTGCATATTTTAACTGGCATATGTTTCGAAATATCGTTATATAATATCGATCAATACGTGCATTTCATACAACAGGGTCCGAGAGTATATGTCATAGCTAATATAACTAGCTTCATTTAATGCTTACAATTATGACAAGTATATGTATTTTTACCAGTTCCTTTGCATCTTTAAGGTTACCAGCACCAATGTGAACAATAATTGCGGAGAGTCTGCAAACAAAAAACGTTAATTTGATACATTTATAATTGCAGCAACATGATCTAGTAATAAAAAATACGATGTTCTATGGATTCGTTGAAGACTGCTAAATGTAATGTGTAATGTCACTCGGCCACTGGGGAGTGAGGGGGGAGGGGGGTACGTGGTTCTATTGGTCCTCATTACAGGTATGTGTCGCGGTAGACACATACTAGGACCCAAAACGTCATAGTGACCAAAACGTCATACCTTGGTAGAATGAAATATACAGTTTTAAGTTTGACTTCAACCATCCCGGTTATTGCTCACACAACCCTGCGTGGCGTTTCTGAAGGAGATGGGCGGGGTCACTTGGGGGAAAGGAGTGATTGGTTCACAATTAATGACCTTTTGAACCTCGTCGAATTAAGGCGCCGAAAAATAAGGAAATCTAAGGTTTCTTGAGTAGAAGGTTCCCAGGGATGAATTGGGGTGGGGGGGGGGGGGCGATACGCCATATTCCATCATTTATGAAGGCACTTAAATATATCTGAAAACCGACGAGTTACTGCCTCATATATTCATATCTCCCGTCAATAGACACGGCGATCGAGGCACAGTGTGAATCTGTACATTTGCTCCTAGATGGCTCTAGCCTGACGTTTTCGTCACTATGAAGTCTTGGGCCCTAACAGACACCGCCTGTTCTCAGATGTACCTGCTCCGAAGGGACTTTTGGCACACCCTCGCCCATTTACAGACCCAGTCCCGTTTGGTGGAATTCATTGCTCGAAATAAAGTAAGCGCCGGAGCTCTTGATGGAGTAAATGCGGTACCTTCCTTTGCCGCGGCTGACCCAAGCCTCAGCTACACTCTTCCTCTCCGACAATGTCAGGGAATTCCCCTCTCCTGTCGTGCCCGTCACTGCAACGGTAACGACACGGCCGTTAATTCAAGCAAATTAAAATTTAGCTTCTTAATCTCTGTGTATATGGATCATGCAGTCCCCACCGGGACTATTTCCAATGATATACCAACAAAAAATCCATAGATGCGATTGATACATATATAGATATAGCTACGCTTATGTGAGGCCTTGAAGTACTGGCAAACGACCAATACAAGTATGCGATATGGGGAATATATGGTATAATACCGAATGCGTTAGGAACTCCAAACTTGACGAAATGGTCCACATATGAGCTGACCACGTCCAGGCGCACTTCTCTGAAACATATACGAACATTTTTCCCAATTTCATGGAGAAACATGTATTTTAACGCACAAAATAACTCTTGAATGCCAAAATAAACATCCGCAGAGCCGTAGGTTAACCCCCGCCCCCCACAAGGATCCATAATATAACTTAAAATACCACCCCATGCCGTGAGGTAGGACCCGGCATATACACCGGCGTCTTAACAGAGGGGGTGGGGGAGCGGTCTTGTCCTAGATTTGTGGGTATAATAGCCCCCCAATTCCCATTTTCCCAATCCCGTTCAATATCTGATATCTGACGAATAGCGGGTTGCCCCTGAAAACATGGATCGTCTCTACGTTGAACCTTCTGATTGCCGCCATATGACCCGGAGAGGTTAAAACGTCTTACTCAAACCAACCATTAACCAACGTGGTGTTACTACCCCAGGAACGGGTCTAGAAATCTGCAGAGGATAGGGTTGATCGGAAAAACAATTGCGCCCGGGGGGAGGGGGGCGCCCGGGGGGAGGGGGGCGCCCGGGGGGAGGGGGGCGCCCGGGGGGGGAGGGGGGCGCTCTTAATTTGCTCTCGGAAAACCTGTGATCAGGTGTGGGGGGGGGGGTAGATACGCTCGATTTGATTTTGCATGGAAAGACGACGACAATTGTTCCTCAAAAAGGGTAATTGAACAAAATTCTTAAGCTTAAAGAGCTTAACCCCCCCCCCCCTTCTTGGATCCGCCACTGTACCCAGGAAGCGGGGTTCCCAGTAGGCCTACTAACCCTTCCTCCGTCATCGGTGTGCATGGCGCCGAGCAGAGTCCGCTCACCCGAAAGGCTCTGACCTGGAACAGTCACAAGCACGTCCTTATGCATACATGCATACGGCCCAGACCGTGCGTAATCCAAGGTCAACATTGTGAAGGTCAGCTCACACCAAATAAGGATCGTTTCGTTCAGTGTTAAGGTGTATTTCATTGCCATACAAGTAGGACGATCATATATAACGAGTTGCGGCATACGCGCAGGATTTGAGTTGATGTGGTTGGGGGGGGGGGGGGCGGATGCGAGTCGGTGAAAATGCGACGAGGCAGACTCCTTCATTAAAATCATGATCAATATAGCTTGGCTAAACCTCGGCTTCAGCGAACGCCCCCCCCCCCCCCCCCTTCCCCTGCAAACTCTGCGTCTGAGTGTCATACACTAATCTATGGGAACACATGTAGTTTTTTTTTACAATTATAAGGGTCTGGGCGCAACCGCGTACTTACTCGATGCCTATTGAGGGACTGCGCCTCCATGCCCCCTAAGGTCAAACCTCCCCCCTGCCCACCCCTCGCCCGTCTCTCAGTGATTATGAACTATGAAGAGGCTTAGAAAGTGCAATATAAAAACTAATCATAATAAGAATGCCTCTCCCTCCCCCCCCCCCCCACCCCCACCCCTCATGCGGCAATCGCAGAACAGACACGCACACCATGCACTAGTAATATTTACTCCCTCGATGGCTCTGATACATATAAACATCTATATACACACACACATACACACATATCTCCCGCTCCTGCTCCCGCTCTTACCTTTTCGTTGGGCATTATTCTGAATGGGAACCGAAAAAAGTTCCTCAGGCTCCCGTACAGCGATGGCTGGTTGCCTGCTGGCTGTCTGAGAAATCGTCTGTCTACCCTGCCACCCAATGGCTCTTGTGATCGACAGGAGGCGGACGCCAGGGTAACATTGACCATTCGAGATAAGCCCATGTATCCAGGCCAAGTCCAAAGGACATTTCTAGAGCACATTGTGTTTCTCTCACGCCTGTAAAACGCCCCGTTGATCTTTGAGCTTGTAAAGCCCCTTGACGTTTTGAACAACGAGGCGCTGAGGGTATACAAGGTATACTATATGCATGCATAGGGAGTACAAGTGCTTGGGATGCAAATCTAGGCCGGCTACGTGTGTGTGTGTGCCCAGTTTGTGTGACGTATGTGCCCCTGGCTTGTGTATCCATAGCCCTGGATCACCAGCCTAGGTAAACACAACGGCTATACCGGCTAGGAATTCCCCTTTCTCCCGGCAGCTCGGGGAAGCGGGCGGGCCGATGTATGGCGGGGTCCCAGGGGGTGGGGTAGATGGGGTAGGGTGGGGGCAGGGAGCAGTGGGGATGTACCCATGCAGAATAAATATACAGTGTATTTGTCAACGTAACGTTTATAATTATCTCTTGGCATGCCAACGCCGAAGATACCAGTGTATTACCTGCCGTCAATTCATACCAGACTGTCTAATCTAGGCATGACTCCTCTTAGATTGGAAGCGTACGTACGTACCCCTCTTTGACAAATAAAAGCACCGAATTAAAGGAACAGTGGAGACCAGTGTTTATTTACACAGAAAGCGTCGTTTACAGGAGTTGGGTGCGAAATCCAAGCCCCTTCGAAACAATGTGTGTGAGGAGTGGGGGTGGGGGGTGGGGGTGTGTGCAAGCGCTCTACAAACTGCCCTGCGACCCTGATCAGCCAATCAGTGCCGCCATCACCACAAGGGATTGGTGGATGTGGAAGGGGCCGACACCGATCGGAGATCGGACTTAATTAGGGGTGCATGCAGGGGGAGGGGGGGGGGGGGCACATCTACACAACTCCCTCATTGTCGTTTTACCTCCAAAATCCGTGCGAAAGAGACGTTTCACCTCGGATTAATCCGCTAAAAAGGAGCCTTTTACCGCCAAAATTTGTTCGTAAGGGATATTTTTTCAGTTGGCCCGCTCTATGTCGCAGTACCATGCAGGCCCGCTCGGTTTATTTACTCGGGATACTTGCTACATGATTTCTAGACTTAAAAGAGTAACGCCATCTGTATCACTTGGTACAGAATAGGTAACACACCGGCCCAGTGGCGTATAGAACGTTGGTAGCATAACGTACAATAGACGATTTCTTACGAGCATGCGCAGTGCCGCCTAACGCGTCTGGCGCGTCGGTTGCGGGTCGGGATTAGAGGAACGAGCGCCGCACAGCCTTGAGCCGTATGAGCCCTCAAAACTTCTCCGTACTAAACTTATTCGATTCGTATGACAACCAGTCTTTTTGTTCGTGAAAAATGGATCAGGACTAAGACAGATCATCGGAGAATGTAATACATATTCTTTTGTCTTTGGATCCCACGAAATGAATGAGTCATCAGTACCATACAATGTGCAGTCTTGGAAGACAAAATGACAGTCTTTGCAAATGTCCGCCATATGCCTGGAAGTATCCTCGTAATTTCCATTTCCTTCTTAAATTATTCACGTTAGCAACATTTCATTTTCAAAGACACTTAGTTGAATTAGAATTAAAGAATTGAATTAAAGAATTGAATTAAAATCGCCCAGTGAAGTTTGTTTACATTTTACATGGCGCACATGGCGTTGTGGACACTGTAGCAGTGGCTGACGCTTCCAGTGGCTGGCGCAGGGAGCGCTTAGTTATTTATTCAGTGACCACGAAGCTGGAGATTCGGTAATAGGCCTGCATCTCTATCAACTGGTGGCCGCTGATTTCATTCAGTAGTTCTTGTGTGTAGGTAGGCTCTGCATTTCTTTGTGTTTATGCATCTGTCATATGTTTTCAATACATGTGTACACACTTTGATTTGCAGGCTACCACAGCACTGACAGAAATATTTAGATGGTGCCCCAGTCTCTAGCTGGCAGACATCGCTGCTTTTTACCTTTTGGCATATATAATTTCTCTATTTTGTACATAGTTACGATTCAGACATTTTTAAAAGATTTTTAAAATCATAATGTAGGTGCAAAGTTGCCGTATACTAGGTGATCGCGCAGCATTGATGTTAGTTACAAGTCAAAGATTGCACTCAGTAAGGTAGCTGTCAACAGATTCGCTGGTCGCTGCCATGTAACTTTCCCCCCAATGACATTAAAGAAGTACAGGGGCTGGGACCTTAAAGATTCTGGCAAACCTACCCTACTGAAAACTGGTCCTCCCACATCCCTCCGCCCGTTACGCGAAAAGTCGGTTCGAAAAGTTCAGTTGTGAAAATGAATGGTCCCTCCCCGCACGCTCTTCAGGAAAACAACAAAACCTGCAGTCCGTTCACAAACCACACGACGATTTAAACTCATGATAACAGCCGAAGAAAACCGGTTGAGTCCATCTTGAATTATATATCTGCATACCGTAGACGTTTATCTTGCTCAAAGTGGTAAAATTATGTGCATAAATGAATCATCACTAATAGAAAACACTGGCATTGTGTACGAGGGGTCTACTCTCTTTGAGGAAATCCGCCCCGCGTGCGTGTTAAACGGCGTCACTCGCGCGCTCCAGGTTTTGGGTCTCGACCCAAGACCGAGGTGTTTCTCGCTGCCGATAGATGGCGCAGTAGTTTAGGAAATCGTCTATAGTGTAGATCTATCTGCATGGCCATCTATTTTTAGCATAGGCCATGTTATGATTCAACTGGCTCCTACGTACTGTATCACGTCTCTCTCGATCCACGCCCAGTTCGTTCCTCCTGGCCAACAGTCTTGAAAGAAGGGGTTGGCTGCAGTTTCACGAGAGGGGGGTTCTTCCACCACAGTGTGCATCAGCCTTAAATACCATGCAAAGCATAGCATGAAATATTACCCGTGATATTTTGATAACTGGATAGTGTAGGCGGTTGAACGTAATACATTCATTAAAACTGTAACAGTCCTTAACAGCCCCTTGCCTGAACTGCCCCCCCCCCCCACCTACCCACTTTGGATCCGCCACTATATTGCATCTACAACATGTCACTTTGCGATGTATTTCATCGAAAATCCCAACTTTTACAGGTTCTCAAGAGGGGGAGGTTGCAACCCCCCTAACCCCCCCCCCCCCCTAAGATCCGCCCCTGGATGCTTTGTATACATCTATGCATTAGACATACATATAAAAAGAGTACTTCAGTTTATATCAGAATATAATTGTTTCATCTAATTAAAGCGGGCGGCCTAATGTTTATTTGTCCATGGAAACTATACTACTCACCACAAATATTGTTGTTGTGGTAGGGCGGGAAAGGAGTATTTTGGGTTTTTTATTGTTTAATTGTTACCACATGTTGAAGAGTGTGCGTGTTGTGACTTTGCCTAGTCACTCAATTCAAGGACTGTTCTCAGTCCCCCATGTATCCGCTTGTATGACAAACCAAGAAGCTTATCCGAGTCAACATCACGTCATTTGCCCTGGCTAACTACTTTTAATTTACTGCAAGACAAACATCCATAAATTTTTTAATACAAAGCAGAAATATATTTTTAATAGTTACAGTGATGTTCCAGGCGGGGGGAGGGGGGTACTCTAATACATTGCTGGGTTTGAGAGGTTTCGGTTTCAGCGGAAAAGCCTTTCTCACCTAAGTCGTGCGAACGAGATACCAACTCGTGAAAACGAGATACTAAGTCCTGCAAACGAGATGGTAAGTCGTGCGAACGAGATACTAAGTCGTGCGAACGAGATACTAAGTCGTGTGAACGAGACAAAACATTAATTTTGAATGTCCCCAGCGGGGTTCGGTGCATTGTTCACCATATTTTCGGAATATGCTATCAAAACGCTTCCTAACACATATGACGAACATCCGCTTGGTCTGTTCAGGCCACCCAGTTTTAGTAGCCCCATATGGAGAAAACTTGGTGAACTTCGCGCATCTGTCTCAATGCGCATACGACCGTAGGCCAGGGGCGTTTGGATATTTACGCTGTCAACGTATCTGAGTGCAAGGTCTGCGTCTAGGTTATCTCTACTATCGCAGTGCCCACAGGGACCATTACTTAGCACGATAACAATGTTTGACGTTAAATGAAGCATTATCTTATCTGATAAGAGATTACGTAAACAAAAACTGTCACTAAGTGTGGTCGTTACGGTTTCGAAAAATTATGTCAAGCACAAGAAATGATATGTCGGTGTTTTTTACTACGTGTGTGTATATGAAGGGTAAACAGGGCCAAGAAGCAATGGGGTCGGTTGACGCATGCTCCAGACACAGGTGTCATGGGTCGAATCCATGACCTAGGAATATCGATAAATATCTTGGGCTGCACACCAACTGAACTATAGTGAGACCCCCGACAAGTACAAGTGTTTCGTTCGGCCTCCTTGGTGTTGTGGTTAACCCACTAGACCCGAGATAAAGTCCTGGATTCGAATCCGGGCTAATTAAGGCACCGAATCTGCGAAATGCTTCGTCCATTCATCATTCTGAGGTTCTGTAGCCCATGTGTGCACAAAAGCGGCATAAAACCCTATTAATTTGGCCAGATATCAAATACGATCAAATACCAGCTTACGGCTGGACAAGACAATTGTAGACTGACAGACTTGCCAGTCATTGGTTTGTCTGACCTACAAATATCCAGAAAAATGATGCGGAGAGATAATGCGCCTTGCAAACATAACTGAATGTGCGGCGATCCGGCTTGTTCGTATAAAGATAAAAACAACATGAAGTTGTATGTTTATTTCGGCTATGAGCAAATACATAACTACTGTACATCATTTACAAAAATATCATTTGCCCTAATGATAACGCTTAGCAGGGGCGGAGGTGCACGGGCGGAGGCAGATATCAGACGCCACATGGAACAGTTTAGGCGGTAACACAAAGCACGCGCCGGTTTTAGTAATGCTAGAGGGATAGAGAGATACATGGGTGAGTTGGACAATACTGGAGTCTCAACCCTCCTGGTGCGCCGCGCTGCTCCGCCTGTGCAGAGAAGCATGGGAGTCTGCCTGACGATCGAAGAAACACGGGTACCCTTATGCAGAAATAATAAGCATAATTTAACAAGTGGAAGCATGCTTAGTCAAAACACTCAAAACATGCTTTTACTAATTAAACACTTGAAGTGATAAATTATTTGTTCCCGGTTTTTTTTAGGAGTGCCCCGCTAGCTCTACCCTAAAGTAGTTATTTACGTGTTATCGTGCAGATGATGGTGAAACTTATGTCTAAGCGGTTGCGCTGAAGTTTATCCTTGTACCCTACCTCTAACCCCCCCCCACCCAAATCACAAACCCACACTGACTTCTCTCGCATAGTCCAAATCCTCTCCAGTTGACATCTCATAGCGGTCAGTGGCCCTTCACTGCTGGTCCAGTGTCACCACCATGTCACACACAGCCAATGAACTAGGACAGTACATTATTTACATGCAAAAGAAGGAAGCTCGTTGCGCAGATTGAACTTAAGACACGTTTTCCTGTGATTCCACCACCCCAGTTAACCACACGGAGAGCCAAGGACGGCGTCCCTAGGACAATAGGTAAAATGCGCGGTAGAGGTTTCCGACAATTAATAATGGTACTCACTTTTACAAGTAGTGAATCTTATCGCAATGGCAGAGATTTACCACCTGTTTAACTTCGGTCGTCAATATATCTAGTCGCTTATTATTCACAATCTCTACAGTTACTGAAAGACTGACGTCGGGAACAGCTAGAATATCGATGGCGTTCGCACCTGACTCCTCTTTCATTTACATAATCTTTGGAGATCACCAGGGTAGTGGTACCATTACAAGAAAGTACACTTTCGACGACTAGATGATAAAGCTCCAGTAAAATCATCTCGTAACACTATATCTCTTCGTCTACGAGACCTTTCAGCGCAAGTAACTAATTGGGATATGACAATATCTGGGCGCTTAAAACGATCCGCCAGTTCAAACATAAAACGAGGCGTGGTTGGCTATAAAATCACAGATTTCTGTGAACTATGGCCCAGATTGTCACTCGTGTCCTCTGGTCCAGATTGTCACTTTTGTGAACGATGGCCCACATTGTTAGAGCTCTGGAGTATAATAGTAGAATGTGCACGAACTACTCTTCCTCGGAAAAGTATAAACAAAGTTTTAACCAGCCTACCACGGCGGCTTAACTAAAACACAAACTGTGCGAAAACTTAAAACAAAGACCTTAACAAACAATACACGCTCATAAATGACTTTTACCTGTTTTAGATACCATCTCAAATATGAAAAATATGCCACTTGTTGGTACGGAAGGTTAGTTTAATAATAACACCCATGACACATAGGCATGCCAATGGGAATTTCCTATTTTGATAATGGTTTTTTCCTTAACAAACTGCACAGCATAGATACGGACCGAATACACGACAAACAGGAAGCGAAATCCGAAAGGGTTGAATTCCATCTCCTATCTATGTAAAATAATAAGAATAGCACAGACTAACTCTGTGGAACAGACATATATACATATTATTTTGATTCTACGTGAAGTTACTCCCAAGGCAGCGCAACCGAGAATACCTGTTTTCTCTTCTAGCGTTTGGTTAACTTAGCCGGACATCACGAGAACAAACATAACCATGGCGGTAATACATCGCCTACGTCATATAACATGGTGACCGGAAGTGGTGATTGCGCACGCATTCCCAGCAGTCCACGAGACTGATCCTAAGTCTTTCTTTGCTAGATGGCGCCAGGTGATTGAACAGCCACAACACAGTATATCAATTTGCATAAGACAGATGATGAAAGACGTATCGCCACAGGCCACTTCTTTCTTTCTTTCTTTCTGACGTAAGCAATGACAATTCACGATGGCACTAGATGCAAACTTCCAAAACCCGAACTCCATTTGTGTGTGATCTCAGACCGTAAAAAAAACAATCTGTAGTATACCACCTCCCATGTACAAATCCAAAAGAACACTGTGAGCTACTAAGTTGCAGTCGTGAAGTTAACACGGATGTCAATAATTTAAAGCGCCCTCCCCTTCGAAAAATCTTATATAGTTATATTGACCTATTACCTGGAATAAATTTGTGTTTTATGCAGTTTTGTGCACGCAAATGGCTATACTGGGCAAAGTAAACACCCCCCGGGGACGATGAAGGATCCATCGATGAAACATGCCCCAGATTAGGTGCCCGGGCCCGGATTCGAACCTTTTACCGTTTAGTGCGCAGAGAGGTACCAGGGAGGCGCCCTCCCTATTAAAGAATAATAAGGTAACTTGGCACTTTGTGAGGCACGCCACGTGCGTGGTATCCTATAGATTGTTTTGATACGGGATGGGTTCGTCTGTGGTGGAGATCATCTCCATGGATACTGTAACTATGGGTCACATCACCACCCGTATATACGTCTCTCCCGGTGGCACGAGTCATAGTATCAGAATACGGGAGGAAGAAGCGTGATTGTTGGCGGTCGTTAAAATATCTGAACACGCATCCCTGTGGCGGGCTAGGGTTTGCACCCCCCGCCCCGCCTACCGATCCACCCCGCCAGCCACTCCATGCCGTCAATATCAGTGCCATTCATTTATGTATATGACCACAGCGTTCAACCAAGTTACATAGTTTTGACGCTAGGCAGAGAAATAAGTCACGTGAATGAGATGAGAGTGGTAGCCGCGACGAGGCAAACACAGAGGCGTCTTTAACGGAAACCAGCATCCAGTTAAATATTATCAACAAGAGTTCCTTTCTGTTTCGTCTATGTATTATCACCAACAGATAGGTCCACAGGATAAATGCTTCGTGTTTTGTAAGGACGCGGGTTCTACTGCCCGTGTCTACAGCAGGGCGGGTTGAAGGCTGTCCAGAGTTACATCCCCTCGTCTGTCATCTCCAGGAACTGCGTGTACACGTCCTTGGTCACCTCCCCCTTCGTGTTGAACAGGAACTTGTAATAGCTGCCGTCAGCGCAGATCACTGCAATATAATCCAGAAAGGTAAGGACTTGACTTGTAATGAAATAAAGTACACGCAAAATGATCAGAAACTCGATTTGTGGTATATCTCCCAGTATAAAACAAAACAATTGTTTTGGACCGACAGCTTCAGTTTTGTTACCGCGGGTTTTGCTATACACGTTATAGACGTGGTGAAAATAAACGAACATTGACTTGAGTTGACTTTACTTGAGACAGACAGTCGTATAGATTGTAAACAATACTCAAAAATTAGGACATAATATATGCTGTATAATATATATAATATATGACTACAACCAACAAAACCATTTATTAGTGGCGCTTTAGCGCACCCTATGGCCATGGTATGGCAGAGGGCAGAGGGCAGCTACCGCGACAGCGAGCTTACCAATCACAGAATTCGTATCGGGAGATGACTGCGTGCCGAACGCACAGATACAATGCGAACTCCCGGGAACTTGAAACTTGGAGAAGCTCCACTTTGAGCTGAAGTACTTGGGCAGGAAGCTGGCGGAGGCGAGACTAGGAGAAAACAGAACTATAGGATCTCATTGGGACAAACAGTCCTACAAATGTTTTGAGTAAACTTCAGTTTTTCTATGTGTAGAAATATGCAATCTTCCAACCCGTTCCTTGCAGTGAAGATTGATACTGTAGCGTCATTAACGCCTGGTGTCTGATGAGTTGCTGCGTTCCCTGTATGTGTGGTTAGGTGGTATTGAGGGGATTATCGCGAGACAGCTGCGAGATATGGACATAATAACCTGACAATTTCTGACCACCCTACCCTTCTTCTAGGACCAAGAGCCGAGCCATGTCGCCGGGGTATTCTCTACGGTTTTTTTTCACGAAGAAAGACATGGGATCTTTATCCAGAATAAATATGGACGTTCGCACAGTTGGGCGCAATCCCCTGAATGCCGGTGCCAGTGAGCGGGTGTCGCTTGTGTTTAGGTACACAATTACACCTATCAAGGCCATATCTCGCCAGTGGGGGCGATAAAATGGTAGAGGGGAGCCATGTCTGTATAGGGGAACTCCCTAGGGATATGGACTCCCTTTCCTGCTCTAACAAAACCACCAATAGACCGATCCAGGCTCCGACACTAAGCCCCGCACCCGCTTCAGTCCTTTTTCCTTAAGCGTGAGTATGAAATTGACAATCATAGCTGATGGTAGTTACAAGTGAGTAGTACTCATCGCTGAAACCGACAACAAAGTAACATGCTGCTTTGTTTTTCCGACTTGTCTGTCCGACATAACGGACGTCCCTTTTTTCACCACACGATTGGATAATAGCAAGAGTGACATCAGCGAATGATTGACAGCCTGGATAGGTCTATCGCGCGGTGGGGCGGGACCCCGAACTCCAGCACGATAGTTGGCCTGGAAGAGCCCACGTGACACTAACAGCCAGACCATTGGGGTCCCCTCAGCCTTGGTTACCTGGACTGCTTGTTTTTGCGCGGGTCGTCGATGGAGAATATGTGAACTGTTCCGTGGTCACTGGATACACAGAGTAGGGAAGAGTCGTGGTTGAAGTTAATACTGCAGATATAATAAAACAACAGCAGCAAATTAATATACAGAAATATTAATTTTTAGAGATACAAATATTATAGCAAAGGAATACACAGAAATATTAATTTTTAGAGATACAAATATTATAGCAAATTAATACACAGAAATATCTATTTTCAGAGATATAAATATTATAGCAAATTAATATACAGAAACATAATTTTTTACAGATACAAATATTACACGTAAGCCTCCTATATACTCATTGTCTGGAAAAAAATAATTATACAATGGTTATAAAATGGTCATTCTGCAGCAATCAATTCAATAACAAAGTACAAAGTGGTTCTATTGAATTTGTGTTTTAGGCCGTTCTGTGCACACAAAGGGCTACAGTGGGCACAGTAACCCCCCAGGGTCGATGAAGGATGCATGGATGAAACATGCCCCAGATTAGGCGCCCATTCTCGGATTCAAACCTATTACCGTTTAGTGCGCAGGGAGATACCAAGAAGGTACCCTCCCTAACCGGAAAAGTCGCTAGATGACCCATCTAACGCTGCCTTATATATTCATATAATACCCAAGTGCCTATCCTCCAAATTTCCGTCCTGTCTGCATCTCACAATAAAATTTAGAGGTGACCGCCAGGCACGATTTCGCCGCTTAACCAGGCGGCAGCCCCTTTTGGAGGTGTGTCCGCGATTGACTTATCAGGAGGCGATACTCTAATTATATGCAATCCGGAAATGACGCCTACAATGTGAGCAAACCAAGAGCGCGTGATAATTGCGTTTCCCCTGAAGGCTACCTCTACTGTGAAGAGTGCCTTCCGCGAGATAACTTCCAGTCATAACGCAAGGCGGCGCCACATGAAGGGTCACAATATACATCACTTGCTCTGGCCACCAATTTCATTTAACGATGCGAACTGTCGGCGCACATCGCGATTAGATTAGGTTTGACACCCGCTTTAACTTAATTTGACCACGCCAGCGATTCATCTCGACATGAGCACCTGATTGTTTAGGTCATTCCGATCTCCATCAATACATCGTTCCACACTCCGAGCTAAGCCCCGCCCACACGTGACTCCTCTTTCGTTAATCGTGAGTAGGAAATTGACAATCATAGCTGATGGTAGGTACACGTGAAAGATACTCATGTCTGAAACTGACAAGAAAGTGACCTGCTACTTTGTCGGACTTGTTTGTCGCACATCATATAACGTGCGCGGAAGACCCTTTTTCGCCACATGATTGGATAAAAGCCACAGTGACATCAATGAATGATTGTTGACTGGATCGGTCTATTCCCTCAACAGAAGGACACTCTAGGGTCTGCGGTGAGGACTCCCAGAACGTCCATGGCTGGATCTCGACATGATAATATTCCTTAGTTATGTCCACCTGCCACCTACCAGTATATGTGTGCATTGTTAGCGCCTCTTCTCAACTCCTGCAGCTGTGTACCGCTAGTGGTGTCAAACACCCGGATAAGCGTGCCCTGAAGGAGGTATAATACATGTATATATAGGGTATTGCTATCATGTTACAAAGCAATTCCGCGGTGAATGAAATATAAAGCAAAGGTAACAAACAATAAAACCAGCGAGCGCATCCAGGGAAGGACCCGTCATCTCTGTTAATCTCACCGCAGTACACAAAGAAACATAAATCCTAAGGTTACAGACGTCAGTCTTCCAATTCTAATTAATGTTAACAGATTAGGGCACGAGTTTTTTGTCCGTCGGTGTCAACTCTTCGACATTTTTTATTTGTATTGATATGATTTAAGTGCTACTTACTTAAACAAACAAAAACTTGGTATATAATACCAGTTGAAACCACTCCCCAGCGCACATCGCCACATAACCCTCTCATAATTATGTTTACCTTGTTGTCAAGCGGAGTGAGGGGCAGACAATTGGACTTGAGTTTGTTTTAAACTGTTTTTATCCTTAGTTGCAAGTTTAAGGAGATACAGGGCGGTACTGAGGACTTACCTTCTCTGAGGCGGTGGCGAGTCTCGTCCCTTGTAGGTTTAACGACATAGAGCTCACGGCGCTGGTGAGGACTTACCTTCTCTGAGGCGGTGGCGAGTCTCGTCCCTTGTAGGTTTAAGGAGATACAGCTCAGGGCGGCTTCGTGCGCGCTGATGTCGAGTGGAGACTTCTCGGTGTTGGCCAAGTCAACTATTTGCACGTGACCCAACTTCCTCCCGGGAAACGCCAGCAACGAATTGTTACTGTTTGGACACAACACACAAAGCCCTGGAAGACGGAAATGACAAGCGCTTTATAAGATTTAAGTCGATATAATTTAACAATATATCTTTCCATCTGTTTTTAGTTGTGAGTGAAAAGTGATTTTCATGCATTCCTACTCCCAATATTATGGGATAGATATCATTTTGTGGCTATCTGTCAATTCCATTCAACAATTTCGTGAAAAAATAGCAGGTAAACTTGATTACTTTCAATTTAAAACTATGGATGAATGGGTTAAAAGCTTTATTTGCGCGTACGCAAATAATAAAAATATGAAGACCGCTGGAGAGCTTTACAACCTATATCCATTACATGTTATTGGTTTCAGCTATCAAACTTGACTGCCTTTATCGTATAACATCTGCCTATGCCTTTCATTTGGTTTCCATCGCAAATAGTAAGGTAATGACGGTTTCTGCGCAAGACAAGACACAGCGACTTGCCACATAGAGCCATTTTGTAACATTGTTCAGTCGCCACTAAAGACATATTACCGGTACTGTCTTCTCACCTTTCGGATTGGCACTGGTTTCAAAAACATGTAGCTGTTGCGGATTTTGCGTGAAAGTGTACACTTTTATCATATTTTCTAGTACAACAACAATTCTGAAATTGAAACAAAATAGCATAATATTAGTTTGAGCAATACTCGATTTTTGTTTTAATTTAGCCTTTATCTTGATAATAATAGGCCACCTTAATTTACATATAAGCTAAGTGGAGCCATGACATTTCCCGGGGCATTAAGATGAAAAATATGTTTAAAAACCCTGTCTGGGCTGGTATTCATAAACCATATTTAGGCCAGGCAAATATACTTAACGCTCAATAGAACAGTTGCTGAGTTTTTATCTGCTCCAAAATAAAAAAAGCAGGTAGATATTCTGAATTAGCAAATGTGTCAAAAATCGACTAAATCCAATTTATGAATCTGATCAGAACGGGCTTATTGGTCTGGAGCTCCCATTGCTGCCAACTGATCTACAGAGGCTCCCTGGTGTCTAATAATAAGCTTGATCCTTCATTACAGGTACCAACAAGTATTGCACAATATTGACGTCATAATACCTGTCTCTCCGCAACCGCACAGAGCGCACCTCACTTGAGAATTCAAGCTCAATCACATGCTTCTTCTTCAAGTCATCCCAAACCATCACTTCAAAAAAACACAAGACAAATCACTTGAATAATTCAATCCAAACCTCGATGTACTGGTTGCCATAGGCTTATATTAGCTTCCGCTACTCTTATATCTTTTATGGCTTTGGTCATGCTTCCATATTGGGTTTAATCATTATTTCAGTAAGGCTCATATTACTTTGGCATGGCATTTACTACAATAATCCAAGCTACATAAACCCGACCCAACTCCAAGCAGAGCTGTCCATCATTGGCGGCAGCGCAGGGTAATCAATGCTTTAGACAGTACTGTCAAACCCTGTAGACATAGGCACATCAATTACAACTCACCTTTGTTTGGTGGATACTTAGGGGACATGCCTCCGCCAACTAAGGCAAGGTAGTTACAGCGAAACAGCATCTCCACATACCCGACTCCACCTTCGGAAAAGTCTGCAATAAAAAATTTAAAAACTTATTCAACACAAAAATTTAAAAGTTACACCAAAGAAGTCCATATAGTGACATTATAGATGGGACACTGTACTTAAAAATTACCACTTTGTGAAATATGTCTTCGTGAAATGATTCAAACGCTGACCTCATAATGGACCAAATATATCACACAGGGTAAATATTGTTCATTGCTGAAGTTAATTAAACTAATCACTGAACTATCTAAAGCCATGCAAGTATAACATGTTGCAATCAGCAGCGAGAGCTTACCTTGCCTTTCCTTCTCCTTTAAAGGATCTGAGTTGTAAACCCTGAAGCCACCATCCATTCCACAAGCAAAGCATCCTAATGTAACACAATAACAGATAAGTTTATGTCAGTCATTACAAAAGATTTAACTTCTGATGCATCATGAAGTACATATCACAGTTGTCCAAGTAGATGATAAAGAAGGGATGCTCCCATATATCAAGTGTTTGGAAGGGGTAAATGGCGACACGCAACACAGGCATATTTGAAAAAATCGACTTTCGACCTAAACCCCCAAATTTTGACAGTGAAGATCTGAAAAAGAGGCATTAAGGCAAATAGTGTCATTTTAGAAAAAGAAACATTATACTGTTTAATTAATAGCATCCAGGGCTCAAAATTAATACTTGTATTCTTGTCTGGGATAAGTAAGTTTGCCTGTTGGACAAGTAAACACTTCTCTATACTTGTCCTGTAAATTTGTCAATCTTACTGTGTTAATGTTTTGTAATCAAGTTCTTTTCTCACATTTTTTAAAAATTACCGGTGTTGATTTTAGCCAGATGAAAAAGGGGTCATTTGTAACTGCCCCAGGCTGATAAAGGGAAACTCTTAAAGTGAGTAAAGTGGTCGCTGCATTATACAACTTCTGTTTTGCCGGCCGAAAAGACTGAGATGCATTTTTGCTCAAGTATAATCATGCACTCATATGGCACTATATTACAGCTTCAGAGTCTTTGATGCAGTTCTGGCTCCTTTTCCACACTTATCCATTAGGCATCAGCATTCAGTCAAACTTGAAGCTGCTTAACCCATGTGTTGTTTTTTCACCGCCAAACAGATTGACTGCCATGCCATGTTGCAAAGCTATGCAGTGAGTTAAAGTTGCATGTCGAGTTCTTTCCCGCCAAAACTAAGCCTAGGTGAAATTTATAAAAATTTGCAGAAAACTCGATTGTTTTATTCTATAAATTCAAAAACCTGATAAACATCGCTGTTTCGGCTATGGTGTGGCAAACGTGTCTATCCCAGGACACCACAGAACTCGATCGCGGTACTGCTACTTATAACAAAGCATCGCGAAGCACACAAAACTGATGACGTTTACCACTAAAATGAAAACTTGTGGTAAATTGATATAACGGGCAAGGCTAGGAGATACTATTTGGCAGTCTGGCAAGGGTGGAGTATAGACAAAAGAAGTCTTGAATGATTCAAGGACGGATTCTTATTTGTATTTTGACCTCTTTAGTTTTGGCGGGAAAGAGCTCATCATGCAACTTTAACAAAGGGATTTAATATGAGGGTTGTAAGTCATGTTAGAGAGGAAGTCACATAATAAAGGGGCTTTAACATGTAAAAGTGTTATAGTCAATAAGAATGGATAACAGAGGGAGTCTATAATGGAGGGACTGTATGAGGCAGGGATCACTGTACAGTGGTCCCTGCATTATACGACTTCTGTTCTGCCAGCCCGAAAAGACTGCATAATGAAAGGAGTCATATAATAGAGGAATGCCCTGAAATGGGCAGTGTTCGCCCAAGTATTGCAAACACCAATCAGCAACCCATCTCCAGGTTAACTTCAGTTGACTATCCACTCAGCACTGATGTTTTTATATTGTGGCATCGCTGGAAACTATAGAGCCACCCATTGAAAGCAGAGAAATGTAATAGCTTTCCCATCAGAAGAACGTTTTTGTACCATGCTGTGCTAAAGCAGTCAAACATCAGTCTTAACCTCATAGGGCTGTACAGTCACTTCGGGATCTTATCGAGACCCCACGAGACGGGGATACCTATGCTGTGCGTCAATGCCTAGCATCAACGGCCTGTACGTGCTGCCTACCTTCCGGTTGTTTGCCTTCACTCGCCTCACACACAAGATCGGGTAAAGCTGTCCTTGGAAGCACAACTGACCACTGAAGTTCTGTGCAAATCCAAATTATAACCATCCGAGTAGATTTATGTAACATATGAGCAGTTAGGCAGTTGATGAACCAGAATGCTGTTGTCTCGTGAGTGACTGTCAGTGTCAGGCGATTGAATGTGCTGCGCGGGGTTTTCCATGACGTATGACGTAATAATCATCATGACGCGCGTGTCTGCGCGCGGTATCTATGGTTCCGTAACAACGCTCCTTATATGGACTGACCAGACGAAGACCATGGTACTCAGTTTGTCTAGAACTGTAAACATCGATGATTTGCCTCAAAATACAATTCTTCCAACAGTCCCATCGAACAGACCACATGCATTATGGAGAGATAAACGTCTTATCTTTAACTATATTATGATTTTATAGTTAACAATGTCTGGACCAAAGCAAACAAAAAATAGTTTCACACACACTCGATTCGTTACGCACAAACCGCGCAGATGGCCGGTTCCCAACACTAAAACGTTGACTACAATGAGTGCGCGTCACGCAGTTGCAGCCAGGCACCAGCGTGATGCGCACTCGTTATAAAAGCACATGTTTTTTTGTTGGTCCCCAAAAGACCTAAACCGGAAATAGAACCCGCGACAACTGTACAGCTCTATTGTACAATATTTTCCTAAGATTCTTTAATGCAGATCTGGCTCCTCTTTCCCTCTTATCCAGGATAGCATCAGCATTCAGTCTAACAAAGTTGCTAAGCTTATATGCTGATTATGGTTTCTCCAGCTCTGTTCCGTTAAATTGCATCGACAATCTTATTCTAAGATCAACATTTTGACTGAGTCTTCCAGCCATTGTCTGCATGTACACAAAAGATGTGAGTAACAATGATGCGCTCTTAGAACCTGCTCAGTAACAACCAGTCAGATTAGCTCAATATGTTGTTTGTTCAGAGCTAATCAAATTGTGTGCCAGTCGCATAACAAGTCAAAATATCTGTTGTAAGTTGCATTAGCAAGGGAGTCGCATAATAAAAGGGCTTTAACATGTAAAAGTATTTTTCATACACAGCGAAAAAAAGCCGAAAAGACCGAATAATGGACTGATGGAGGGAGTTGTATAATAGAGGGACCGTATAATGCAGGGACCTCTGTATACCTAAGAAAGAGGTCTTTTCTTAATATATCTGAGCCTTGTTACTGATATTTTTTTTAACTGTTTATTTTTTTAACTGTTTTAAATCAAAGTATCAATGACAGCAGACAGGCAGCGGATTTAGATAACGAATCTAACGCTAAGCTTACCTTGGTCTTGATTGAAGCCTGCATAGAGCAGCCCACTGGTATGAGCTGGCATATTCAGGAACATTGACATAACTGCATTGGTGTCTCTTAAACTGATGTAGATATATGTTGTTCAATCTTCTAGCTCATAAACAAGGTAACATTTTGCAAAAGGAACGGTAACTCCCACTTGTCAACATCTGTATTTCCGCCTCCTGTAAAACAAACCTAATTACCGAAACGAGTTTCGACAACTTTCCAACCGAACCCTACTGCACCGCCTCGTTGTGGTTGGACCGGGGATTTGAGCGGGTCCCGAGGTATAGCCCCCCCCCCCCCTCTTTCACCTCCAATATACGCTCGGAAGGGGGGCTCGGTATATTCTTTTTTTCCTGGCACACCCGTTTGATTTATTAAGACGAAATGTCGGTCGAACGATTTTTTTTTCCACTCCGCTGCATTCCGCTACTTCCCCCAACGACAATAGCTATCGTTCACCAATGTTTATGGAAATGTGGCATGTCCGAGCCTCTACAATTTTCAAGTTACAGACGTCCCAATGTCAAAGCACAAGGCCGTCCGATTAAAGGAAAAACGTAAAAGTGCTAAGGCTTGCTTAATATTTGTCCTAAATAGATGCGACTAGTGTCAAAATGTTCTACTGATTAGGGGATTTGCGCGTAGGAAGAAGTTTCGCACAAAATGACGTCATAGTTCACCATGTCCTTATGTACAAAGATGGAAATCGTTTTCTCACTTTCGCTTTTTCAATCGTCGTCAACTTTCACAGGTGTAATAATGGAGTCGATATGACCCATTTCAAGCAAAAACGTTTGCCGTCATTGACGTCACATGACGTCAAAAAATATAATATTTAAATACGAAGTAAATTCACTGTATAATCAATATTGAAAATAAAGAGCTCGGATTCGGGTCACATGACGTCTAATTTTACCGCCTAGTTGTTTCTTTGTTAAAAAATAGGTACTTTCTATTTTACTTTTCCCGCTAGAAGGCCAAACATGCCTTATGGGGATTCCCGTGTTAAGGTCGGCGCCGGATCCAGACAGCGCGGGCTGAGGATCGCAGTGAGTGGGCGGTTCGCGATAAGGCAGCGTATTGTTAATGTATTGTGATGTGATATATTGTTAGAGGCGGGCGACCACAATCATGGGCAGGGAGAAGAGCAGGTAGCACACCACTAAATACAGCGCATTGATACTGGGTACACAGAGTTTCGAAAGAATCTCCCCCCGCAGCCGCCCACCAGCCTCAGAGACCCCTGCCTCTCCGCCCCACTCGCATCCACCAGGCTCCTGCACTCATCCCTCTCACCGCCTTCACCCTCTCTCGTCCGAATCATACTCATGCCCCCCCCCCCCCCCCCCCCCGTCCATGCACATCCACCGTGCATGGGTGTGCACAGGAAGCACGTGCCCCTATCCTGTGTGCAACACATTATTGTGCCCTCGGTCAGCCCCATGCACCCTTCCCCCATGACAATACTCCCTCGGTCAGCCCCATGCCCCCTTCCCTCATGACAATGCTCCCTCGGTCCGCCCCATGCTCCCTCCCCCTTCATGACAATCCTCCCTCGGTCAGCCCCATGCCCCCTCCCCCCATGACAATGCTCCCTCGGTCAGCCCCACGCCCCCTACCCCCTCATGATTATACTCCCTACTTGACCGGGGCAACTCCCTCCCACTCGCCCCCCGGGCTACTCCCACTGACCCCAACCCGGACCACTCCCGCCAACCCGGGCCACGGTCTCCCACCCCGACCCGGACCACTCCATCTCACCTCGACCCGGTTCACTCCCACCCTACTTATTTTCTAGGAACCCTAGCTACCTGTTATGGATAGTTTTCTGGGGCGCCCTACTTATTATCTAGGGGGTTCGACTTAATATCCGGGGAACCCTGCTTATTATCTAGGGCACCATTCTTATGATATAGGGCACGCTTCTTATTATTTAGGGGGATCGAGAATGCGAGAATGCGAAATCGCATAACAGACATTGCGATTGTTATTGCTGCATTCTGATCGGTTGCTGATAAACGAGGGTATGGATCGGAGATATAGGCAGGCAATGGGTATAGACGCCCCACAGAATAAGTCGATCCCCCTTGATAATAAGTGGGTCCCCCTAGATAATAAATAGGGCTAAAGGCTTTCCATCTAGGCTAATGGTAATGTCACATTTGGGAGAGTTTACATAATCAATTATTGGTGACGGTGAAAGAACAAATAGTGATTTTTATTTCATTGATGGTGTATTAAATTTGTACTTTAAAAATGTCCCTATCGCGCCCATTTATGTACGTAGGCTATGTAAGTCACAATTCCCAATGCGGGTATCAACTAACTGGCCTCCCTGCTCTTTCGAGTAAGTAGAAATAAATGTGTGTGTGTGTGGGGGGTGGGGGGGACTTCTGGATGCTAAGGTAACCCATCCCCTTAACAAATACATTCCACTCAATACATATTGGTAGGTTTTGTAGATGCCAATCATAGATACACAAGGAGTGAGAGAAAACAGATTTGACTAGTAGGTTTGCAATTTGTTTTGGATAACTCCCTGGGCCGGCCCGGACTATAATGTAACGCTACATGCGCATGTGGAATGTGTTAAGCTTGCCCCTCAATTCCGGTCGGAAACGACGCATGCGCATTGCCCGCCTGCATTCGGATATAAAATTAGCCTAACCCGCCAATCCAGACTGCTATTAATCCTGGTATCTGGTATGTTACAATACCTATGGATGTCACGGAATTCCATTGGCAAAAAATGCGTGAAACTGTAATCTGTCGATCTGCAATCTGCCGATCTGCATTTTGAAGACGCCCATGCACCTCTTCCCTGGAAAATCCCTCCCTATCAGCTGAATTCGCCCCGGACATCTGACCCCGGACAAATCCCCCCATACAATTTCCTCGCAGACCATGCCCCCCCCCCCAACAATGCCTCCTACCTCCCCTCCCCTCACCCCTCCCCCCCCCCCCCACCCCCTGAATACTCCCTCGGTCAACTCCATGCCCCAGCCCCCAAGACTACTCCCTCGGTCAGCCCCATGCCCCCTTCCCAACCAAGACAATGCTCCCTCTGTCAGCTCCATGCCCCCCCCCCACCCCCAAGACAATACACTAGCGGTCAGCGCCATGCCCCAGCTCCCCTAAGACAATACTTCCTCGGTCTGCCTGGGCAAGAAGCGTGGGCTAACGGCTTAAGCTTGTGGCCTGGGCCCGTAAGTTCAGAACGGCCGGAGCAAAATATTTCGCCCTAGAATAAGACCTTAGCATGGAGCGGGGGCGAAATATGTGGCCCCGGCCGTTTCGAATTTACGGGCCCTGGACTAGTGGCCTGGGCAAAGCGGCCTGGGCTTTTTCCAATATGACACGGCCAGGAAGAATACTGAAAACTGAGTATCTTGAAAACAAGAGGCATAGAACCATTATTTTGATACCTGTGCATTGGTTTTCGGGGTCGCTGAATTAGAAACAAAATCATTATTGAGTAGCCTGTTGCAACGCATCCGGACTAGACCACGAAAAATACCCAATATTTTGAAGATTAACACTGATGTTTATTTATATGTTTTCGGGATCGCTGAAAAAAATAAAGAAATGTTATTGTGTAAGTTACGACAATGCATCTGCCATTGTCCAAGATGGCGGATACGGCCTGAAACAGTACACAACATCTCCAAAACGAAGAGGGATCACTCTATAAGTCACTCTTAAGTTTATGTATTGGTTTTCTGCGTCAAAGAATTCAACAAATTGTCTTCAAGAGTGAGGCGCCCTCAGGTTGCCATAATGGCGGCTATTTTAACAATAACACACAATATCTAAAATGTGTAGGAGCGTCATTGTGGGGATATCCATACGTAACGTGATCGCAGACCTAAACAGATCCAGGCTATAGATAACGAGATCTCATTTTGCTAATATATCGTAGCTCTTGCTCGCAAAAACGTCATAGTCGCTGGGACCATGCTTCGCATGAAAGACATCGGTCGTGAACACTACGGTTTGTGTTCAAAAGTATTGTTGGTAGAAGGCATTGGACAATTTACACCAAAAACACATCCTGCGCGTATGTGTTCAGGACTCCATCGAAGTTCAACAATACAAAAAACACAGGAGCGCGGTGAAAAAGGCCTGACATTCCAAGGCTTTACATGTCAAGTTCGCAACGGAAACCTGAAAGACTTTCTCTCTCATGAGAATCATCTGTGTCCGCCATCACTACGAGTTGAGTTAATGGGATGAATACAAGTAGAACGTCATCTCAAGCAATTGGGGAAACTTAGGCTATAGTTGGGTTATATATACAGATGAACAAGTCATCAAGAATGATTTTGGGGCAGCTCCGTATCTCGAAAAGCCATGAATAGACATCAAAATAACAGTTTTATCCTTCTCAGTTTCCAAAATACTGTGGGATTTTCCGCCATTTAAAAAAATTGTCCGCCATAGCCGTCAAGGGTCAAATCTGACTAGACACTTTAGCTCATGATGAGCCATTAACAGCTGGACTATCATATATTATACGGTATTGCGATTGCCGGTTTATTTGACGTGATGCCTTGTCTTCAGACACATTATGGCGCGGGGGATAAGTGTGCGTCAACGTCATAGCTAGGGTGCTCCTGGGTAAGGTTGCGCTTGCTTAATATTCAACTAATTTGGCAATAGCTACCATCACCCGAGCTCAGAAGTACTAGTTAAAGAACGAGCTGGAGTGCATTCGCCAAAATAAAGCACGAGACGCGATAGCGTCGAGTGGTTTATTTGGGAAATGCACGACAGCGAGTTCTTTAACGTACTTATAAAATTGTTATAACAAGGCATTAAATTTGCTCACGTTTGGACACAGGAAATTGACTATTGTGTCAATTGCACTGCCCGACTAATACGTGAGCAAACATTATGGAAACAACAGCTCGTCATTTTGAAGCCCCAGGGGGGAGGGTAGGGTGGGCAGGCGTGGAGGAAGTAGACATTTTGGAAGTCTTGTTTTCTAAATCATCTCACAAGGGTTCAGTCTCTGCTTTTCAGTTTCCTGAAAACATCGTCCCTGAAAAGCGATATGACGGATCTAATGAGAAATGTATACAAACGATAACTGTAAAATTTCCATATATTTTGAGATTTTTGATCCCCCCCGCCCTCTTGGAGCTTGACATTGACTTATGCATTTCATTGTTTGTCTTGAAATTGGCGTTCTGACTACATCAGCCAGCTCGCCTTCGCGCAGCTCAGCTCGACTGATTACACCGTGACACTTAGCGGAGTCCATATTAACAGCTGTTCTTTATCAAGATTATGCACACTTTTTCTGTTCATTATTAAAAGAAAGCACTGTTTGGCCGTTCTTTATTTAAATAACGCACACTTACGTGAATACAACATGGCTAGGTATGTTTTCCGATGCATTCTTCTAGATAATGAACACTTAAGACAAAGGCGTGCGGTCATACAATTTTTTAAGTAGGTATATTTAAGAAAATCGAAGCCATCGCTAATATTCCATATCTTCGTGACGTCATAATAAATTAAAGGTGAAAGTTATAGTTAATATTGCTTCAAGCTTTCTTGACTTCAAAGTGGATGTTTATTTAAGCTCCGCCTACAATGCCCTCATTGCCTGTCACAGGCCGTATTTAGCCCACACTGCCCGTTAGAGGACCTTTAGCCGAAATTGGCCCTGGCAACCATTGGCGTCGCCATAAATACAGCTTGAACATTTACCCATGACGTCAACGTGATGTTGTTTCGCAATTGTTGACATGTATTCCGTAAGTCATACGTTCATACGAGCCAACGGAACTGTCACAACGCATATATGGATTTTCGTCATCGACCTATGGTCGAATATCTCTTGTTCTTTTTCTCGTCAAACCCGCTCCCGCACATTTTCCCCCCAAGTCCCCTAGATGATAATGCTGGACGTTACATTTGGCATTGAGTTGGGTAAATACCTGCATGGTTGCATTTTAGTGGAGCCTTGTATAGCCCCTGTATGTAACACCCAACCTCAACGTTTCTTTCGTTTTTTTCGGTGAGGGGGGAATTTACTGGTTTAAGTTTCCTCTTAATTCAAAACATTTTGGAATATACAGCGTTAAAAACCGCAAAAGTTGGGAATGTATTATGGCGTTTTGCCTGCTTATTAGACATATATAATCTAGCGGCGGTTTATAACCGCCAATAAGTAATTTCTTATGATCATATTCAACAGGCGATTTGGTTTTAGTGCTATCGGATCGATCCCTACAGCGCTATCGGTTCGATCCCTACAGAGCTATCGGTTCGATCCCTACAGAGCTATCGGCTCGATCCCTACAGAGCTATCGGTTCGATCACTACAGAGCTATCGGTTCGATCCCTACAAAGCTATCGGCTCGATCCCTACAGAGCTATCGGCTCGATCTCTACAAAGATATCGGCTCGATCCCTACAGAGCTATCGGCTCGATCCCTACAGAGCTATCGGCTCGATCTCTACAAAGCTATCGGTTCGATCCTTACAGAGCTATCGGTTCGATCCCTACAGAGCTATCGGCTCGATCTCTACAAAGCTATCGGTTCGATCCCTACAGAGCTATCGGCTCGATCCCTACAGAGCTATCGGCTCGATCCCTACAGAGCTATCGGCTCGATCCCTACAGAGCTATCGGCTCGATCTCTACAGAGAACAGTGGGCACACAAACTATAATCACCTACCATATCCAGCACCAATTATCTGCCAAAACAATCCAACTTCTTGAATTCCCCGCCCCCCCCCCCCCACAAAAGTGAAAACTTGTGCCGGTTGGGAAACGTCATAAACGTGTGTACACATTTTGTTTACCGGTCCACCGACAGGGGGCGCCCTAGCCGCAAGGATATTAGAGATATCTCCGTGTGTCCAAATCGGCATGATTTGCACATATCAGTACTTGAATTACTGATATGTAAAATTGATTTATATCTTTAATTAACGGGCTTTTCATTTCACCGTGAACTGGGAATTAGATATTAGACGACCGTCGTGATCAAGGATTTCTATTATTCGTGAACTGATAATTTTAATACTAAATCAGCGTCAATTGGGAAATCGACAATTTATATCATGTATCCGACCCTTCCATTGTATGCGGGGAGTTCTTCATTTAATTCACCGTGACCTGGGAATAAAAAAAATTATTCTTCGCGAATTGGGAACACGATCATATTCAACAGGCGAGTTGGTTTAAGTGCTATCGGTTAGATCACTACAGAGCTATCGGCTCGATCCCTACAGCGCTATCAGTTCGACCCTTACAGTGCTATCGGTTTGATCCCTACACAGCTATCGGCTCGATCCCTACAGAGCTATCGGCTCGATCCCTACAGAGCTATCGGCTCCACCCCTACAGAGCTATCGGTTCGATCCCTACAGAGCTATCGGTTCGACCCCTACAGAGCTATCGGCTCGATCCCTACAGAGCTATCGGCTCGATCCCTACAGAGCTATCGGCTCGATCTCTACAGAGCTATCGGCTCGATCTCTACAGAGCTATCGGCTCGATCCCTACAGAGCTATCGGCTTGATCCCTACAGAGCTATCGGCTCGATCCTTACAGAGCTATCGGTTCGATCCCTACAGAGCTATCGGCTCGATCTCTACAAAGATATCGGCTCGATCCCTACAGAGCTATCGGCTCGATCACTACAGTGCTATCGGCTCGATCCCTACAGAGCTATCGGCTCGATCCCTACAGAGCTATCGGCTCGATCTCTACAAAGCTATCGGTTCGATCCTTACAGAGCTATCGGTTCGATCCCTACAGAGCTATCGGCTCGATCTCTACAAAGCTATCGGTTCGATCCCTACAGAGCTATCGGCTCGATCCCTACAGAGCTATCGGCTCGATCCCTACAGAGCTATCGGCTCGATCCCTACAGAGCTATCGGCTCGATCTCTACAGAGAACAGTGGGCACACAAACTATAATCACCTACCATATCCAGCACCAATTATCTGCCAAAACAATCCAACTTCTTGAATTCCCCGCCCCCCCCCCACAAAAGTGAAAATTGTGCCGGTTGGGAAAAGTCATAAACGTGTGTACACATTTTGTTTACCGGTCCACCGACAAGGGGCGCCCTAGCCGCAAGGATATTAGAGATATCTCCGTGTGTCCAAATCGGCATGATTTGCACATATCAGTACTTGAATTACTGATATGTAAAATTGATTTATATCTTTAATTAACGGGCTTTTCATTTCACCGTGAACTGGGAATTAGATATTAGACGACCGTCGTGATCAAGGATTTTCATTATTCGTGAACTGATAATTTTAATACTAAATCAGCGTCAATTGGGAAATCGACAATTTATATCATGTATCCGACCCTTCCATTGTATGCGGGGAGTTCTTCATTTAATTCACCGTGACCTGGGAATAAAAAAAATTATTCTTCGCGAATTGGGAACACGATCATCTTCAACAGGCGAGTTGGTTTAAGTGCTATCGGTTAGATCACTACAGCGCTATCGGCTCGATCCCTACAGCGCTATCAGTTCGACCCTTACAGTGCTATCGACTCGATCACTACAGTGCTATCGACTCGATCCCTACATGCTATCGGTTCGATCCCTACAGCGCTATCGGCTCGATCCCTACAAAGCTATCGGCTCGATCCCTACAGAGCTATCGGCTCCACCCCTACAGAGCTATCGGTTCGATCCCTACAGAGCTATCGGTTCGACCCCTACAGAGCTATCGACTCGATCCCTACAGATCGAGCTATCGACTCGATCCCTACAGTGCTATCGACTCGACCCCTACAGCGCTATCGGCTCGACCCCTACAGAGCAATCGGTTCGATCCCTACAGTGCTATCGACTCGACCCCTACAGCGCTATCGGCTCGACCCCTACAGAGCAATCGGTTCGATCCCTACAGAGAGTTTTCGGCCCAATCCCTACAGAGCTATCGACTCGACCCCTACAGGGCTATCGGTTCGATCCCCATAGTGCTATCGGCTCGATCACTATAGAGCTATCGGTTCGATCCCTACAGAGCTATCGGCTCGATCCCTACAGAGCTATCGGCTCGATCACTACAGTGCTATCGGCTTGATCCCTACAGAGCTATCGGTTTGATCCTTATAGTGCTATCGGCTTGATCCCTACAGAGCTATCGGCTCGATCACTACAATGCTATCGGCTCGATCCCTACAGTGCTATCGGTTCGATCCCTATAGTGCTATCGGCTCGATCACTACAGAGCTATCGGTTCGATCCTTACAGCGCTATCGGCTCGATGTCTACAGCGCTGTCGGCTCGATCCCTACAGAGCTATCGGTTCGATCTCTACAGCGCTATCGGCTCGATTCCTACAGAGCTATCGGCTCGATCACTACAGAGCTATGGGCTCGATCTCTACAGCGTTATCGGCTCGATCCCTACAGCGCTATCGGCTCCATCCCTACAGCGCTATCGGCTCGATGCCTACAGAGCTATCGGTTCGATCCCTACAGCGCTATCGGTTCGATCCTTACAGAGCTATCGCTTCGATCCTTACAGCGCTATCGGGTCGATCCCTACAGAGCTATCGGCTCGATCCTTACAGAGTTATCGGCTCGATGCCTACAGCGCTATCGGTTCGATCCTTACAGAGCTATCGGTTCGATCCTTACAGCGCTATCGGTTCGATCCCTACAGAGCTATCGGCTCGATCCCTACAGAGCTATCAGTTCGATCCCTACAGAGCTATCGGCTCGATGCCTACAGAGCTATCGGTTCGATCCCTACAGAGCTGTCGGCTCGATCCCTACAGCGCTATCGGCTCGATGCCTACAGAGCTATCGGTTCGATCCCTACAGAGCTATCGGCTCGATGCCTACAGCGCTATCGGTTCGATCCTTACAGAGCTATCGGTTCGATCCTTACAGCGCTATCGGTTCGATCCCTACAGAGCTATCGGCTCGATGCCTACAGCGCTATCGGTTCGATCCTTACAGAGCTATCGGCTCGATGCCTACAGCGCTATCGGTTCGATCCTTACAGAGCTATCGGTTCGATCCTTACAGCGCTATCGCTTCGATCCCTACAGAGCTATCGGCTCGATCCTTACAGAGCTATCGGCTCGATGCCTACAGCGCTATCGGTTCGATCCTTACAGAGCTATCGGTTCGATCCTTACAGCGCTATCGGTTCGATCCCTACAGAGCTATCGGCTCGATCCCTACAGAGCTATCGGCTCGATCCCTACAGAGCTATCGGTTCGATCCCTACAGAGCTATCGGATCGATGCCTACAGCGCTATCGGTTCGATCCTTACAGAGCTATCGGCTCGATGCCTACAGCGCTATCGGTTCGATCCTTACAGAGCTATCGGTTCGATCCTTACAGCGCTATCGGTTCGATCCCTACAGAGCTATCGGCTCGATCCTTACAGAGCTATCGGCTCGATGCCTACAGCGCTATCGGTTCGATCCTTACAGAGCTATCGGTTCGATCCTTACAGCGCTATCGGTTCGATCCCTACAGAGCTATCGGCTCGATCCCTACAGAGCTATCGGCTCGATCTCTACAGAGCTATCGGCTCGATCCCTACAGAGCTATTGGCTCGATCCCTACAGAGCTATCGGCTCGATCCTTACAGAGCTATCGGTTCGATCCCTACAGAGCTATCGGTTCGATCTCTACAAAGCTATCGGCTCGATCCCTACAGAGCTATCGGCTCGATCCCTACAGAGCTATCGGCTCGATCCCTACAGAGCTATCGGCTCGATCCCTACAGAGCTATCGGCTCGATCTCTACAAAGCTATCGGTTCGATCCTTACCGAGCTATCGGTTCGATCCCTACAGAGCTATCGGCTCGATCTCTACAAAGCTATCGGTTCGATCCCTACAGAGCTATCGGCTCGATCCCTACAGTGCTATCGGTTCGATCCCTATAGTGCTATCGGCTCGATCCCTACAGAGCTATCGGTTCGATCCTTACAGCGCTATCGGTTCGATGCCTACAGCGCTGTCGGCTCGATCCCTACAGAGCTATCGGTTCGATCTCTACAGCGCTATCGGCTCGATCCCTACAGAGCTATCGGTTCGATCCCTACAGAGCTATCGGCTCGATCCTTACAGAGCTATCGGCTCGATGCCTACAGCGCTATCAGTTCGATCCTTACAGAGCTATCGGTTCGATCCTTACAGCGCTATCGGTTCGATCCCTACAGAGCTATCGGCTCGATCCCTACAGAGCTATCGGCTCGATGCCTACAGCGCTATCGGTTCGATCCTTACAGAGCTATCGGCTCGATGCCTACAGCGCTATCGGTTCGATCCTTACAGAGCTATCGGTTCGATCCTTACAGCGCTATCGGTTCGATCCCTACAGAGCTATCGGCTCGATCCTTACAGAGCTATCGGCTCGATCCCTACAGAGCTATCGGTTCGATCCCTACAGAGCTATCGGCTCGATGCCTACAGCGCTATCGGTTCGATCCTTACAGAGCTATCGGTTCGATCCTTACAGCGCTATCGGTTCGATCCTTACAGAGCTATCGGTTCGATCCTTACAGCGCTATCGGTTCGATCCCTACAGAGCTATCGGCTCGATCCTTACAGAGCTATCGGCTCGATGCCTACAGCGCTATCGGTTCGATCCTTACAGAGCTATCGGTTCGATCCTTACAGCGCTATCGGTTCGATCCCTACAGAGCTATCGGCTCAATCCCTACAGAGCTATCGGTTCGATCCCTACAGAGCTATCGGCTCGATCCCTACAGAGCTATCGGCTCGATCCCTACAGAGCTATCGGCTCGATCCCTACAGAGCTATCGGTTCGATCCCTACAGAGCTATCGGTTCGATCCCTACAGAGCTATCGGCTCGATGCCTACAGAGCTATCGGTTCGATCCCTACAGTGCTATCGGCTCGATGCCTACAGAGCTATCGGCTCGATGCCTACAGAGCTATCGGTTCGATCCCTACAGAGCTATCGGTTCGATCCCTACAGAGCTATCGGTTCGTTCCCTACAGAGCTATCGGTTCGATCCCTACAGAGCTATCGGTTCGATCCCTACAGAGCTATCGGCTCGTTCTCTACAAAGCTATCGGTTCGATCCCTACAGAGCTATCGGCTCGATGCCTACAGCGCTATCGGTTCGATCCTTACAGAGCTATCGGTTCGATCATTGCAGCGCTATCGGTTCGATCCCTACAGAGCTATCGGCTCGATCCTTACAGAGCTATCGGCTCGATGCCTACAGCGCTATCGGTTCGATCCTTACAGAGCTATCGGTTCGATCCTTACAGAGCTATCGGTTCGATCCCTACAGAGCTATCGGCTCGATGCCTACAGCGCTATCGGTTCGATCCTTACAGAGCTATCGGCTCGATGCCTACAGCGCTATCGGTTCGATCCTTACAGAGCTATCGGTTCGATCCTTGCAGCGCTATCGGTTCGATCCCTACAGAGCTATCGGCTCGATCCTTACAGAGCTATCGGCTCGATGCCTACAGCGCTATTGGTTCGATCCTTACAGAGCTGTCGGTTCGATCTATACAGCGCTATCGGTTCGATCCCTACAGAGCTATCGGCTCGATCCCTACAGAGCTATCGGCTCGATCCCTACAGAGCTATCGGTTCGATCCCTACAGAGCTATCGGCTCGATGCCTACAGCGCTATCGGTTCGATCCTTACAGAGCTATCGGCTCGATGCCTACAGCGCTATCGGTTCGATCCTTACAGAGCTATCGGTTCGATCCTTACAGCGCTATCGGTTCGATCCCTACAGAGCTATCGGCTCGATCCTTACAGAGCTATCGGCTCGATGCCTACAGCGCTATCGGTTCGATCCTTACAGAGCTATCGGTTCGATCCTTACAGCGCTATCGGTTCGATCCCTACAGAGCTATCGGCTTGATCCCTACAGAGCTATCGGTTCGATCCCTACAGAGCTATCGGCTCGATCCCTACAGAGCTATCGGCTCGATCCCTACAGAGCTATCGGCTCGATCCCTACAGAGCAATCGGTTCGATCCCTACAGAGCTATCGGTTCGATCCCTACAGAGCTATCGGCTCGATGCCTACAGAGCTATCGGTTCGATCCCTACAGCGCTATCGGCTCGATGCCTACAGAGCTATCGGCTCGATGCCTACAGAGGTATCGGTTCGATCCTTACAGAGCTATCGGCTCGATGCCTACAGCGCTATCGGTTCGATCCCTACAGAGCTATCGGCTCGATCCCTACAGAGCTATCGGCTCGATCCCTACAGAGCTATCGGCTCGATCCCTACAGAGCAATCGGTTCGATCCCTACAGAGCTATCGGTTCGATCCCTACAGAGCTATCGGCTCGATGCCTACAGAGCTATCGGTTCGATCCCTACAGCGCTATCGGCTCGATGCCTACAGAGCTATCGGCTCGATGCCTACAGAGGTATCGGTTCGATCCTTACAGAGCTATCGGCTCGATGCCTACAGCGCTATCGGTTCGATCCTTGCAGCGCTATCGGTTCGATCCCTACAGAGCTATCGGCTCGATCCCTACAGAGCTATCGGCTCGATCCCTACAGAGCTATCGGTTCGATCCCTACAGAGCTATCGGTTCGATTCCTACAGAGCTATCGGTTCGATCCCTACAGAGCTATCGGCTCGATCCCTACAGAGCTATCGGCTCGATCACTACAGAGCTATGGGCTCGATCTCTACAGCGTTATCGGCTCGATCCCTACAGCGCTATCGGCTCCATCCCTACAGCGCTATCGGCTCGATGCCTACAGAGCTATCGGTTCGATCCCTACAGCGCTATCGGTTCGATCCTTACAGAGCTATCGCTTCGATCCTTACAGCGCTATCGGGTCGATCCCTACAGAGCTATCGGCTCGATCCTTACAGAGCTATCAGCTCGATGCCTGCAGCGCTATCGGTTCGATCCTTACAGAGCTATCGGTTCGATCCTTACAGCGCTATCGGTTCGATCCCTACAGAGCTATCGGCTCGATCCCTACAGAGCTATCAGTTCGATCCCTACAGAGCTATCGGCTCGATGCCTACAGAGCTATCGGTTCGATCCCTACAGAGCTGTCGGCTCGATCCCTACAGCGCTATCGGCTCGATGCCTACAGAGCTATCGGTTCGATCCCTACAGAGCTATCGGCTCGATGCCTACAGCGCTATCGGTTCGATCCTTACAGAGCTATCGGTTCGATCCTTACAGCGCTATCGGTTCGATCCCTACAGAGCTATCGGCTCGATGCCTACAGCGCTATCGGTTCGATCCTTACAGAGCTATCGGCTCGATGCCTACAGCGCTATCGGTTCGATCCTTACAGAGCTATCGGTTCGATCCTTACAGCGCTATCGGTTCGATCCCTACAGAGCTATCGGCTCGATCCTTACAGAGCTATCGGCTCGATGCCTACAGCGCTATCGGTTCGATCCTTACAGAGCTATCGGTTCGATCCTTACAGCGCTATCGGTTCGATCCCTACAGAGCTATCGGCTCGATCCCTACAGAGCTATCGGCTCGATCCCTACAGAGCTATCGGTTCGATCCCTACAGAGCTATCGGATCGATGCCTACAGCGCTATCGGTTCGATCCTTACAGAGCTATCGGCTCGATGCCTACAGCGCTATCGGTTCGATCCTTACAGAGCTATCGGTTCGATCCTTACAGCGCTATCGGTTCGATCCCTACAGAGCTATCGGCTCGATCCTTACAGAGCTATCGGCTCGATGCCTACAGCGCTATCGGTTCGATCCTTACAGAGCTATCGGTTCGATCCTTACAGCGCTATCGGTTCGATCCCTACAGAGCTATCGGCTCGATCCCTACAGAGCTATCGGCTCGATCTCTACAGAGCTATCGGTTCGATCCTTACAGCGCTATCGGTTCGATCCCTACAGAGCTATCGGCTCGATCCTTACAGAGCTATCGGTTCGATCCCTACAGAGCTATCGGTTCGATCTCTACAAAGCTATCGGCTCGATCCCTACAGAGCTATCGGCTCGATCCCTACAGAGCTATCGGCTCGATCCCTACAGAGCTATCGGCTCGATCCCTACAGAGCTATCGGCTCGATCTCTACAAAGCTATCGGTTCGATCCTTACAGAGCTATCGGTTCGATCCCTACAGAGCTATCGGCTCGATCTCTACAAAGCTATCGGTTCGATCCCTACAGAGCTATCGGCTCGATCCCTACAGTGCTATCGGTTCGATCCCTATAGTGCTATCGGCTCGATCACTACAGAGCTATCGGTTCGATCCTTACAGCGCTATCGGTTCGATGCCTACAGCGCTGTCGGCTTGATCCCTACAGAGCTATCGGTTCGATCTCTACAGCGCTATCGGCTCGATCCCTACAGAGCTATCGGTTCGATCCCTACAGAGCTATCGGCTCGATCCTTACAGAGCTATCGGCTCGATGCCTACAGCGCTATCAGTTCGATCCTTACAGAGCTATCGGTTCGATCCTTACAGCGCTATCGGTTCGATCCCTACAGAGCTATCGGCTCGATCCCTACAGAGCTATCGGCTCGATGCCTACAGCGCTATCGGTTCGATCCTTACAGAGCTATCGGCTCGATGCCTACAGCGCTATCGGTTCGATCCTTACAGAGCTATCGGTTCGATCCTTGCAGCGCTATCGGTTCGATCCCTACAGAGCTATCGGCTCGATCCTTACAGAGCTATCGGCTCGATGCCTACAGCGCTATCGGTTCGATCCTTACAGAGCTATCGGTTCGATCCTTACAGCGCTATCGGTTCGATCCCTACAGAGCTATCGGCTCGATCCTTACAGAGCTATCGGCTCGATCCCTACAGAGCTATCGGTTCGATCCCTACAGAGCTATCGGCTCGATGCCTACAGCGCTATCGGTTCGATCCTTACAGAGCTATCGGCTCGATGCCTACAGCGCTATCGGTTCGATCCTTACAGAGCTATCGGTTCGATCCTTACAGCGCTATCGGTTCGATCCCTACAGAGCTATCGGCTCGATCCTTACAGAGCTATCGGCTCGATGCCTACAGCGCTATCGGTTCGATCCTTACAGAGCTATCGGTTCGATCCTTACAGCGCTATCGGTTCGATCCCTACAGAGCTATCGGCTCAATCCCTACAGAGCTATCGGTTCGATCCCTACAGAGCTATCGGCTCGATCCCTACAGAGCTATCAGCTCGATCCCTACAGAGCTATCGGCTCGATCCCTACAGAGCTATCGGCTCGATCCCTACAGAGCTATCGGTTCGATCCCTACAGAGCTATCGGCTCGATGCCTACAGAGCTATCGGTTCGATCCCTACAGTGCTATCGGCTCGATGCCTACAGAGCTATCGGCTCGATGCCTACAGAGCTATCGGTTCGATCGCTACAGAGCTATCGGTTCGATCCCTACAGAGCTATCGGTTCGTTCCCTACAGAGCTATCGGTTCGATCCCTACAGAGCTATCGGTTCGATCCCTACAGAGCTATCGGCTCGTTCTCTACAAAGCTATCGGTTCGATCCCTACAGAGCTATCGGCTCGATGCCTACAGCGCTATCGGTTCGATCCTTATAGAGCTATCGGTTCGATCCTTGCAGCGCTATCGGTTCGATCCCTACAGAGCTATCGGCTCGATCCTTTCCGAGCTATCGGCTCGATGCCTACAGCGCTATCGGTTCGATCCTTACAGAGCTATCGGTTCGATCCTTACAGCGCTATCGGTTCGATCCCTACAGAGCTATCGGCTCGATGCCTACAGCGCTATCGGTTCGATCCTTACAGAGCTATCGGCTCGATGCCTACAGCGCTATCGGTTCGATCCTTATAGAGCTATCGGTTCGATCCTTGCAGCGCTATCGGTTCGATCCCTACAGAGCTATCGGCTCGATCCTTACAGAGCTATCGGCTCGATGCCTACAGCGCTATCGGTTCGATCCTTACAGAGCTGTCGGTTCGATCTATACAGCGCTATCGGTTCGATCCCTACAGAGCTATCGGCTCGATCCCTACAGAGCTATCGGCTCGATCCCTACAGAGCTATCGGTTCGATCCCTACAGAGCTATCGGCTCGATGCCTACAGCGCTATCGGTTCGATCCTTACAGAGCTATCGGCTCGATGCCTACAGCGCTATCGGTTCGATCCTTACAGAGCTATCGGTTCGATCCTTACAGCGCTATCGGTTCGATCCCTACAGAGCTATCGGCTCGATCCTTACAGAGCTATCGGCTCGATGCCTACAGCGCTATCGGTTCGATCCTTACAGAGCTATCGGTTCGATCTATACAGCGCTATCGGTTCGATCCCTACAGAGCTATCGGCTCGATCCCTACAGAGCTATCGGTTCGATCCCTACAGAGCTATCGGCTCGATCCCTACAGAGCTATCGGCTCGATCCCTACAGAGCTATCGGCTCGATCCCTACAGAGCAACCGGTTCGATCCCTACAGAGCTATCGGTTCGATCCCTACAGAGCTATCGGCTCGATGCCTACAGAGCTATCGGCTCGATGCCTACAGAGCTATCGGTTCGATCCCTACAGAGCTATCGGCTCGATCTCTACAAAGCTATCGGTTCGATCCCTACAGAGCTATCGGCTCGATCCCTACAGAGCTATCGGCTCGATCCCTACAGAGCTATCGGCTCGATCTCTACAGAGAGCAGTGGGCACACAAACTATAATCACCTACCATATCCAGCACCAATTATCTGCCAAAACAATCCAACTTCTTGAATTCCCCCCACCCCCACAAAAGTGAAAACTTGTGCCGGTTGGGAAACGTCATAAACGTGTGTACACATTTTGTTTACCGGTCCACCGACAGGGGGCGCCCTAGCCGCAAGGATATTAGAGATATCTCCGTGTGTCCAAATCGGCATGATTTGCACATATCAGTACTTGAATTACTGATATGTAAAATTGATTTATATCTTTAATTAACGGGCTTTTCATTTCACCGTGAACTGGGAATTAGATATTGGACGACCGTCGTGATCAAGGATTTTCATTATTCGTGAACTGATAATTTTAATACTAAATCAGCGTCAATTGGGAAATCGACAATTTATATTTATGTATCCGACCCTTCCATTGTATGCGGGGGGTTCTTCATTTAATTCACCGTGACCTGGGAATAAAGAAATTTATTCTTCGCGATTTGGGAACACGACCCCCCCCCCCCCCCCTAGATAGGACATATTGGACATAGAGATATCTATGTCCAAATGCTAAGCATAAGCAAGCGCCATTTAGAGATATGTTTAAATGGTGTAACCAAATGTTTAAATCATTTGCATATACTCCATTAAAGTCCACTTTGGCTTGCCATAGACCAGGAACACTGTTTAATACGCACAAAAGAGCTTAATTCGGATATACGCATGACAAAATTGTCACACCTTTATTAATGCATTGGCTTCCCATAGCTTGTCAGCAGTCCCAACCAAACTCGCAGTCCACGCCAAATTATCGATCGAAAACAGCCACGTCGGATGAAAACATCCGGTTGGCAGTTGTCGGAAGGCGAAGAAAAGATAGCGGAGTTAACTTAACCCAGTTGCAGGAGTGAGCAGGTTAGTATTGAACGCAGGACACTGACATGTTAGCAGGTTAGAGTTTCGGTATGTCTGTGTGTTTTCCAACACCGTTGATGACACTGACACTGGTACATATATGTTTAGCTTTGACATATCTGTCGTAAATTCCGTAATCTCATATCGTGCATGATGCAGCGACAGCGCACCCGTCCCTGCGGCCAATAATGAATATTATCTGACAATCACAGCAGCCATGAAATGCGATAGCGCGGCTGCATAGCCACAGACATTGGACAGATGGACAGGTGGAGTAGATGCCAAGTAACACATGTCAAATCATCATACAGTTACAATGGTTTTCTATTTCTGTATGATTATGTAATTCATAGAAAGCTTTAAACTGTTTGAGAAATGCATGCATTATGAATATTATGACATATCTTGTGACATAATTAGATCTGTAGTTCAACAAATATTAAATATATTCTGGCGTCTCCGCTCCTAACTTGGCAACTTATAGATCTATTTAGATATGTCAATAAGGAAGCCTTTTGGGAAAACTGGGTATATTATTATACAGAAACCAGCTTATATATCATATCATATATCATAAATTGATTCATATCAAGTTGCACTCCACTTAGATATTCTGTATTTACCCATAGTCTAATAAGTAGCTCCACCTAGTGGCAAATAATACAGTAAACATGATAAATAACATAGCTCATGTATTTGACTGTTATGGCTTATTCTACCCTTTTATGCTTCTACCTTATATCATTCTCCTATATAGGTATATGTATGGCCAATTAACAACCGAAATTGATCTTCTGTGACTCTTTACTTTCTTTACTGGTTTCGGTCAGTTTTGATCGGTATAGGTATAAAGATATAAACAGGGAGAACTGACTACTTTTAAGAGAAGATATAGTAGCAATGATGTATTAATTAAGAGTTTCTAAATATTTATATCTATGATATCTTATATCATAATTTAGTAAATATACTTAATAAATATACTCCAGCTTTTTCTAAAGAAATGAAATAAAATTATGGTACAGGTTGAGGTAAAACTGAAGATAAGACTTTGAATAATTACAAAAGCTGAAATTACTGTAATAATTTAGGAATTCTTAGTTATAGGCATGATAAGATTTTGTATATTTGAATATGGTTTTAATATGATACTCTGGTATACCTAAGTTAATAGCTACTTAATATTTACATTAAGTATCAAATATTTTATGTTCTATGAGGATGGATTCACAGATACCACTGTATAGTAAAATATATAATTTAGGAACTGTTTATAAACCTGGTAAAGATATATACAATCGAGAAGTATTTTTAATGTCTAAATCTAATCATAGACACAGGATACAGTTGTTATAGTAATATTGCAAATGGTCCTGATATACCTTAAGTACAAATCACATTTGGACATAGTCACTTACGCTGGCATAGGTCAGGTTGTATTGAAAAAGACTTCTGCCAGTTTCTGTAGTGATTTAAATACAGTAAATCTAATGCTATGAGCTGTGATACCTATATCTGACTTGTATAGATATAGCTAACATAATTACAGAAGCAAGGCAATCATTTCTCAAAGTGCTAATATCTGTACTAGTTCAGTGATTCTGATAGCTGTGTGTCTTGCATCATTTGTAACATAAAAATTGCAATTTCGCAATTTCATTGAGCTGTGAGTAGACATGGTGATACATTGTAAATTTATAGTGAGCAGACTATGCAATCTTTCATTTAAATTAATATCCCATTATTTTTTGGATATCCCAGAATTTTAAGAAGCACTGGGACCCACTACTGGCCTACCTATCAGAATCACTGCTGGTTATAACTCAAGTCATTCACATCCACCTGCAATACTGCATATATATGACTTGAACTACTTGAAATGTTAGTCAAAATTTCAAAAAGTGGATAACTAAATTCTCATCTATAGTCATCTGTTTATATCTAATATTGACTTAGGCTGAATAGAGGTGAGCTCGCATAGGGATATAAAGGGGGTCCACATATGCAATCTGTGTTTAGGGGTGTCTGAATTAAAAGTTAGTAGATGTCTCGTATTGACAATGAAAATGATTTTCTATTTGCAGATTTACATTCAAGCTTACAACTGCTACAGAAACATCAGGGATATAACTAATCATGGTCTTTACTCTCCTTTTGCATTATGGAAAAAGCAAGAGTTAAGGCTGGTTGGTTTGATAAAATGTGAAACTATTGTGCACTGCAAGTGAAGATACAATAATTAGTGGATTGGTGTTGTACAAATATTGATGTGTGAAGAACATAGTAAAGACATAATGGCCGGCAAGCAGACTAATTGGCCTTATGTGATCAATCTGGGCAACAGTATTATAGGAGTCAGTGTTCTGGCGATGCCCTACTGCTTCAAGCAGGTATGTATTGCTGCATTTGGCATATCACAGTTTTATTTTCTTGTTGATTACCGATTGCTAGTGTGGTAATGGGGCTGCTGCTCTTATATAAGCCACAATCCTGTGTCATATGACCTTGTTTTTCTGGTAGAAGGGAGATTATATATTGTCAGTGCCTGTTAGCTATATTTTATTTTTATATTTGTGCTATCCATTAATCTTATATTTTATAAAGTGAAAATTGTCAAATGTTGTGTTTAATAACTAATCAAAAATATTGAATGGGATAGTTTATCGATTTTATGTTTATGTGTCAAGTCTATAACATGTATAAATGTCTCTTGAATTGTGAAACCCTTTTCTTTTATCAGTGTGGCATGCTGTTGGGTGTGATATTGCTGATATCCAGTGCTTGGTTGACACATGTATCCTGCAACCTGTTGATCAGAGCGGCCGTCGCAGCTAGGCGGAGATCATACCAGTATCTGGGTAGGTGTAGCCCTAGGGGTATGACCCTTACTATCACCCTGGTTACCAGGTACCGGTACACCCGTACCGACTAAAACATCGATCAAAAGACGTGACCGTTTGTGTGGGTTATTGATTTATTGTATTTGCGATCAGTTCCGATGGAATACAACACACATAGATGTTTATCCACAATTGGCAGTGCATATAATACCGGGCAGAACAAGGGAACATTGCAACTGAAAAATTAGATCTTCATCTACCTTACGTATCTGCCGAGGGTACATGTTGGTTCATATCTCTCTTGCTTGCTTTCTGGTAAAGCCGCTTTCTTTACAAGCCACCTCTCGTCCCGACTCCTTCTTTCCGCTCCCCTTTCCCCCAACCCCTCTCCCGCCGTTTACTTTATCGTCCGCTTTCCCCCGTCCCCTCTTCCCATGCCCTCTCCTACTGTTTACGCTGCCGCCGTTCTATTTCCCCCCGCCCCCTCGTCCCGTTCGCTCTCCCGCCGTTCCCTTTGCCCCGCCCCCTCTCCCCTCGTTCCCCTCGATTTAACTCGACATGTTGTCCCCACTCCTATCCATGAGACGCTCCGTCTGTCCACATTTCGTCTTGGCTATGCTGTGGTTTCATATATCATTTGGTGTACCGCGTATATATAACCATACCTCTATGACATATATATAAGCTTCCGTGTGCATGCAGTGGCAGACTTTACTACCGTTTGATAATCAGTCGATTAAACGAATCGATTGATCGATAGATAGACGATTCCTTGCAGCTGCACATGCTTGCATCTATGACCTAGATATGTAAAGACTACGAACGTCCCCCCTCCCCAACCCACACACCACCTACCTGTTTACACGTGTCCATTGATTCATCCTGATCTCCTAGCACCCTACCACATGTAATATCCCAGTTTCCGCGCATAGCTATATGTCGAAACTGGCCTTTTGATAATTGAATTTAAAACGAATTTAACGCTATGTTAGTGTTGGGTGATACAAGTCCATCCATCAGTCCCAAGAATTTGTAGGCCTGGTTTAGACCATGTGTGCAACGACGTGCTCTAAAACCCCAATCCATCTATCATCTAATAGTCCCAAGGATATTCTAGGCCCAGTTTAGACCATGGCAAAATGATCTAAAGCCACAATCAATCTGTCATGTAATAATCCCAGGATTTTTCTTAGGCTAGGTTTAGACTACGTATGTGTGAACCAAAGCGGTCGAAATTGCTACTCCGTCCATTCATTTGGACAACAATGGTGATCTCGATCCTGACAACAACGTTATAGTTGTAAGCCATATCGGACATGTGTCGTGTCGGATGCAGAAATCGACTAATGTTCGATTAGGGTCCAAGTAATTGGAATTTATTAATGAACTGCGCCGTTAAAATATTTTTCAAATAGATATCAAGTCAACGATTGTACTAAAAGACGAACATGCATGCAAATGCGAAACGCCCTGCAAACGTAACGTTTATAGTATTGCCAACTCAGCTCCATACGGGCTGAAAGGTCAGTGGTGAAATACGCGGTCTTCCGTTATTGTTCCCTGATATAGATTATTGGCTGCCTGATCCCTCCAACGCCACGTGGCACTGCCGTTTGTCATCTCCACCCCCCCCACCCCCGCCCCCTGGCCCCACACCCAGGCCAGATCAAAAGACATTTCGATCAAACATTGGCTGACGGTAACGTGCTGTGACACAGGTCACGGTGGCATACCATTTAATATTAGAGACGTGATGTTTTATGTTGACCTGGATGCGTTTGATTATTATTGCTTTATTTTGAAAGGAAATGTTTGTGTGGTTATCATAACATTGCGTCATCGCTTCCGATAACTTGATAAAGTATGCGTTACATAGTTATACCCATGCGTAATCTACTGCCAATCTGTTTAATGCAGTATTTACCGCTAAAAGGTGCTATCGTAGCGTCAGAAGGCAGTGCAGAGGGAGTATCTGGGAACAGCCGTCAGAGTTCCCACGGGGAAAATCCTTGAAAAAAAGCTATCATGAAAAGTCAACGATTGTTGTTTTGCAAGAAGTCATGGAAAGTGGCTCGGATGGGTAGAAGGTCATCGGAAAATCATGCAATTCTACCCCCCCTCCCCCCTCCCCTCCTCGGTTTCACGACTTATGTGTCTTTGGTTTAATGTCACTATCTTGGCTATGGCATTATTCCGCTTTGCAAATTTGAAAATGGTAAACTACTTCCCTTTCTTACTTTCATTACGTATATATTATTTGTTCCTTGGGGCAGTTACTTCTGTGTAGTATTATTAAAAAGTGGAAGGTTTAAAGGTGGTGGCGTCCCTTTTCCTCCAGATACTGTTAACAACAGGAGGAGGGCGTCTTGCAGAAGAGCCTTTGCGGCCGATCGGTAGAACACTCGATTGCACATCAATAGGTCCCTGGTTCGATACCCGCTCTGTGCGATCTAATCTACGGTATATTTCATCTCGATCGCTCTCTGTCCCCGGGGGTTCCTTGGCTTAATGTAGCCATCGCGCACAAGACGCGTCTAAAATTGCAATCGATCCATCTTGCAGAAATGCTACTGGCTTTCTGACCTTTACCTGCAAAAATGACCTTTACCATGAGGGCGATTATTCCATGTACACATGCTACAGACCGAGGAAATCCTCATAGAAAATCGTTTGTTATGGAGGAGTCATGAAAAGGTTGTTACCCAACTTGTGTGGGAACCCTAAGCCGTAAACCAATCGATAATTGTTTAGAATTTACGCAATTTTTTCTGATGGCACTCAATCGTGACTGTTACTTGCGCTCACCTCACGATGAAAGTGAAGGTCCCACTAATTGTATGCTTAGAGTTGTTGTTGAGCTCCAGTGGCGCTACGATGCCTAAAGCTCCACATTGCTACAGAGCAAACCGGATCAAGCTAGACTCATAGAATGCTATATATATAAAGTCAATGACTTTCACAGCCATGCCTTGTAACTGAGGATAAGTTATCTATGCCGTGTACCGATACCGGAGCAGAACATAGGACGTATATACTACTGACTGTTATTGATTTAGAAATATTTCTGTTGTCCTACCTGCACGCATGTGAAACAATATAACCGTAAATATTCGATTTATCGACCCCAAATCCATAGTTATGTAGCCTGCAGCATACATCTGTCTTTCATCTGACTGATTTACTGTTGCAGCGTTCCATGCGTTTGGCATAGGGGGAAAGTTGGCCGTGGAAATATGGTGAGGTCCTATTGCTTTTTAATGTTACGTTTAATATTTAATGTTTTTTGCAACGCAAATTATGTCAGAGTTTAGTGATCTTCTGTCGTGTAATGTTTTCGATAAACGCTAATTATGTCAGTGTTAACTGATCTTCCGTCGTTATTATATATAGCCACACGAGCTGTAATTACCATTGTCATTTTTCAATTAAGATAGTCACATGCTTAATCTTATGACTGAAAAAATTATATATGGCCGATTAAAAAAAACATGACAGTTTCAATAAAGACCTGTGCTTTTTCTTCTCGCAGCATCATAGGTCTTCTAATAGGAACATGTGTCGCCTTTTGGGTGATAATAGGGGATTTGGGACCCATCATTATATCCCGAGCCACAGGATGGGGGGTAAGTAACAAGGTTCCACTATATCCGAAGCAAAAAAACTAGTCACTAGCTTTATAAGCGGTAACTTGCCATGTTTCCCATAAACCGCTTGAGAGTTTGCTTGTTTGGTTAATATCTCTTTAACAGAATCCGCACTATATTGCTATAATTAAAGCAGTCGAATGATAACCGATGTATTATGCTGTTCGTTCTTAGGCATAAACAAAGCCGTTATAAACCGATAATTGTGATATCAAGCGGAACCACTGGGGTTGTAAACCTGTCGTTATGTAAGTCGATACAGGTACACGTTGTTTCATCCCGCAACGAAACATCTCTTAACGTACACGTTGTTTCATCCCGCAACGAAACATCTCTTAACGTACACGTTGTTTCATTATACAATGAAACACGTTTCTTTAAGGTCGCCATGTGAGTATTCTCCGTTATTTCCTTGGCAGAACACGAGCAATTTGCGGACAGGTTTGATGATTTCGCTCGGTATATTTGTGGTTATGCCGCTGGGGATGTTGCGCAACGTCGAGAGCCTGAGCAACGTCAGCGCCCTGTCCATCGGCTTCTACACAGTGTTCATCGTCGAGGTAAGTCCCAAACTAAGTCCTCGATCATTGGTTCGAGCCCTGCTGTGGCCATGTCTGTGTGGTCGAGAGGATAAAGATCCCATGTCCTTCTTCGCAAAGAGTAGGGGGTTACCCCGTGGTCATGTCTCCGCTCTTACCTTCCTTCTCCCATTGACGCGATATGACCACAAGTGGTTCAAGCGTCCTGAATATACAGCCAACCAAACTAAGTTACTTACCAACAGATAGTCTTGTTGTTTGATGGTGAGTCATCTGGTAATACGGTCTTGTGATATTTACATAATTATACCGAATAATAGATTTTCATTCAAGTGAAGTCCAAATTCTTTTCATCGAGTATTGATATGGATAACGAGAACAGTAACGGAATAAACTTGGCCAAGAAGACTTTAGATAAGACCTGTTATATCGCTGGCGCTGGAGGCATCGCGTAGTCTGATGCTCAGTCTGAAATATTATTCTAGTCGTGGTATCTTAAGGCGGCGTTATCCTTAAGTCTTTGAGAGTTAACATGAGACGACATATCAGTACATAAGTTGCATATATTGAATATTATATGAAGCACAAATGATAAACATATAAGACTGTTTAGCATATATTCAAGTTGATAAACCAATGTGGATTCAATTGGGTAAAGTTGTGCGAGTCAATATTCAAACGTGCATTACATAAGCCACTTTGCGAGGGGTAATTAATTTCAATCAATTAATAATTATTGTAATCGATGACTGGTCCAGATGCACTATTGTAGATGACTTTGTCCTTACGCTCCGTCCTTGGTTTTACGACAGGTGTTTGCCACAGCCTTTCCCAACCTGTGGTCTGGGGTGTGGGTAGCTAGTGTTGTCTACTGGAACCCAGAGGGTGTCTTTAAATGTCTGCCAATCTTTGCGCTGGCCTTTTCCTGTCAAACGTGAGTACGGATCGATTTAGAGTTCTCGTCAATCACCTGACGCAGAAATTCCAGGATGTTTAGCTTAGGAGTCGTTGTTGTTGTCTCATTTGTAGGAAAGTAATTTGTTGCAGTAGTTTTACAGTAGTTTCTACTATATGTAGAATTACATATATATAACAAATAGTTAGTTGTCACGTTTTATGCATGCTTTATTTAACAATAATGCGGTATGTGCAATCTGATGTGCCTTGGTGTTGCTCAATATATAACGTTATAATTCTAAAATTAACATTAACGTTATAAAATAATATATAAGAATGTTTTGATGGCAGAAACGGAAATACTTTTCCGACAAGAATGTTCGCTTGGCATATCATCATGACGAGCTGTGATTGACGTGGAAGAAAAACTAAAATATACACTAAAGCTAAAACATTCAATTTAGCAGACGGTTCTATGCCCGTTTTCCGTAGAATTCACGGATCGTTGGAAATTTCCCGACCCTGTCAGGACTCGAATCGTTTATGACACATGCCTAGCAAACTATTAATTTACACTTGATTTTGCTGTGATCGTTTTGTCGTTTGATTCGCCGCTTTGTTGTTCTACGTAGGTTTATCACATCCGCACTGAGATATTTGTCTCAGGTTCGCCATGCGCTCACAAGGACGTTTTGTTCTTGCCAATACCTTAGTCTTGAGCTCATCATCTCCTCGCTGAGACATTATGTAACTGAGACATTTTTCTCGGGCTCACCATGTGCTCACTCGGCATTTTGTGCTCAAGATATTGCTCAAGTTTGTCATTAACCCGTTTCTCGTCTCATAGGCCCATATTGTGCTCACTGGGACATTGTTTTCTTGGAACATTTCAGCAAATATGTCTAAGTTTCGTGTACCCATCCGTTGAACACATCGGCCTCGGCATAGCACCCATTAATTTGCTACTTCCTCGTGCCTTTTGTGGATCGTATGCGTGTGTGCGCTCCATCTTTGACGTAATGCCAGATCTGTCGTCTTAAGCTGATTTCGGTGCCTAGAACAAAATGAACGGTTCCATTTCAGAGAATCATAATTTATTTCGACCAAGAAAAGAAATTTGACAGTTGTCATTTGTTTTCTGTCAGCTCGATGTCTATTATAAACTTCCACTGTTAACTATCTACAAATTAGTTTCAACTAAATTGCATCACGAGACTGACTCAATTTATATGAACTGCAAATTTTGTTCATTACGCATTACGACAGATCTGGCATTGCGTCAAACCTGGAGCGCACATGCTTGTTATACATACAATCTAATTGTTGAAATCCAGTTCATATATTGCTATATAACGCCTTATTTCTTGCAATGGGAGACATCTGCGCTTGCGTCTCACTATAGTACGCCACAATGCTATGATCTCTATTGGGTCGTGAATTTGAATGCTGACAGGGAGACGCCATATGACGATCAGTTTGTCAAGGCACCAGCTGTTGCTAAAACAAATAGGCTTAAAGCGGCTGTAGGAAAAAGTCAATGGCCAATGTTCCTGCATGATATGGAGAACATAAGGCGATATGGAATGGTCTTTAAAGCGGGTGTCCAACCTAGTTTAATCGCGATCTGCACCGAAAGTTTACATTTTAAAACTAAATTGGTGAGTGTTAACGCTTCGTTTCGGCCTACTGGTAAGGAGAAAAAAAATAAGGCAACCCACCCCAGCAATGTCAAGCGGAGCGCCATTTTGCCGAGAGCAGAGACGCATATTGTGACTATTCATATGGCGCCGCCTTACGTTATAAGTCGCGGAGAGAGAGATCAGGGCCGCGATTTACAGATGAACAGCGGCAGTTCCAAGCTGCGCAGTAGCGCAAGATCTTAGTGTTTCATGGAAAAGTACCATCCACACAAATTGATATACGTCTTGCGGCGATTGACTCCGCAACGGTGCCATGATTGGAGTTAGAATTGCAGCTCTTTATATTAACGATGATCACGCGCTCTTGTATGGCTCACACAATAGGCGCAATTTCCGGTTTGAATAAATTAGAGTATCGCCTCCTGATTGGTCAATCGCTGACACGCCTCCAAAAAGGGCTGCCACCTGGGTAGGCGGCGACATCGTGCTTGACGGTCACTTCTAAATTTTATTGCGAGCTACAGATAGAACGAAAAATTCTATACTTTGGAGGATAGACAATTGAGTATTACATGAATCGGTAAAGCAGCGTTAGAAACCAGGCTGGCGGTTTCCTTTAAGATAGCAACCCTCATTGCGTTTCCTCACCCTCTAGCTTGTGTTGTGTGAGTCCATCCGGCATTGGTCACCACTTACGATACGATGTTGTGTTTAATGTAAATTCACCAGTGATCTGCTTAGGTTTTTTTTCATAAGAACCCTCTACTGATATCACGTGGTGTTTCCTGCATAGAAAATATTGTTTTTTAATTAGTATTGATTAATCTATTGCATCGGATTTTTATATGGTTATCGGTTGTTGTAAATTAGATATTTTGAGGGAGTAATATTGTTAGTATTGAAGAGTTCTCTGTTAGTTCTTAGCCTCTATGTAAAACGAATTGAAATGACGCAAATTGCGCGTGAGCTTGTTTCCAGGTTCTTATTTGGCATTCCAAGGCTCTTTAAGAATTTATTTCAAAATTACGAATCTTATGTAACAATAACTTTGAATTAGTGTTGGGATGCTTCTGGTGAGCCTAATTTGCTATTTTTTCTGTCACGGAGTGACATCGCTAATTATTTTTAAATATTTTGTTGTTATTATTTATAAATAACAGCCAACTGGGTCCAAAATACATATAATGTATTTTATGTACATATATCTATAAATATCAATGTATATATCTCTGTAAATAGTTGTTTTGTAATAACGGGGCTAAGCGACAAGACAACTTTACGCTGAAGCCGAGCACGGGTCATACGGCAGCGCCCCTTTCCTCATGTCCTAACGGTGATAGAACTTTCTTTGATTGCAGCCAACTGTTTGTCATATATGATGCTATTCTGGAGCCGAACATCAAGCGGATGAATGTGATCTCCAAGAACGCGGTTAGGATGTGCACAGCTGTCTATCTGTGCGTAAGTAGCACTGTGCTGAGCGGGCGATAATCGGTGGGTTTTGTTATTGCAGCCAGCTGTTTATTATTTACGAGGCCCTGCCAGATCCTTGTACTAAACGTATGAGCAGCATTTCTTGGCGTGCCGTGGGATTGTGTTCTTCAATATATTTGTTAGTAAGTAAAAACAATAAGGCTCAATTTTCCCGCCCGGATCATTCAGAACCCGATGCTGAGTTCTGTCGGTCACTGGGGAAAAGGGCTTCACAGGGAACACGCATGCGCACTCGCGTGTATGGCGAGAGCTGTGTTCCCCTGTGTAGTACTCCTTTGTACAATTGAGGATTCACAGCGGTCGGGAAGGTATTCCGACGTAGCCAATCCTCCTAGGTTTCATCTTGTATGTGGAGCTCCAATCCATTTCTATTTCGGTGACGTTTTTTGTTTGTTTGATTTTTCTTATATCCAAGTCTGTAATACGGCCTGGTTCGATGTTGTCTTGACCTTAACCTTGATCTGGGTCGGGTCAAGTCGCATTGACCCTCCTCGTATACAATTAGGCGCATGTTTTGGTTGCGGAATGATACTTTCCGACCGCGTGAACCGGCCGTTCCCGACTCCGCGCCGCATCCCTGTACAGAGCATATCGGGGGTGAAAGCGGTCCTCTCTGACCTTCTCGAGCTTTGACATCCTAGTAACCTTGTTGTCGGTTTGTGTTGTTGGTCCCTTGCAGCCAGGTTATAATGCTGTTTGACACCATGGCCGGCTGTACTGTCAGACGTATTGACACTATTACTAAGAGCGCAATATGGTTGAGTATCATCGCCAATATGTTTGTGAGTATGCCTCTCCACCCCCGATACCTGTTCCTTGGGATGGCATGGCAGTCGTTAATAACACTTTTTTTGCCCTTCCCAACTCGCTGCCTTCACTGTATATTGCTGAGGAACGTTGGAACTATTTTTTGTGTAAGGTTTTGGTCCGGTTTCTCCTTGTTTGATTTTCGTTTTCTGTGTTTACGACTTATTTGATGTCACCTCATACATCATCGATTGTAAAAATCCACAAAGACTGCGACGACTCAAATATTCTCTGCTTGCCGTGGTCGTAGATAAATCTCCACCCTCCCCGGCCCTTGATACACTGCCCTTTTCTGAAGGCCACGCGATATGACAGAGTGAGGTGGTGGCTATGTCGTTTATAATTCGCATAAATAACCATGGTATGCACTTTTTCTGCTTGTCGACGCTAGCATAGTCCAAGGGGTGGCCATGCCATTGACGAAGTCAAACCGTTTCCAACGTCACTTCTATCAATTCTGAAGTGTCTGACGTCAATTTTGAGTCAGTGGCAGTGATCCTTTGTGGCGAAGCGAATGTGGTTTATTGCCAGAGTTGGATGGTGTTTCCCAGGTTGAGGTTTTTTTTCTCAATGTCTGTAGGCATCATACTCATGATACATTTAACGGTCAGCTACCAACCAACCGTAATTTTGACTTTAGCTCTTTTGGGAATCAAAATGACCTCGTAAATGGTCCAAATGGTTTTGTTCACGCTCAAGTGTTTCTCAACACCGGAAGTGTCAAAGTTAACTTCCGGTTCCGAACAGGACATATTGTTAGTCGTGGTCATTGCCGTAGCATTATTTGCACACACTTATGCCAAAAGAAAGTGGCTTATATTCGGCTTTAGTTGCATCAGCGCTTCATTTTGTTCCAAAAACTACTTTAGGTTGCTTTGTTTTAAAAGCGTGACCGGAAATTAACCGCCCTGTATTATAAACAAAGAAAAATTCTATATTTTTGGATATAATAATATTTTTAATTGTCGTTCTCTATTATACTCTAATCCGTAGCATTTTTGTGTTTGTTAATAACTCCCATAATATAATAATAACCATTACGCCTGTCTTGGTACTGTTTAGTGTTTATGTTGATGGCGCCAGGAAGCCTAGGTAGCTTGTTCGTTTTTTACGCGCGCGAAAACGCTGACGGTGGTTCACTTGACTGCCGCTAGGTGGGATTCTTCGGCTACATTGCCTTCTGCGACGAGGAAATTGCGGGCGACGTGCTCATGAACTTCAAGCCCACCATCTTCACCCAGGCCATCAAGTTCGGCTTCGTGCTCTCGGTGGCCGTGGGCTTTCCGCTCATCATCTTCCCCTGCAGGGCCAGCATCTACACGCTGTTCTTCTCCAGGGTAAGTTCAGTTCTCGCGGCACGGTAGGCTTTTAAACACAGCATGCGGCCAACGCCAGACTCTTATATACCTCCACGGGACACGGGCGGGCTGTTTGTCAAATATTTTTTTACATATAAATAGACATAGATATATTTGAATTTTGTGTGTGTTACGTGGTTGTGGTGGCTGCAGCCATTTAGCCCACACAGTTTGCATTCCATCTAGTTTCTGACCCTCTGCAGTTCCACTGCTCCACATGTCCTAAGCTTGGCGGGGTGGGGTGGAGCTTCGTACCTGAGTGGCTAGCGACACTGAGCTTCATGCCAATAGTCCCGGCTCCATCCTTCATCGTGGTCCGTATTAAGGCTGAGGATGGCTTTTCTTATCGTCCGATCCTTATCCCAGCAAGCTCCGTGGCCGTTTGGGATAACTGTAGCATAAAGAAGCACCACTACTTGATATGTAGTCCAGTAATGTCGAAAATTGCTGATATAGAGGCTAAAAATAGCAGGATTAAATAAATGTTATCAATAAATAACAGAAGCGCGTCTCCGGCTAAGATTGATGACGTCAGCAAACTTTATCCCTCACACTTTTGAATAAGGTGAAAGTTTGCTGCGTTTAATGGTAAGAACCTACTGAAATATTTTTATAAAAGTAGAATAGATTTTGCATATAATCGTCATTGGTGGCTTGCTGTATTTGGACGGCATGTTGTAGATGGTTTTGCTAATAGTTATATCTGTAAATAATGCCCCAATAATAAACTGTGGTTTGTTAGGAAAGGCACGATCACCGGTAATACTGTGAGGTATCGTTTCCATGCTGTTATAAACAGTGAGAATTGGGGTCTGTTTATCAGGGCAAGGCTCCAGCTATGTTTCTATGAGAATCCGTTGTACAAACGTGTGCATGTAACTAACGCATATAGAATATTTATATATACGTGCATATTTGCAGGTGTCAGAAAAGGTAAGACGGTGGACTTTTAGTTCATACCTGTAAATAAGCCTATTATCCAAGTGTATTCCTTGTACAATTCATCATAGACACTAGCGTATTGACGCCTTTAGCTGTCAAAGCCTTGGCACCAGTCATTTAATTGGCACCAGTCGTTTGGCACCAGGCGTATGGCACCAGGCGTGGGGCACCAGGCATATGGCACCAGGCGTATGGCACCAGTCATATGGCACCAGGCGTATGGCACCAGACGTATGGCACCAGGCGTATGGCACCAGTCATATGGCACCAGGCATATGGCACCAGGCGTTTGGCACCAGGCGTATGGCATCATTCCATCGCACTGGGCGTATTTAATAGACCGCATACAACATAGCAATTTAGGCACGCCGATTAGGTCCGTTATGTTTATAATTTTTGTATCATTGCTTTGAGTACTTTATGTAAATATTCTTCAATTCTTCGGCCACTAATGAATTTGTCCTGCAGAAATTATATTTCGTTCACTCGGTACATGCTTTAGATCTCCCCACTCATGCTTGTCTAGTCTTTATAACTCTTGTCGCTTCTGGTTATATAAAGAGTAGGCTCAGACTCCCAATGACGGCACTATATCGTGTATGCTACTAGAGGGTTGATATAAAGAGCTATGACACTGCTAGAGGGTGGATATAAAGAGCTATGATACTTATGCGGCTGTTTCGTCTGATAGGTGGTCGCCACTGAGGTAATTACACAGACAGCGTACTGTTGGCGTCCATCAGGGCATGGCTTGGTGCGGGTGAAGGAAATACAGCTAACTTCATTATCAGCCACCCAATAGCTATCTTACATAATCTAATAGCTGATATAATCGAATAATTCATGTAAGCTTATACATAATCTCATCCATCCAAATATCATCTAACCCTTTTTGTTATCCCTTTATCGTCGAATCCTTTCAATCATCCACCCCTTCTATCGTTCAAACCCTTCTGTGACCCAGCCCCTTCTGTCGTGAAACCCATTCAATAATCCCACCCATTCTATGTTCCAACGCATTTAGTCATCCAACCAATTTAATCATCCAACCAATTCTATCATCCAACTCATTCTACCATCCAACCGATTCTATCATCCCACCCACTTTATCATCCAAACCACCTTATCATCCCACCCACTCTATCATCCAACCCATTCTATCATCCCACCCATTTTTTTCATCCAACCAATTCTATCGTCCAACTCATTCTATCATCCAATCCATTCCACTATTCAATCCATTATTTCCTCCAACCCTATCATCCAACCCTATCATCCAACCATATCACCCAACCCTATCATCCAACCATATCACCCAACCCTATCATCCAACCCTATCATCCAACCATATCACCCAACCCTATCATCCAACCATATCACCCAACCCTATCATCCAACCCTATCATCCAACCATATCACCCAACCCTATCATCCAACCATATCACCCAACCCTATCATCCAACCCTATCATCCAACCCTATCATCCGAGGCCTAGTATCCCAAGGCCTGTCTGGACAGCTTTTTAACCGACATATAATTCTTCTGCACGCGGTGGCAGTTAGCTATCCACGGCAGGCTCCAATTATTACGGCGCTCGCGAGTAGTCTTGTGTAGTTGAAGGTTACTTACTAGCCATTGTAGCGTAGCATCCCCAAATATATACTATAAATATATACTATATAGTTGAAGGTTACTTATCATCCACGGTATCGTAGCATCCCCAAATATATAGGCCTACTATAAATATATACTGTATATGCATACATATAAAGGGACATAGCGCAACAAATAACTTATGAGATATGAGAGGATATTATATTTATGTGCGGGGTTTGAAGTCTTTACTTACAATACAACCATACCGTTTACATGTTACCGCTGAAACACATTAACATTTTGGTACTTCCCAACAAGTTTTTTAGCCGTTCAAAGGCTTCATTATGACCTATACATGCCCGTTAGCAAGTCGTCAGTGTATATGAAACTTAACTTAGATTGTGTAAAAAGTAATGACACGTGACAAGTGCCAACGAGCCCATGGCATGAATGTTTGAATGGTCCTGGTAAGACTGGTAGTGGTCCCAAGTGACGTTTTCTAGGGAAATCTATTCCTTGCATCGGGCGAATCGTGGCTGGACTGGTAGTTGCGTAGCTAACCGGGTGTGTAGTAGGTTTTTTTGGTTGACTCTCTCTTGCGATGGTTTCTGTTTCCAGAACAGTGTTCGTATCTACTCGGCTCTGGTAGGTGTCTAACGATATTCATATGCATTCATTGCCTTGTGTTTGTGCTGTTCAATTATAGTTATACCCACATGAATAGTACCACGACTACTTCCACAGATTTGGAACTATTACCGAGTCAACAAAGCTGCCCATACAGTAATATTCCGGTGTGAATGTGGAGTAGAGGAAGTAGCCGACGAGTGTGGTGTAACGGTGCCCCCTGGCGGCGTGACTCGAAGGCAGAGAGTGGCCTAATGAATATCCTTTCTTAATCTACGAACATATCAGGTTTCAGTTTTAACTCTTTCAGAAATGTGTGTGTTGTCATGTCTACCGTGATGTTTTAAGGCAAAACATGGCAGTGGTCTGTAACTGTGATGAAGTAATACACAAGAAAGCCACTCTCGGCCACACTTTGAAGCTCCAGTATGGCATACCGCCCTTATTTGGATTGCTTAAACCATACATATTTCCACTCGTGCGATAGGTACCGGTATCTAAATGACAAAATTTCATTTAAAGGATTAACATTTTTCCATTTCGATAAATTTCTGTATGAGCAGCTTTGAATTAAACTCACCGATAATGCACAAAATCTTCTAATCACTGATCGTTGACTTTAGATTGAAACAGGCATCCCGCTGAGCTTTTCCCGAGAATCCAATAATTAAGCGAACCTGACGTTACTGATCATTCGTTATCTGGTTATCGTTACATACGGGTCGCTAACCTGATATGTATCCCTACATACGGGTCATTGTAACCTGATGTGTGTCCCTACATACGGGTCCTTGTAACCTGATATGTATCCCTACAAACGGGTAATTTCATGAATTTTCATCCCCTATTCAATTGTAAATGTAACATTTCGCAATTGAAAATGTTACATGTTTGCACCCCCCACCCCGCCCCCGCCTGCCATTTTGTAAGCATTTGAAACTTTCTACTCTACTACCACACTTCTCGTACGTTGTAGTCAGTTTGGATCCGAAAATAATCAAGTTCTTACCGTGCTAACAAATATGTGTTTATTTTCTATTTAACTGACACGCGCAACGTGTAATTGCCTTTATTTTACCTTGTTATTCAGACATGCTAACAACCACCACTGAGCTGCACAGCTTTACACCCCCCCCCCCCCTTAATACATGTATATCCTTTGCCCTTGTGGATATTCATTCGGTGAACTATTATCACATTACGGAAAGCTTCGTCGATCCTGATGTTCAGTGTGGTTGGTATATCCTCATTGCCCAGCCATCTCCCTTCACCCTGTGGGTGTATGCTTACACATGGCGCCATTTTGCTATTACCATCCTTTGTATTACGCACTACCTATTGCTCTACCTTTAATTTATCCAATGACTGGATGTAGATTTCCTTAGTTTCATTGTCGCTCAGCAAGCACGCAGCGAAGTGGCCGCACGTGGCACCCAATCTTCCGGGCGGCGTCCCAGAGCTCGTCAGCGGAGGTCAATAGTATGATTGTGGTCACGTGGTCCGATTGTCTCTGTTGCAGGAGTCTGGGGCACTTCCGGACAACATAAGTGGTACCTTGGTCATCCCGCAGAACCACTTTAAGGGGATCACGGTCATTATCGTGCTCCTCACGATGATCGGAGGTATCCTGGTGCCCAACGGTCAGTACCCTGTGCTCTATGGAACCGGTGCGGGAACCAGCCTAATCTTGCTACTTCCAGGGGAGTTCTGCCATCGCCATCTTGGCTTTGTCCCGTCGCGACCAATGCTGAGTTTTATGGACCTGGTAACCAGGCAACAAGGGAACCAGTCCGGGTCGTGTTTCTTTATGGACTATGGGCTAGGGCTTCTTATGGTATCAGGTGTTAATGACCGCGTTGTTAATGTTCTATCCTTGCGTAATTGGTATGTTTAAATATAGTCTTTAAAATGTATTTCACGTTTGTTATAAAAACTCCATTTTGTTATGTTCGCTTCCATTTTAAATATTGTAATTAACTTACTGCCATTGTGTCACCGTGGCTTTAATACCATATAGTGTATTTCAAAATGTGTCGGACATCCGAATGATCTACTGGTCAGCGCGTCCACTATTCTTGAGTGACCTCTGCCAGTCCAACCGGCGTTCGGGAGTTCGCGCTCCAATGTGCGCATATCTATCATTGTGCGGCAGTAAGTTAGCGTTGCCGTGTCGTAAAGCATGAATTAATTATCCAAGGAGAGTTACACGCTCTACCATCTCCATTGATGCGACGTGACTCCTCAACCAACCCACCATTCGTGTAGGGGATACCTCGGTTGCTTACAGTGACGGATTGTGCTTTGCTGTTGGTTGCAGTTGCCTTCATCCTTGGTCTGACGGGAGCCACCATGGGATCCATGATCTGCTACATCTTCCCCGCCATCATGTTCATCAGCGTCATGTCCATGTCCAACAGCGGAAGCAAGTCCACTGCTCAGGTGAGTGGCATATTCCGTCGCTTTTTTTAATTATTATTATTTGCACCCTTATTAGGCTTATTCTAATTTTTGCATTTATAAATATATATCAATGTATTTTAGAAGGGAGTGGTAAGCCTAAATTTATCAATGGTATACATTGATATATATCAATGTAGTTTAACAGCGAATCATAAGCGTAAGCTAATGTAGGTAGAATCCAATATATCAAATTATGTCCCAAAGATACATTTTATTAAAATCCATTTTTCTATAGCTTCCATGTTTATCTCCTTTTTTTTCTTAAAAAAAAAACATTTATTGCACAAAAATGTTGCAAATACATACAGACATAACATAGACCATGTTTATCATAGCGACTCCCTCTTACCCTTCAGATGGTACTGTTTATCGGAGTGACCTTGCTGCTGGCCAGCACCTACGTCACGATCCACAGCCAGGACACGGCGGCCGTGGAGACCCAGGCCGTGCTCGAACAGGACGCGCCCCCTGTCGACGACGCGGTGAACGACAAGCTGATGCCACCGGTAGAGGTCGCTGGCGATGGGCCGGCCATCGGTGCTCTGGAGCCCGGTAAAGATTCATGGGGGATTGGCGTTTTAGGCCAGCTTTTGTTGTACAAGTAGGCTAAGTGAACCTGAGCCAAGAAACCGCCGGGGATAATATAGTGTAAATAGCACTCGCACTCGCGGTTAGGACCTGCTTCTATATCGCGTACGGTATAGACGACTTCGCCAATCATAGTTCAGATTATGCCACTGTGAGGCGCCACTGCATGTGCAATGCATTCTGGGTATTATTTGGGTCTTGGCGAGATGTCAAGATAGCGTCATCGCATGACAATGTGCAATGCAATACAACATGCAATATTGTCATCTATGTAACGGAAAAGTTACGTAATCGGGATGGAAGTTAGACATGCTCATTAATTTTATGCATGCCTTGCCAATAATCTGGAAATATGGTAGTTATCTCCATAGAAAAAAATCAAGATAGCATCAAAATATTTCCCAGAACTTTTTCCAAGATGGTATATAATTGCGAATAATTGGATATCATGCCTTTCCATGCCATGTTATTCCTTACCTATGGCTATGGCATGGTTTGCGTATCGATTCGGATTCCCAGCTGGGAGGCTGAGGTGATCCATAAGAACGTTTTGGTAGAAACGTGCGGTCCTAAATGCAATCATCCAACCACCACGTGAATCGTTGGACTGATGCAGCTAGCCATAGGCCTGACCAAGCGACAGGACATCCATGTGATGACTGTGGCGGGCTCTTGTCAGTCCCACATTGGTTGGTCAGCAGTAAATGCTTATGTCGTACAATCAATGGCAATACGAAAATTTACAGCAAAATAAACCAGAAATCCAAGTCTTACGCGACCGGACTGTTGCCAGGCGACGTGTGTCACACGCATTAATTAATCATCAGCTCCTCGTGTTCTAGCACCTTATCATAATCTGATGGTTATGTGGGTGTGTCAAATATAATAGGAGTCACCACTGGAGGAGACATGTGCACGGTAGCTGCGGCCCAGCAACTCGACCCTTTGTTGGCCCGTTGTTAATTAAATATGCGCGTAACACGCAGGCGGAGACGGCGGGAATGAGGAGGAAAAGAAAAAAGAGGACGTGGCAGACAAACAAGAAGAAGAGGCCAAGGACATCAAAGACAAGCTGGTCGAGGATCAGGGTCAGAATTGGAAGGAAGGGGAAGAAGGTAAAATGTCAGCAAATTATAGGTAAATCGTATAAGATGTAGCCGCCCCTGATCAGGGGGCCGGCCCGGTAGCTCAGTGGGTTAGAGCGCTCGCCTTGAGTGCTCTGGTCACCTGAGAGCCTAACGGCACGTGGATCGGTGGTTCGAGCCCCGCTTTGACCATGTCTGTGTGGTCGGAGGATAAAGATTCCGTGCCCTTCTTCGTAAAGAGTACGGGGTTACCCCCGGGGACGTGGCTCCACTAGCCCTCCCTTCACCCATTGACGCGATATGACCAAAAGCGGTTAAATCGTCCTGAATATACAACCAACCCCAGATCAGTGTGGTAATTACCAGTTTGACAGACAAGGTAACCGCCCTGTCACCTGCATCTGGACTGGGTTTCATCCCGCCCGACTGTATTGTCCCGGGAGGTTTCGTGGCCTGGTAGAGCCTGAGGTGTCCACGAAAGCGGCCTAAAACAGCCTCATTTCAGTTTCATTTTGTAAGGTAAACACCTATATGTTAATATGTACTGGGTCTATGGGTAGAAATGCTGAAATAAAGGGATATAATTAATAGGTAAAATATAAGGATTGGAATGGTAATGTATTATTCAACATGTAGGCACTGGAAGGTTATATTTAAAGGCAAGATGTTTGAAATTGAGAACGTAAAATAAAAAATGTGTCATTGATAAAATGTTAAAAATGACTTCCATACACAAGGCTGCGTCATTATAGTTACGCCGGAGAAACTCTGTAATGCTCTGGATTTTGTTTTGCTTCTGTTAGATGACAGACGCCACGAGCCCCCGAACCCTCTGGCTCCGCTGGACGGGGAAGAAGATGCAGAGGTGAGATACATGCGTAACAAAATGTCCCAGGCTGATCAGCACAATGATACATGTGTAACAACATGTCCCAGGCAGATCAGTGCACTGATACACGTGTAACGACATGTCCCAGGCAGATCACTACAATGATACACGTGTAACGACATGTCCCAGGCAGATCACTACAATGATACACGTGTAACGACATGTCCCAGGCAGATCAGTACAATGATACACGTGTAACGACATGTCCCAGGCAGATCAGTACAATGAAACATGTGTAACAACATGTCCCAGGCAGATCAGTGCAATGATACACGTGTAACGACATGTCCCAGGCAGATCAGTACAATGATACACGTGTAACGACATGTCCCAGGCAGATCAGTGCAATGATACACGTGTAACGACATGTCCCAGGCAGATCAGTGCAATGATACACGTGTAACGACATGTCCCAGGCAGATCAGTACAATGATACACGTGTAACGACATGTCCCAGGCAGGTTAGTACAATGATACACGTGTAACGGCATGTCCCAGGCAGATCAGTACAATGATACACGTGTAACGACATGTCCCAGGCAGGTTAGTACAATGATACACGTGTAACGACATGTCCCAGGCAGATCAGTACAATGATACACGTGTAACGACATGTCCCAGGCAGATCAGTACAATGATACACGTGTAACAACATGTCCCAGGCAGATCAGTGCACTGATACACGTGTAACGACATGTCCCAGGCAGATCAGTGCAATGATACACGTGTAACGACATGTCCCAGGCAGATCAGTACAATGATACTCGTGTAACGACATGTCCCAGGCAGATCAGTACAATGATACACGTGTAACGACATGTCCCAGGCAGATCAGTACAATGATACTCGTGTAACGACATGTCCCAGGCAGATCAGCACAATGATACTCGTGTAACGACATGTCCCAGGCAGATCAGTACAATGATACACGTGTAACGACATGTCCCAGGCAGATCAGTACAATGATACACGTGTAACGACATGTCCCAGGCAGATCACTACAATGATACACGTGTAACGACATGTCCCAGGCAGATCAGTGCACTGATACACGTGTAACGACCTGTCCCAAGCAGATCAGTACAATGATACATGTGTAACGACATGTCCCAGGCAGATCAGTGCAATGATACACGTGTAACGACATGTCCCAGGCAGATCAGTACAATGATACATGTGTAACGACATGTCCCAGGCAGATCAGTACAATGATACATGTGTAACGACATGTCCCAGGCAGATCAGTGCAATGATACACGTGTAACGACATGTCCCAGGCAGATCAGTACAATGATACATGTGTAACGACATGTCCCAGGCAGATCAGTACAATGATACATGTGTAACGACATGTCCCAGGCAGATCAGTACAATGATACATGTGTAACGACATGTCCCAGGCAGATCAGTACAATGATACATGTGTAACATGTCCCAGGCAGATCAGTACAAGGATACATGTGTAACGACATGTCCCAGGCAGATCAGTGCAATGATACATGTGTAACGACATGTCCCAGGCAGATCAGTGCAATGATACACGTGTAACGACATGTCCCAGGCAGATCAGTGCAATGATACACGTGTAACGACATGTCCCAGGCAGATCAGTACAATGATACACGTGTAACGACATGTCCCAGGCAGATCAGTGCAATGATACATGTGTAACGACATGTCCCAGGCAGATCAGTGCAATGATACATGTGTAACGACATGTCCCAGGCAGATCAGTGCAATGATACATGTGTAACGACATGTCCCAGGCAGATCAGTGCAATGATACACGTGTAACGACATGTCCCAGGCAGATCAGTGCAATGATACACGTGTAACGACATGTCCCAGGCAGATCAGTGCAATGATACATGTGTAACGACATGTCCCAGGCAGATCAGTGCAATGATACATGTGTAACGACATGTCCCAGGCAGATCAGTGCAATGATCTGACATACTTGTCGTTACATTGGAACACATACATAATGCAGCCGCAAGTACGTGATCTGTTCAGGTTCTCTCATGTGAAAGGCCACACGTACACATTCTGGAAGTTGATAACTGTCCTTGATGAATCTAACTCGTGAGTTAGATGAAGGATGGGGGTCCAGAAGATTCATATTATTTGGCAAACAAGGCATTGAGGTTGGGGCTTGAGTTGTGAATTAAGTGATTAAGCTAAGTCACAGTACAAAATAGTATGTACTTTTGAAAGGTAATAAAATAACATATCGATTTGATTACATAGTCTTGCACCATCACTAGTTGCATTGTCAAATTATGCAAAATATGCGACGTTAAACGGAGTATTTTAATGCGGTGTTAATTATTGGTGTTTTGCAGGGAGGTGACGTAGACAAGGAGACAGCCAATGAGGGCGACGGGAATGACGCGGAGGGAGACGATCACGTGGCTAGGGACGCCGATGGGGTCGAAGGTCACCATGAAGTAGGTCACTTGGCCTCACCGCCTGAACAATTGGCAGATGAGACTGAAACAGTATATGTTAAATTGCATTGACAACGCGCAACTTGTAGACGACTTGAGTTGGGATTATTCCACTGTGAGGCCCCACTGCAGGTGCCAGTAATGCTGGGTATTATTTTTCAAGCTCAAACTTGACAAGGTCAAGATGGCCTCTTTACATGATAACAAATTATGTAGACAAATGAACGCTCTACACTGTCAACCATGCCAACTAACAGGTGATTGTGCCGGATATAAATAACACACACTTCCTTACAGATCCTCATACCGGAACATTTTCTCTGATAACATTTTCCTTTGAATGGAAATTATGTATTTAGGTTCTTAATAGTATAACAATACTTATTCAACTAATATGTTCACTACTTGTTCTCTTCCGAACCCAGAACGACAAGCGAGATGCCCTAGACGTGGAAGACAAAGAAGGCGCTGGGGAGCAGCCCGACGAGGACAGAGAACAGGACGAGGAGGAGGAAGAGGAGAAGCCAGACAGAGATGCGGACGGGGACGGTGAGGCCCAGAAGCAGGTCGAGACGGCGGATAAGGAGGAGGAGGGGGAGGAGAAGGAGGAGGCCCGGGAGATTCTGGACGCCCTGAAGAAGCAGCAGCAGGAGATGAAGGAGCAACACGAGGAGCAGAAGCAGCTGATCAAGGAGCAGAAGGAGATCATCGAGGACCTGAAGCGCCATCAGATAGAGGAACACGCCAAGGTGCGCGGCCGCCCCCGAGGGGGCTTCAGCTCAAACCTAAGCTTGAACCTAATCTCCAACTGATCCTAAGCTTGAATCTTAGCTTCAACTTAAGCTTCAACTTAAGCTCGAACCAAAGCTCGAACCGAACCTAAGCTCCAACCGAACCTAAACTCCAACCGAACCTAAGCTCCAACCGAACCTAAGCTCCAACCGAACCTAAGCTCCAACCGAACCTAAGCTCCAACCGAACCTAAACTCCAACCGAACCTAAGCTCCAACCGAACCTAAGCTCCAACCGAACCTAAGCTCCAACCGAGCCTAAGCTTGAACTTAAGCTCCAACCGAAGCTAAACTCCAACCGAGCCTAAGCTTGAACTTAAGCTCCAACCGAAGCTAAGCTTGAACTTAAGCTCCAACCGAAGCTAAGCTTGAACCTAAGCTCCAACCGAACCTAAGCTTGAACCTAAACTCCAACCGAACCTAAACTCCAACCGAACCTAAGCTTGAACTTAAGCTCCAACCGAAGCTAAGCTTGAACTTAAGCTCCAACCGAAGCTAAGCTTGAACCTAAGCTCCAACCGAACCTAAGCTCCAACCGAACCTAAACTCCAACCGAACCTAAGCTCCAACCGAGCCTAAGCTTGAACTTAAGCTCCAACCGAAGCTAAACTCCAACCGAGCCTAAGCTTGAACTTAAGCTCCAACCGAAGCTAAGCTTGAACCTAAGCTCCAACCGAACCTAAGCTTGAACCTAAACTCCAACCGAACCTAAACTCCAACCGAACCTAAGCTTGAACTTAAGCTCCAACCGAAGCTAAGCTTGAACTTAAGCTCCAACCGAAGCTAAGCTTGAACCTAAGCTCCAACCGAACCTAAGCTTGAACCTAAACTCCAACCGAACCTAAACTCCAACCGAACCTAAGCTTGAACTTAAGCTCCAACCGAAGCTAAGCTTGAACTTAAGCTCCAACCGAAGCTAAGCTTGAATCTAAGCTCCAACCGAACCTAAGCTCCAACCGAACCTAAACTCCAACCGAACCTAAGCTCCAACCGAACCTAAGCTCCAACCGAACCTAAGCTCCAACCGAGCCTAAACTCCAACCGAACCTAAGCTCCAACCGAGCCTAAGCTCCAACCGAGCCTAAGCTCCAACCGAGCCTAAGCTCCAACCGAGCCTAAGCTCCAACCGAACCTAAGCTCCAACCGAACCTAAGCTCCAACCGAGCCTAAACTCCAACCGAACCTAAGCTCCAACCGAGCCTAAGCTCCAACCGAACCTAAGCTTGAACTTAAGCTCCAACCGAAGCTAAGCTTGAACTTAAGCTCCAACCGAAGCTAAGCTTGAACCTAAGCTCCAACCGAAGCTAAGCTTGAACCTAAACTCCAACCGAACCTAAACTCCAACCGAACCTAAGCTTGAACTTAAGCTCCAACCGAAGCTAAGCTTGAACCTAAGCTCCAACCGAACCTAAGATTGAACCTAAGCTCCAACTGAACCTAAGCTTGAATCTTAGCTTCAACTTAAGCTTCAACTTAAGCTCGAACCGAACCTAAGCTCTAACTGAACCTAAGCTTTAATTTAATCGCCAACTGACCCTACGCTCCACCTGAACCTAAGCATCAACTGAACCTGAGCTCCAACCGAACCCTATCTCCAACTGAACCTAAGCTCCAACTTCAGCTCGAACCAAAGCTCCAACTGGACCTAAGCTTCAACCTAAGCTCCAACTGAACCTAAGCTCCAACTTAAGCTCGAACCTAAGCTCGAACCTAAGCTCGAACCTAAGCTCCAACTTAAGCTCGAACCTAAGCTCCAACCTAAGCTCCAACCTAAGCTCCAACTTAAGCTCGAACCTAAGCTCGAACCTAAGCTCCAACCTAAGCTCCAACTTAAGCTCGAACCTAAGCTCCAACCGAACCTAAACCTGAACCTAAGCTCCAAGCTAAGCTCGAACTTAACCTCGAACCAAAGCTCCAACCGAACCTAAGCTTGACCTTAAAACTCTAACCTAAGCCGGATAAAAACCCAGGCAAGTCTCCGCAAAATCTGCAGCATTCGGGTGGCGCTGTCTGGTGAATGGGCAGTTCCTGCTTGCGCCATATTGTGGTTGGCGGGTGTGCAATCTCTGTTGGTGCCATCTGCTTGATGTGCGGACTCTAGTGGCGCCGCCTGGTGGGTGTACAATGTCTCTTGGTGCCATCTGGTTCATGTGCACTCTCTAGTGGCGCCGCCTGGCATATATGCACTCTCAAGTGGCGCCGCCTGACGGGTGTACATTGTCTCTTGGTGCCATCTGGTTGATGTGCACTCTCTTGTGGCGCCGCCTGGTGGATGTGCCGTCTCCGGCAGTCTTTAAGTAGAGGAGAAGGTAAAGTGCAAAGAGATGGATGGCTTCCCATCGATAACCGGTTACGAAAACATGTACCCTGTAGGTTGTTCTTGATTCCATAATTGCTCTCGTGTGAAAGGAATATTGAAGAAACTTACCATTTGCCTGTTTGCAGAATGACGCCGACGGAAAGCTACCCCAAGAAGGTCAAGTTCAAGGTCTCCCGCTTCAGCAGCAACAGCCACAGCAACCCCAACAGGTGCAGCAGCAGCCACAACAACCACAGCAACCCCAACAGGTGCAGCAGCAGCAGCAGCCGCAACAGGGGCAGCAACCCCAACAGGTGCAGCAGCAGCAGCAACAACAGCCACAGCAACCCCAACAGGTGCAGCAGCAGCAGCAGCCGCAACAGCCACAGCAACCCCAACAGGTGCAGCAGCAGCAGCCGCTGCTTCAACAGGTGCAGCAACAGCAGCAACAGCAAGTGATACAGAACCCGCAAGATCCTCAACAAGTTCCTCAAAAAGCTCTGCCAGTTCAGCAAGTAATTCCGCTTCAGCCGATTCCTCAACAGGTCCTCATAGACACTGGCGGTTTACCGCCCGTCGACAGCCAAATGGCCCAGGCCCTGCCACAGGCCATACACATTCCGGAGCAGGCCCAACAATCGCCCAAGAAAATAGCAAAATCAGACAATTCAATCGGAGACGCGAAGAATCGCGAATCCATGGGGCGCACGACGAAGTCACAACGCCGGCGCGGTGGGCGAAAATAGGGCGCCTCGTGTCTGCAAAAATAATATCGTTTCGTTTGGGGTAGAAGGCACTGTATGAGAAGACCTGCAGCATATCGTTGGGGAATCTCAGCGAGGACAATCTGCGAGAATATCTGTTTGTGTCTTATCCCAACGGCTTTCCGTAATTTATGTACGTCGATCACCCACCAATCTTACGACTTGTATCCTTTGTGTAGTTAATGATAACCGGTTTATGTCTTCTTCTTTTTTGTGGGCGATACGAAATTTACTTTGTTGACAATTGGGAAGGGTGACGACATGTGGAGAAGCGACGGGACTATCCTGAGTCTACTCATTTCGCTGCGCGGTGAACATTGTCTTTTTCTGTGGGAGAACCAAGGGTCTGGCTTTATAAAACCGGTTAATGGGTGTCTTGAATGAGCGAAGAAAAGACCACCAAGTTTTCACCAATAAAATCCTCACTGAAATTATAAGCAGTGAATAAATGAATCTGCTAACTGACGTTAGTTAAACGAGTTACGCGGTTTGGGAACGGAAATAATTATAAAAATTTGCCTATTTCTTAATACATGTAGTCTTCAACAGTTCTTCGGATAGTATTTGTAGTATTAAAGGTCTGCGAAAAACAGGCCTTATAATGCGTATTTGCATGCCATGAACTCCAATTCTTATTCGTCTTCACGATAAGCGAGTGAGAGCCCCAAGACTTTAAATGTAATAATATATATATGACCAATATGGCAACATTAATTTACCCCAATTTACCTAAAGAAAACTAAAGTGAATGACGAACATAAACACGTCTTAAATGGAAACCAATTGAAATAAGCTTATCCGGGAATAACTAGATGTATAGTGATGTAGTAACACTGCAAAACAATCGATTTCTGGTGTATTTATTAACAATATATCGACATGTTGAATATCAACAAGATTCTGAGGGTGATCGTACGAAAAACGAGCCTGACGAATATCACTGCCATGTTGGCACTCTCGTGTTGACAAACAAGGCTATTTTGTCCATTATTTCGTACCATACTCAATGACAATCGCCTCAACGCTGGTAGAAAAGTAAGGCTAGATCATCCTTCAACCGCGAGTTTTCTGACCTAACTACCCGTCCCTAACTAGCTCTGGCTCGAAGTCTAGCAAACCATAATGTATACCTAGGATTTCAATTGGATTATTAAAAGAAGCCACAGTTCGGATGAGAAGAGGATGAGATATCCTGGGACCGAATAACTGCACAGCAGCAAGCAAGTCCCTCGCTCTAAGTGTTCAACACAAGCAGAGCCACTTGCAGAATATTTCCCGCACCATTTTCGCACATGTAGTCATAATGTACACCTGTAGGGTTTATTACTTATCGTACTGTGATCGAGGAGGGCCGCAGCGTATGATTTTCATGTATATATGTGATGCGGACAGAGCTGCGGACAGAGCTATGGCGTCACTAACACTAATTAACAACATGAATCGGTGATCAACGCACAACATACCCACGACTTGGAAAACAAAACCATAATTATCATCACAAACGCGTGTACAATTTTATATTCAAAAACATTGAAACAACGGGACTGTAAGCTCTTTCACTCGCTAGGTATCATTCCATTTCAGACAAGTGCCTTTTGATTTAATGTACTGTTATGACCGATCTGGGACTCCCTCGTCGCACCCGAGGGAATCCCATGTCGTTCCAAGATACCCCGATACACCTTCCGCACTCCTTCCCTGGCCGTTCCAAGATACCCACTCTGCACTCCCTCCTATGCCGTTCCAAGATACCCCCACCGCAGTCCAACCCTGGTCGTTCTCAGATCATATGCCCACCATTGCGACTTAAAGCACACTCGATCTATCGATAACACGTAACAATAACAACGATAAACACCTCGTCACAAACATCTCTATTCGCCATTATTAAGTTGATAGCCATTATTTTAGGGCTTCTTTTTACCGGTACTGTACATATCGACAATTTCACTTAAACCGAATAATACATGGATTATACACAGCAGGTAGAAAAGATATATAAAATGTTTACACAAGCTGATCAGTCGAGAGTCTTTTGGCACGTGGAATGTCTATATAGCGCAAACTCAAATGACGTCACTGGCTTCCGTCGCTTGGATTCAGGTGGGTATTTTCGCCACGTGGTCGCCAATTGGCCCGGAAGCAGGTTGTTGAGCCAGCGACCAGGAAAGAAATGGAGACTATCATCAACTGGAAGTAAAATAGGTGAAAGATATGTTAAATTACCAGCTATAATTGAACTAAATCTAGATATGGAAATAGCAAATTGTAACCAACAAATATAATATGTAATATTGAAGCAAGAAAAAAAATCTAATGAACACTCGAAGATCTAATGAGTCGTAATTATTTTGCAACACTTTCCTCCAAAATGAGTAATTTTTAGCGTTTTTAATTTGTGTCAGCATCCATCCGTCTTAATATGTTTTTAAAACGTTGTCATTCGCCCGGCAAATATGTGACGTTACATATCTGCACGTGATGTATTTTTTTGCCTCGTTTAAATGTTGTCCGTTAGGTAGACGCGTAACGGAATCCTAATGCATCAACCTTAAAAAACCGTACTCCCAACAGCCACACATATCACACCTACTGACTCACCCCGGCTGCCGACATGACATGGTATCTACCCCCCCCCCCCCCCCACCACCACCACCACCCCCACCCCTGCTAGGCGACCCTCGCGCTCAGGTAGACAGCCCCGAACGGGGTACAGCTGGTGGGTGCCCCGCCGAATTTCAAGGCCTTCTACTCCAAAGGTAAAGTAAACACCCCGTACATTTAACAACCGGTTGCATCCCCAACTCTTGGATCCATATAAGAGCGCAAGGAATATAATGTAAAAGACACAACTGAATCCCCGACTCGGTTTCTTCATTCATTCTTTCATTCATTCATTCATTCATTCATTCATACATCCATTCACAATGATGCAGGTCACCGCACCGCCCCGAGCCCCGCAGTTGGTGCGGCTATGCAGTTGTAGCTTCAAGTACATTGTCCCATTGCGACCTTTCTTTAACAAGTGTCAGTGAGACGCTGCCTCGGCGCCACTGTTCTTGGCTGGTGTATGTACGTCTGTCGTCTGGGCGGTGCGTGCGCGTGATGGAGGGTGGGGGTGGGCGTCATACATAGCAAGGAGCGCCCAACAGTGTTCGGCCAGGTGTAGTAAGTTCGCTGTGCGACATCCAGGCAGACGAGCCTCCTCGAGGCCACCAGGCAAACAAACCAGGGACCACTCGAGAGAACGGCTTCACACACTGCTTATATATTCCAGGTAGATTTACTATAGGCCTACCCCCGGCATGTCATGTGATATATTTTTCGGGTTTTGGTATCTTGATTAGAACTTAGCTCCTCTTGCTTTGTGTATATGGTACGTACATGTGCCGACAATGATCAGCCGTAATCCCATAATCACCTACATTGGGAGGCGGGCTGGGGTGGGAGGGGGGGGGGGGCGCCGTCCCATCCTCTATCTAACTTTCTGATCGTCTAGGGAGTTCAGTTTTTATATCTACCTCAACGTGCCTCCCAGATCACCTCACTTTTACGCTGTCAACCTCACTTGTTGCCTCCATCGTGGGGCCCCCGGACCGTTTGACACCAAGGGGGTGGGTTTTGTTGTGTTTTTTTTTTGGGGGGGGGGACGGATGCCAAACAATTTTCTTGGGGTTCGACGAGGGGTTTTTTTGCCATGAGAAGGTCAGAATGTGTTGGGGGGTTCTGGTGATGGTTCTTTTTGTATTTATGCAAGATGTATTGAGTTTAATAGTACGAGGGCACGAATTAGTTTTTAAAG